>OY757541.1:39583974-39643974 GCA_963584105.1 Alviniconcha strummeri
CCACAAGAAGATGATGCCATGTGTTGTGTTTTCCAGTAGAAAGATGATGCCATGTGTTGGTGTTGTTCCAGTAGAAAGATGATGCTATGTGTTTTCCAGTAGAAAGATGATGCTATGTGTTGTATTTTCCAGTAAAAAGATGATGCTATGTGTTGTTTTCCAGTAGAATGATGATGCTATGAGTTGTGTTTTCCAGTAGAAAGATGATGCCATGTGTTGTATTTTCCAGTTGAAAGATGATGCCATGTGTTTTCCACAAGAAAGATGATGCCATGTGTTGCGTTTTCCAGAAGGAAGATGATGCCATGTGTTGGTGTTGTGTTTCCATTGGGAAGATGATGCCATGTGTTGGGTCTTGTTTTCCAGTAGGAAGATGATGCCGTGTGTTGGTGTTGTGTTTTCCAGTAGGAAGATGATGTCATGTGTTGGGTGTTGTGTTTTCCAGGTCCCAGGACGGGGCCGATGAGCTGCTCCTGGACATGACCTACGTCACTGAGCGAATCATCTGTGAGTCAAAGATCTGTCACTGGTTTTATGTTTTTACACCCCCCCCTCCCGCCCGTCATTGATCTTATAGCATACGTGATGTTTCCCATAATTTTATTACTTCTTGTGTGTGTGTGTGTGTGTGTGTGTGTGTGTGTGTGTGTGTGTGTGTGTGTGTGTGTGTGTGTGTGTGTGTGTAAAGGAGTGGGCGGGGGGAGGAAAGAGAGAGACAAATGGGGAGCGGGGAATAGTGTGTGTTTGTGTGTGTGTGTGTGTGTGTGTGTGTGTGTGTGTGTGGTGTGTGTGTGTGTGTGTGTGTGTGTGTGTGTGTGTGTGTGTGTGTGTGTTATGCGTGTACGTGGCTTATTTTGGGCGGGTTGAAGAGGAGGGAGGGAAAGAGAGAGAGAGAAGCCCCACATACTAAAGACAGACGGACGGTGATACTGTCTGTTGTGTGGAGTGGCACAACAGTGCTGACGACAGTAGTCAGCTGAACGCTGGTGAAGCTGTGATTTTTCTGTCTGTGTTTTCCAGCCATGTCCTTCCCATCCGAAGGACACGACACAACTTACGCTTTCAACCTCAAGGATGTTGGTCCGCATGGCTAAAAACTAAACACGGCGACAACTACCTTGTAAGTACACAACCGCGCTTCCCTTGAGTCGGCCTCCGATGTCTGTATACTGTGTGTTGTTATCTGGGGAATAAGGTATAGAGAAATAAAAAAAATGAAGTTAAATGAACCGAGAAGGCGAGAGTTATTACAAAGACAGACATCCTTTTTCTATTGGTCTTGTTCCAAGTCAAGTGCTTCTTGTTCCATTCAAAGGAAACTTGGGTGCACAGATGAATAATAAAACAATGTTTCTTTGTTGTTGTTTTACGTCCACAGAAGCCATATACGTCATATTAGGGACAGGGTAACAGAATTTTTTTAAAAATAATTAATCGTGGCAGTATTCAGAAGGTGAACCTTTGAAAAGGGACCTTAAGTATCCACGTCCACGAGAGAAAAAAAAGAGGGGTGGCGGGCGGTTGAGAGAGGAACGAGAGAGATGTCTGAGGTCAACAAAACCTCGTGTCGTGTGCATAAAAAATAAAAATAAAAAAAAAACTTTACAAAGCTGAGCGAATTAAACATGGAAATTGCGGAGCTATATAGACACCTTCCCGCCATTCTCACCTACTACTGTGCCTGCCTGTCCCCTTTCTTGTCTTTCATTCCCATCTGTATTCTCCTGAATTTTTTGTATGCTCAACACCTTTGATTTACTCTTTTTTTGTAAACCCACAGTTTGTGAAAGGTTACTCCGTGTTTTTGCGCATCTGCCGTGGACGCCTTCATTAAGAAAGCGTGTTGTGTAGTAACTATCCGTTTGTCGCGGCTCTCCTTTGACAGTTACATATAATGTAATAACCCCCAGTGAAACAGCTCATAAATCAAGCGTTATTTTGCTAGACAGTATAGGTGTAGCCCGCTAAACCATCCTTGACAGCCGCGGGTGATGATTGGACACAGGCGCGCACTTGTGAAAACAGCATCGGTTGAAAAGCGAGAGAGTTGCCGTGTACCAGTCCTGACAACCGTGGGTGTTGATTGGACACAGGGCGCGGCATTTGTGAAAACAGCAGCTGTTGAAAAGCGAGAGCGTTCCCGTGTACCAGTCCTGACAATCATGGGTGTTCTTTGGACACTGGGTGCGCTTCTGTTGCGTCACCTGTCCTTCACAGCACTGGTCGTAAAATCGGCGTCATCGCACCCTCTCAGAACTAGGTCAGAAGTGGGAGATGCCAACAGGATGTGTCCGTGCGTGTGAAATGTTGGAGACGTTGCAGAATTGTTATCTCCGTTATGACTTTAAAGTGTTTTCCTCCTGCCTAGCGCTGTTGTCGTTTATGGCTGAAAACGGTGGCGGGTCCTCGTCCTTGTATTGCCTGTTTGGGTACAGCATACACGCACTCGTTACAGAAACAAGCACGCAAGCTCGCACGTACGCACGCACGTACACATTCTCTCTCTCCTCTCTCCCTCCCCGTCTCTCTCTGTGTCGTTTGTAGTATAGCAATGATTGGCTGTTAGATAGGTCCAAATGGGACCTAACGCGACTATCCTTGAGGATTAAAGTTTTCGAGTTCTCTCTCTGTCTCTCTGTCTGTCTGTCTATCTGTCTCTCTCTCTCTCTCTCTCTCTCTCTCTCTCTCTCTCTCCTCTCTTCTCTCTCTCTCTCTCTCTCTCTCTCTCTCTCTCTCTCTCTCTCTCTCTCTCTCTCTCTCTCTCTCTCTCTCTCTCTCTCTCTCTCTCTCTCTCTCTCTCTCTCTCTCTCTCTCCCGCCTTCCCACAGCTAAAACTTAAAGTCAAAGAAAGATTCTTTAAACAAAAAGATTGTTATTTTCAGTACGGTTTTTGATCTGTCTTAACTTTGTTTCAGGTTTTGAACTTGTCCGAAAAGAGACAAGATTTAGTCAAGGCCAACCCCCAGGTAAGCTTGCTCTAGTCGTAATATCTTCGTGCACTATTATACCACTTTATGTTCATTGATGAAGAACTGTGTATATTTCAAATGTATCGTTTAAAACTTCAAACTGGATCGCAGCTAAAGACTGCTCTCTGGTCGAACTCACATTGTTTGTAATGAAGTGCCCCTCCTCCCCCCCTCCCCCCCACCCATCTTCGCCCTTCCCCCAACACCGTTTTGTCCCTTTTCGGCCTGAAGCGGTTTGTGGCTGATGTTAAAGCGTCATGGTGGTATTGCTGGTAGGATACAGGCCTATAGAAAGTAAGGTGGTAGCAGTATTTACTTAGAAAAAAATGGCCCCACCCCCACTCCACTCAACAGCCACCCATATTCTTCCAGTGCAAAGTGTGTTTGAAGTTACTACTTCCCACGCAATTTAAGCTGAGACATCAACCTGCGGGTCAGGCTGAACCCCGTACTCCCTCCGCCCACATAACGTTTTGGATTCTACGTGTAACAGTGGATTTGACCTTCCTGCTCAGGTGAAGGACTACGGGTGGCCGGACCACCTGGCCCCACCCCTGGAGCGGCTGTGCAGCGTGTGCAAAGCCATCGACGCCTGGCTCAAACGCCGACCCCCCGCAACGTGGTGGTGCTGCACTGCAAGGGGGCCGCGCCCGCATCGCCATCATCATCGCCGCCTACATGCACTACAGCAACATCTGCGCCAGGTCAGTCCACACAGCCCGCTTGGATTTTAAGGACAGAACGGACTGACCCAGGGACTGGTTGGTTGGTTGGTTGGTCGTTTTTTTTTTTTTTTTTTTTTTTTTGGGGGGGGGGGAGGGGTTGTGTGGATTGGTTGGCTGGTTGATTGGTTGGTTCGTGGACTGGTTTACTGATTAGTTCATCGATTGATTTTCTGATGATTTGAGGTCCATGCCGGATGGGTTGACTGACTGACTGTTGAGTTGAGGTCCATTACGGATGAGTTGACTGATTCATTGTTGAGTTGAGGTCATTGACAGATGGGTTGAGGTCACACTGACTGATGAAGTGAGACCATTGATGTGGCAGTTTGGTGGATACTACTTGACTGAGAGGTTGCTTGGTTTATGGATTTAAACTTAATTTATACCTTGTAGCTTCTTTCTTTATTCCCTGTCAGTTCAGTTGGTTAGTCACTTAACTAGATGTAAGTGTTGTGATTAGTGATTATTAGCATCGACTGGGTTTAGTTCAATGTCTCAGTCTCAATCCAAAGGATTTCACTCTCAGCTGAAGTTTATATTCAGTAGTGGATGTAGTCATTTGCATCAGTGCCCAGATCGCAATAAAACTTTTGCATTTTTAAATATTTTAGTAATATAGCAATTCTTCTTATAAGTCACATATGGAGAGTTCATTGTATATATTTCCTTTTCTTTTTTTTCTTTTTCTTCTTTGTTTCTTTTTTAGACGTGCATAAAACTCTGACAGAAAGCAAAATACTCTATACCTTCGTGGGAACGGCGAGTACCAGACGTAGAATCTTCAGTGGGTAAGGGGAGGTAATGCGCTTGTTGCAGCGCAGACGACAGGCTCGGCGAAACTGAAACCGACACATTGAACATGTTATTATTATGAAGAATATTTTCTCTAGCAACTGAAATGCGTGGTAAATTATAGCGTAGGTGTGCTTAACGTTTGCATTCACCCTAATTTCTAATTCTGTGTTGCAGTGCTGACCAGGCATTGGACAGATTTGCCATGAAGCGTTTCTACGATGACAAGCTGGGAGGCTTACCTCTGCCCTCACAGAGAAGGTAGAGAGATACTCGTATGCTCATGTCATTTTTAAAACGAAAAGGAATTGTCTCTTGCAATGTCTGATTTAAAAAGAAGAAGAAGAAGTAATCGCTCGAATTTTGGGCAACATTCTGTGCTCATGGCATTTGAATAACAAAAACAACAGAAAATGGTTGTGGCTACATGAGGGAAGGCGGTGTGTGCGTGCGTGCGTGTGTGTGTGTGTGTGTGTGTGTGTGTGTGTGTGTGTGTGTGTGTGTGTGTGTGTGTGTGAGTATGTGGGTGTGTGGGTGTGAGTGTGGGTGTGTGTGTGTGTGTAAAATGGTTATTGCTGATGTGCATCGTTCCACATCATGCGTTCATTCCACCTGTAAAAGTCACTTATTTTCTCTGTCAGGTATGTGCACTACTTTGCCGGATTACTGTCGGGTGCCATCAAGATCAACAGTAACCCCCTGTACCCTGCATCACATTCTGATCCACGCTGTACCCAACTTTGACACCCGGGGTGGATGTCGCCCCTTCATCAAGGTCTACCAGGGTATGCAGCCCATCTTCACATCCGGTGTATAGTGAGTATTCCATTCACTTCTACTTACAATTACGTTCGTCTGGAAGTCTGACTTTTGGAACGGGTGACTGTCTGGCTGGCTGTTTCGATCTTGTTCCAATCTGGCCTCTGAACATTTGGACTGCCTGGGTATCCCTCAGTCTCTCACTGTGTATTTATATATGGATCTTGTTTGGTTTAAACAAAATTTTATTCATTCATCATTATCATAAGTTCCACAAATAAGTACAGGAAACACAAAAGCAGTATGCTTATTTGAGTGTTACCTATAGACAAAATAATAATTACACAGACAATTTACGATGGCAGTGTTGTCAAAAGTCGGAGGCAACAAAACAAAGCACTCTTTATAATTATATGCATCTTGCCATTGAAGTGTCAGTTACATGGCAACTGTTGTATCTGGACTAGCAAATATGTCATATTTTAACAGCACAAGACGTCAGTGTTTTAAACGTCCACTTCAATCAAACATACAGGTTTCAGAACTGCACGATTACTCCATCATTTGCCCATGGGGCCAGGGAACAGTTAATGACTATGAACTACTGAACAAGACCAGCAAGTAGTGTCATTTGCGGATATTTTGGTCGCCGAAATTAGAAGGAAAAAAAGAACAAAAACATTTAATTGCTTAGTAGGTTACTAAATTACTCAGTTCACAGTATTCCACTTGTCTTACCTGATGTAGAGCTACACAAATAGAGATGACTGTGGAGCATGCCGGTACAAACATGGATATATACGTCTGCTGCAACGGCGGCCGAAAGACAACCCTAACAATCAATAGCGGTCTTAAAAGAATGATTTCATAAAAGTATGAGAGATATTGTTCGGGATTTTTTTTAAAGTCAGATATGCTCTTTGGAATGAGGTCTATTTGCATGGAACTCAGAAAAGTATTGTTCCAGAAAGAAAAGAAAAAAGGCCGTAAAGCAGGAGTGGCCTTTAGCTGGGGTTTTATTCACACTGAGTATGAAGAGCATTGTGTCCTGAACACTGGAGCGTTGGTTGGCGTGGGGTTTATTTGCATGGAAGTGTGGACAGAATTTAGAAGAGTTGTCTCGGCAGAGCGGTTGTCTTTATTTAGCGAGGGTTTTTGTTTGTTTGTTTGTTTTGCGCGGACGTTTAGGCTTTAATTAGTAATGATACTGTTGTTCCATAGGAGTGGTATCAACACATGATCTTTGGTGAGGGCTCTGTTTTCTCCGACGCAGTTAGTAAATTACGTAGCACCAGTGGGTACAAGACAGGAGTAGTCTCTCATTATGACGGCTTTTCGTAAGGGGTTCTACTGTACCCAACTCCTGTTATCTCTTGGTATTTCTCGATCAAAAGCAAATGCTTTTGCTTTTTTTTCTCTGTTTTTTTCTCTCTTTTTTGCAGGGGCGGGACCGTATCTGGTGCTAATTCTACTCTCGGAAATGACTTCTTTTGTAGCACAGTGTCGGGTTTCTGCCTGGATCCTTCATTACATCAGCTACCGCGTTCACAATGCAGGGAAAGGGATCTGCCCCTGTCACCGTCTTTTGTTTTCTTTTCGGGGCTCTACGCTCTTACACTTAAACCAAAGCTAATGTAAACACACTGTGTTCTCTTCTTTTTTGGGTGGTGGGACGGGGTAGGGAATGAACACCCAACAGTGGTATGGCAGGGGCTTGGTCGACCTCGAACAGCTAGTTTATTGCCCCTTTTGTTTGGCACCAAAAAAATTTCGCTTCTTCCGTCGGCTGAGTCAAACTTTGCGCGCCTGGCCAAGTTCGGCCTGGCTTCCAACGGCGTGCGTTCTTATCATGTCACAAATACCTGCAAAGCGTATTACTTTTGGACAAGCATTGGACTCATTTGCTGGCTGATAACTGTAGAAATTGTAATTAACAATCTTTTTCTGTGCCCAACAAACGAGAAACGTTTAGACGAAACACGTGCAGGGAATTTGGTGGCTGACACCACTGCTTTCTGAGCTAAATCATGACAAAGAAAACAACCCACCAAACTTAAGTGATGGATGATGCTGAAGTAGAAAAACAATCATTAAATTATTCAACAAAAGACAAAAGCATTATTCGTAAACACTTGTAACAAGAAGTTGCTTTCTTCGCGATAAATTTGCGATAACATGTAGCCACAACCAAAAAAAAAAAAAAAAAAAAAAAAAAAATCCAGCTCAGAAAACCAAAAATAAACAACCAAAGGAGAAAAACCGAAAGGATCAACCAGTTATAACTGACAATAATATAAACGAGAGAGAGAGAGAGAGAGAGAGAGAGAGAGAGAGAGAGAGAGAGAGAGAGAGAGAGAGAGAGAAGAGAGAGAGAGAGAGAGAGAGAGAGAGAGAGAGAGAGTTGGTTGGTTGGTTGGTTGAGAAAGATGCATTAAATCGGTTTGCATAGTTTCGTTTCGTTTCACTACAGCAGCCACATTCATTTCCACAGTAATTTATGGCGAGTATTTTCTTTCGTTATAAAGTCTCTTGGTCTCCCGCGTCAAAATGAACCACTCCCACCACCTCCACCACCACAACGCTTCTCGCCACAGCCTCCTCTACCCACATCACCCCTTTTGAACGGTAGCCCCAGCAGTACTCAGCAAAGGCACAACACACTTGCAGTAATTACCCGCTACGTCTCTCCACACCTGTGTGTGCCAGTTTAAATGAAGATGCTTGGCATTCCGGACTAGCTGACTGCCCTGTGCCGGTGTTGCAACCTCTAGCATTCCTGGCACCTACGTACACCACTGTACCCATCCTTCTTCCCTGTTCGCTTCTTGTTCCGGTGCCAGTCTGTTATTTCGGCCTGGGTTGGCTGGTCCAGTGACGGCTGAAAAACTTGAGGATTGATGCGTATATTGATTTGCTTACCCCTTCCCCCCCCCCTCCCTCTCTCTCTCTCTCTCTCTCTTTTTTTTTTTTTTTTTTGCGATCGAGGAAACGAACGAACGCCCGGTGCGCTGGAAGGAGTTTGTGGTGAAGGAAAACGTGTTTTTTCGGGGGGGGGGGGGGGGGAGGGGGGGGAGGAGGACGAGGATGAGGTGTTGGGGGGGAGGGGTTGAGAATGTAGGCTGTGGAGACTTGTCCATATACGTAGTCTTCGGTGTTCATAAAGGGTAATGTTGTACGTTCGTTCGCGCGCGCATGCACTCACACACACATAGACGCTCATAAACACACACACACACACTCTCTCTCTCTCTCTCTCTCTCTCTCTCTCTCTCTCTCTCTCTCTCTCTCTCTCTCTCTCTCTCTCTCTCTCTCACACACACACACACACACACACAGACACACACACACACACACACACACACACACACACACACACACACACACACACACACGTACACACAGTCACACACGCCCGCTGACACACAGCACCTCCCCCCCTCTCTCTCTCTCTCTCTCACACACACACACGTACGCACGCACGAACGCACACACATACTCACTCGCATGCGCGCGCAATCATGGGGATTTTTATTTTTGTTCGCCAAAGATAGTTCCGAACTGAGTGCAAATACGCGGTTTAGACTAAACTGCACACTTCTCATATATTTTAATCGTCGTCTTCTGATCCTGAAATGGTCTGCATAGCTGCTGTATCTAGCTGGCGTGCTTGTTTTTTTGATTATCTGTCTGTAATCCTGAAGTGCGTCTGTATAGCTGCTATATCTAGCTGGCGTGCTTGTTTTTTTATTTTTTATTATCTGTCTGTGATCCTGAAGTGCGTCTGTATAGCTGCTATATCTAGCTGGTGTGCTTGTTCTTTTGATTATCTGTCTGTGATCCTGAAGTGCGTCTGTATAGCTGCTATATCTAGCTGGTGTGCTTGTTCTTTTGATTATCTGTCTGTGATCCTGAAGCGTACCTCTAGCTGCAAGCTAGTCTGGCGAGTGCACGCTTGCGCTTTTGCACTTGTTGCTTATTATGTACTGCAACTTCTTGCGCTGTGAGGATTTTCTTCTTTCAGAACATACACATACTCTTTTAAGACGTTTTGGCGTTTGTGTCCAGCCATAAGTTTTACGATAGCAAGAGTTCCTATCCCTTCTTCCCTCTCTTTCTCTCTCTGCCCTCTCTCTCTCTCTCTCTCTCTCTCTCTCTCTCTCTCTCTCTCTCTCTCTCTCTCTCTCTCTCTCTTTATTGCGGTTGTAATAGGCCTTTCGGTGTAGTCAGATATGACATAAACCATAGACGATCGTACACGGCCTGCGCACAGACTTGAAACGTATTCCGCCCGCAATGTTTTAAGACCGGCAATAAACGTAGCTAAGTGCGCCTCCTCCCATTTCAGTTTTGGCGGCTGCATCTCCTTCTTTTAACTATCTGCATAGAGCATCAAATGCTTCCACCTGTAATCGCATTCATCCATCAGAAACCTACGCAGTGTCGGGCATCACTGGCCAGGTTGAAAAAACGAAAAAAAAAAAAAAAAAAAAAAAAAAAAAAAGGAAGAAAAGAAACAGAACTGTAAGCGAATAAATGAATATATAGTGAAAATGATAATAAGGCTACCGACTTCCACCACTCATTCTTTCCCATCAGCCTTCTCACTCTTTAAAAAAAAGAAGAAGTAAAGTTTTGTTGTTGTTGTTGTTTGGGGGGGGGGGGGGGGGGAGGGCGCACTCAGACTTTCAGGCAAAGTCTTAGCCGTTTCAGTCTCTGCTTCTGTAACCTGAGCAATGTATGAAGCTACTTTTGGAATGTCAGATAGCACCCAAAATTGGAGAAATTATCTGTGGGACGTAGCACCTGTGTTGGTGTTCAGACTGATGGGAGGTAAGCCGAGCTGAGGCCTGAGAGACAGAAACGGTTATCGTTCTTTAGTTATTGCCGCCCTTCTATAAGAGGTGAAGAGACCTAACGCTGTTCTCTTGCAAAGGCTTTTTCTTGTTTGTATAGAGTCAACTGGGTCATCAAGATAGGTTCTCCGCATTTTTGTTGTCAGCCTCAACAATGCTATCACTGTTATGCGACATTGTCAGTTGTACAGATGTTGATAACTAGTCAGTAGGCTTCCCACTTCGCCAAATGACACGACTGAACACACCAGCGTTGCCTCGTAAATACAAGCCACACCAAAACAAAGTACATGATCCTGTTTTGCCCAGGCGAAGTTCTCCCGACAACACGAATTTAAAAACAAACAAACCAACTTGCACTGCAGAAAAGAGCAAACGACAACAGCAACGGTAGCAATAACCTTCTGAGCGTACCGCCCCAGCCCCTTCTCTGTCGAGCATCGCAGCGGAAGGGGGTGGGAGTGGGGAGGGGGGAGACAAACAGTATAGCCAGTACACCACCCAGCTACAGCAGAGCTCCGCAGCTGTGTGAAACTCGAGGTGGACGTCCTGGGCTCCTGTCCCCAGTAGTCCTTATGGTCTCTGTGGGCGTAAAGCAGCATTGAACTTGAACAATGTGAAAGTCGAGGTGGACATCCTAGGCTCCCCGTCCCCAATACTCCTTATGGTCTCTGTGGACGTAAAGCAGTATTGAAACTGAACTTGAAACCAGCTGTACAGCCTCCGCCAACGAGGCAGCTGTAGCCATGGACCTGTAGCCTATATAGGTCCATGGCTGTAGCAAAGATTTAGCCCCACGGATTTGTTGCAGTGATGCATCAGGAGAGGCAGCAGCGTAATGATAAGCGCTGACATCTATTGCACTCCTTCCTCACTAATGCCCGATCCAGTTTGACGCATGCAACTCCTGACCTAACTATACTTCCACCGCCCCCACCACACCCCCTCAGCCCTCCCTACCCTAACAACCCTATGCCTCAGCTGATTTGGGTTGCTTCTTGCCGGGTATGCTTGTTAAATTTTGGAAATACTGGTGCCGGTACTGGTGCCTGCAGCCTTCAAGCTTGAAGTCATCGTGTTTGTTTAACTCTCCAGCCTCGTACACCGCACACACACATACACACACATACAGTGCCCACAAACGTATAATTTTTTACTTTTTTTTTTTAAAGCTACGCACAGAGAAAATAATTTTTTAGAGAACACGCGGACTTGAAAAACAACAAAATCGAAACACAACACAAAAACACGAAGGCAGGTGGAAGGTTAAATCGCACAGTGCCTGCACGAAACAATAAAAGCTCCATTGTAATATCCTCAGCACATGTAACAGTCGTTTATTTATCTTTAGGTTTCTATGTTTTTGCTCCACTCGAAGGTTCAATCAGTGCTGGGTGAGATTTTGCGTGTGACAACTTTCGTTTCTTGCAAACAGTAGACACGCATGTATTTGCATATTGGTGCAGATCAAGGATGTATGTTTTGGTGTGTGTGTGTGTGTGTGTGTGTGTGTGTGTGTGTGTGCGTGTGTGTGTGTGTGTGTGTGTGTGTGACGACTTCTACAACGATTTGGACTTAGCGTTACAGACTGGACAGGAAGGGAGTGCTAATTTTGGCACCTCCACCACCACTCAGTCTTGACACCGAAACAAAGAGACAAAACCCTACTGTGCCGAATTAATGCTTCCCACATGCAAACGCATGGGTCCTAAACCAATCTCGTCTGCTGTTTTTGCTGCCTGATTTCGTCAAGATGTGCCAGGCAGGTTGGTGGTCTTTCACTCGACATGGTTCCAGTCAGCCCTATAACTCTTTCCTTGGTACAGAGGTTGTGTAAGTGGGTCATGGAGCATAATGTAACCACCAGGGTCACCATTTCGACCTCCTGCAATAGATCAGACATTTTATGTTCGGTCTAAATAAACTGGACACCGACACCGGAGTGTCTTTTGGAGATGCAAGTGTCAAACAGTACGCATGCATCTTCGAACATTGTACTTCCTGCGTAAAAAAGAAAAAAGGACTTAAGACTCTGGATTCTTTTTCTCCTTCTCTTTTTATTGTACAGGCACGTACACAGGCGCGCGCGCACGAACGCACTGACACATATACACACACGCGCGCGCACACACACACACGCACGCACGAGCGCACGCACGCACGCACGCACGCACGCACGCACGCACGCACGCACGCACACACACACACACACACACACATTTCTGGTCGGTTACTGACGGTAAAGTATGTTAGTACGCAGCATGTAGTATCTAAATTGAGCGCGCATATAGAATCCAAACTGCCAGGCGTTTTGAACTCGACGTGGTGAACATTTGTTGTCGTTTCCGTCTCTCCGTCTAATCATTAGTATACGAACGCTAAGCGTTTTCCTTTGTTTTCCCCAGCAATGTGACCGACAACATGCAGAAGGTGTGCATCTCCATCTCTCCCGGCATTCCGCTGCGCGGCGACATCCTCATCAAGTGCTACCACAAGAAGGCGCGGTCAGGTCAGCGTGAGGTCATCTGGCAGTGCCAGTTCCACACCTGTGCCATTCAGGACGGAAACGTCGTCTTCAGCAAGCAGGAGCTCGATGACGGCATTCATGGTGAGTTTTGTGGGTCTAGTCTTGTCTTCCTTGCTGGTGGGTTGGTAGATGGAGTTCGTTCTTTTGCTGTAAGTTATATGGATTGTAAGCAACGCGACGGCAGCAGAAGCATGCTGTTACAACGTAGTCAGCATACGGTTATGAGACATGACTTGACTCCATTCTCATGGAGAATGACAATAGTGTATCATTATACCATTCTCATAGTGTATCGGCATCATCATTGTGCGTAGAAACCAGTCCCCCCCCCCCCCCACCCCTCCATCCAACAAAACAAAAAGAAGTCCATGAAAATAAAAGGGGAAAAAAGACGCCTGACGCCATAGAGACTCGTTAGTTTGTGCTTCAACACCGTACGGTAAATCCGAACCGTGTTTCTAGCGAAACAGTTTTACTGAAGATGGTTGACCTCTCCTGTGTCGACTATGATATAATGTAACTCCATTTATGCATACACTCTTTAACATTAGCGGTTTTCCGGCCCAGGGATGTATGTGTACATGCTTACGATGTGCTTTGCCAGCTGTCGGCAGTCTTCTACGGTAAGTACCTCCCATCTGTTCGTCGCGGAGCTTGACACCACCTCTCGGAATGGATGGACGGAAGCACCACAGCCGTTGCTGGAATGGTACCGGAGAGATAGTCGCTTCATAAAAAGTCACAGTCTGGGCCAGAGCTTTCGACAAGTAAAGATGATGCGTTTCCCATGCCAGAAGTCGCGTGCGTGGTTCCTGTCAGTCAGTCCAGTAATAAGGCACCTCCAATTTGTTGGCCTGAGGAGGACTGCATGGCGCATGGGTCACAGCCCACGCAGGAGATACTACTGCAGCGTGGAGAATATACCGGCGTTACAGCTTATTGCCTGGAGCTCAATGGTGAAATCAAAGAAAGTATCTCTGCGGTCTTTAGAGGAAAGGTTGTGGAAAGAAAGGTGCCAGCAGAAATAGTGATGCTATGGTTCTGTTCGTGCATTTGACTGTACGATGTTTGGAGTAAAAAAACATTCTGGCAGTGCCACACCGCTCAGGATGAAACACACGCACATACACTCTCTCTCTCTCTCTCTCTCTCTCTCTCTCTCTCTCTCTCTCTCTCTCTCTCTCTCTCTCTCTCTCTCGCGCGCGAGGGCTAGTTATTAGGTTTTTGATTGAACCTAAACTACAATCCTTGTAAAGTTTTCGAGTTTTCTCTCTCACTGTCTCTCTCTGTCTCTCTGTCTCTGTCGCTGTCTCCTTCTGTCTCTGTGTCTGTCTGTCTGTCTGTCTGTCTGTCTGTCTGTCTGTTTGTCTGTCTCTGCAGTCTCTCTCTCTTTCTATATATATATAATATTAAAAAGACAGAGATTGTATCCCTTTAACCCCCACAACTGCCGGATGACCCATTTTCACCAGGAAAAGAAGAGAAGCTGCTCAAGGGTTTACGAGCAGCACGTGTCCGGTGCAGGCACTGAGAGGCAGATGGTACCGAGAGATGATCACTTCATGATTTTGGTGCAGCACCAGTGTAGTTTCTCAGTCGCAGCAGCTGGATTGAAACATGCTGCAACCTGAGCCCCCGACGCCGATGATTAAGTGTAGGTGCGCGGCGGCAGGACTGACTAGACTGACGTGGGCGGCGGCGGCAGAGGCTGGGAGGCTGGGTCGTGCTGTGTGGACGGGACTCGGTTCAGCTGATCCGCCACCACTCAGCACTGGCCCATACATCACTGCCTCCTCCTCCTCCTCCTCGACTACCCACACGTTATGTGCGGTTCCAGCCGGACCTGTTCAGCTAGCACCGCTTTAGCTTCCCAGCCTGCGTGTGCGGTTAGTTTCAGAGGCTGAGAGCTGAGCGATAGAAAAATCTGAAACAACAATGACCGCTAGCGTTCTGACTGATATAGCCTATCTGGCAAAGATGTAAGCGAAACGCTGAGCGATATAGCCTATCTGGCAAAGATGTAAGCGAAACTCTGAGCGATATAGCCTATCTGGCAAAGTTGTAAGCGAAACTCTGAGCGATATAGCCTGTCTGGCAAAGATGTAAGCGAAAATAGCCTATCTGGCAAAGATGTAAGCGAAATTCTGAGCGATATAGCCTATCTGGCAAAGATGTAAGCGAAATTCTGAGCGACATAGCCTATCTGGCAAAGATGTAAGCGAAACTCTGAGCGACATAGCCTATCTGGCAAAGATGTAAGTGAAACTCTGAGCGATATAGCCTGTCTGGCAAAGATGTCAGTCGAAATGATGAAGGCTTCGGTTGCTAGCGATCGGAAACGAGAAAATCAGTGTCTAAGGGTTTCAGAATGCAGGCATATTAATTACATGGTGGTCGCCAATGCTTCTTCTTCCTTCCTCCTCCTTCTTACGATTCTTCGGTTAAGTTGGTCATCCTGTCAGTGTCACAGACAAGCCGCGGGTGATTCAAACCATAGTGTACGTGCTATCTGCTTTGTGTCCCTTTCTGTTCTCACTGTGTGGAGGACTTTTGCACGGGTGTCGGGCGGTCAGATAAGATTTGAACCCCATCCTCAAGCCTATCTTCTTTTTGTCCCTTTTTATTCTCACTGTGAGAACTGTTGCGCGGGTGTCCGGCGGTCGCTGAGATAAGATTTGAACCCCTCATCCTCACGCCCGGCTGGCAGCAGTAGCCGGGGTTTAAACGTGCCGTGCACGGGCGGGTTGTTTGGCCCGCTGCTCCCCACCTCCCCACCACCAAGCGGCACGGCGTATCGGCTTGCAGGCGATAAACGTTTACCGCTTGCTTCTCTTTTCCTGCCTCGCTCCTCACGCCTTATCTTCTCCTTTTCCTCAGCAGTCGACTCACCTGTTTTCTCCCTCCTCCTCCTCTTCCTCCTCCTCCTCTTCCTCCACTTCCACCACTGTCAGCCTCCACCATCACCACCCTCCGTCTGAAACTCCTTTTTTACCTCTCCACTCTTCTCTCGCTACGCCCTTGTCGTTGGCGCTAAATTATTTTTTGTCGCCTTCATGGTGGTTCCTTTCGATGGGGCATGCTGGCGTGTACGTGTCAGAGTCTTCTTGTTTGTTTCTTTTGGTCTTTTGCCTGCTGCGCTGACAGTGTGTGCTGGCACGCTGGACGTATTTCTTGTGTTATTTTGTTTTCCGCTGCTGTTGTTTTGCTTGGTTCTGTCGGATCTTTACTTTTTGTTGCTGATTTATAATTTGGTGAATAGAATGCGGTGCTTTCTCTTTTTTAAGGTCTTCCAGGGCTGAATATAATATCTCAGGAATCAGTTTCTTGCCTGCCCTCTCTGTTTGTCTGTCTGTCTGTCTGTCTGTCTGTCTGTCTGTCTGTCTGTGTGTTTCTCTCTAGTCTCTCTCTCTCTCTCTCTCTCTCTCTCTCTCTCTCTCTCTCTCTCTCTCTCTCTCTCTCTCTCTCTCTCTCTCTCTCTCTCTAATGTACTACGGTTGGTGTTTTGTTCTCATCTTGTGTGGCCAAGCCTGTTTTCAATACTGAATCGATTTGGTTCGTATCATAGTTCATAGTCATGGTACTTCTCTTCTTGCATGGGTGTACGTTGTTGTTGCCAGATTACGCTGAATTTCGAACACCTCTGTTCTTTTGTTCAAAGATTATAGACTGGCATGAATGTCTGTCGATGATCTCTCAGATCATGATTAATTTGATCATCCACCTTCTGCTCAAAGTCATGATTGTGCTATTTTCATTCCAATATTCATGGTTGACTGGGCGTAAAACACGAAGTTACTTACTATTCCTGCCTCGGAGGTGATACGGCTGATATAAAAGTTGCAGCTAGGTCGACATGACAACACTTCAGAGTAAACAGACGGAGATTTGATACCATTGCTATAATCTAAATAATTTTACGTAATCGAGTTATTGTGGTCTGTAAGACTAAACCAGTTAGAGCTCTCCGGTCGATGCTCCAAATATTTGGTGCGGTTTTCCGCTGTCGTTGTTGACTACACTGAGTCGTTTACCGGTAGTTCGGCAGGACTGCAGCTGTAACACCATCAGTTGTGGCTCTCTTGGGGGAAAAGCAGAACATCGCTATTAATCTTGCCCCTCTTCACTATTGCGGCTCAGTGGCAGTTTGATGGGTTGTAATGGGTGGGTATATCCATCAAAACGAGAGAGGGAGAGGAATTACAGAGGGGATTAAGTGCTCAGCTTCACCGGCGTGCTGTTTCCTAGTGGTTGCTGCTGGAACCACCATGTGTTGTGTTGAGGGTGCACAGAAAACCCGAGCGCCAGCTATCCGTACTGCGTCCTTTGTAGTCTATCGTAGGCCGGTGGATTGGGACAGTGGGTACGACTGAACAGTCTCCTGCATGCTGAATGGTATTGTGCTGGTGTTTTCTCTCGCTTTCTGTCCTAACACGGTCAAAAAAGGAGGACTGACTGTATACAGAAAGTTTAGATTGTGTGTGCATGTGCCTGTCTTAGTTTATTTGTCAATGTATGTTTGATTTCGCGGGTTGTCGTACACGTGTGCTGCACCTCTTCACCAACACTTCAGTTGTGTGTGTCTCTCTTTTCCCAGACTTCGCTTGTGAATATGCCTTCACTTCTTCCATGCCGCTATGGATAAATATATGTGCCTCCCTTGTCCTGCCACCTAGCAATTTAAACTTCCCAAAGTCCACAGAAGTCCATGTCACGCACCACGAGCCCCACTTTCAAGCAGGAAGACCGGCACAGCTTTTACCTCTGTGGAGCTGAAATTCCAGCGCCTGAACTGAGCCGAGTTCAGAAACGCAGGGAGAAGGAAGAGGCTGGAGGGAGGGAGAGGGAAGGGGACAAAGTGTAGTAAAAGGAACGGGTGAGGGAGGGAAGCTAGAGGCAGTAGTTTGGAGGTTAGCTCTTGCCGCTGCACGGTTCCGTGTACCGGCTCTTGCAAACTTGTGGCAGAAGGAGTGAGGAATGCCTGCCGCTGCCATAGTGACTGGCGCGTCTTCCTCCTGGCTCTCTCTCTCGCCTCGCTGAGCGGAGGGAGGGGTGCTGCTGTGTACCGGCTTTTGGAACTCGCCCACCTACCTACCTACCTATCTACCTGCGTGTCAGTGCCGGACTACCTTGGAACTGCTTCTCTGTGGGTTTGGTTTCTCTGTGAAGAAGTGTTTCGCCTAGCCGTGTTGGATTATTTTGTATGCTGTGTCGCCGTGCTTTTTGGGGAGTAAACGTGTGTGGTGCTGTTGCTGGGACTGTCCGTCTCCTGCAGGCTGTTCCCTCCAGCTAAAAAGTGGTTTATCCTTTTCCCAGTGGAGTAACTTTTTTGCGAGGTCGTATTTCGCTTCCGTACAGGTTAGTATTCGTCTGCTTCATTGAGTGTTGTGGAGTTTGTATGGCAGGAATGGGATATATGAGAAATACCTTCTTTTTTACCAATATTTGATCACGGGAGGTTTCAACGCAGGGTGTATCATCTGGCCACCGTAGTGTACATTTCATGGCCAATATGAATGATGTGTCTACCACGTTACATGTCGCACGTGTCTGTTTTATCAGTTACCGTCACGACTCGTTGTGATCAAGCGGCCGGTTATTCCCATTGATTAGGAGTACACACACCACACACACACACACACACACACACACACACACACACACACACACACACACACACACACACACACACACACACACACCACTACTCACACACACACACACACACACACACACACAACACACACACACACACACACACACACACACACACACACACACACACACCATCCACACGTACATACACGCACGTACACACACACACACACACACACACACACACACACACACACACACACACACACTAGCGACACACACACACACACCACTACACACACACACACACACACACACACACACACACACACACACACACACACACACACACGCACGCACGCACGCACGCACGCACGCACGCACGCACGCACGCACGCACGCACACTCATACAGTGGTTGATCAGGAGGACACAAACATGCACACGCACGCGCGCACACACGCACGCGCGCGCGCGCACACGCACACACACACAATCAGATATGTACCCCCCCCTCCCCCCCAATACCGATAATCTCCTCTTACTGGTGAGACCCAGTGTACTCTGTGCTAGCTTATTCCTTGCAGGGTTAGACCTAATTGTTTGGGTTAGAGTAAAGCCTCTGCGGGTTAGGCGGGCCAGAGCCCCTGCGGATGTAGCGTTCTCTTCATAGCTGTATGCACGGCGGTGCTTGCTTTCACAGATCAGTCCGCGGATCTGTTCAGTAATTACAGTTTGCCGGTGCATAGAGGGGCACACGGAACAGAACAGTCCCATGCTTTTCGCTTGCAACCAAGCGTGAAACAAGCGATGGGAGTCCATAATTATTCCCAGCTCTCTCTCTCTCTCTCTCTCTCTCTCTCTCTCTCTCTCTCTCTCTCTCTCTCTCTCTCTCTCTCTCTCTCTCTCACACACACACACACACACACACACACACACACACACACACACACACACTCCTCTGTCTGTCTGTCTGTTGTCTGTCTCTCTGTCTGTCTCTCTGTCTCTCTCTCTGTCTCTCTCTCTCTCTCTCTCTCTCTCTCTCTCTCTCTCTCTCTCTCTCTCTCTCTCTCTCTCTCTCTCTCTCTCTCTCTCTCTCTCTCTCCGTGCATGAAATGCCCGTTACGTTCGCATATTCTGTTCAGCCGTGTTGAATCATGACCACTGAGCTAGTCTAGCTAGTCTAGCTCAGTGATCAGACTCTGAGAGAGGAAGCACACAGTACGCTGTGAGTCAAAATTGATGCGCACCTGTGGCTTGCTGCGCAGTGTCAGTTCTCTATTCTGAGACTCACGGTCACGGTTCGTTGAGTCAGCGCTTACGGTGGTGCAGCATCGGAAACGTTACTCATCGTGCTATGGTTAGACGACGCTGCAGTTATCTTCAGCTGATAAATTTACCTTCTGCCAGCCGCCGCCCCCTCCTTAGAAACACCGAGAATAAAATTACACTTCGTCCTCAGGTGGGATCATAGGCACTTGACACAACTGATAGATCTCTCAGCAACATTTTGGGACTAGTTGACTGACTGTTCGTTCTGCTGCATTTGGCATTATCTGCGATCGTGAAGGGTACCCGATGAAAGCAACGTGCAGGAGGCGAGCTGAGTCAAGCGCCTATGGTGAAAGTATATTATTATGTGAAAACCTGAAAATGACTGTGTGACTTCTGTGTTTATTAGCACCTGTTACTATTTATTTTAAACACACACACACACACACACACACACACACACACACACACACCACAACACCACACCACACCACACCACACCACACACGCACGCACGCACACACACACACACACACACACACACACACACACACACACACACACACACACACACACACACACACACACACAGGTGACGGCTTCTCTAGTTTGGTCCTGTGTAGCACGTGCTGGATATGATTATGACTTTCCGAGGACCAACACATGTGTGTAATTTGCCATCTGCCAAGGGAGCCCTGACGCCACCGTGCCCCACCCCCATCCACGCAAAACCCGCATTGTTCCACGGCACAAGACGACTGACGCAAAATGTCAGAGCCTTGTCCGCCTGGAGACTCTGGAAGGGTGTGGGTAGAGCAGCAACACTGCACGGTGGCGGAAAGAGCCGCCATATTTGTGGAACTTGCTGTAGATGCTCGGGGTTCGGGCTTAGTCACAGGGTTGATGGAAGAACAGCCAGTTTTAACTGCGTCTACAACCAGCCTCCGCCACATTTCGCCAACTCATCTACCAGCCCCCACCCACCCCACCCCACCACAACCTCTTCCCTGCCTCTGTCGGAGCAGACGCTTTTCGGTTACCATCTTTGAAGTTCACGTTTCCGGATCTACTCGTAGACCTCTGTAGGTGTGATCTCCAGCCGAGATATCAACCACTACCTTTCTGACATTCATGAATGCTACCTGGGTGTTATAGGTCACCGGAACTCCACGGCATCAGCGGACCATTAGGGTGGTGGTGGAGCGGTGCTGTGGACCAAAGGAAGCTGTTTTGTGTAAATAAGTTTGTATAATATACATTTGCTTGTTACTTCAAAAAATAAAATAAAAAATCTTTACGAACTTGTGTTCATAAGTGCGTCCGTGATAATGGGTCTGTTGACGAATTTTAGGGCATACTCACGTTTTGGAACTCGCCGTAGGCTAATCATTTAAGAAGCATTTATTAATGTGAAAGCGTACAGTAGGTCGCTGTTAAGTTGTTTTTAGAGGCGGTTTTCTTCTGTGAGGCTTAAGCATACAATCACATTTTGGGTCCAATGTAAAACATTTGCCTCTCTTTTGACACTGCCCCCCTCCCCCCCCGCCGCCCCCGCTCCCCCTCCCCCCAACCCAGAAACAAAACAAACTCAGAACAGAATCACATGATCATTATTTGCCATCCCTAGAAGGGAGAGGAAAGAGGCGTCTTTATATATATATGTATTACAGCTACTAGGGAGAGAAACGGGAAGAGAGAGAGAGAGGGGGAGGGGGGGTCATTCTGGACTAAGCTAAGTTCATTAAAAGCGAAACTTTTTCTTCTTCTTTTCTTCTTCCTGATGCAATAAATTTTTGTTCTGAACATCTCTTACTGGATTGGTGGTTTTTGCATCATCAGATGACCTGTGGGTTGAGGTGTAGTCGAGTCTGATTTTTTCAAAAACAGGATGTGAGTTGATGACGAGCGCTAGTTCTCGGCATAGCTGAGATAAGATAAAAGCCGCAACAGTGCGGTAAATCAACGAAATACACCTGCATGTGTTGACACGTGTACCGGTCACTCGTAAATCTACAGAGCCGTTGCAACAGAGCTGGTGCAAAACGCACGCGCGCACACACACTCACTCACAGACGCACACACACACACACACACACACACACACACACACACACACACACACACACACATGCATACACACACACACACACACACACACACACACACACACACACACACACACACACACACACGTACAGGCCAAATAAAAACACTACTGATGTGAACAACCCTCCAGGAGCTTTATCTGGACTTTTATTCATTATATATCCTGCGTCATAGTTCCTCTTTGACAGATCTGCGTTGCACCACGCGTAGAAGGATTAGGAACTTGCTAATGAGCATCACGCCAAGACTCGGTTTTGGCAGTCGTGAGAGAATTCCAGTCTTATGGTGATCGAGTGGTAATCGCTTGTGCTCTGTAATTAGATAGGTTTGCTGTAAGAGCGGTACTGCGTTGACAGAGATCCCAGGAGGATTTGTTAGGGAAGGGGGGGATTCTGTACCCGGTGCTACAGCTGTCACCACCAAGAGGGTTCAGCAGCGGTTAGAACCATTTTAGAGCTAAGGGAATCAGCAGCGATGAGAACCATTTTTAGAACTAGGTGGTTCAGCAGCGGTTAGAACCAGTTTTAGAACTACGGGATTCAGCAGCGGTTAGAACCGTTTTTAGAACTAGGTGGTTCAGCGGCCGTTTGAACCGTTTTTTAAACTAGGCCGTTCAGGAGCGGTTAAAACCATTTTTAGAACTAGGGAGTTCAGAAACGGTTAGAACCTTTTTCCCTTTTTTTTTTAAGAAATAGGGGATTCAGCAGCAGGGGGCAGAGTCGCAGGGGGCAGAGTCGCAAGACACTCTCAGTAAACTGCAACTTCTGAAGAAGAAGGTGAGCTGAAACAGCTTACCTTGTGGTAAGGTCTGGTAAGCAGATTGGTCCCGGTTCGAACCTGGACCTGTCTGCTTGCCAGACCTTACCACAAGGCCAGTCCGGACCACCTGATGACCCGCAGAACCCAGCAGCCCTATACATGCCAGAACCATGGGGGCATAATCTTGTCGTGCCTGGAAGGCGAGTTCACGGGTCTGCGAATAAATCCGGAACTCTGAACTGCAAGGTAGTACGTATTCATGGATGTAGCCCCAAATAGACCCCCACGCCCCTCCTACTGGTAGGTACAGAACCACTGGTCAATTACGGAATTCCAGTCATGCGTCTGTCAGTTTCAGTTCGTTTAGCCGTCGTGTACTGTATCAGTCCTAGCAGCAAGTCCTTTTCGCCCGTCTGAGTAGCTAGCGCATATTGTTGATGGTCGGATATTAGACCTACATACGTTCCGTTCAGTCAGTGTTGAGGTGCCCGGGGAATATTGTGGTCATGTCAATGCTGCTAAGGTTATCAACAGTGTACGCGTACGTATACGATGGTTTATTAAACAGTGTAGTTTCCCGTGTTTAACTGTATGGGGAAAATAGGCGCAGTGCCATTCCTAAACCCAGTGTCTGCAGAGGTAGGGTACCACAGTGACTAGGTTACGGTTCCAATCCCAGGAAACTGTGCTAGAGGGGTCATGCTCACAGCTGACACTGTTGGTGAAGGCAATGGACAGAGGTAGTATACATATTACATAGACACCACTTTGGCCTTACAGGGTTCGAATCTGAAGTTGGGGGAGGGGGGGGGGGGGGCGGCGCAGAGGTCGAGCTTTGCTGGCACTTGCCACACTGGTGTCGACACCATGCATATGGACAGTGGTCATACTTAATTCAGCGACCAAGGCGGACCGAGATCCCAGCAGTACCGAAGGGGATGGGAGGGGAGGGAGTTGGGTGGAATGGCATTCTTTGCTAAAACTGTTATCACGCTGGTCGGTGACGGCCGCGAATGGGAAGCAGTTGTACAGCACATCAGCAAAGGCAGGGTTCGAATCCAAGGATTGAGGATGCAGGGGTACGGAAGTTATACCTAGCTAACTCTATTCCCACATGGGTCATTACGGTCACGTACAGACATGAAGTAGTCAGACTGAGCGTAGTGTACCCCCTAGCTGTTCCAAACGGCATTACGGTCCTAGCTGTTCCAAGTGGCATTACGGTCCTAGCTGTTCCAAGTGGCATTACGGTCCTAGCTGTTCCAAGTGGCATTACGGTCACGTGCAGACATGGAGTAGTCAGACTGAGCATAGTGTTTCCCCTAACTGTTCCAAACAGCATTACGGTCCCTAGCTGTTCCAAGTGGCATTACGGTCACATGCAGACATGAATTAGTCAGACGGAGCGTAGTATGCCCCTAGCTGTTCCAAACGGCAAAGTCACAAGTTGTTCCGACACCGTTTGGGACTTCGTGTTTTAGGCCGTATATCACGATATTATACGGTATCGATTCGGTAGCACGGTGCAGTGTCTGCTTGCTTTCCACCGGGGACACTAACCGAAATGTATGTGGAGAGCAATCTGTTTAGGAAAGCTAGAGTACAAACCACAGAGAATTAGTGAATGGGAGAAGATTTTTTTTTTTTTTTTTATGTATAGACAAACCCGATACATTTGTTGGTAGAACCACAGAGAGAAAAGTGGTAGATATCGGAATGTTGAGCTTATTTCAGAACTGGAGTGATGCCAGAGTAACCGAGTTGTTTGTTTGGCCTCCGAGCGGAGGTGGTTCGTCTGCTTCCTTCCCCCTGATTTATGACTGTAAATGCGTCTGACTGCTGTGTCTCTTCGGTATGACTTGAGGAGATCGGCAGGGGATCTGGCTTCTTCCAGTGGGTTGTTTGTCGTAGTTGTTTTTCTTGTATGCTTTTTCCCGGAAGGCTCTGTTCTTCAAGCCCATTTCTTTTAAACAAAGTTTGGTCAGTTCAGGTAACATTACACTGCACAAACGAAATCAACGCGTAAACGTTAAACAAGCTAAGCTTATTTATTACGGGCGCTCTCAGATATATAAACAAAGATTTCAAGCCTATTTTGCTGCAGTGCATTCTAAAGTAGCAAACACTATTGTGAGCCGGCTTGGCCTCGTTAGGCTGGTAAGCAGAAGGACAGCAGTTCGATTCCACTTCAGCTCTCCTCTCTCGTCAGAAGTTGTAGTCTGTGGACACTGTCTTTGTGGCTCTGTCTCTCACATAGCTCGTCAAACGTTGTGGTCTGTGGACGCTGTCTTGTGACTTTGTCTTTCACATCTCTCGTCAGAATTTGTGGTCTGTGGACGCTGTCTTGTGACTTTGTCTTTCACGTCTCTCGTCAGAATTTGTGGTCTGTGGACGCTGTCTTGTGACTTTGTCTTTCACGTCTCTCGTCAGAATTTGTGGTCTGTGGACACTGTCTCATCGCTGGCCATCTTAATGCAGGAGTCATTCTGGTGGTGACAATGTAGCGTTACCTTCTGGGATCTCAGTCCCCGCCAATACTTCTTCGGAGACAACTCGACGTTAAACACGTTTAACCAACTAGCCAAGCAAGCGCAAAGTGGCGACGCTACGGATTATGTAACTGTACTTCTGTAGCTCGTCTGTAGCCCTTGTAAATATTTCTGCTTGATAGCTAGTAGTGCAGGATCCCTGACAGCGTTTTATCTGTTGAAGCAGCAACAGATGGTTTCGTATTCTCGATTCGGTTTATCAGCTAAAGTGAAGATCGGGGAGTCCGTTGCTGGGTGGGCGGATCAGCAGAATCTGATGCGTTTTGGTTCCCGCGCTTATCCAGTGCCGTGTGCGTAACATGTTAACTAATTGAAAAGTCCATGGCAACAACGACTTCCTCTCAAGGAATAACTCGATTCTGCATGGGTCCTGGCCATCGTGGTTGAGTCAGTGCTTTCCGAGGCGTGCACGTTCTACTCCGCGATCCACATCCCTGTTTCCTACCGTCGGTCTAATATCAAAGACACTACTAGACTGTGCGTGAAAAACAAATTAGCTATCCGGTTCCTGCTGTTTCATCGTTTCACACTACGTTTCGGAGCTTCACGGTCAGCCTCCCCCCTCACCTACACCTTTCCCCTTTCATTTTGATGACCACGGCATTTATAATGGGAGTTCAGCGTCCTTCCGAAGCGATTGGTTCGATCCAGCGACAGTCCTTTGCCTGATCATCCATCTCCAGTACCTCGTCACGACGACGGTGCTTGTGTCGTCCCTGCCGCTGTCGGTGGGCGAGCTCCTTCTGATGTACCACCACTGAGCTAGAAACTCTTTCTAGCTCAGTGCGTACCACCCATGTTCTGACTATCTCTTCCGTCACCACCCACGTTCTGACTGGCTGTGTGGTGACTGGCTCTTCCGTCACTACCCACGTTCTGACTGGCTCCTCTGTTACCGACCACCTTCTGACTGGCTACATTCTGACTGGCTCTTTCGTCACCACCCACGTTCTGACTGGCTACGTGGTGACTGGCTCCTCCGTCACCGCCCACTTTCTGACCGGCTCTTCCGTCACCACCCACGTTCTGACAGACTCTTCCAGTGCCACCCACGTTCTGACTGCCTCCTCTGTCGCTGCCCACGCACTCTGTGCTCTTTATCTCACATGCCAGCACGTTTTCACGGCCCTCTGGTCAAGGAAGTCTGTTAACGGAGTGGAGTAGGGGCGTGATGATCGATGCTCAGCTTGGCGTGCGAACGTCACGGACTGCTGATAATACGCCCGAAGAGCAAGATTGTACGTAAGCTACGGTAGACCTATACCAGCCACAGGATCCCGAAGCATTCGGACGCTCTTTTGGCTTGCTTATGATGATGACTAATTTAAGTATTTATTGTAAAACTAATTTCAGTATTTTTAGTAAAGCGCAAAAGCGTGTCCGTAGAGACTATTCTAAGTACACACACACACACACACACACACACACACACACACACACACACACACACACACACACACACACACACACACACACACACACACACTAGGTTCCTCCACAGGATGAAAAGATGGCTACCAAAAACGTTTTTGATTATTGCACACACACACACACACAAAATTAAGACTGCCCAGCCAGTGCAGGTTTGACTGTGTGTGTGGAAGTGACGCTGGTGGGTTGCCAGTCGTGGCCAGACGGGGCAGCACTAACAATGGCCAGCAGTGAAGAGGCAGCAGTGCCTTCCAGAATAAATCGTGCTTCTTGGCAGACTGACTCCTCTTGGAGTGTCCTGGCGCGGAGCCAGGGCCGTGGCGCGGATTATCTCCCCAGTCTGTGATGCGGCCGTGGCGGGCGAGTAAAAAATAGGATGATGTTTAAAACGAAGTTGAGCTGTGTGAGATAAGGGGCACAAGAAGTTGTGTGCAGGGTAACGCACTCTTGCGTTGTTTTGCCTTCTGCTGCTCGCCACTTGTTGATTAGGAGTAGGTTAACAGGCGCCTGAAAAAGATTTTTTTAAACAAAAAAACAAAAAACTATTGACAGTAGTTTTGGCAACGTGTGGCTGGAAGCAACAGCTGTTGCTTTCAAACACACCCAGCCCGAAAGGCCACACGAAGTGTTTTGCTTACATAGGGTACAGAACTCCCAGTGTCTGCGTAGAACACAAGTTTCGCCTTCACAGTTAATTAACACTCGCGGTCTCGGTTTCTGTGGGTAGATCTTGGGATACTTGAGTCAGTTGAGATTTTTTTTAGGAGAAACTGTTGCACCGTTGTCATCACCGTGTTCGACGTAAATAGTTGTATTGTCGTCAACACCACGGTCTGTGTCAGCACTCTATATTACGTATTGAATTCATGCTTTATAGGGTGTTATATGTTTAATTAAAGCGTTAGGTTTAATTAGGGCACCACTCTATAATGCGTATTAAATTATACTAATGCTTTATCGAGTGTATAAAATACAATTAATGCCTTATAAGAATTAGTGTATATCTAGTTTAAGTATGGCGTCACTCTATAATGCATATTAAATTAATGCTAACTTGGAAATTCATCGTAAGTTTCAAGCGCCTGCTACGTCAGTTTCAAGCGCTTGCTCTCTTGCTGTGACATTTTCTGCTTTGTTCCGAAAGTCACGTGAACGATAAACAGGAGACAGGTTCTTGAGGTCCTCGTAAGTGTTTGGCTCCAAGAAGTAAAAGAGTGGGAATTCTGTTTGTGTTCCAAGCATTGTTCTTTGCATTAGCAAAGAATTTAGGGTATGTGCTTTTTACATTGTTTTTATGTGTCATTTTCCCACTTTTTATGCTTTTTGTCCTGTTTGGTTTTGGTTTTTTTTTTATTCCTTCTTGTTTCACCATCTTTCTGTCCTTAAAATTACTCACTGTCATTCATTTATAACTTTTTGAAATGGTGTATAATTAGTGACTTTTCACGATGGGCTACACTGGGTTTTTTCCGCGTAGAAATGCCCCACAATGTGTGTGTGTGTGTGTGTGTGTGTGTGTGTGTGTGTGTGTGTGTGTGTGTGTGTGTGTGTGTACGCGCGCGCGCGTGTATCTTGATTTTTTCTTTTGTTTTTGCTGGGGGGGGGGGGGGGCAAAGGCATTGTCGCGTGTACTGACTGCCCGATGGAATATGACCTCGGCTGTTTTTCTGTCTGCACATTTTACTTTTGCCTTTTGTTCCGGCTTTTAAGACCCATCTACTACACAAGCATTCGTGCTTTCTTTGACGCAAAGGTAAAAGCCAGGTGAACACGAGAAAAATATCACACGTGTTGTGTTTCACCTTGGACTCATCCCAGACAGAGTTGACAGTACTGAACAAACGGTTCAAAGTGCACCCCCCCCCCCCCATTCCTCCGTAAAAGGGGTTTACTTGATGAAGCTGGGAGAAAATGAACGTTAATCTCAGAGGTGTGCTGGGGATGAGATAGAAGAGATTGTAATCTGCTTGTTTCTGTAATCTTCAGGAGTATTTTACGTGTGCTTATTTTTTTTTTTCTGGCTGTAGCAGCAGCAAGAGGAGCACCCGGTGGTGCTATTTTTGCTGCTGGCCAACTCATGGGACTGGCATTCAGAGCTAAGCTTTCTCAGCTGCAGAATGGCGCTGGCGAAACACGATTTTTGTTGGAAGCAAGCTTTTCCAGCTTCTGCACTGTAGGATAGGACAGGCTAAAAGGGAAAGCGATGCAGATAATGAAATCTGGAGAGATGGTTGCTGTTAACGGTGGGAGAAAAAACAAAGCAAACAAAAAAAGACTTTTGAACTGGTGCTTCGTTTTCCTTCAGCTTGAAATGGAGCCCCGCTCGGTTTCTTCTGATTCATTACTTCGTCGATCTCAGTCTTCGACTGATACTCATCAGTCATGACAAATAAAGTCTGAAACAGTTTGATGCTTTCTTTCTGCACAACAACAACAACAAAAGTTAAAAGAACGATTATTCTAATAATATTCTAACGACATGCTCAGATTACCAAGGTAGACCGCTTCTTCAGGCAATGAACAAGACAATCTACAAAGAAACAATGAAATAAATGAAACCACTTAGCTTTCAGTCGATCGGTTCACATTTGGCCCAGAACTCCAGCACGGTCAAGAAATCAAATTATTTCTGTTGTTTGTGGCTCCCCCCCCCCCCCCCCCCCCGACCGCAGCCAGCAGCAGAGCCAAAAACAACAAACAAATAATCCAGCAATAAATGCGTTTAAGAGACTGACAATGTTTTTGTTTATGTGTGTGTGTGCAGATCCAAGGTTTCCAGACAATGGCAAGGTAGAGTTCGTTTTTGGGCCCAGCTCCGATATTCCAGTCTCAGGTGAGCAACATTCTTTCTTAACACCGTTCTCCGTCTTGGTCTAGACTGCGTTTTGTACATGTATCTGAACTGGCTTTAGACTTGAAAAGAGTTTTAAATGTATGTTGACTTACAGGTTTTGGTTCATTCTGATGTGACCCTGATGTGACCCTGTGCGGTTGACAGGACGTGAAAATCCAGTTACTGACCAACTAAATTGCTGTTGACTGTGTCTGTCTTCAGCTGTGAGCCAGATTTTACGTGCGATGTGCTGACTCGTTTCGCCCGGATATGACCCTTTGTTTTTGACTGCGCATATATCAAGAATCAATCCATCAACCTGACAAGAAGCTACCATATGGCACCACGTTTTTACTCGCCGTTGTCAACAGCGAAAATCCCAACTTTTTTCTAAACGTCCGAAAAGCTGCGAAGAGTACACGCTATGGTAAACAACTGTACTGCAGAAATTGCAATGACATTTTCAGAAATGATGAATCAGAGCAGCCGGTTGACGAAGCATAAGAGTGAAAAAGCCATCGTATCGTACGGCGTCCTGTCGTCGTCCTTCCAGCCTTCATAATTGTGTGGAAATAGGTTTCCTGTGTTTATTTTATCCAACTATCGTGGAGGACCACCCTGACAAAATGGCACATGCTGCTCCTTGTCCCGTTTGATCATTCTCCGCCCGAGTGTAGTGTGGTGGGGGCAGAAAATCACCGCCAATTTCCACGATAATTGCCGCCTCGTTGACAGTCACACGCACTGCCCTCGCGCTGCTCGCACACGTCCCGAGGAGAGAGCGAAAACGTCACGGAAGATACGTGAAAATGTCAAGCGTGGGGATGACCTGAGAGGGCGGGACGGCTGTGTACTGCACCGGAACTCTTGTCACTTTTGTCATGTGTCGTGTGGTCAGAGGTTAGGATCGTGGTTAGTTAGTTAGTAATTGGATTTTTAACGTCCTGTCTAGAAGCGTGGTCACTGACAAAAAACAACGAGAATAAAACACAAACGCACACGCATGCGAGTGAATATTATATATATTTTTCTTTTCTTTTTCTTTTTTAACAAGAGAATAAATTTGATGCCTTTGGATGTTTATCATCCGCCCATCTGTCTTTGTGTGTGTGTGTTGTGTGTGTGTGTGTGTGTGTGTGTGTGTGTGTGTGTGTGTGTGTGTGTGTGTGTGTGTGTGTGTGTGTATTGTTAGTGTTAAATTATGGATTTTTTATATATTTATTTTCGTACGAATGGAATTGTTTAAAAACATTCGGGTCCAGGAAATAGAGAAGCTAGGACGTTCGAAGCAGAATTGTTATGTACAACATATACTTGTAAACATTGATCCTGTGACGTAGATGCTTGTTCCACACATCTTTGTTGGTGAAAGACGTGGAATTTTCGCCACTTTAAGTTGTAATTTTGATTACAGCGCTGTGAGCACGTATATATTAACGCCGAAACGCACATTTTAATTTGTTATCTATGATTACTATCATGGTTACCATGGTTATTAATATTATTAGCATTCTCACCGTTGTTCATTGTAACGAATGGTACTAATTTGGACTTTATGTTTGTGCAGTTTCTGGGTTCAAATCCGATGTCACAGTGCCAGTTGACGACAATGACGATTCCCTGACACGTTCTGATTCCTACGAAAACTTCCACAAAGCACTGGCAGCCCAGGGTATAGAGAGTGAGTTCATTTTTTTCTCTCTCAATGCATCAGCAGATTGGCTTTCCGCCTTGGCTGGTTCCAGTACTGCCTAACCTGTTTGGAAGTATTTGTCAGTGTTGTTGGGTTTTGTTGCTGTTCAAAGGAATGTGCCAGATTGCCGGTGTTATGTTCGTGCAAGTGTGGGTCGTTTATACTTATACATGCGCTCATGCTACGGCGATGGTGGAAATAAAAAGAGTGTTAATGTTTGTGGTTGAGACTATTTGCAACAATTTCGTCATGCTGATTTTTGTTGGCCAGGCTATTGAAGCCCTGGGGTTGTTATTTTAACTGTTGGCCTGCCTTGTTTAATACGATCCTTCTAACTATAACATTCTCGCCACCACTTTCTCATTATTCATGTAACTATTCACGTTTGAGTGGCATAGATGCTTTTTACCCTTCTGTTTACTCCTTAGGGATTTCATCTTTCCCCCCTTTTGACTGTAGTGTGCTATAATGCTTGTGGTTTGTTTCTACCCCTTTTCCTTTTGTGTGTGAGTGTGTGTGTTTACGTGAGTTGTTGTTGGTTCCTTCGCCTTTATTGTTTGCCTGGCACTGCTTCTGTCTTGGCTGCCCTCTCACTGAATGTGGCACCTGTCCTCACCTGCCCATTCCAGAGAACCCCAACGTGAGCGTGGTGAACGGACTGTCGGGCCAGCAGGCGAGCCGAGTGCAGGTGTCTCAGGTGGAGCACACGCAGGGCCCGTGGGACGGGAGTTTGTACGCCACGGTCAACAAGCAGCGACGGGCAGAGCTGGAGGCGGCCAGCTTGGCGCATAACGGACCCTCTCACCTGCCTAACGGTTCCCTCACCTCCAGCGTGGACTCAGGTGCTGCCCGCTTGCCTGTACCTCCCGTTCTTATTATTCCTTTGCTCGCGGTGATTGTTTGCTCTCTCTCTCTCTCAGGCGTTGGTGTAGTGTTCTTCTCTGTCTTCTGCATCTTGAAAATGTTTTTGGAGACTTTTGGTGGACGTTTTAATAAAACTGGTCACTAATCTCCTGTGCGGTTAGAAGCGCATGCGATTTACCTTTTTTTTTTTTTTTTTTGGTGATTTTTCGCAACTAAGTATTTGACGGTAAAAGCGGATCTTGGAATTTGCTAAAGCCGCTTTGCTGGCGCCCAGCTCTGGGACTTGCGTCTCCAGACACCACGCTTGCCCACACATGAGTAACAACGAAAAGTGTGGCTGATCGTAAATGGAAGAAGATGGATTTGTAGATCCGTTATATCTGTTTTCTAAGCAGCCCAAAATGCTTTTGAACTTGTAATAATTAACATTATTATATGGCCAGCCACGGATGTGTGGTATTTATCATACAGATTAGGAACAGATTAGTTACTCTGGAAATATTTACTGAATAGATCCTTTTCTAACACGTTGTTGAGCAGAAACTTGGTGTTTCAGTTAGACAACGCAGTAACAAAATGCAGGATTTTGCAACTTGAGTACTAGCTGTTTTAATCCTCTCTGTGTTGCACTTCTTTTTGGCACATTTTTACAACCACTGCTTACGCGAGGCAAACTGTGAGAGGTAGTCAGTGGTCAGTGTTGTAAGTTTATGCAACGCTTCCCTTCCTTTTAAGCTGCCAGATTACACATTGTTGTACTTTAAACATCAGCTTTCTTCGCCTGATAGCTTCTCTTTTTGGGGGGACATAAAACCCGTCACATCTTTCACAGTCATGTTTTTAGATTATGCTTTTCCTTTGCTTTTTGAAACATGTATTCTTCTGGCTTCTGTAGTTGGCTTAATGTAGCGGCACGCGAGTCTAGTCGTACTGCAAGTACCTAAAGCACACGTTCGTTCTGAACAACGTTGTGATGAAATGTTTGCGAGTTTCGACTGCAAATCAATAGTCGTGCGTTTATTACTGCGCAGGTTACGCTGGTCCCCGGGACACGAGCTACGGGTCGCAGCAGCAACAGCTGCTGCAACAGCAACAACAGCATCAAGCTGAGCTGGTGTCCTCCAGCTACTCTTCCCAAGTGAACAGCGCTCGCACGAACTACAACGCAAGCACCACGGTGTCGCGTAGCGGTGGTGGAGTGGTCGAGGACCACCTGAACTATAACTCGGTGCCACGTCAGCAGGTTTCTGTGCCACCGCCGCTCGATGAGCGCTCTCAGCTGGACGAGCTGCTCAGCGATCTGCTCAGCGACCAGGTGATCGTTACCAGTCCCACGAGTCCGCGAAGTCCGGCGGGGCCCCGAAGCCCTCGCAGTCCGCCGGGTCCGGCGAGCCCGCAACAGGACATGATGAGCGGGGCAAAGACAGTGACGACCACCACGCACACGTACTCGACCTACACCGGCACGGACAGTGCGGCGGGGCGGAGCCACCCCACCGACAAGGTGCTGATCCAGAGAGCGGAGGTGACCTACAAGGTTCCGGGACAGGGCGAGGAGAGACATCATTACACCATCGCCGGGGAGCCCCCCGAGCTGGAGAAGCCTCGGGTCCCCAAAGGTGCTTTCACTTACACGCCCGCCTCCCCTTCCCAGGCGGACCAGTCGCGCACTTTCCAGTCGCTGGAGCGCGACATGAACAGAACTGAGCACGTCAGCGGGCTGCAGCAGAGCCCGCCCGCTCGCACGCACACGCTGCCGTACCGCGCCGACTACGAGAACCGCTACAACGCGTCGGAGACACAGCACTACAACACCCTGGACAGCGACCAGACGTCGTGGCTCCAGCAGCAGCAGCAGAAGCTGCAGAGGATGCGGGACGGGCGGGACGCCAGCGGCCGGACGGAGCAGGAAAAGCAGCTGGTCCAGGAGCTGAGGTTCGCCCAGAACCGCTACTACAAGCAGCGGGCGCACAGCGAGGCGGAGGAGCAGGCGGTGATGGAGTCCTACCGCCAGGCCCCCGTGCACAACGGGCCCATCACGCCGGCCTCAGCGCCCGCCAACTACGCCCCTCCCCCGCGCGGGTTCGGCGGCGAAACGGGTCATTTCAACACCTTCTCCCAGACGCAGTACTCGGAGAGCCACTTCAGCAGCGCCGCGGAGAGGTCGAGCAACAAGCCGCCTCCTTCGCCAACCATGCAGCGCTCCGCACCGCCGGCGTCCATGCCGGTGCAGCCTCCGGTGCGCTCCAGCAGCAAGGACTACATGAGGTCGAGGTCCAACAGTAGCAGCAACACGTGGCAGGTGTCCCCGCCGCCCCCTGCCAGCCGTCCGCTGGCCCGCCAGTACTCCGACACGCTGTACGACCGCGAGCACGGGCCCAACCTGCAGGCCCGCCACACCCCTTCCTCGCACTCCACTCCCCCGCACTCCCCACGCGCCCGCTCGCCCACTCACATGGGAGCCACCGCCACCACGACGTACACGACGTACCGGACCATCCACAAGGAGGTCCGGGATGAGCCCACAATCTCCCGCGCCCAGCAGCAACCTCAGCAACAGCAGGCGGTGGCGGCACCCCCGATGCAGGCACCCCCGGTGCAGGCACCACCACCTCAGCAGCAGCAGCAGCAGCAGCAGCAGACGCATCACAACTACATCACCGAGGTCTTTGTGCACCGGGTAGGAGGTAAGTTTCTGCAAGGTTTTTGCTTTCTCGTTGATCTAAGTACACACACGTACGTGTGTGTGAGTCGCCCCTCTTCCAAACTGAGGCTCAAGCTTCATTTTTTTTTTTTTTTTTTTCCTGAGAGGGTCTTGATTATTCTAAACATATTCTGATGCCTCTGAAGGGTTTCAACCTGAATCGTAATATCATTTGAGCTTGGACCAACAAAGCGAATCCAAAATATGCCTTTGAAAGGTTTCAGTCTGCATTGTAATATTATGTAATATTATCTGAGCTTGGACCAACAGAGTGAATCCAAAATTTAAAAGAGAAGTCTTGTGGTGTCATCGGGATCTCGAAGACAAATTCATCCGATACTAACACATGCAAGCTGCAAACAGCCTAGATGACCTTTTAGGTTTAGTTTGCTGCTGCTTGTGTGTTTGTGTGTATGTGTGCGTGCTTGTGTGTGTGTGTGTGTGTGTGTGTGTGTGTGTGTGCGTGTACGTGTACGTGTGTGTGTGTGTGTGTGTGTGTGTGTGTGTGTGTGTGCGTGTGTGTTAGATGATTATGTGATCGGTGTGTGTAATGATTATGATCCAGCTCCAAAACGCAAATGAATACTATCTCATGTGCACAACCCCATACCATCCAGCAGGTGAAAAGCAAGGGCGTGACAAAACGGATGGCAGTGAAGACACACGACTGGACGAGCTGACGCGGTCGCTGCAGGCGGCCACCGACTCCATCATGGAGGATCGCATGACCACCACCCAGCAGCAGCAGCAGCAGCAGCAGCAGCAGCTGCAGCAGCAGCAGCAGCAGTCGTTCCAGCAGTCTTGGCAGGAGCACTACCAGTCTGTGAGTAGTGTTCACAGCGAGCACGTGCAGCAGCAGCCGCCCAGCATGCCGTCCACTAGTGAACCTGCTCGCAGTGCCTCCCCTGTCTGGGACAATGTCTATGTATGTTGTGCAGTAGCTTAGACCCAGGCTGTGTTGCTTCACTGTCCCCCAGGTATACACCTTCATTAAAAGGTGGACTTTCATTAAAAGGTCATTGTGGACCTGCCATTTCAGAGTCCATAGCCGGTGGAACTTAGGTGACTTTCGGGTCCTGGGCTGTCTTTTTCCACAGTCTTTTATTTCTAGGTCCGAGATCATGGACCACTTTGCCAAAATTAAAATGGTGATCCCCACTTTGAGATGGTGGAATAAATCTACGGTCTTTGCTTTGGTGATGTGGTTCTCTCAAACTTCTGTTTGTTTCCTGGGGCACAGTAAAGCAACCAGTCTTTCTCTTTCTTTGTGTGGTGCTAAAAAAGAGGATACCAACGTGAAGAAGATTCACGTTTAAGAGACATTAATTATTTTGTAACTGTTGGCAGACCAAGAAATCATTTCCATTTCCTTATCTTTCAGAGAAATTAATGTGGAACTGTCGTGGCATCAAGAAATCAGTTCTGTTTATTAAGATACTATTTCAAAGAGGTAGAGTCACATCAAATGTAATGTGTGTATTGATATGTCAGCAATACAGTCTCTTTTGTGTTTTAAATGAGAAAGATATTTTCTTTTTTGCATGTGCTGCTGGTTGATGTACATATCAGACACAGCACTGAGACATGAAAAAGTACACAACGTAGCTGTAATGAGCACGCATTCGTAACATTGACCGAACAAAAGTGGAGAGGTGGGCGGGAGATGGGGAGAGGGAAGGGTGGATACATATGCTTTTCTGTCTATGGTAGTGTACATGCTAGAACAGCAGAAGAATAGCATCAGTGAGAAGAACAGTCTTTTTACAGAACCGGCGTTGTGCACCAAGGGAGACAATTAGTGACAGGGACTCTGGTATCCTCTTTTTCTGCAGGGTTTGTGGAACACCCACATCATACAATCTGACGAAAGAAGTAAGGGTTGTATTGTCTCTCACTGACAATTACCCTTTATGGCAACTGATAATTGTGTGCCGTTGTCAGTTCTTCGGCCGAGACTTTGGCAAATAACGTGGTGTCAATACTGAAAATGAATGTGGGTGTTTCTTTTGCACAGTTTTTTTTTTGTTTTTTTCGGTGCACGTTCTTTTTGGTTTATTTAAAAAAGAAGAAGAAAAAAAGAAGAAGGTGTGTGTGTGTGTGTGTGTGTGTGTGTGTGTGTGTGTGTGTGTGTGTGTGTGTGTGTGTGTGTGTGTGTGAAAGGTAAAGGTTTGTGCGAGCATGTATAAAAAAAAATTGGTAAAGTTTTGTTCTATTCTGATGTTTTCTGTTGCTGCAGTCGGTTCTTTTTCTTGGTGTTTTAGTTTTATTTGCGTATTTGTTTTCTCTTGCAGTCATTTCATTTACTTTGGTTGGGCAAAAGATGAGAGAGAAAAAAAGAAAGAAAAAAGGACTGTGGATTAATGGGATGTTGCTTGCAAGCTGTCTGGGGAGAGAAAAATGCATTTCTATTGCTTTCCTTCGGTGTTGTTCCCAAGTGCATGGTGGAGACAGTTGGCTTTTCTTTCCCGCATCTAATTCTACCCATTCCTGGATCCATCTTATCCTGACTGTTTTGATTTTTCTTTTTTTCTTTTTTTCTTTTTTCTTTTTCTCTCTCTCAGCTTGAGAAGAATTTTTTATTGTTTTGACAAGCGCCTTCGGTTTGTCAAACCCAGGGATAGACAGTTTCATATCTCAGCCTTTGTCTGCATGTTACGAACAAGAATATGAAATTTGAAATTTTCATATTGTCTTAAATTACGCCTTTGTACAGTGTGCTTCGCTTCTTCTTTTTTCCCCCTCTTAAAGGAAAGACTGGTGCTGATGTAGTATTACTACACAGGCTTGCAGAAAAATAAAATTTAGGCAAAAGTAGTTTCATTTCCCTGAACCTGAACGAGTTTATGTTCCTGGACTGCATAATTTGTGATAGACTGGATGATTTGGGCACAGTTCATTTTTGAAATTTGTTCGCCTTGTTAGCACCCTCTATGGCGATAATGTTGATGGTGATAGCATTAATGCTGGAGAAGATGATGATGATGTTTATTGTCGTGCTAACTGATGGTGACAGCAGTAATGATGATGAGGGTGATGACGATGCTTGTTGTCGTGCCAACTGATGGTGACAGCAATAATGATGATGAGGGTGATGACGATGCTTGCTGTCGTGCCCACTGATGGTGACAACAATAATGATGATGAGGGTGATGACGATGCTTGTTGTCGTGCCCACTGACGGTGACGACAATAATGACGATGAAGGTGATGATAATGGTTGTTGCCGTGCCGGCTGCAGAGTCAGGTGCAGAAGAGCCATGAGGCGCCAGCGCCCAAGCCGGTGAGCGTCGTCGAGGAGGACCGCATCATGCTGAAGCCCATCGGACCAGGCATGCAGACCCTGGAGCCAGAGGCCACGCACTCTACCAGCACCCTCAACCGTGCCACCACTCCCAGCTTCCCCACCTCACCAGGTCAGTGCACTTAGAAAGGGCAAAGAGAAGATCCGGTCAGTGCATTCTTTACGGTCGACCTTCAGTAGCCGCTGATGTCCTTTTCATCTTGGCAGTATTGATCTCTCTCGTTTCTTTCAGTGTGTATCTGTAAGTGTAGTGTATTAATTTGGTTCCATGAGGTCTTGGTGGTGCCTTTTGAACTTTTGGTCTTTTGTGGTATATATACGTGTTCTGTGGTGTGTTTTTCCCCTAATATTTTGATGTTGTTTACTTTCAAGTAACTTGTATGCAGGTCTTGGTAGGGTAGCATCTTGATTTACATTTCATCCTGAGTCTGCTTAGAAATTTTATTTGCTCAGCTACCACGATTATTTTTAAACAGGCTTTGTATTAGGAGGAATTTTAGTTTGCGTGCATACTGTGTGTGTGTATGTGTGTGAACTCGTAGCCAGGTGGACAGCATGTTAGACCATGTTGTTAGATGTTGACTCGGTACAGTAGTCATTGAATAACCTTCATGAAACCGACTAACATGCATAGTGCTGCAGAAAACTTCTGATGATGGAAAACTAAGTTCAAATGCGAAGAATTATTAGCAAACTAAAACTGATCTTTCCGAAATCTGCTAATCGTAAAGTTGAAAGAAACCTGATATAAAATTAAATAATCACATTTTTGAAACATCACTTGTTTTGTTTTTCATTGATTCAAATTTGTTGTTGTTGTCAAGAACAAAGATTAAACGTGTGAAGATGAAGATCGTTTAAAGCAAAATGAAACAAAATGTCTTGAGCCTTGAGACATTGATGTTAAAAGGCATTTTGTCAAAAGACACGGATCCTGTGTTTTGCGTGTTTTACTGGAAATTAGGTTACCAACGCAGAGTTTAACAGTTTGTATATGTTGTACTTTTCCCTTGACCGTAAGTATCGCATGGCGTAAATTTGTGCATGTTCCCCTGTCTACCCACAGTGACTCCACCTTTCCCCGTTTCGCCAAGGACAATGCTCGCCAATGCAGGTAATTTGCAACCCACTGGTTTCAGTTGCAGTTTTAAAACTTTTTATGTTTTTTTTGTTTGGCCTGTGTTTAGATGGAGTTTGACTGTTGCATGATTTGTTCCTTCCGGACATAACGTTTTTGTCTCATCTCTGCTAGTTTTGAATTTGGGAATGATTTTTATTTTTCTAATTCCTTAACTGTAGTCGCTTCCAATCGCTGTAGCATCAGAGGTGTGAGATACACATGAATGACGCCTTGATGATTGTGGAAAAGTACTTTGCAAATCATGGCTCGACTAGACAGGTTAATATTATGGACTATAAAGCAAGGGAGGTAACTAGTTTGCTGTAAACATTTAGGGCGGTAATGATATGTGATATAAAATACGCGTGTGTGTTTCGTATACTTTATATACCTTTGGGCCAAATTGTGCGACGGTATATTTATGAGCTGCGAAACAGATTGAAAGTTGATTTAGCTGCTAATTGCCGTCGTACACGGTGTCTTTCTTCCGCGTCTCACCTCCCGCCCCATCTGTTTAATTCATTAGACTAAAACTAAGCCTTTGGCAACTTTGTGAGAGATACTGGAGTCACATGCTCCACGTGAACAGCCATGTGTAACAGAGGTATGCTGCGACTCAGGTCTTGACCATCTGTTTCTGTCCCAACATTTGTCGGAAAGTTTATTTACTCAGAAAAAGGCCATGATTTGCAGAGATTTCAGTTGGTCATCACCCTTCAACATATTGAGACTAAATGTCGAAGTCGTGCTTTATGAATGGCGAACAAAGGGACAGTATAAAATGATGGAATGGTCACCTTGAAACGTCATAGTTCAGGAGCTGTGTGAGAGTCGAGGTGGCCGTCCTGGGCTGTCCGTCCTAACGAGCCTTCTGGTTTCCGTGGACGTAAAGTTATATTGAACCATGCTTCGGCATTGGACACAACTTGTCCCTAATATGTCAACTGACATCTGAGGACATTAAGTATCACTTCATCATCATCACCTTGAAACGTGTATTCAAAATAAAAGGTCTACGTGTTATGTTGAAGGGTTAGTTGTCTGGTTTGTGTTTTAAATTATTTCAAAATCTATATATTTTGGCTGAAATTTTCATCTTTTTGCTTGTTGTTGTTGTTGTTGTTGTTGTTGCCACAGTGAAATTCGTTGCATGTAAAAAATCACATGTTCCGTTCTTGTTCTGTAGTGGTGTTTTGCTCACTGCCTGTGTGTCTTTCGATGGGTGTGGCATGTGCTTCACTGTTCTTTACTTTTGCTTTGAATTAGATTGACATTTTCACGTTTCTGTAGACAAGTTATTTCGGTGGGTGTGTGCTTGATGTTGATGAAGTAGATGCATGCTTCGTAACAATTTTATGTCGCATTTCCTTTTCTCACACATCACGTGTCTGAAGCATTTCTCGAAGTCTGGTGAACATGTTACTTCCATTGGCATCAGTGCCTTCAAGTCGCCCTTCAAATTTCAAATAATTATATTTTGTTCCTACGAACTCAGCAGTATGCTTTGCTTTGTATGCAGTATGCATGTAGGGGGCTAGTATGCAATTTCTGTTTTATTTTGTTAGTTCTGATGTCAATCGTGAATTTGTTGAACGTATAAAAAATATACGCCGTGAAAGAAACTCGGTCACAGGAAAATTGCGGACATCAGTTATACAAAGCATGTTTACAAAACCAGGCTTTGAGACTTGCGAGCATCGTCTCCACTTCTCCGGTTTTCCTTTTTTTCTCCCTCTCTCATCTTTTGGATGTCTTTGGGTGTTTGTGCCTTGTGTCAGTGTGTAACGGGTGCTTTTTTGTTTGGTTCTGCTCGCTTGTCTAGTGAGGTCTCCGTACCCCGTCTTTTCTCCCCGACCCATGACCCCCGAGATTCCAACTGTCACTGTGCGACGCCATGAGTCCTCGGAGACCCTGTGCGGGTCGCTGGCGCAAGTTTTTCAGTCCACTGAAACACTGAGTGGGGCCAGGGCACCGGTTTTTCGTAGCTCTGACCCCCTCTATGCCGCCATTCCTGACGCCTTGGCGCACGCCTCGTCTGGGCCGGCCAGTCGCTCAGGTAGTTGGTTAGCACAGGCACTTGGCAGCTGTTAATGTGACAGCTTGTCTTTTCATGTCCACAGCGCTTGAAATCTGCTGGCTGTGTGTGAGAAATAGGCTAGAGGAAGCAGCGCCTAATCGAGCAGCAACAGCTGAGTTAACAGGTGTCAAGTGCCTCTGGTAGTTAGCTCCTTTGCTGACTTGTCGCAGAGTTAAAAAAATGAAAATTTTGGTTTTTAAAATAAACTGACGGAGTTTGAGGGTTGCCTTTTTTTTTATACCTCGAAACAAGATATTTTCATTAGGTGTGGACATAGTTAAAAGAAAAAGATATGCAAGTATAATATCTTTTTAAAAATAAAAAATTCTAAGTGTAATGTATTGTGTGAAAACAGGATTTTATTCCAGTACAAACTATTTCAGCAAAGTGACGAGGGGTGGGCTGGGGGTTGGGGTTGGGTGGGTGGGGGGAGTGGAGGAGAGAGAAAATCATGCAGAGAGAACAGGAGATGAAGGAGAATGGGAACAATGTGTGAATGGCTTTACCATTTAAAAGTGTATGCTTTATTTATAATGTTGATAAGAAATTTAGTTTATCCGTAACATTTTTACTTGCAGTGAAACACTCCTGGTTTGTTGTTTTTGTGTGCATGGTTGTTTGCCTGCGCTAGCCAATGCTGTTTGTTCACAGACATGGCTTACTTTGCACGGCTTTTTTAGTTTCTAGCTCAACATGTTCTTCATGGTCATTTTAGGAGATTGGTTCATTGAATAAAACGCTAGATGCATGGAAATTTAGCTGTAGTAGTATATTAATCTTTTTTTCCATGGTGCGACAGTTCTGTGAATGTAAATTACTAACAGTTACAGGCGATTGATTTAAACGTTGGTTACTGTGTAAAGATCACACTTCACTGCGATTTGCACGTCTGTAGCTATCAGATCGGATCGTGTAACTTGCTCGTGGAAGTTCGTTCTGGTTGTATGAGGCAGTTTAGCTGTACTATATAGAGATAGGTTTGTGCCTCTCAGGTTTGCTTCAGTAATTACTGACTTTGGTGACGCCAGTGTTCTGTAGAGCATATAAAATGTCAGTACTGAGTGAGTGTGTACAGTAGTGCAGAATGAATGTCTTGGCAACTAACTGTACCTGGTGTTTGACCGGGGTAACCCCTAACAGGCTGCCTAAAGCGAAAGAAGAAGGAGGGTGCTGACCGGGCGGTCTGTCTTTTGCCTGCAGGTGGAGGTGGCGTGGTGAGCCCCACTGGCACCTTGAGCGGCCAGACCATCACCCAACAGCACCAGTATCACCAGCAGTACCAGCACCAACAGCACCAGCAAGTCGGTGACGGCTCTCTGCACATCGACACCAGCCAGCGAATGCTGTCGCCCAACCAAGCAAGAAGTCCTTCCTCTGCTGGCAGGTACAGTCCGCGTTCTTTTTCTCCAAACACATCAAAATTAAAAAGAAAGCTGTTTATTAAGCGGAGTTCAGGATTTTTTATTTAAGTCGCGGTGGCCGTCCTGGGCTTTCCGTCCTAATGAGCGTTACGGTTTCTGTGGACGTAAAGCAACATTGAACCATGCTTAGGCATTGGTCACAGTTTGTCCCTAATATGTCAACCGACATCCGAAGACGTGAAGCTCAACTTCATCATCTGTTTATTAGGACAAGACGCAACATGTGAATTTTCGGGGTATTCCCCTTTATCAAGCTGCCAAACGACACTTAAACAAATTAATGTTCAACGGTCTTCCAAGCACTGGACACGAAAACAGCATAGCTCAACCAAGATCCAAACGCGTAAAACGTTCAAAAGAACGCTATTTATTAGGACAAAAACACACTCTGCAAATCTCCAATAAATTTCATTGTTTTTCGCCGTTTAACTGTCGTTCAGGCGTCGATTTGTAGCTTAATAAAGGGGATTACCCCGAAAATATGCAGATTATGTTTTTGTGCTAATAAATAGCGTTCTTTTGAACCTTTTACATGTTTGGATCTCGTTTTAGAACGCTAGTAGTCATTCTTGTTTCAGACTTTTTATATATTTCCTATAGCTCAACCAAATGCCTGTCTCCTTGACCTCCTAGTGTTTGTGTCAGTTTTGTGCCTGTAGGCTCAGGTCGATAAGTCTAACATCTATGTCTTCTTCCAGTCCTCCTTCGCCCGGCAACCTGAACACCCTGCGGCAGCAGCTGTCGGCGGCTCACTCCATGTCCGGCAGTGTGGTCAGTCCCCACTCCCTCACCGGCCAGAGCTCGCCCAGCGTCTACTTTGGCCTCTCGCGCCGCGGCAGCCTGTCCTCGCTGGCAGGTCAGTTTCAGGGCAGTGAGTGGTGTATTTATTATCACCCGACTTGTGTGAAAGACAAAGCTGTGGCACTGTCCTGATCCATTGTCATGTTCAGGTAAAGACCTTGCTTTTGGTGCTGTCTGTTCTGCTGTGACTGGATGGAGAGGCCTGTGAGATTACTTCGCCACTTGCCGATTTCAGTACCATTTCGAAATGTAATAAAACATGACTCTCAGGTGGTATGTTGGTCATGCAGTCTCCTACCTTCAGTTGCCGGTAGTTGTTTTTGTTGGTTGTTGTTGTTTCTCACCGAAGAGCAATTTTCAGACACAATTTTTTTTTTCTTTTTTTTTTCTGCATTTTATTGCCTCAGATATGAATTTGTCCCACTCGGGCAAAAATATGAAAATTTGAAGTGAATTGTTATACGTGATTACCATGTATGATAATGTAAGTGAAATTTAGGTGTTCTTGCTTCTTCAGACTCTGACATGGTACACGCGACACCCAAGTTTGTGAAAGACACCTCCAAGTACTGGTACAAGCCCAACATCACTCGGGAGGACGGTAAGGAAGGGACATTTAGTGATTTACCGTGAATATTTTCATTGATTCGTACCCCATTGCTTCGGGAGGACAAAGCTTTGTACACAAAAATTGCCTCACATTATTCCTTTAGGGAGGACGGTAAGGAGTTAGACATTTTCCGTGAAGATTTGTATCTGGTACTTCACGCCAAATTGTTAATAATAAGCAGTGCATTCTTAATATGCCGAATCCCTTCTATGATACATGTATGAGGCTCAAAGCACTATGCATGAAACATTACAATAATACTACCTTATTTAATAATGGATCACTTATCTCACATTATCCTCACTCTCCCCCGCATGCATACATGATATCGCTAAGGGCAGATCATACACCTCGTGTTGCTGTGAAGTTAGCTGGTTCATTCCCTAGTAGTTCCAGTACACACACACACACACACACACACACACACACACACACACACACACACACACACACACACACACACACACACTAAACAGCAACTGCCGGCCCGCCTTGCCGTGGCAGATAGTGTCAGATTCACGATGATACGTTGGTTTCCTTGCAGCCATCGCACTGCTGAGGGACCGCGCCCCCGGCACGTTCGTCATTCGCGACAGCAACTCCTTCCCCGGCGCCTTCGGCCTGGCCCTCAAGGTGGCCCAGATCCCGCCCAACGTGCAGGCCAAGCCCACCAGTAAGACCAGTCTTCTTCTTCTTCTTCTTCTTCTTCTTCTTCTTCTTCTTCTTCTTCTTCTCCTCCTCCTCCTCCTCCTCCTCCTCCTCCTCCTCCTTCTGCTCCTCCTCCTCCTCCTCCTCCTCCTCCTTCTTCTTCTTCTTCTTCTTCTTCTTCTTCTTCTTCTTCTTCAGGCAGCTCCCGATCACCTACTTCCCTTTGGTTTCTCCTGCTCCTCCTGCTCCTCCCGCTCCTGCTCCTGCTTCTCCTGCTCCTGCTTCTGCTCCTTCTCCTGCTCCTTCTGCTCCTCCTCCTCCTCCTTTATCTTCTTCTTCTTCTTCTTCTTCTTCTTCTTCTTCAGGCAGCTCCCGATCACCTACTTCCCTTTGGTTCCTCCTGCTCCTCCTGCTCCTCCCGCTCCTCCTGCTCCTGCTCCTGCTTCTCCTGCTCCTGCTTCTGCTCCTTCTCCTGCTCCTCCTGCTCCTCCTGCTCCTCCTCCTCCTCCTTTATCTTCTTCTTCTTCTTCTTCTTCTTCTTCTTCTTCTTCTTCTTCAGGCAGCTCCCGAGCACCTACTTCCCTTTGGTTTCTTTATGTCTCGATAGTTACTGGTGTAACACCTTCTTGCCAAGTGTACGCATGGACTTGATGGTGTTGCTGAATGGTATTTCATTTCTCCCTTGGCGTGTGCTGTTTATTATCGACGAAGACAGCTCCCTACTCTCTCTCTCTCTCTCTCTCTCTCTCTCTCTCTCTCTCTCTCTCTCTCTCTCTCTCTCTCTCTCTCTCTCTCTCTCTCTGTATGTATGTATGTGTGTGTTTGGTGTTAGAGAGAGAGAGAGCGCGTGTGTGGAGTGCATATGACAGTGCCTGCGGTACACGGAGATTGTAAGAAAACAGTTCACACTGACCTTATTTTCAGCTTGTTACTCTTTTTGTTGCATAATAAGCATGACTGTATTTTTACTAAAATTCTCGTTATGCAATCCCCCCACCCCCCCACCCCCACCCCACAGTATGGTGATGATCGACTCATTGATTGTACAATAAACCATCCATCTCCAGACGATCCTCAAGCAGAGCTGGTGCGTCACTTCCTGATCGAACCTACCCCGAAGGGTGTGCGACTCCGAGGATGCAGCAACGAGCCTGTGTTCGGTAAGTGTCTAAACGCTTTATTCCAGTGCATCACTGCGTGTCTTTTCAGCTGATATATGCCTGTTCCGCATCGACTGTTAGGCATGTCTTGTGCGAATGTAACTTTGCTTTCTAGCCCCCAAGGGCAAAAAGCTCAGTAAAACCTTGAAATCTTGGCAACCGAAACAAAAGCGATCCCACGAAGCCCCACAGACCCCAATGAGCCTTGCTTTTGACACCTATCTTTCTCTTCCTTCAGTAGCTACAGGCTTACTTGTGACGCTGGAGTGTAGTTCTAGGAAGTCTGTCACTAGCTGCGTCTTGAAGGCCATAATTAATCCAGTTAAACAACACTGGTTAAAATAGCTATTGTATGGCTATTGGCAGATAAATTGTTCTTGTTTTTTGTGGCATAATCTATCGGCCAGGTTGCATGGCGAAAATCCAACAAGCTACAAGCTTTGAGCGCCTGACGATAACCTGAAAATAGCTGCAGCAGCAGTGCAGTTACTGGGTGAATGATCTTTTTTTCTCTCAACAGTTGTCGTAATGCAGTATTTGAGTGTAACATGTGATGGTGGTACCGTTTCTTTACTGTTATAGGCAGCCTTGCGGCATGCAGTGTTTGTGAGTAACATGTGATGGTGATACCATTTTTTTATGAACCGTTACAGGCAGCCTTGCGGCCCTTGTGTACCAACACTCCATCACACCGCTGGCACTGCCCTGCAAACTCGTCCTGCCAGACGCTGGAGGTATTAATCACGATAACAATACTAACACTGGATAATAGTAATAACAGTAACAATTGCTGACCTAACTACCTCACACACGAAATCCGATGTAGGTCCGATGGTAGATGCGTTTGAGGATATGTTTGACTGTCGAGATTGTATCTACATCTTGAAGCTGATTTTGGTTTTGATATCCTTTTCGCAACACCTAACCACACACACACACACACACACACACACACACACACACACACACACACACACACACACACACACACAAACACACACACACACACACACACACACACACACACACACACACACACACACACACACACACACTTCCGTATAGGTCCGATGGTATGCGTGTGTTTAGGACATATTTTGATCTGTCTGCCAGTACTTCTTGACCGCTGATTTTGGTTTCACTTACATGTTCTCCAAGACGCTTAATTCTTGACTTGTTTGTGTTCCTTCTCAGACACGTTTGATGGACCGGGCAGCCCAGACGTGGCGTCGCCAACAGAGCTCAACTCGGCAGCTGACCTGCTGGCCAAGGGAGCAGGTGGGTCGCTGGACTGTGGTACATAATTATTACCCTGTGTGTAGTTCCCAGGCGTTGGGACAAGCTTGATGGATTTTGGGTTTCCGGTTCAAACACATAAAAGGTTGAGAAGAACGATATTTATTAGGACAAAAACATAATCTGCAAATTTTCGGGATAATCCCCTTTGTCAAGCTACAAAACGACACAGCCCCAAAGCAAAATTGGGAGGGGTATACTCGAGTCACCGTGTCCGTCTGCGCGTATGTCCGGTCATTGTCCAGAAGATATCCTCAAAACCGCTCAACCTTTTGTAACCAGACTTGTTTGTACTTTAGACTGATTAACAATCTCATTCATAAGCGAAAAAAAAAAATAGAACAAAGTGAGTACAGGTGAGGAAAGACCCAGAGGCGAGGGAGCTGAAGAATGTCATATAGAAGTTACTGGCCCATATAGAGTTGACCAATGCAAAATTGATCGTCCACTGGGACCTTTTCCAACTGCAAGAACTATACAGTCTGCTTTTCCACGCAGTAATTCCCACACTCGCACTCCCGACTCCACACAAAAAAACAACAACAACAAAACCTAAAGAGTGTGTCAGATATTCACAAGGGATTACAGTATCGAGGCTGAATCATGCAGGCGTGGCCTTAGTAATGTATATAGGTGACGAATTTGACACGGTTTGTAACCCTTGGTTTTTCACATCGATTCACATGTCTGATCTATGTATCCAGTCGTTTCAAGCTTTTACATTCGAAAGCATCATCCATAAAAGTTTTCGTTCCGTTTTCTTTTCTTTTTCTTCTGGAAGGTACTGTTTCTTTAAACTTGTTCACCTTGGTGTGTGTGCAGCATGCAATGTGGTGTTCATCAACACGGTGGACACGGAATCACTGACGGGGCCCCAGGCCATTGCCAAGGCCATCAAGGCCACCATTGACTCCCAGCCCGTGCCCAAGACAACCGTGGTCCACTTCAAGGTCTCCAGTCAAGGCATCACGCTCACCGACAACAACAGAAAGTGAGGGACTTGGGATCCTTAGTCTTCATTTATTGCATTGTTTTTGTTGTTGTTTCTGTGCGTTTGTACATATGCTATGAAAGGCTTTGACACTGTTTCCCATGGGGAAGGAAACCGTCCCTGACTATCCCTCTCGATATAGTCTCAAGCATAACATTTTGGTTTTATTGTCGGTTCATTATGGGGTTACAGTACTCTCTTTCACGTCTGTGTTTTAACTGGCCAGTGTGTTGTGTTTCAGGCTGTTCTTCCGACGTCACTACCCTGTATCAGCCGTCACCTACTGCGGCATGGATCCTCAAGACAGAAGGTGAGGACTGCGCACTGTCTGTAATCAAGTTCCTGCTGCTATTTCACTCGAAAATGAAACTGCTGCCCACCTATGCTTAGCACTTTTCAAAATAGCCTCTACGGCAGGGTTACACTTCTCAGTCACGGGGATGGGGAGGGGGGGAGGGGGGCCGGGAAATGGCGTGGCCACAAATTTGAACAGCGCACGGACTGATGGAGGGGAAACACAGTATGTGGAAAGTGCTGCTTTTCATGTTGCATAAACTGTTGTCTTTACACACGCACGAAGTGATGCACATAATAAAGAGGCCTGTTGCTGATTGTTGCTTTTATTATTGCAGGTGGAAACGTGACCCGGAGAATCCGAATTCGCAAGTCGATGCTAAGTGAGTATAGACCTCACATCATTTCTATGCTAATGCAGTCTGATACGAACACATTTTTGGACAGTTAAAAGCCGTCATACACACAGACCTATGCACCGCTTTTTTGCCATGCGTATTTTTGTTTTGTCAGAAATTAATGTACTTTGCGTTTACACTGTTATTGGAATAAGTTCGCTTTCAACGTTCAGAAGGCAGCCAAAGCAAGCGTTACATACATGCAGTGTTCAGTTCCGTCGCCCTGATTTAGCCGTCATGGTTGAATGGTTGACAGGGGGTTAAAAAACAGTTTCCAACATAAAATGCAAAATAATTAAGCACGTAAGGGAGAACTCTTTGGAGCTGCATAGTTACCATTTTAGTCATCCACCTTTCTTGGTCTTTGTATTGATGATAGCCGCTCGTGTTGTGTGTCACTATCGGTACAGCTGCGGTCTTTGGTGGGGAGGGGGAGGGGAGGTGGCAGGCACGTCGGTGAGCTGTTGTTGCGACCGACTGATGATGTGTGTGTCCATGGTGTGTTTAGGATCTTTGGATTCGTGGCCCGCAAGCAAGGAGGGGTGTCCGACAACTCTTGCCATCTGTTTGCCGAGCTCGACCCCGAGCAGCCCGCCTCCGCCATCGTCAACTTTGTCACCAAGGTCATGATTGGACAGAGCAAAGTCAAGTCTTAGAGACGGTCGCTTCGATTGGACAGTTGTATACACACACTAAATGCAATTGTAATGGTACATTATCACTGTTCTATGTATATCATCACGTACGGTGAGTGGTGTGAAAGTGTCCCAGTGGAAAATTAGTCCGCTGCGGGTGTAGCTGAAAATGGTTTGTTATTGCTGAATTGCAGGCAGAGGGGATGGGTGGTATCCTAGCCCCACAGTGTACGTTTTCCACGAACTGGGAACCTGGCTAGGAGAGGTCATGGGCAACAAAGCGAGAGGGCCTCTTCGTTCTGTACAGAACGGAGGCCTCAGCCCCTGGCTTGTGCAGAAGGCCCCGTAAGGGTCGAGTTACGATTGCAAGGTCCGAGAAGCGACGCGTGGACCTGAGCTGACAATGGCGTCAGACAACGTTGCTGAGTCGATGTTGTCATTGATCAGTCTGATATTTTGTATTCACTTCTGCTGCGTTGCTGGCGATGTCGAATTCTTTTGCTAGCATTTAACAATATTTATCCTATCTCATCACATTTGTCATCGTGGTCTAACGTCCAATGCTGTTATTCTCCTGATGGCTTGCAGTTTGGGTTTAAGCTTTGGACCTCGGTTGGAGAAAGGAAATTACACTGACGTTCGGTGACAATTTTTAAAAATTTAGATATGATCCTGGATTAATTCTGTTAATTTTTACTGTTCACGTTATGATGTAGCTGGCGTATAGAGTCGAAATTGTTTCAAAAAAGATTCATAAAACACTTAAAGGAGAAGATACCGAATTAAATCCTGACAGAGCAGAAGATGACAGTGACATGAAGTCGATGGTTGCAGTCGAGCAATCAAGGTGCTTGAACATGTCGATGTGGCGCGGAGTTGATACGGCTTGAAAGCGTCGACGGAAGACGCGAGAAGTGTTGGAGAAGACGAAACGGTGACTGCGTTAAAAAGTGTCTTGAGGTCGCTGCATTTTGAGTTGTGACGTTATGCAGATACATTTCATCATGTAATTATTACCTTTCACTGAACACAACAACAAATGAACGGCGGATTTTTAAAGAGCAGATTTTATTGTTCTGTGGTTTTGTGTGTATTAATAATTATTCTTCATCGATTCTAGCGTTGTGTACGTTACATTTTATGCTCGTGAGACTAGATGTGGTGGTAACAGAACGCGATGGGAGTTGTTGTTGTTTATTCTGTGGGAAAAACTGGGAAGGTGAACTACTTCATCACCAGCCCTGGCTGAACAATAGAGTAGATCTGTTTCCCTGTTATCACACATCGCTTTGTGTTACTTTTCTTTTTTTGTGAAAGCTCTTGTATACATGGTCATGTTGTACGTCTTGGCAACATATACCTCTCATAAGATAATTATTTGTTAATATCTCCACAATATTGGTGCTACTTTTGGCCTCGTTTTGAATTTTTATGGGCGCAGCCATGTTGCTTGTGTGGGCTGCGTTCAGACGAAAAGGGAAGGTAACTGGTTCGAGGGACTGACCGCCCGTGAGTGCAATTTACGCCTGTCTCAAGAGGAAATTGGGAGGGTCCTGTACAGGAGCAAAGAGGTTCGCAGCCCACAGAGTTAGCATAGCTGCTGTGTTTGTACATAATGGTCTGATCATGTATGCCTCGTCATTGTACACAGCCCTTAGTATATATCAGCTCCGCCATATTGTGTATACGTCACGGCATGTCAATAACATGAACGAGCGAACCTGTGCTTTTTTTATGCTGTACGGAACGTGTATATTGTATTCACCTTGCCGCGTCGGGCGAGAAGCGTCTAGCGTCTTGCATAGAGAAGTGAACTTTAATGTCCGTTTTAATGGTAATTGTAATACCGCTGCAGAGACTGTTTTAAGCGCCCTTGTCCTCTTATACTGAAACGGAGAGCAGTTGCATTTAGCGCAGGGCTCGCAAGCAATGTGCGTGTTTTCTTCCGTCGACAGTAATCACGCCAGGAGATGACACACTTTCTGGAATAATCTAGACACTCGCTGACAGCTAGCAGGAATTACTTTCGCTATATACCCCATGAAGATTGTTACTTTAGTCTAGGCCTACTTAGCATTTTCGTTTTGTTGTGTTTATTTATTTATGATTGCTTACGCCAATGATTTGCTGTTACATAGCCAAAATGCTGTCCAGATCTGGTTTGAATTGTGTTCTGCATGCGTGTGTGTGCCTTTTGTTTTCACAAAGGATGGCCAGAAACGTAGAAAGAATATTACTCTGTCGAATAAACGAGTGAAAATTGGTTCATTGGCCGAACGAAACACATGCACTAAAATAAAACCAAAAAATAAAATATAAAATAAAAAAAGTAGTTGGGAAGCGACGGCAACTTGCCTATAACTGGAAAAAAAACTGGTGAACTGTACGTTGCCTGGTGCTTGTGAACTATATCCTACCAATAATTATCAGAAGTGTGTGGTGGTACTAGTACAACACGCGGAGAGAAGAGATCGGAGATTGCGTGCATTCACGGTTGTCTGGTTGCTTCATTTGGTTTTTAGTTGATACGATTTCCGCGTAGTTGTCCCATGAAGTGTAGAACCGTCTACAATAACCCCCCCCCACCCCCCCCACCCATGTCCCCTCCTTTGTTTTAAGGTGTTAGCAAACCACCAGCACCACCCACACTCCTCACCCTTCCAATGCGTTGTCGCAGTGTCTGTATGGCATGGGATTCAGTTATTCAAAATCAATTTAATTTTTTTTAATAAAATAATATTGTCTTTTTTTTCACGCTATGATATTTATAGTGATGGATTTATATCGCGTAGAGACTATGCATGCAGCGACAGCGCTACTCCGTTCGTGTCACATTAGCGCAACCAATAGAACCCTTGCAAGAGTTATGCTAGCGGAACTCGTCTTATTCGTGGCATTTTTTAAAGAACTTTCATCCTGGCCTAATGTGGGAATTAAAAGACATCATTTTATTATTGTTGTATTTGTTACACCGCTTTTTATGACTTAAACAACGCGAACGTAGCCTTTGTTTATTTATTGATTTATGACGATGGATGCAATGGTTCGGATTTGCACGCGAATAGCTTCTGTAGCCATGAAGCTGCAGCCAGATGTCAAGACTAAAGGGTAACTTAGAGGGATACTCTGGACACCGTGCACATAGAGGCTAAGGTCTACCCTGGACACCAGGCACATAGAGGCCAACGTTTACTCTGGACACCATGCACATAGAGGCCAAGGTCTACTCTGGACACCATTCACATAGAGGCCAACGTCTACTCTGGACTCCAGGCACATAGAGGCCAAGATCTACTCTGGACACCATGCACATAGAGGCCAACGTCTACCCTGGACTCCAGGCACATAGAGGCCAAGATCTACTCTGGACACCATGCACACAGAGGCCAAGGTCTACTCTGGACACCATGCACATAGAGGCCAAGATCTACTCTGGACACCATGCACACAGAGGCCAAGGTCTACTCTGGACACCATGCACATAGAGGCCAACGTCTACTCTGGACTCCAGGCACATAGAGGCCAAGATCTACTCTGGACACCATGCACACAGAGGCCAAGGTCTACTCTGGACACCATGCACATAGAGGCCAAGATCTACTCTGGACACCAGGCACTTAGAGGCCAAGGTCTACTCTGGACACCATGCACATAGAGGCCAAGGTCTACGGGTGCTCTCACACTGAGAAATGGGTCTGAGAGGGGCTGTGCGCAAAGCTGATAGGGGCCGTGTGCAAAGCTTGGAGGGGCCGTGTGCAAACCAGTCCCCAGTCCGTGTGCAAATCTCGACGATTGCCTCCATTGAACAGTTCATGACTCACTTCAGAGTAATACATTTATATAACGAGGACAAAGGTTCGAGAGTTATATTGTTTCGGCAGTTGTACAGAAATGGCTTATTGTATTTGCTTTCGTCAAACTATAGGACATCGATCTGGAAAAGGTATGGTCGTTTTTTAGACGATATCCTGTCAAGTTTTACAACTGTCTATTACGCTGGAAAAAAATATTTTAAACGAACTGAAAACGAAATGAAGGTTGCTTTTTGTGTGTCCTACAACCTGCAAAGGTGTTCATATTCTTTCATAGAATTTCCAAAACTATTGCATTTAGTCATGACACTGGATAAAGCAACTAGAAATACGATGATCCGAAACTTGTCAGTAGACTAACTTGACAGTGAAAAAAAGTGTTACAATCAATAAGCGTTCTTTTGAACCTTTTATGTGTTGGATCTTACCTGACAGTGAATTTCAAAATTTACTGTTTTGTTCGTAGCAGCAATTAGATTGAAAAGAATTGTGAATTTAATTGTTTAGGCCTCGTTAAAATAACTGAAAACTCGAATTTGGATCTGTAAAATGTAGTGTTCAGGCGAAAGGAATGTTCCACTTCCTTCTGTTGCTGCTTCACAGAACCGGAGTTGGTGTATGAATAAAATATCTTGTATGAGAAAAAACGCCGTTTATGAATGTGTGTTGTGTTTGTGTGTGTGTCCGTCCGTACGTGCGTGCTTATGTACGTGTGTGTGTGTGTGTGTGTGTGTGTGTGTGTGTGTGTGTGTGTGTGTGTGTGTGTGTGTGTGCGCGTGCGCGCGCGCGCGCGCGCCACTGCTTTTATTGAGGGTTTGGAGTGTAAGTGCTTTGCTGTTAAAAGCTCTTTTTTTCTTTTCTTTATGCAACACACACACACACACACACACACACACACACACACACACACACACACACACACACACAAATTTCACACAGAAAAATCTTTCAACACTTAAAATTATTTCTCAAGCTCTTTATCCTTGAGACACAAGCAGTATTTAATGCTTTAGAGAGGGAAACTGTTAGAATAATTGTGAACTTCAACAGGAGGGTGACTTTATAGCAGTCTTCCACTGGTGGTCTTGTATACCTAGTACACCACGAGACAAAGCAACAAAAACAAAGCGAAAAGCTTCAATGAACGCCGCATTATTAATCTTCACGTAAAAATTCACCTCAAGTGGATCTTTGAATAACACCATGAGACAAAGCAACAAAAACAAAGCGAAAAGCTTCAATGAACGCCGCATTATTAATCTTCACGTAAAAATTCACCTCAAGTGGATCTTTGAATAACACCATGAGACAAAGCAACAAAAACAAAGCGAAAAGCTTCAATGAACGCCGCATTATTAATCTTCACGTAAAAATTCACCTCAAGTGGATCTTTGAATAACAGCATGAGACAAAGCAACCAGTATGCCCAAGCATAGGGAAAAGCTTCGAGGAGAGGGTGTGTGTGTGTGTGGGGGGGGGGGGGGGGTGGAGGGGGGGGGGGGGCACTACTAATCTTCACGCAAAAGTTCATTTGAAGTAGATCATCGAATAACCCTAAGCATCGGTTTACGACATCAAGTTTGGAGAGTGTGGGATCATTGGTAGACTTTCTGGTCCTCCTGCACATGACTTACAAATACAAAAAAAAAAATCTTTATTATTCATAATAAATGCGCAAACTGAAAACTTGCCTTTTGGTCACTCGAATTCCACAATAAAAAAGGACAAGTATATAATTCAAAACAACAAATGTAAGAATATACAAATAAAACGTCGTTAAACATCATAAAACTTAATTAAAGTCGTCGTGGAACAAGTACAGAAACCGTTCCGTTCTTTTGTTGAGCTGGACCGTGTCCGTCTTGGCAGTGCCGTTAGCGGTCACCACACACTCGTAGGTCCCTCCAAAGTCTGTGTCCAACCGGATGTGCAAAACGGCTCGTACGCCGTAATCCGTACGCTGCACCAGGACTGCAGAGGATGTTGCATTGTCGTTGATGTCACCAACCTGAAAGCACAAGTGTGTATATATATATATTTCTTCTCTTTTTTTTTCTTTGGTGTGTGTGTGTGTGTGTGTGTGTGTGTGTGTGTGTGTGTGTGTGTATTTTGTAAGTTTATTTTCATTTTTGTTTGTTTTTGTTTAATAATAGGTGGGGCTGTCATATAGTTCCTTTATATATTTATATATATACAAATTGCATTGCAATCGCAGAAGTACATCCAGCGCAAATTTCGTGACTCTGCCAACTCGCCTGACCAGTGGCGTAACTTTTTTTAAATTAGGTTTTTAAGCATGTGGACATATATACCAGGCATACACACAAAGTTAATATGTGCAGATAATACAATAGTGTCCAAACACACAAACAAAAAAAAACAATCAAACAAAATACAGTAAAGGCAAGAATATATAAACAAAGCTACAAGCATACATTCACAACGACAGAAAAAGAAAAGAAGAAAAAAAAAACAGGCACAACAGTGGTAATGACAACCTGTAAAAAGGGGAGAAGGAATGGGACAGTAACAGCAACTGCGAGTGGGGACAGAGGAGAGAGAGAGAGACAAAAATCAACAACAACAAAAAAGAAGAAGAAAAAAAAGGGGGTGGGGGGTGGGGGTCGGAGTTACATAGCAGTCGTTATACCTGACATAGGAACACCAGAGTATTACACGTTAATCGGCATCCGCCTCTGTAGATATGATGTGAAGATGTAGAAATGGGAATACAATCGAATTTAGCAAAATACCAGTGCCATATGGCAGCAAGCTGCACATACCACCAACCAACTACCGTCCCCTAGCTGTTCAACAAGAGCCACACAAAAAGCCTAACTCTTAAAGAAAAAGGTTTGACAATTTTCTGAAATAAATGCAAGAGAATGAGCCAGTGGCCAAAAAATGACAATTAAGACAGAGTAAGTAAATAGCTTGGTGTTTTACGCCCAGTCAACCATTACAGGTTATGTCAGGGCGAGATAACAAGACAGAATGAGCAAGAGGACTAAGCAGAGGAGATAGGAAAGGGTACTCAAATGACGGCCCTGAGATTCTAGGTAGGAGCGAGAGCCATCAGACATCCCCAGCCTCCCTTCGGGAGAACGAGTAGAACGAGTAGAACGAGTAGAACGAGTGCAACAAAACAAACTCGCCGTCTACGTTCTGTCCTGCGTCATGTTCTACGGTAATGATATCTGTGTGTATGTACATGTAACAGTGCGAACCTTGTGGATAGTGATCTCTTCGATGTCGTTGGCGGTACCCAGGCAGAGCAGATGGCAATCAAAGTAATGGACGTAGCAGTTCTTCTCCCCGTGTGCTCCCGGTGCCAGCTGAACGTTGATGAACCCGTCCGGAAACGGGCCTTCGAGGGTGTCCTTGTGAATCTTGAGGATCATCATGTCCTTAATCTGCAAATGGATTTTTGCCCCCGTGTTGTTGTTGTTGTTGTTGTTGTCGTTTTTGTGTTTTCTTTCTCGGGGGAGGGGGGTGAAGGGAGGTCCTTGTCTTATTTAACAATGATCGGATTCGTGGTCATTATTGTCGTTGTTCGTTACTTTCATCATTATCATTCTCATCAGCATAGCCATTTTCATCATCAGGCTGTTGTGTAACAACTGAAAACATGTGTTTTCGTTCTGTGTACTGACAACAACAAATCATATGAAAGCATTGCTAAGGTTTAATGAGGAAATCTGACTGGACACAAGCGTGCGCGCACACATACACACGCGCGTGCGGGCTTACCACACACACACACACACACACACACACACACACACACACACACACAGTGACATAATACAAACGTGGGCGCGAACATCTCTCTCTCTCTCTCTCTCTCTCTCTCTCTCTCTCTCTCTCTCTCTCTCTCTCTCTCTCTCATTTGAAAAAAAGCCGACACGTGCTTAAATCTTTATCCCTGTGTAATAAAGTATTATCTTATCTTATCTTATCTCTCTCTCTCTCTCTCTCCCCTCCTCCCCCTCTCCCTCCCTCCCCCCACCCCTACCACGCAGAAAAATCTCATGTACACGTTAAAGATCCTGTAGTCCACGTGTCCGACTTCACTGAATGATGGAAACACTATAAGAATCCTGCCTGCACTACAAACATGTGAAGTACGCCTGAGTCTGCTCGAGAGTCTGCTCGAGAGTCTGCTCGAGAGTCTGCTCGAGAGTCTGCTCGAGAGCGGAAACTACCGAAATAAACAAACAAAACAAAAAAGCAATCTGTCTTACAGTTGCAACGACAGGTGTGTCGTACGGACTGCTATACTTTTGGAACTGCTGTGTCAGTTTGAAGAAACCGTTGATGGCATCGTAACTAGTGCGAAAGATGAGGCGAAAGGCTTTGCCCCACCATCCCTTTGGAGTGTGGTCCAGCTGTGTGGTCACGGGAGTAGAAGAAACAATTCTTGATGAGTAATTAATCACAGTGGTTGAAATAAATAATATAAGAATAATAACAATAAACAAAATATTAAAAAGATTCATAAGAGCCTGGGGCGCTGCTTACAAAAGCCTAAGGATATACTCATTTTATCAACACACACATACACACACACACACACACACACACACACACACACACAAGCACGCACGCACGCACGCACTGACGCACGCACACACACACATACATACACACACCAAACGCATGCATCAAATGCATGCATTGCTGGTGATGGGTTGGTAGATGAGAAGAAAGCCTGAGAGAAAGATGGGGGGGGGGAGAGAGTGGTGTGTGTGTGTGTGTGTGTGGTGTGGTGTGGTATATGCGTGTGTGTATGTGTGTGTGCGTGTCAGTTGGTGGGTGGGTGAGGTGTGTGGATGTGCATGCGTGCGAGAATGAAGGATAGAGAGGGCTACAAAAATAGGCCTACGTACTATGTACTTTTGTTATATTTTACCAATGTTTGAGTTATACTGCGCCCATCCCCCCCCCCCTCTCCCCCTCCCTCTTCCGACTGAAAAACAAATGGGATAGAGAAAGAGACATCACCTCAGCAATTTCACTCTAGTCATTCCGGAACCAGCTTGATGGCAGCCTCCACAACCTTCAGCCAACTCCCACAACCCCATGCCCATGAACCCAGCTCACTGTAAATATTGTTGACCCTTTTAACCATTTGTTTGTTTTTTAAGCGGCACCCAAGCCACAATAAAGACCACCACCACCAGAGCCAATTACGCCGGAGGAGACCCGGCTCTTTAACGAAAGAAGAAGAGATAACGGTATGGAAACACCTCCAGAAGCTCCAGCAGGGTATCAGGAGGCGTGCCACGTTGGAACTGTCCTGTCCCGTTTATCCAGACTCCATCCACATCAAGCCCCATGCTGCGTCTCTGTCGCCTCTCAGTAATGCCGTGCTCTCGATTGTCACTTCGCAGTCTGATCCTGACAACACACACACACACACACACACACACACACACACACACACACACACGCACACACACATATATATAGAGAGATAGATATATATATATAAACAAACAAAAGGAAAAACAACAACAACCAGCCAAAAAGTGGTCTTCCTGTCTCTCTCTCTGCCTGCCTCCGTCTGTCCATCCGACCGTCCAACTGTCTACACTGGACACATTTGTGTCAGCAATCTCCATGCCCGCCCTAGTCACAAAATCAGCGTACGTTTTTCTTTTCTTTTCCGTGAGCGTGCGTGCGTGTGGGTGGGTGAAGTGTAGCTGTGTGTGTGTGTGTGTGTGTGTGTGTGTGTGTGTGTGTGTGTGTGTGTGTGTGTGTGTGTGTGTGTGTGTATGTGTGTGTGTGTGTGATCTATGTTTAAAGCGTAGTTTACGGACATTTAAAGAATGTGTGTGTGTGTGTGTGTGTGTGTGTGTGTGTGTGTGTGTGGTGTGTGTGTGTGTGTGTGTGTGTGTGTGTGTGTGTGTGTGATATCTACGTTTAAAGAGTAGTTTACTGACATTTAAAAATGTGTGTAAGTAGTGTGTGTGTTCGTGCTTCTTTGCGCAGTCGTGATATTCTGAATAATCTTAAATGTATCCTTATTATATAAAATGCTTTTTGCTTTGTTTTTGTTTCCTGCTGCGGGTTGACTATCCCCGCAGGGACAATAGAGTTTGTATCGTATTGCATTAGTATCTCACTCAGTGAATGACTTCACTCTCCTACACGTCACTCGCTTGTAATTGTTTGTTATGCACACCTTCTGTCAGTCCAACCATCACAACAATTAAGCATACAGGCCTACCGATCATCTATTAACCCATTTATATCCACCGTCTCATATTCAGGACGCATGACTGGTCACGTTAGTCTGTTATTGCTGTTGGTCATTTTGGTATCAGGCTGACATGAACCTGTGAAGAGGAACTTCCTCTGTACAAAAGAAGAGGTGGTTCAGTGAGTATTTACCCCCGCCCTTGTTGTTTGGAGTACCTGGAAGGCTTTTTTCATCAGGGCAGTTAGTGTTCCCCAAAAAGATCTCTGGGTGTAAATGGGTTAAACCAACCAATCAGTCAACTTAAGACAGTTATTGCATCGATTATCAGCCTACCATCAACAGTCTAACCAGTCAAGCAGGCAGTCAACCAAGCAATCAGTCAACCAACCTTCCAGCCATTCCAAGACATACCAGTCAGACATTTACTGCATTACCTTCGGGGTAACCAACGTCCAAGCCAGGTATGACGCGCGCCTGTCGGCTGATAACGTAGGTTGTCTTGTTTCTTCTGTTTACGATGAGAGACATCTCGAAGTACTGGCCACTCAGCTGACCAAGGCGAACAGTCACGCCAGTGCCCTCCATGGAATCCACCTCGGGACCCTGAAGACGTAATGCAGCTACCCCCATGCCCCCATCCACAAATTCTGCCATCTCCAGCACGGTGTCTGTACGACAGAGACAGCCTATAGATATTGCTCAATGTAGCGGTAGTAGTAATTGTAGCAGCAGCAGCAGCAGCAGGAGTAGTAGTAGTAGTAGTAGTAGTAGTAGTAGTAGTAGTAGTAGTAGTAGTGCTGAAAA
>OY757541.1:39648974-39651474 GCA_963584105.1 Alviniconcha strummeri
GCCGGTAGAAAAGGCTCGAAAAAAAAAAGCAACCTTTGGAAACCTCCTCTTGTCTCGGCTGGATTCGCAGTTTTGTTTATGTGCCGTCTCTTCCACTCACATCCAGTTCTTTCCTCAGGTATCTGTAATAGCCTCTGATTGGCCGGCTACAAAACAGTCAACACAGTTTTCACTGCCCAATACAATTGCGTTTCTCCAGCAGGCCGTCCCTTCAACAACACAAGCTGAGCTTGCAGAACGTGTTTCTCGTGGACTTCCAAGCACGAGAATTCCGCTTGTCATGTCGCTGTTAACACTGCAGTTTTCACAGACCACTGTAGCTCACATTCCGGTTAGAAACAAGAGTAGTCAATTTAGTAGACATGCATTCCCTTGCCCAGCATGAAGTTCATTAACAAAATCAAAATGAGTTCACATTCTTGACATTTTAGTTTTGTTACCTCACTTAACGTCCGGTTTCTTTGTCGATGCAGATAGTTCTTGAATTTTAACGACCCGTCAATCACATGGAGTCACTGAGCTCATTGTGTCACTGATTGGGTCACAGAAAGGTCATGCCGGAGCTGTGTTGCACAATTCATCATTGGGAGGTCACGTCGGGTCACGAAATCGAAAGCGAGATTGGCACAATGTTCACCTGGAGTCATTTCTTAACGAGTTAGGTCACGGCGGGTCACGAGATCTTGTAAAGTTTTAGATTTGTATTTTAGTGGGGATTTTGAACCACTCATGCATGCCCGACGTTAGTTTTAGTGAGGAGTCTCTCTTACACTCCCCGTGCTAGTATGGTTTTGGAGTCTGAAGTACATGCGCCATATTACTTTCATTGAGGAACTGTCGGCGGGAGAGGAAACAGACAGTGCCAGACAAGCTCCCTGTCCAGTGCGCCCGTAAAAAGGTGGACATAATCACAGGCGTGACAGATAGGGACCTATGGCAGTCCCGCTGGTGTATATCAGCATTGTTTTGGCACCAGTGGTTTCTGTTTGTTTTTGAACAAGCTGAATTGCGGACTAACTTTCTGTAGCAGTTTTCTCGCGGTGACCAGGAGGTAGCCAGAGAGAGAAAGAGAGAGGGTTTGACTGACTGACACTGACCGACGTTTATTGCGAAAACCACCGGCCCATACAAAAGAAGGAGGAGGAGAGAGACAGAGGAGCGAGAGAGAAAGAGAGAGATAGAAACAGAGAGAGAGAGAAAGAGAGAGATAGACAGAGACACACAGAGAGAGTATCCGTTGTTACTTAAAAGCATGTTACCAATCAATCAATTAGTGATATTTATATGGCGCCAGTTCAAAATATATTTCCAAGTCAACATATGTCCACAATATTTTACTAATATAATACTAGCACTTGGGGTTCTCAGCAGAGACGACTTTAATGAATCCATCTTTTAAACTGTTACCATAACACACAAGGCATTGTTAACTGTACACACTTCTCCATTCATATTTGACTGATGGCATTACAGAATCACCTGATGAAAAAAAGAAGAAGAAAACACACACACACACACACACACACACACACACACACACACACACACACACACACACACACACACACACACACACACACACACACACACACATCACATCACATGAAGCAATTAAGCTGAAATATTGTATTTAACATCATTTTACACTCTTACACGCAAAATCCTCTGAGACAGTCCCATGAAAATCCACAAAGAATTCCAATCTGTGTATGGATCATCATATTCATACAACTCTGTTAGCTGGTAGAGACGACGTGTTCAAAGCTGCGTCAAAGACCTAAGAAATGAGCCAAGATCTGGACAACCGAACTAGGAACTAGAATGCCGTCGAGTTGGTGAGACATACTATAGCAGACGACCCAGATATATCCTGCAACATTAATCAGTAAACGCGATGAATACAATAAAAAGTACCAAATCAAGCAATGCAGCAGATTTAATATTCATATGTACAACAGTAAAAACGTAGCTAGATCAAACACTGTCCAAAGCAGTAATGACTTTAAAGAAAGCACTGGAATACATTAGCATTAGCTGGATTCTGAGTATGAGTAGCGTGGTGTGTGTGTGTGTGTGTGTGTGTGTGTGTGTGTGTGTGTGTGTGTGTGTGTGTGTGTGTGTGTGTGTGTGTGTGCCTGTGTGTGTGCCTGTGTGTGAGTGAATGTGTGAATGTGTGTGTGTGTGTGTGTGTGTGTGTGTGTGTGTGTGTGGTGTGTGTGCCTCTGTGTGTATGTGCCTCTGTGTGTGTGTGCGTGTGTGTGTGTGTGTGTGTGTGTGTGTGTGTGTGTGTGTGTGTGTGTGTGTGTGTGTGTGTGTGTGTGTGTGTGTGTGTGTTTATTCGATCTTTATTTTAATGCGTGCATAGTATAAAGCCATTAAGTTTTCAATTTTAGCCGTTATGCTGGTCTGTGCATATCAGTAAACAACATACATCAGCCAATAATAAAAGAAAAATAAGAAAACATACCGCAAAGCAGACTAGAACTATTAACTCGGTACA
>OY757541.1:39655795-39658295 GCA_963584105.1 Alviniconcha strummeri
AATCTTGACAATTTTCTCACAATGATGTTTCCGTTGCTTTCGGTAGGGCATACGTACATTTGTTTTTAATTTGCTCTTTTTGTTGTTGTTGATTTGTTGTTGTTGTTGTGGTGGTGGTGGTGGTGGCGGTGGTGGTAGTGGTGGTAGTGGTGGTGCTTGTGTGTGTGTGTGCGTGCGTGTGTGTGTGTGTGTGTGTGTGTGTGTGTGTGTGTGTGTGTGTGTGGTGTGTATGTGTGTGTGTGTGTTTGAGGGCGGGGGGCAATATTATGCGATCTATGTTTTGCAGTTGATACGTCTTCAGACTTTGCGTTGACCATTAACCAACATAAACCCGCTCTGCTTCCAGTGTCTGGTCTTTATTTTTTACATGTAGTACGCGCCCGTGTGTGTGTGTGTGTGTGTGTGTGTGTGTGTGTGTGTGTGTGTGTGTGTGTGTGTGTGTGTGTGTGTGTGTGTGTTTGTCAATGTTCCGACAGAGCAATCTTGACATAGCCACACACGCGCACGTGATTCACACACAAACACACACACACACACACACACACACATACACACACACACACACACACACATACACACACACACACACAACACACACACACACATCACACACACACACACATCACACACACACAAACGACCAAAAACGTTATGAACAAATTAACGACAAATCCGATTCCTTAAGTGCATGCTTTATTCTCTCATATCCTTCCGTCACAAGAAGCCATTGGCACAGCATATTACTACACTCGGTTAAAAAAAAAATCTTCACTTTCAGCTTTCAGCCTTTCAGATGTCTGGTCCGTATTGGCATTTTAATTTTATCGAATGTATAACAAATCACTTTCGTCAATAGTGTTTTACATAGTAGTTATTTGCAGAAACTAACAATAAAAAAAAAACAGCACCCATGTTTTGTGTGGATCTGTGAATAAATTGTCCATCTCAAACGTGATAAAGAGTAGTAGCATATAACATTTGGAATAACTCGATCTTGTAGCAACGTTGTCTCAAACACAATCACCACGTTTATCTGCTTGGCACTGAGACATGCAGACAGCTCTACTTGGCAAACGGGCAGTCCATGTAGTCTGGTTCCAGATCACACACACCGAACTGCTTCAGACTGTACTGAGTAGTGTACTCATCATCTGGGAATGACAAAGATATCGGTTAGCACGTGCACACGTCTCGAGCTACTGCAGGCTGCGTACTGCATGAATGTGGGAGTGGACTTGCAAAAGGTTGTAAACTGCTCTCTGAAGGGAACAGCGATACAACACTCCCCTCTCTCTCTCCTACATAAACATGGTATGCACACACACACACACACACACACACACACACACACACACACACACACACACACACACACAGAGTGGTATGTGTATGTGTGTGTGTGTGTGTGTGTGTATGTGTGTGTGTATGTGTGTGTGTATGTGTGTGTGTGTGTATGTGTGTGCGTGCGTGCGTGTGTACGTGTGTGTGTGTGTGTGTGTGTGTGTGTGTGTGTGTGTGTGTGTGTGTGTGTGTGTGTGTACACCAACATGGTATTAATTACGGTACAACTCAGTATTGCTTACACGTGTTTGCATGTGTGTTGTGTGTACACCAAATGTGTTTGTGTGTACACCAAAATGGTAATAATTACGGTACAACTCAGTATTTTAGCGCAGTATTCTGTTCTAAATGTATTGAGCTCATGCAGACACACTGACACAACTGACTAATAATAGCAGTGAAAGGTACACGTTGCCTACCTCAGCAAGAGCGAACGCGCGGTCAGTGACGTTAGACGTGGCTGTAATGATGATTTGGTCCGGGTAGTGGTCGTCCTGTTCGACAGAAAACAATTCAGTATGGACACGAGCTTGAGCGGGTCAAAGGCACACTTTGAACAGCGCCCTCTAAAGAACAAGTATCATTTAAGAATAACATCAAGCCTAGTGGCCATGATTCTGAGAATCTCGGGTACATACAGTTTCTAATGATTCGTCTCGAATCAGAGAATATCTTTTCATTCCGGCGTCGTGTTCCGGTAATTTCCCTTTTCCAGAGAGCATAGAGCGGTCAGGGCTGCCAGTCACCCTGAGTGCTTCAGCCAATCAGAACGTCATAATTAACATTGCTCGCGAAGACCCCGAAGACCGGACCCATGTTCGCCACACAAGCCAACGCATAGTATCGGAAGAAATAATAATAATAATAGGGGTCATTTCTATATTCCTGCATCACCGACAAGGGTGAGTACAAAGCGCTTTACAAGATCAACAAAAAATTTATATGTTACAAACTCGTAAAAGAATCAAGTATATAGTCATGCTATTGTATTCCTCGCAATATTGTATTCAAATTGTTTGGAATTTGTTTCGAAAACAACAACAACAAACAAAACAAAACAAGAGAAAAAGCAAAAACAAAAACAAAAAAACGTCAAAATCAGCAATCATGCACTTTGATTAACGGCAGAGGAGATATCAACTGAACTAAGGAGGGGATG
>OY757541.1:39663295-39674926 GCA_963584105.1 Alviniconcha strummeri
GCGTCACGCTTTTTTGAGATGCATTCACGGTCAAACCATTTACATGTGTTGCGTTCGGCGCCCGTGCTGAACGATACCTTTCGCCTCATACATTCACCAGCATGCAGCAAAGTGTCACTAAAAGTCTTCAAAGCTTTTTCAATGTTTGTATCCAAAAATTCCAGGGCCTCTCTAAATCGTTCTTGGGTTTCATCAGAATTTATAGCTTCGTTAAACTCTTCAACTTTTTCGCTGTTCCATTTTATATTTGTAATGCTCTCTCTTTGCGTTGGACGAATTTCTTTTTCTGGTTTCTTTTGTTTTCCTCGAATGCTGTGATGTATGGGCATATGGCTTGATTCAACCCGGCTACCGACTTCAAAATACATATCGGTTTTTGAGACAAAGTCAGCAGAAACAACAAAGTAGTCAACAACACTGTTTCCCTGCTGGGATATAAAAGTGAACTGTCCTTGTGGATCACCACTGTGTTTGCCGTTCAGTGGCATACAATGGAAGGTTGAACAAAAGTCAATGAGAGTTTTTCCAAATTGGTTTGTGCCCTTATCTTTTGATTTTCTCAAACTGTCTCTACTAACTGCATCCTCAAACAAATCTGGTTCATCATCCATCACAATATCCCACTCTCCAATACGTGCATTGAAATCCCCGCCCACCAGTAAATACGCGTTCTCCCCATTTTGGTACAGATTCAGAAGAAATTCTTCGAGATGGTGGATGCAACAGTTCGTGTCAGACTGCTTATAATACGGGCTTTGGTATGGTGGAACATACAATGAGACAAATAATACACAATCTTTCGATATTTGGATACAGATCATATTGTCATATTTGCAATCAATCTGTGTCACAAAAGGCATCAAACGCTTGCTGACCAAGACAGCTACCCCTCCCGATCGTCTGCCGTGTGTTGACAGTTTAATGGCTGGACGATGAAACACGTGATAGTCCTGGAAGTGCGTGCTGAAGTCAAACTGATCTGCTGTAAAAGTTTCCAGTGCACAAAATATATCAAACGATTTGACGTAGCTTACAAAGTCTGGTTCACTAATATTAGCCACAAAATGTTCAACATTTAGGGAGGAAATTCTTATTTCTTTTTGATTTACTCCTTTTGAATCAGCACCAACCTGTTCATTCACGTGAATTTCCGAGTCTGCTTCCCTTGGGTCTTGGCCTGTTTGTTATTTTTGTGTCTTGTCCTTTGCAGTCTGCCACGCCGCGTGCAGACTTGTCTGGCGAGTGCTGCTGGTGTTCGTGCGCGGCTGCGACTTGCTCCGTGTGGTCCGTGTCTCCATCGCAGATGTTGAGCTGCTTCTGTGCTGTGCTGGTTTGGGTCGTACATCTCGTGCGTTTTCGGCTACCAGTTGTGACGGTTGGGGCACGTTCTGGGGATTCCCCGGTGTGTCCATGGGTGTGTACTCCGCCTGTGCATCTGTTTGAGGGGGTGGGCTTTTCAAAGCGTCCGCGTAGCTGCTGTGGTCGGAGCCACCGTCTGTGTTCCTCTGTCTGTTGAGCTGGTTTTCTGCTGGGTTTTCTGCTGGGTGTTCTGCTGGGTTTTCTGCTGGGTGTTCTCTGTCCGGGCTCTTTACTCCATCTGCCTCCTGCTGCTCTGCATCATTCGGCGTTGATTCTGCGTGTGGTTGTTGATGCTGATTCCTTGTCGCTCCTTCGTCGTGGGGTTGCTGTTGTTCTTCCTCGTCGCCTAGCTGTGTTGTCTCTCCTGCTGTCAGTGGGGGTAGCTCTTGATGGACGGCTGCCGTCGGCAAACAAGTGTCTGGGGGTAGGTGGGGTACAGAATCATCAGCCGCAGGCACATCCAGGGAGAGACTACCAGCGGCTGGGGTAGTATCGCTACTCTGGGGGGGTCCGGGCTCGTGGTTGCCAGCAGCTGGTCTTCCCTCGTCGGGGGTGGAGGGGGAGGGGGCGGTTGGGATGTTGTTTTCTTCGGGCATGGTGGGGGGTAGTCTGTGGGTGACATGGCTGTCGCCAGTGCTAGTCCACAGCGCAGGGGGGAAGTTGTAGGCGAAGTGGTCGGGGATAGCTCAGTGGTTAGAGCGCCGGACTCGTGACTGAAAGGTCGCGGGTTCGAATCCCTGCAGGCCGCGGCGGGAGAATTTTCTTCTCCAGTGTCGACTATCCGTGCTGACTCTTATTTCGGTATCCGTTCCACCCCCGTGTTACCGCAGTAGCACGTAAAAGATCCCGGTCATTCTGTCAAGTGCAGGTGGCTGGTTACAGTTAAACACGCATACACCTTACGTATGTGGATGTGCATGAAGTGACATGGTGCATGGTTGTATGGTGTACACAGAACTTGCGCCGAAACGGCTGCAGTTTCATGTGGCACCAGCCATGCCAGCGCTGTAAGTACACCACTTCGGTGGATATTCAAAAACGCGCTATAAAAAGCTAGTCACTCATGTAGCACCACATGCGAGCGCAGTGAGTCTGCTCAAGAGAATATATAAGCGATCATCAATCAATCAAAAAAGTGGTACTGCTCCGCCATGTAGACTGGGTCAGAGTCCTGTCCCAGGGGAGGGAGAGGGAAGTGACCCGTCAGTCTATCCGGGTGTCTGTTATCTCCCCAGTTGTTGTAGTTGGTGTCGTGGGCATCAGCTCCGTGGTGTGCGCTGTAGTCTCTGCGTTGCCAGTTTCCGTTGGGGTGACGTCGGCCGTCGTTGTTTCCTTGATCATGTCGCCCGCCGTCGTTGTTGGTTTGCCTCTCGTCGTACCGGTCCAGATGATTGTTGGGTTGCGCTGGTTCCCTGTAGAACTCGTTCGTATCGCCGTGTCTGTCGTCGCCGTGTCGTCGCGGGTAGCGGTTCGTGTTGTCCTGCTGCCATCTGTCTTCCACGTGGAGCCTACCGTTTTTGTAGTAGACAGTTTTCCCCTGCTTCTTGTAGTGTTGGATCTCCTCCCGTTGTCTGGGCGTGAGGTCAGCTGCTACTCTGATGCCGTTTTGTCTGAGGGCTTCTCGGAGGTCTCTGTCACGGAGGATCGCCAGCTTATCGTCGCCGTGACGGAAAGTGGCGATCAAGGGGCGTGGGTTGCGCCGAGAGGCACTGGACATTGGGCCGATACGATGGGTTTGTTCAACGTCGCTGTTGACCCATTTTCTGTCACAGGAGAAGTAATTCAGCGTTCCTACCAGCTCTTCTATGTCGGCTGTCTTGTCGTTTCGTGTTGATTCATAAATTCCAAGGAATTTGAGATTTCGCTGTCTTGAAGCGATGTCCATTTTTTCCCTGTCCCTTTCTAGCCGGCCAAGTCGAGTGTGAGTGTTGTCCCTGTCCCGTAGCAGCTCACTGAGGTCAATTCGGTCCTGCTGCACATCTTGTTTCAGCTTGGTCACGTCAGTTTCAATCCGCTTCAAAGTCTGGTCCAGTCTTTGGAAACTGCCTTCCAGCTGACTACAAAGTGCCGCATTTTGCAGATGAAGACACTGGAGAATTTGCGTGAAGCGATTCTCAATAGCTTCCTGTACTGTCTGCATGAAGGTGTCGCAAACTCCGCCGCAGGGCCCCGGGTTCGGTTCGATGTCCATGCACCGTGTCAACAGCAGTATGGCAAGGCAGTACAGCACTCGAGAGAGAGAGAGAGAGAGAGAGAGAGAGAGAGAGAGAGAGAGAGAGAGAGAGAGAGAGAGAGAGAGAGAATTACAAAAACATATTAACGAATAAAGGAAAGCGACAGAATAATGACTATCTCACTATCTACGTATAAAACAAGATCACAACTAACAGGATTGGAAGCTAAGCAATGGTGCATTATACACACCTAACCAAAATCAAAGCACATCACACACACCCACATATATGCAAACATTAAATTTGAAGAAAAAAAGAAAAAGAAAAAAAAAAAAAGAGAAGAAAAAATAAAAATAAAAAGATGACCAGGAGGAAAACAAAAGGTAAATATTACATGAAAATACCACACACACACACACACACACACACACACACACACACACACACACACACACACACACACACACACACACACACACACACACACACACAAATACAAATCTAAAACTTTACAAGAGCAAGGAAGGGAAAACAATAACAACATTCTATACATTTTGTGTCAAGCTGTCTGACGAGCGAGAAGGAAAAAAAAGAGAGAGAGAACAAAAAAAGTATAACGAAGTACTCAAGGTGGCTTAGCAAGTGCCTGAAATGCTTTCCTTTTGAACGTTTTTAATTCCATGGGGTATCTGAGATGATGAGCTAAACTATTCCACGCTAAGGAGCCTGAAAAGGAGAAATTCGTTTTAAAGATATCAATCCTTGTTCTGGGCAAAAGCTGTTTATTCCCATGAACACAAAGACGTTCAGATGGAATCATGAGATCTTTCAGATACTGCGGGGCTTTGCGGTGAACAACCTTTTGCATTAGAACACATTTGTTGAGCAATAGTTGTTTGTCTAAAGGGAGCAGTTTGAGAGCACAGCACTTTTGTTTGTAGTCTAAATTAGGAATTGGCATCAAGTATTTTACGGCACGTTTGTGGAGAGAATACAGCTGCTTCATGTGCACACCAGCACGTCCACCCCATGCATTTTAAACATAGTTCATATGTGACATAATGTGTGCGAAGAAGAAGGCTAATTTTGATTTTTGGCTGACAATTTGGCTCAGTTTCGAAAGAAGACAAATATTTCTAGAAGCGGTTCTGCAAATGTTGTTAATATGCGTTTGCCACTTTAGCTGTTCGTCTACAGTTACTCCAAGTAGGCGATGTTTTGAAACTTGCTCTATTGGCGTGGTCTCGAACTTTAGAGTTAAAAGGAGGTGTGTTTTTTCTGGTGTTTTTGTCTCGTTGCCATCAACATGCATTTTGTTTTCGTCGGATTCAGTGCCATCGGATTTCTACAACACCATCCAGAAACATCATATAGACTTTGTTGTAAACCCCTACGTATATTATCTATGTTGTCATTAGCTGTATTACGGGTGCCATTATCAGCAGATAAATCACATTGGACAGACGCACGTGTAAAACACAGGGGCAAGCCATTAATAAAGATGCAAAACAGAAGTGGGCCTAGGGTCGACCCTTGAGGCACTCCACTTGTTATAGACGTTTCTTGGGAGTATGTGCCATTTACAAGTACGCATTGTAGACGATCCTGTAAGATCGTAAGAAAGCTATACTTGCGATGCTTAAGCTGTACGTGGATAGTTTTTTCAGTAAAATATCGTGATGAACCAGGTCAAAAGCCTTGCGAAAATCGAGAAATACAGCGCCTGACATTTGACGATTGTTGAAAACTGAGAGCTAAGTATCAGTTAAACGGGTAACCGCCGTTTGACAAGAATGCCCACATCGGAAGCCAGACTGAAAGGAATGGAAAAGAGAGAGAGAAAGACAGACAGACAGACAGACAGACAGACAGACAGACAGAGGCAGAGGCAGAGAGAGACAGAGGCAGAGAGACAGAGACAGAGAGACAGGGACAGACAGAAACAGACAAAGGCAGAGGCAGACAAAGGCAGAGACAGAAAGACAGAGACACACACAGAAAACCCAAAACCCCAAAAGACGAAAGCTTCCACACCCTTGTTCAATGATCGATTCATTCGTGCATTAGGCGATCGAATCTACCTGAGTTGAAATGAACCCGCCCTTGGGTCCCCTCTGCTTGTTGAGCCACCTGAACACCGGGATGGCGTCAATCAGGGACCCTTCCTGCATCAACGTCAGCAGCGCATATGACGTCATCTCGATACTGAGGGCATCCGTTTTACGATACCAGGAGTAGTACGTCTGCTTCGTATTCACCGGCCCAGACCAGTACTTGAGCGCATCTGAGGCAAATTTTCATTGTAGATAAAACCAGAGGTGACTGAGAGAGGAGGAGAAATGTCAGAAAAAGATCTGGCAAGCTTGTGCTATCTAGCATGCATGTTAAAATTTTAATACAGACGTGTGTGTGTGTGTGGGGGGGGAGGGGGAGGTGTGTGTGTGTGTGTGTTTGTGTGTTAGCGTGTGTATGTGTGTGTTGTACGTGTGTGTTGTGTGTTTGTGTGTGTTTGTGTGTATGTGTGTATTATGTGTGTGTATGCGCGCGCGCGCGCGTATGTTTGTATGTGCGCTCACGCGTGTTTTGTTGTTGTTTTGTTTTGTGTTTTGTTGTTGTTTGTTTGTTGTTATTGTTGTTGTTGTTGTTGTTGTGTGTGTGTGTGTGTGTGTGTGTGTGTGTATGTGTGTGTGTGTGTGTGTGTGTGTGTGTGTGTGTGTGTGTGTGTCTGTGTGTATGTGTGTGTGTGTGTGTGTGTGTGTGTGTGTGAGAGAGAGAGAGAGAGAGAGAGAGAGAGAGAGAGAGAGGGAGAGAGAGAGTGACCGGGGTGTCTGGAGGAGGCAGGAGGACAAAAGCAGGTATGTTGCCAGGTCAGCTCCGTTTTGAAACATTCCAAACACTGCTGGACATTATAATTTTTACTTAATCGCAGTTTCTCTGAATATGTTCTTTAATTAACTCAAGGATGGGTACGGATGGCAGTTGTCGAAAAGAAGTGCAAGTAGGCCGATCAAAATGAACAGTCGGAACAAGTTAAAACGTTACATGTTAAAGGAGATTAAAACGCCCACGTACATGCGCACGCACACACACTCTCGCACGTACACACGCACGCACACACACACACACACACACACACACACACACACACACACACACACACACACACACACACACACACTCATAGACATACAGAGACAGAAAGACAGAGACAGAGGGAGACAGTGACAGAGACAAAGAGACAGACAGAGAGACAGATAGACAGACAGACAGAACAACCTGAGTAGCCTGAGTAGCCTACCTCCCAAAACAGCAAGCTCCTCCATCTTTTCCCGTGCAGCTGCAGCTTTTGCACTTCCGGTCAGGGCGAGGGCGTAAGCCACGATGCAGGCTGTATACGAGTTGTCTCCCATGTTGGACAGCTGCTCTTCAAGGTAGAGGACGGCTTTGGATAGAGCGGAAGTTACCTGGAAAACACGTTTAGGAATGTTGTTGGAAATCTCTAGACCTCAGTGCTGGGTCATTTTTGTCACGTTCAAATCGAACAACTGACTAACACTTTGGAGCCTGACATGTGCATATTACACACTATATCAGCCGTTTGTTTTATAACTGACCATGTTGCTTACGCCAGCTCAAATAAAACCAAAATCGTCTGAATCGAGATGGATTTATTTTTTTACCCGGAGTGGATGAACCTCATGTTAACGTGCGTGCTTGGGCACTAGGTTGCTTCTACGGTCATATCAGTACCCAGACCTTTCGGATGGCGCTGGCCGCGTCGTGGACAGCTGCGCGGAGATAGGGTGCCCCTTCAATGGCGTAACCAAATCTGGCAGAGTTTGGAGGAAGGTGCCGGAAAGCGATGCTCGGAGTGTGCCCTTCCCAGTGCCTTTCAGCTAGTACTCGCCTGGGTGTCATCGAAGGAGGCCTGTCCATACATTTTTACATGTGATACCAATTTGCACAGTGAAGCTTATACATTCAGACCTGGCGTAGTCGGACAGGTGATTAGACCACACGTGATAGCATTTAGCTGAGCGGGTCTTATACCTTAGACCTGGTGCAGTCGGACAGGTGATTAGACCACACTTGACAGCTATCAGCAGTGGGACTGGTGCAGTCGGACAGGTGATTAGACCACACGTTGTAGCAATTAGCGTAGCGAGACTTATACCTTAGACCTGGTGTGGTGTAGTCGGACAGGTGGTTAGACCACACGTAACAGCAGTTGGCAATGCGAGGCTTACCTTTAGACATGGTGTAGTCGGACAGGTGATTAGACCACACGTAATAGCAGATAGCAATGCGAGGGTTACCTTTAGACCTGGTGTGGTCGTTTTAGACCTGGTGTAGTCTTTTCAGACCACGTGATTGCAGTTAGCACAGCGATGTAGGCTTACCCTACTCTTGCTGTAGTCGGACAGGTGTTCCGAAAAGGCATTCTCTGCTTCCTTCAAAGAGATGGTGATGTAGGCGGTGAGACCTACTCCTTCTGCAGAGCCACCCTGAAATCACGAACGGTTCGGTGTGTGGACCGTTTACCTCTGTGACTGATTTGAACAGCTGAAAGTAATTTAATCAGAGAGAGAGAGAGAGAGAGAGAGAGAGAGAGAGAGAGAGAGAGAGAGAGAGAGAGAGAGAGAGAGAGAGAGAGACAGACAGACAGACAGACAGACAGACAGACAGACAGACAGACAGACAGACAGAGACTGAGACAGAGAGACAGACAGAGAGACAGAGATCAATGTTCACTTTATGCTCGTTCACAACAAGGTCATATTTTATACACACACACACACACACACACACACACACACACACACACACACACACACACACACACACACGTGAGTTTGTTTGTAAGTTAGTACGTAAGTAAGTAGAATAACTGCTTCTTAACACTCAAATCAACCTAGCGACCCAATCAGCGTGCAGTCTCAGTTTACCTGCAGTCTTTGGTCAGAGACGTGGCCCGGTTCCCGGAAGCTGCCGTCAGCGTTTTGGTAGCGCGTCATCCAGGTCACGGCCTTCACGACGATATTGGGTTCAATCGTGATGACGTCACTTCCAAGCGCCGCCGCCTGCACGAAGCATTTGATCACGAAAGCTGTCAGCCTGAAACAGGCAGCAAGACAGGAGACGATTGGTGACATTGCATCTCCACCCAGCCAGTGGCAAAACGCAATAATAGACGATCTTCGGAAATCCAGGGGATGCACTCAGTAAGAGCCTTCGGGCATGGACCTGTACATATAGATCCATGCCTGCGGGTGTAGCGCAGAGTAGGCACGCTTTTGTTGGGGGTACAGTAAGCACGTGGGCAAGATGACGGATACCCGTAAACAAAAGGCAGAAAAGACATCAGAAATGCCGATCAAACACTCACTGCTCGCGGGGAACGTGCAGATCAGATAGTATGTTCCCCCAGCTGGTAGTCTACTATAAATTATAATAGGTCCATGCCTGAAGTTCTCAAAGTGTCGCAGATCGGCTATTCTCTTCTGCCACCTCCATTCAGGGGACTTCACTCTCCCGGAGTAAGAAAACACTGTCAAATTATCTTCCGTAAATCGTCTATTATCACTGTGTACATGCAGGCCACGCCAGGGCGAGGGCGTAAGCCACGATGCAGGCTGTATACAAGTTGCCTCCCATGTTGGACAGCTGTGCTCTTCAAGGTAGAGGACGTTCAAATCTAACAACTGACTCAGAAGCAGTGTCAACAGGAGTTGGGCCTAGGCTCTCATTCCCTATCCCATTCAGACTGAAACAGACAGCAGGACACGATCGAGTCGATTGGTGGAATTGCATTTCCACCCAGCCAATGGCAAAACTCGATAATTATATATCACTGTAGATAGGCCACGTTTAATCCCTTCAATGTCCCAGCCTGTACAATTTCCAGGCTGAAAGATGCACGGACGCGCATGCAAACAGTATGCTTTTTCGCTCCTATAACATCTACTTTCAGTGCTGTGTCTTTCGATGAAAATCCTTTCACATGCCAGTGCAAAAAAGAAGACAGAAACAATTAAGGGTGTCAAATGTTACACATTCATTGGTCGTTTTCAAGTGACATCATGGCAGTGAAGGGGGTTAAAAGCCCAGGAGCAGCGTGAACAGAAGTTGGGCCTGGGATCGAGTCGATTGGTGGCGTTGTCCACCCAGCCAAAGGCAAAACTCGATAATGATCACTGTGTACAGGGGTTAAGAGCTCAGGAGCAGTGTGAAGTTGCGCCTGGGCTCCCATTCCGTATCCATTTCAGCCTGAAACAGACAGCAGGACACGATCGAGTCGATTGGTGGCATTGTCCACCCATCCAATGGCAACACTCGATAATTATCACTGTATACTCGCCGCGTTTCAGAGCTCAGGAGCTGTGTGAACGACAGGGAGGTGGGCCTGCATGGGCTCTCATTCACTGTCCCATTCTTCCCCCGTCCGTAAAACAACAAAAACTACAAAAACAAAACAAAAACAAACGGGTTTTCTGGACGTAAAGCATGATGAAAAAAGAAGGGTTGGTGTCAGAGCTCGGGATAGGTGTGAACAGGCAGGTGGGGCTGGGCTCTCATTCTCTCATTCTCTATCCCATTCTTCCCCCGTCCTTTATAATAAGCCATAAGGTTTTTGTGGACGTAAAGCATGATGAAAAAAGAAGGGTGGGTGTCAGAGCTCGGGAGTTGTGTGAACAGGCAGGTGGACCTGAGCTCTCATTCTCTATCCCATTCTTCCCCCCGGCCGTTATAATACGCCGCACGGTTTCTGGGGACGTAAAGCACCATGAAAGAAGAAGACGTCACGTTTCACTATAGGCTCTGAGATGTCCTGTCTACAGAAACGTCATAGAATGTTTTTCTTTTAGCCTTTTGTAATAATAATAATGGAGATTTGTAAAGCGCCTACCCTGCGGCTCAAAGAGGCTCTGTTGTGTGTGTTTTGAGCGTGTGTCAGTCTTCTACAGCTTTGGAGACGCCATGGATGCTTTGTAATGTACTCGGAGTCCTGTTCTTACTCCTAATTTCAACTAAACTGACCGTGAACGGTACCGAGACAGTTCATACTACATATCAGGCAAATGTGTCATTTTCTGTTGTTTTTGTTGTCGGTTTTTGTCTTTGTTTTCGCGGAAGGAAGGTTGAAAGGCTCGACAAAGAAACTGGTTTTTCAAAAAGCGAATAATATATACAACTCAGAGTCTTGCAGTTGCCCCAGAGTGTTGAAGATGCATGCTTTTATGCATACACGGACTGATTAGTTCATAATTAAACATATAGATTTGTCATCTTGAAAGTGGGGTCTGGCTAGTGTAGAGGCCTAAATGTATGGCATGTTTTACTCACCAAATACTGCCAGACCTGTCCCGGTTACCGAAAACACTGAAGGAACCATCGTAATGCTGATAGGTCAGCTCCCTCTGGTAGCCTGTAACACACACACACACACACACACACACACACACACACACACACACACACACACACACACACACACACACACGCACACACACACACATACACGCACGCACGCACGCACGCACGCACACACACACACACACACACACACACACACACACACACACACACACACACACACACACACACACACACACACACACACACACACGATGTAAATCCAGAACGGTCTGGACACACATTATTTCTCCCAACCCCTCATTTAAATTTCGTACTTAATAAACTGGGTGAAAGACGGGTCACCAAACAACGAAACCGGTGCCAGTTTAAAGTTGGGTAAATTTAGCTGTGTATAGTCAGTATGCTCGTGTGTGTGTGTGTGTATGTGTGCATGAGTGTGCGTGTGTGTGTACGTGCGTGCGTGTGTGCGCGCGCGTGCGTGTGTGCGCGCGCGCGCGCGTGTGTGTGTGTAAGAGTGTGTGTGTGCGCGTGTGTGCATGCGTGTGTGTGTGTGTGTGTGTGTGTGTGTGTGTGTGTGTGTGTGTGTGAGTGTGTGTGTGTGCACGTCCGTGCGTGCGTGCGTGCGTGAGTGCGTGTGTGTGCGTGTGTGTTTGTGTGTGTGTGTGTGTGTGCGCGCGCGTTCGCGCGCGTGCATTCATGCGGGCGTGTGTGCTCTTAGAAT
>OY757541.1:39677626-39685126 GCA_963584105.1 Alviniconcha strummeri
GCATCAATGAAATGTAACCTATCGTTGCGCGTACCTCTGGTTACTTCTTGTTCAAACGTGAAGTCTATATATTGTCCGTCAACGTCTGAAAGGTTTTTGAGTTCGCCCGGAATGCGCTTAGTTAAATCCTCCTTCAGCACTGTACTGTTAGTGTCCGCTGCGTACATTAGTGTGTAGTCCACCCCGATGCTTCCCAACCTGAAACAAAGCCATCGAATATTTACCTCCTCCTCGTCATCACCATTATTATTGCCACCATCAACAACAAAAGCACCATGGCAAAATGCAGCAAAAGAGAACGACGACAAAAACGACGAGTAAGTAAACTGGTGTTTTACGCCCAGTCAACCAATGGGGTTATATCAGGGCGAAGATGCTACGAAGATGACAGCAATAATGGCAACCGGAACAAACAGGTCGGGAGTAGAGGTACTGCACGCGAGTCGAATCAAACAATGAAGTAACATATGCATCAAAAGTGGAATACACAGACGATCCAGTTGTTTAAGAGGAGGAAACAAGAAGAAGTCACAACCAATCTGACTCGGTGATGAAGAACTGTCAAAACCATCGTTGTTGATGTTAAATAATACGTCGCAAATAAGATGAAGTCAAAATGGACCATTGTCTACGGAAAACAGAGAAGCCATTCTTAAGGAATATTAGACAGATCGAAAACGAGACTGATGGGACATGTTTCAGAGCAGACGACAAATGGCTGTGCAAGTGCAAACGACAAGCAAAACGCTTAATTCCAGCATATTCTGCGTTGTTTTTCGAATTCTATTATATTGACTGATTTCTGTTGACTATTTGGATCACCAAAATCACCAAAGTAAATGCCCTTATACGGATTTCCTTGGCTGCGCGAACGGAAGAAGAAATGGGCAGCTAGGCCTAACCACAACAGAACGAGATGAATGACCGCAATTCAAACAATGGAATTTTTCTCAGAGTCAGTTGCGGAAAAGTCAGTGGAACACCGCAAGCTGTTTTTGGTGTGTCCCCCCAGCCCCCCACCCCCCACGTGCGTAATATCATAATGTCCTTTTCAGTAAATAACAAGCGTTCTTTCTCAGTCTTTCCCGGGATCTGTCTGTCTGTCTGTCTGTCTGTCTGTCTGTCTCTCTCTGTCTCTCTCTGTCTCTGTCTCTGTCTCTCTGTCTCTGTCTCTGTCTCTGTCTCTCTCTCTCTCTCTCTCTCTCTCTCTCTCTCTCTCTCTCTCTCTCTCTCTCTCTCTCTCTCGGTTATCACCGACGTGACAAGTCGCACTTTGAATACTCCTGGAAGAAATTAGCGGGTTTTTTGTTAATGAAGCCCGACTAATGAAGTAAATCACCACAGAGACACGATGCCGAACGCAAGTGAGGCACACCGCTTCAGAATAGGTAATTTTCATCCAAATTTCCTGCGTATTTTGGCCAGAAAAGCTGCGGCCATCCCGGGCAAACTACACAGAAAGAACAGGTACACGGCAAACAGTGTAAACCGTGAACTTTCGTCATGGTGCGCGTGCCTTTCACTGTCAGTGCTGTACTGCCTTACCATACTGCTGTTGACACGGTGCATGGACATCGAACCGAACCCGGGCCCCTGCGGCGGAGATTGTGACACCTTCATGCAGACAGTACAGGAAGCTATTGAGAATCGCTTCACGCAAATTCTCCAGTGTCTTCATCTGCAAAATGCGGCACTTTGTAGTCAGCTGGAAGGCAGTTTCCAAAGACTGGACCAGACTTTGAAGCGGATTGAAACTGACGTGACCAAGCTGAAACAAGATGTGCAGCAGGACCGAATTGACCTCAGTGAGCTGCTACGGGACAGGGACAACACTCACACTCGACTTGGCCGGCTAGAAAGGGACATGGACAAAATGGACATCGCTTCAAGACAGCGAAATCTCAAATTCCTTGGAATTTATGAATCAACACGAAACGACAAGACAGTCGACATAGAAGAGCTGGTAGGAACGCTGAATTACTTCTCCTGTGACAGAAAATGGGTCAACAGCGACGTTGAACAAACCCATCGTATCGGCCCAATGTCCAGCGCCTCTCGGCGCAACCCACGCCCCTTGATCGCCACTTTCCGTCACGGCGACGATAAGCTGGCGATCCTCCGTGACAGAGACCTCCGAGAAGCCCTCAGACAAAACGGCATCAGAGTAGCAGCTGACCTCACGCCGAGACAACAAGAAGCAGGGGAAAACTGTCTACTACAGAAACGGCAGGCTCCACGTGGAAGACAGATGGCAGCAGGACAACACGAACAGCTACCCGCGACGACACGGCGACGACAGACAGGGCGATAGGAACGAGTTGTACGGGGAACCAGCGCAACCCAACAATCATCTGGACCGGTACGACGAGAGGCAAACCAACCACGACGGCCGGCGACATGGTCATGGAAACAACGACGGCCGACGTCACCCCAACGGAAACTGGCAACGCAGAGACTACAGCGCACACCACGGAGCTGATGCCCACGACACCAACTACAACAACTGGGGAGATAACAGACACCCGGATAGACTGACGGGTCACTTCCCTCTCCCTCCCCTGGGACAGGACTCTGACCCAGTCTACATGGCGGAGCAGTACCACTTCGCCTACAACTTCCCCCCTGCGCTGTGGACTAGCACTGGCGACAGCCATGTCACCCACAGACTACCCCCCACCATGCCCGAAGAAAACAACATCCCAACCGCCCCCTCCCCCTCCACCCCCGACGAGGGAAGACCAGCTGCTGGCAACCACGAGCCCGGAACCCCCCAGAGTAGCGACACTACCCCAGCCGCTGGTACTCTTACCCTGGATGTGCCTGCGGCTGATGATTCTGTACCCCGCCCCCAGACACTTGTTTGCCGACGGCAGCCGACCATCAAGAGCTACCCCCACTGACAGCAGGAGAGACAACACAGCTAGGCGACGAGGAAGAACAACAGCAACCCCACGACGAAGGAGCGACAAGGAATCAGCATCAACAACCACACGCAGAATCAACGCAGAATGATGCAGAGCAGCAGGAGGCAGATAGAGTAAAGAGCCCTGACAGAGAACATCCAGCAGAAAACCCAGCAGAAAACCAGCTCAACAGACAGGGGAACACAGACGGTGGCTCCGATCACAGCAGCTACGCGGACGCTTTGAAAAGCCCACCCCCTCAAACAGAAGCACAGGCGGAGTACACACCCATGGACACACCGGGGAATCCCCAGAACGTGCCCCAACTGTCACAACTGGTAGCCGAAAACGCACGAGATGTACGACCCAAACCAGCACAGCACAGAAGCAACTCAGCATCTGCGATGGAGAAACGGACCACACGGAGCAAGTCGCAGCCGCGCACGAACACCAGCAGCACTCGCCAGACAAGTCTGCACGCGGCGTGGCAGACTGCAAAGGACAAGACACAAAAATAACAAACAGGCTAAGACCCAAGGGAAGCAGACTCGGATCGTCACGTGAATGAACAGGCTGGTGCTGATTCAAAAGGAGTAAATGAAAAAGAAATAAGAATTTCCTCCCTAAATGTTGAACATTTTGTGGCTAAGATTAGTGAACCAGACTTTGTAAGCTACGTCAAATCGTTTGATATATTTTGTGCACTGGAAACTTTTACAGCAGATCAGTTTGACTTCAGCACGCACTTCCAGGACTATCACGTGTTTCATCGTCCAGCCATTAAACTGTCAACACACGGCAGACGATCGAGAGGGGTAGCTGTCTTGGTCAGCAAGCGTTTGATGCCTTTTGTGACACAGATTGATTGCAAATATGACAGTATGATCTGTATCCAAATATCGAAAGATTGTGTAGGACTGGACAAAGATTTATTATTTGTCTCATTGTATGTTCCACCATACCAAAGCCCATATTATAAGCAGTCTGACACGAATTGTTGCATCCACCATCTCGAAGAATTTCTTCTGAATCTGTACCAAAATGGGGAGAACGCGTATTTACTGGTGGGCGGGGATTTCAATGCACGTATTGGAGAGTGGGATATTGTGATGGATGATGAACCAGATTTGTTTGAGGATGCAGTTAGTGGAGACAGTTTGAGAAAATCAAAAGATAAGGGCACAAACCAATTTGGAAAAACTCTCATTGACTTTTGTTCAACCTTCCATTGTATGCCACTGAACGGCAAACACAGTGGTGATCCACAAGGACAGTTCACGTTTATATCCCAGCAGGGAAACAGTGTTGTTGACTACTTTGTTGTTTCTGCTGACATTGTCTCAAGAACCGATATGTATTTTGAAGTAGGTAGCCGGGTTGAATCAAGCCATATGCCCATACATCTCAGCATTCGAGGAAAACAAAAGAAACCAGAAAAAGACATTCATCCATCGCAAAGAGAGAGCATTACAAATATAAAATGGAACAGCGAAAAAGTTGAAGAGTTTAACGAAGCTATTAATTCTGATGAAACCAAAGAAAGATTTAGAGAGGCCCTGGAATTTTTGGATACAAACATTGAAAAAGCTTTGAAGACTTTTAGTGACACTTTGCTGCACGCTGGTGAATGTATGAGGCGAAAGGTATCGTTCAGCACGGGCGCCGAACGCAGCACATGTAAATGGTTTGACCGTGAATGCATCTCAAAAAAGCGTGACGCACGGCGCGCCCTCAATCGTTTTCAGAGAACGCAACTAGAGACAGACAAACTAGCCTATAGACAGAAGAGAACTGAGTACAAGTCAACAATTGCAGAAAAGAAAAAACAGTACAAAATTACCGTGCACCAAGCTCTATTTGATAACAAACGAAACAGCTCCAAGTTTTGGGACACAGTTCGAAGAGCGAGACAGAGGAAAACAAAACACCCAGATATAGCTATTACCACATGGCAAGAGCATTTCCAAAATATCTTAGACAAAGGAAGTGAACAAGTGTCAAATGAAGAAAATGGAAAAAGCGAGACAAATTCACCAAATAATCCTGATCTCGAAACAAGTGAAACACATATCCCAGAGTTAGACGATCCAGTTACGGAGCAGGAAGTTCGTCAAGCCATTAGAAACATGAAACACGGGAAAGCCTCTGGAATAGATGAAATATTTGGAGAGTTTCTCAAATATGCAGAAAATGTGGTTGTACCTTTTCTCACGCAATTATTCAATAAGCTTTATAATGCAAGCCTTTTTCCGGCAGTTTGGAGCAAATCGGTTATTGTACCCATTTTTAAGAAAGGTGACGATGATAATCCAGACAACTATAGGGGAATCTCTTTACTTAGTATCGTTAGCAAGGTTTTCACTGCTATTTTGAACAAGAGGCTATACACATGGGCTGAAAAGGAAAATAAAATTAGCAAAGAACAGGCAGGGTTCCGTAAGGGGTATTCAACAATTGACCATATATTCACACTGGTTTCAATGGTGAAAAGGAAATTAAACAGCAGACGTGGCGGGAAAGTTTATGTCGCCTTTGTTGACTATAAGAAAGCCTTCGATACGGTTGATCTGGATAAATTATGGGAAACGTTAGAAAAACTGAAAACATCGTCTAAAATGATAAACATGATTAAGGCTATATACACCTCAGTCCAGTCATGCGTCAGGTGGGGTGCAAAGTTTTCCGAGTTTTTCCCATGCTCGCTTGGAGTGAAACAGGGGTGTCTCCTCAGTCCATTGATGTTCTCCCTCTTTATATTTGAAGTTGCAGACTTTGTTCGAGAAAACGGTAAGCATGGTATTCAACTAATCCGTGGGTTTGAGGAAATTTTCTTACTGTTATTCGCAGACGACATCGTATTAATATCATCCACACCATCAGGCTTACAAAATCAAATAGATAATCTTGAAAAAGCCTCTAAATCGTTGGGCTTGACAGTAAATCTTGACAAAACAAAAGTTATGATTTTCAGAAAAGGAGGACATATTACGGCAGGGGAAAATGGTTTTATGATGGTAAGGAAATGGAAATAGTAAACAGTTACAAATATTTGGGGTTCACTCTAACAACAAAACTGTCAAACAACTCCGCTTGCGAAGAATATGCTAGCAAGGCCAAAGGCAAAATTTTAGATTTAATGAAAACTATGTGGTCTCTTGGCAGTCTGGACACGTCTTTGTTTTTCAAACTCTTTGATGCACAGATTAAGCCAATGTTGTTGTATGCATCAGAAAATATGGGGAATGTTGAGGTTGACGGCAATCGAGACAGCTCATCTTTTTGCTTGTAAAAGGTTGTTATGTGTCAGCAACAAAACACCAAACCATATGGTATACGGTGACACTGAACGCTATCCTTTGTACATCGAGAGCACCTTGTCTTCCCTCAGATACTGGCTAAAGCTACGGAGAATGCCCACAGAACGATTTCCAAAACAGGCGCTGATTATGATGCAAAATGATATAGACAACAATGGTTCAAGAAACACTAGGAGTTGGGCAAACGACATCAAACATTGTCTCGAATCTTACGGTTTCCAAAATGTTTGGACTGGCGAGGTAGCCAACGAAACTGCATTTCTTTCAGCATTCAAGTGCAAAATGATAGAACGTTTTCAACAAGAATGGTACTCAAAAGTGTCCAGTAGCGAAAGATTTGCAACATATTGTACTTTCAAATCATCCCACGTGGCAGAAACATATCTAAATGACATAACAATAATAAAAAAAAGTTTAGAGATGCTTTAGTTAGGTTGCGTTTTGGAATAAATGAATTAAGGGTGAACAAATGCTACGAATCTGAAAACATTGTTAACAAAGACTGTGCTTTCTGTCCAGGCATTCTCGAAGACGAAACGCACTTCCTATTTCATAGTCCATTGTATTCTTCAATTAGACATAAACATGTAGCAGAATTCATGGCCCAGGAAGCGCTGCCTACTCTCAAAGTTCTGCTGGAGGCTCCATCCGCACTAGTTTCCAGAAAAGTAGCAATGTATGTCTTTTATGCTTTAAAGCTCAGAGAAGAAAAAATTACGTAAGCAAATGAGTACAACCTGGTATGTGCTACTCAAGTTTTGCGGTTGTTAATATGTTATGAACTGTTGACGCTATGTTTTTTTCTTCTATTTATGTTTTTTTAAAAGATATATTCCCCCCCCCCCCCCGCATTTGTGTATGGGTCGGTGGCCTTCACAATAAACCATGTGTCAGTGTCTCTCTCTCTTCTCTCTCTCTCTCTCTCTCTCTCTCTCTCTCTCTCTCTCTCTCTCTCTCTCTCTCTCTCTCTCTCTCTCTCTCCCCTCCTTCCTCCCACTCTCTCTGTCTATTTTTAAATGATTAATAGTCGTCTTATTAATAGGCTTATTCCTTGCTTCGCTTTCGATCTAGTGACCCGCCGTGACCTATATCTCATTAAGAATGGTCCATTGCAACTGAAAGCATCAAAACATATACCACTTCATTGTTCATGGAAAATATTCACGTAAGTTCAATGAAGTACATCTGACATTGCTCATGGAAATATTCGCGTAAGTTCTGTGAAGTATATTTGACATTGTTCATGGAAATATTCACGTAAGTTCAGTGAAGTATATTTG
>OY757541.1:39690126-39710126 GCA_963584105.1 Alviniconcha strummeri
TAATTGAGAAAAGGCGGCACAGACTAACCTCTATTGTATACGCCTTTTAATGTATTTCAAACGGTCCATATCGATAAGGCAAATTCTTCCCCAACAGTGGCCGATAAACCACAACGACCCCTTTAAACTAACACGAGCTTTAGGCTATCTGCAATCGCGAAAGGGCAACGCTCACTTCTGAGGCCGAAACAATATTATAATGCATAATGCCAAACACTAGCGTCATGTGGCAGTAAGCTGCACATACCACCTACCATGTACTTGGTGCTCAGCAAGAGCCATACAAAAAGGCCTCTCTAAGCAAAAGATATCGGGGAATTTTGTGCCGAAAAAGTCAGAAGCGGAATGGGCCATTATCGAAAAGGAAGAAGACGGAAAGAACAACAGGACTAGGTAGAGAAACAAAAGAGGAGATAGAAAAGTGACAAGCCCTGAGATTCCAGACGGGGAGACGTGGGATGGGAATTAAGACATCGGACATCCCAGGCCTCCCTTCAGGGCCACACCGGAAGAGGAAGGAGTATCAGGTTAACAGTCGGGTTCCTGGTGCCTGGTTAGGTTCCTGACGGGGAGACGTGGGATGGGAATTAAGACATCGGACATCCCAGGCCTCCCTTCAGGGCCACACCGGAAGAGGAAGGAGTATCAGGTTAACAGTCGGGTTCCTGGTGCCTGGTTAGGTTCCTGACGGGGAGACGTGGGATGGGAATTAAGACATCGGACATCCCAGGCCTCCCTTCAGGGCCACACCGGAAGAGGAAGGAGTATCAGGTTAACAGTCGGGTTCCTGGTGCCTGGTTAGGTTCCTGACGGGGAGACGTGGGATGGGAATTAAGACATCGGACATCCCAGGCCTCCCTTCAGGGCCACACCGGAAGAGGAAGGAGTATCAGGTTAACAGTCGTGTTCCTGGTGCCTGGTTAGGTTCCAAACCACCGACAGAGCTATCCCAGGTTAAATCAGTGTAGTCCCAGATAATGGCGTAGGCCTACTCACCGATACACTTCACGAAAAATGATCCAGTTCTGTAGGCTTCAGTTCAGAAAAGTCTCCGACAGCTAACTGGCCACACTTCGAATTGAACGACAGCACCAAAAAAACACTGATCGATCTTGCTGCGGTGAAGCAAGAAGACTGTGGCGAACAGTCACCCAGTGAGCGGGCTGGGGGCCGCGCAAGATAATGGGCAGCAACGTGCTCGACAGTCACGTGATTTTTAGCTGATAACAAAGCTTGAAGCTGATGAGAAATCGCAAGGCTTGCTGCAATGTGTAGGCTAGTTAGGCTACAGGTGTAGGCCTGTGTCGAGATTGAGAAAAACGCTCCCTTTAACCCTTTCACTGCCATGCTTGCCTCGTCGTTACTCGAAAAACGTCCACTGATAAAGTGCCAAACTAGAAATCACTAAGGCTCCCCCCACACCCCTCATCTCCCCCACCATCCCTACCTTCGAATGAGCACGTGATAGGACTTCTATCAAAATGCACAGTATTGAAAGTAGATTTGTTATTGGACCTATCAAATATACTGTTGGCACGGGCATATGTATTTTTCAGCCTGAACATTTTACAGGCTAGGGCAGTGAAGGGGTTAACCCAAAGGACTACGACTGACGAGTGCGTTGATAGTTAATATCTGCCACTATAAGTATGTTCTAGTGTACGAGAAGGGGGTGAGGTGGGGCGAGGGGCGGAGCTCCTTGAGTGTGTGTGTGTGTGTGTGTGTGTGTGTGTGTGTGTGTGTGTGTGTGTGTGTGTGTGTGTGTGTGTGTGTGTGTGTGTGTTGTGTTGTGTTTGTCACAGTGTGTGTGTGTGTGTGTGTGTGTGTGTGTGTGTGTGTGTGTGTGTGTGTGTATGTGTGTGTGTGTGTGTGTGTGTGTGTGTGTTTGCCACAGTGTGTTTGTGTGTGTGTGTGTGGGGGGGTACATGTTTGTCACAGTGTGTTTGTGTGTGTTTGTCACAGTGTGTGTGTGTGTGTGTGTGTGTGTGTGTGTGTGTGTGTGTGTGTGTGTGTGTGTGTGTGTGTGTTTGTCACAGTGTGTGTGTGTGTGTGTGTGTGTGTGTGTGTGTGTTTGTCACAGTGTGTGTGTGTGTGTGTGTGTGTGTGTGTGTGTGTGTGTGTGTGTGTGTGTGTGTGTGTGTTGTGTTGTGTTTGTCACAGTGTGTGTGTGTGTGTGTGTGTGTGTGTGTGTGTGTGTGTGTTTGTGTGTGTGTGTGTGGGGGGGTACATGTTTGTCACAGTGTGTTTGTGTGTGTGTGTGTGTTTGTCACAGTGTGTGTGTGTGTGTGTTTGTCACAGTGTGTGTGTGTGTGTGTGTTTGTCACAGTGTGTGTGTGTGTGTGTGTGTGTGTGTGTGTGTGTGTGTGTGTGTGTTTGTCACAGTGTGTGTGTTTGTCACAGTGTGTGTGTGTGTGTGTGTGTGTGTGTGTGTGTGTGTGTGTGTTTGTGTGTGTGACAGTGTGTGTGTGTGTCTGTGACAGTGTGTGTGTGTGTCTGTTTGTCACGGTGTGTGTGTGTGTGTGTGTTTGCCACAGTGTGTGTTTGTGTGTGTGTGTGTGTTTGCCACAGTGTGTGTTTGTGTGTGTGTGTGGGGGGGGGGGGGGGGGGGGCTACGTGTTTGTCACAGTGTGTTTGTGTGTGGGGGGGGGGGGGTGGGTGGGGGGTGGTACGTGTTTGCCACAGTGTGTGTGTGTGTGTGTGTGTGTGTGTGTGTGTGTGTGTGTGTGTGTGTGTGTGTGTGTGTGTGAAGTATATTCCGTGAGCACATACACGGCGTCAGTGTAACATTCACACAAATGTCTTTACGTTTGTCCCAAAATGTGTGTTTGTGTATGCCTGTGTGTGCCTCTCGACAGTTCCTCGGAATCTTCCCAACTCTGTCAAAGCCACATGCAGTTGACACTGCATCTCTTATCACCACAAACCTTAACCGTGCACGTCTGAAGGCTATTCACCGGTGATGGTTCACCTTTCTTTCGGGCGAGTGGGGAGAGAGGGGGCACTACAGAAACTGTGGATGAGTGGATGGACGGTTCATCAGGGCACTGGCAACCGGGGCCTGACCGGACGTCGTTCTGACACAAGTGATTAGCGATCGGATCTTAAAGTCCTGTCGTGGACTAACAAGAAGAAGACGCGGAATGGCAGCTTGAGAACACACAGAACAATCCGAAGTAGAAGACCTGCATGAGGGATCCTGTTCGTTACGGCAAGAGGGATCCTATCTGTTGGGCAAGAGGGATCCTATTTGTTACAAGAGGGATCCTATTAGTTACGACAAGAGGGATCCTATTTGTTACAAGAGGGATCCTATTAGTTACAAGAGGGATCCTATTTGTTACAAGAGGGATCCTATTAGTTACGACAAAAGGGATCCTATTCATTACAAGAGGGATCCTATTTGTTACAAGAGGGATCCTATTTGTCACAAGAGGGATCCTATTAGTTACGACAAGAGGGATCTTATTCATTACAAGAGGGATCCTATTAGTTACGGCAAGAGGGATCCTATTCATTACAAGAGGGATCCTATTAGTTACGGCAAGAGGGATCCTATTCGTTACAAGAGGTATCCTATTTGTTACAAGAGAGATCCTATTAGTTACAAGAGGGATCCTATTCATTACAAGAGGGATCCTATTAGTTACAAGAGGGATCCTATTCGTTACGGCAAGAAGGATCCTATTCGTTACAAGAGGGATCGTATTCGTTACGGCGAGAGGGATCCTATTCGTTACAAGAGGAATCCTATTCGTTACGGCAAGACGGATCCTATTCGTTACGGCAAGAGGGATCCTATTCGTTACGACAAGAGGGATGCTGTTCGTTACGGCAAGAGGGATCCTATTTGTTACGGCAAGAGGGATCCTATTTGTTACGGCAAGAGGGACCCTATTTGTTACAACAATTAAACGTCCCACAACTTTGTTTCGATCCTCATTTGTCATGGGCCTATAGGCTACATTCTGTGCATTATTCGACGTCGTCAGGTTAAGGCTTTTTTTCTCTTTTTTTTTTCTTTTCTTTAAATAGTGCTTCACTTCGTTCACAGCATCGATGTCTAGGTCAACTGGCCGACCACTCTGTAAAATTACAGTTACGTGTGATATTCAGTCCCGACCTGAGCCGGTGTGGTCTGGCTGTAAGGCGTGTGGGCTGGTACACGGACGATATTGGTTCGATTCCACGCCTCGGCTCTCCTTTCTCTTTAAAAAAGAATTGTGGTTTACAGACAGTCACTGTCTTGTGATTTGTCCCCTCACAGTGAATAAAACATTAAATTGGCTCTCGTCGCTGCCCATAGTAATGCAGAAATCATTCTGGTGGTGACAGCGTAGCGTTAGGTATAGTTGTTTTCCACCCACCCACCTCCCTTACCCCCACCTCCAGGGATCTCGGCTCCCTCAGGTACCTCATCTAGAGACCTCGGACCCCGCCGGTACCTCATCTGGAGATCTCGGACCCCGCCGGTACCTCATATGGAGATCTCGGACCCCACCGGTACCTCCTCTGGAGATCTTGGCCCCCGCCGGTACCTCATACGGAGATCTCGGACCCCGCCGGTATCTCATCTGGAGATCTCGGACCCTGCCGATACCTCATCTGGAGATCTCGGGCCCCGCCGGTACCACATCTGGAGACGTACATCTCTCTGAAAGGTCTAACGAGCAAACAGTTTCAGTCCCGGTCACGATTTACTTCTCATTCTAAGCGTCGATCTTCCGCCGGCACACCTGATATCGCGTCATTAGCCAAAGCGGGTCATACGTTTTTTAACGAGTTTCGAGATCCGACACAGCCCATGTTCTGTTGATGTCTGCACGTAACTCCGTAAGAAGAGCTTGGACTGGCTATGGCTAATTAACTATGCAGCTACATTTGTTGTTTCGTTGTTGTCAAGTTTTGTTTTGTTTTTTGTTGTTGTTGTTGTTGTTGTTGTTGTTGTTGGTGGTGGTGGTGGTGGTGGTGGTGGTGCTGCTGCTGCTGCTGCTGCTGCTGCTGCTCTTCTTCTTCTTCTTCTTCTTCGTGTCTCCCATTCACATAAGTGGTGAAGACATTCTCCTTAAAGAAAAAAAAGAAAAAAAAAAAAAAGAGGCTCACAGACGGAGCGATCGACTTCCTTCAAGTCTGGGTGTTGCTGTTAGAATAGCAGCAGAAAACATCCGAAATATCCATGCCCAAAGTGTGTATGGTTATATACAAGAAAACGTTTGTACACGCAGTTCTGGTTCAGTTTTATCGAATGAACAAAAAAATAATTCTGACCTAGTACTACTGATGATAATAACAGGCCTAATGTACAATGCGCTCAGCGACACCGTGAGAGTGGCTTGCATGATATTTTCACTTATTAACCTTTTTACCTGATAAACAAAGAGGACAGAGAGAGATGGGTGGGTATATCTGTATGGGTTTGTCTGTGTCAACACCATGGCGCCCGCCCCGCTGAACCTGTCGAGATGAAACTTGGTGTGATTAAGATTCCTTGAAAAACAGGGTCCTATGTGCCTACAATATTATCATGGGTAACACCTCTTAGGCTAATGAACACAATAACGCTAAAGATAACTGATGTGAACGAGTCTCTCTGTGAAGTGAAGGAAGGTTGATGTAAACTTGACTGCGGCTCCGTTTTTCGCATACGTAGCTCCGTGGCCTAATGGCTAGCATTCCGGACTTTTAATGCCATTCATTGCCGCGATACGTCGGGAACCAAAACAGTTATCCTACATAATAATATAGCTACATTACTCAGCTGCTGCAACACTAGCATCATCGAAAATGTCCAACCTTTTCTCTCTCTCTCTGTATCAACGCCTACATCATCGATTGAATAACTAATTCAGCTGCTTCCATGCCTGTGGAAGATCTGCCCGATGCCAGTATTTTGCTAACTAGTTCTACATTATGTACAACTCTGACAGTCTGGCTACTGATACTGTTTACATACAAACAAATCGAGTAAGCGTTATAGTGTAAAACAGCACATAATTATCGATATTGTGTAAAACAGCACACGTTCTATATAGTGCAAACTAGCACACACAATCTATATAGTGCAAAATAGCACACACAATATATATAGTGCAAAATAGCACAATCTACATAGTGCAAAATAGCACACACCATCTATATAGTGCAAAATAGCAGACAATCTATATAGTGCAAAACAGCACACACCATCTATATAGTGCAAAATAGCAGACAATCTATATAGTGCAAAACAGCACACACCATCTATATAGTGCAAAATAGCAGACAATCTCAATAGTGCAAAACAGCACACACCATCTATATAGTGCAAAATAGCAGACAATCTATATAGTGCAAAACAGCACACACCATCTATATAGTGCAAAATAGCAACAATCTAAGCGCACAGCAATGTGAGTCTGTTTTAATCCCGACCCGAGCGAACAATACCTGTACTTAGCAAGCTAACACTACAGTGGGCGGTTATCAGCTTGGTGTTATCAGCTATCAAGGCTTGTGAATCAACGGCACACCCATTCTTCAAACATCCTTCAATACAGGTAGCCGTATCTCGCTGGATTTTCCTGGTTCGTGTCTTTGCAACATCATAATCATCTAATTATAAATCACTTACACTGTACGGGTTCTAACTTTGATTTAAATATACGTTTGTTTGAAGCGTCGGACAAGGAGGAAGACAGAGTGAGACAAGGAGGAAGACAGAGTGAGTGCGAGAGACAAGACAAGATTGGTTATTTACGAGGGGAATAGATAAGCGTACATAATGTTGTTGTTTTTAAACATCCGGCTCACGCTCGAAGAAGGAGCATTAAGCTACGACGCCTAGCGAGAGAGAGAGAGAGAGGGTAGACAGAGACAGAGAAATACAGTCAGAGAGACAGGCAGACTGAACTGGATTTGATTCACTGTACTATGGTTCGGCCGACTTCAACCACTGCCCCCCTCCCTCCCTCTCTCCCCCCCCCCCCCCCCCCCACCTAATTGTGAGGGGCAGTCACAACCACAACTTTTTGAATGTGGAATAATCTAACTGCATGTATTAAACAGAAAATTAATAAACACTTTGATGTCCTTTAAATCAGTAACACAAACGAATACAATGAGTATATCTCTATCCGAATAAATGGTTCCGCGCCGATCTCTATACTACGCCTCCCGTAGTTACGGTCACACAAGCTTTCCTGTTTCACCATCATGGACTTTGTTCGCTGGTGGAATGCACAATAATCAGAGCGCGATTCCAGTATTCAAGCCAAAGCAATTTGATTCTATTTATCATCATCCATGAAGGTTTTGTTTATAACAGTCCAAAGGAATGACTTCACCGAACTTTGTCATAAATCAAAGACGTGCAGCATTTCACGTTTGATTTCGTGTTTCATTAACTGAGAACAGTCCAAAGGAATGACCAAACTTTGGATAAAACCAAGATGTACAGAATTTCTAATTTATTTGAGAGAAAAAAATATGACAGCTTTTTTTTTTTTTTTTTTTTTTCAAGGACGGAGTTGTTGTTGTCGCCTTTACTTCCAATACCTGCAGGGCCGCTGCTGATACCGATTTTTGATATGGGTTTGGGGACTTTTTTTCCTAGCTTCCAACGCTGTGGCACTTAATTTATATTGATCTGATTTATACTGGTTTAAAAGTTTGATGAATGTGCCCAAAAATCTTCTTAACCCTATCTTCATTACTTCAACAATTACAACACTGTACTGTTAAACTGAGCGTTTTTCTTTTCTTCAATCACAGTCTAAAACCGTGTTTGTTTGTTTTTATTTATCAGCACGACCTCGATCCCTTGGAAAATGCCTGTACTATAATGAGTGATCATACAGCCGGTGACAATTTTAACTACAGTTCCTTACAGATGTGACCTCGTGCATGTTCACCGTGGCATTGTTTTATTGAACTCTGTCTGTCAGCATCACTCCATCTTGTTCTTTCTTAAGGGTGAGGAATCTGATCGACGTCATTTTGTTGTAATTATTATGTCCATTTAAACATACAACGGTTAAAAAGAACGCTAAGAATACATATAAAAATACTATTTTCATTTACCACCGTTTAGTGGTTGTTTTGTGGCTTTGAAAAGGGGCTAACCCTGTAAATTCGCACGTTTGGTATTGTCCCATTAAATTAGCGTTCTTTTGAATTGAATTGAATTTTTAGCCGTTTATGTATTTGGTTCTCCTTATTCGCGTTTATCTTCTGCATAGTGACAACACTAAAAATTTAAAGCGACCCAGACCATGGGGCCAGCCCTCGACTGATCGAGCCTCACTGACCCATGACCCAAGAAAATATCAACTCGACGTGGTCTTAACCCGGCAACTTCCTTGTACTCCTAACACAGCCGCTAACGTCACGTCTAGGATCTGATATATATCAAAGCACAGCTTGATCCATCAATCATGCTAATGCACACATTTACAGTTTGATGCATAACAGCTGTTTACACCGGAGATGCACAATGCAGGTGTTTGCTTTCCGATATTAATAACCCAGTCATTTATGCTTGTGGGTGATTTACGTCTCCCCCCCCCCCCCTCCCTCCCCCTCACACAGGGTTTACACCCTTCTATCTGACGTTCCGTAACTTCTGTTTTCATTTTGACCACCACAAACTACAAATAATACCACAACAAAGACAGACAGACAGACAGAAACGGAGAGACAGACAGACAGACAGTGAGAGAGAAAGAGAAGAAAAGGGAAAATGATATGCGTTATTCACTTCAATCTACAGCCAAAGTACAAAGTACAAAGTGTGGACACAGTGTTCTATTATCTCTCGTGTTCCACTTTAATCTTTCCTTAGCATGTGCACTGCACTGAGATAACGACAGACAAAGAACAAACTGCACTGCACAGGCTGACACAGAGTTCATACTGGCAAAAGGCTATGGCGGACTACAAGGGTCAAAAGTACATCATTGTCATCATCACTAAATCAGTGCAGTAACTTCCATTCAACTCACAGAGTTAACATTATATAACAACACACTCAAGTCAAAAGAGCATCAATCTTTGACTATTTTTAGCAACATTGCCTCTAAACCAGATCCTGATCCTCCAACAATGGCCTGACGAAAGTGGCCCTTTCTCATTCTGCAGTGCAGGCAGATGTCCACTGTGGCCTTTTTGGGTCTCTCTCTCCATCAGGCGATCAAAATATGGTGTCTTTTGCTGTGTGACTGCAAGTAGTGCCTCACTGTTCAGTTCCTTACCAAACAGGCTCATAGATAGACATGGAATACCTTATTCTGGTTGTCTCACATGCACACACAAACACACATTCTCTCTGAGCTCTCTCGAGCTCTCTCTCTCTCTAACCCACTCACTCACACACCACGGTAAGATAAGAAGATAAGGGGAAAAAATGGACACCTTTGCTTTATCATGTATCCATTTGCTCTTCCTGTTTGAGTTTGTTGCGCAAATGTTCAACAATGGTCGCTGCAGGATTGGCCTTGAACTCAGGAATATCCAGAACTTGTTTAAACACTGATATATCGTTCAGCCTGTCAAAGACAAAAAACAAAAGTTCATGAATTATCATATGCATAGGAAATATTTTTGACAGTGATAGAAGGCATCTCTGATAGTTCACTGGCATATATATTTATATATATGCAGGCTAACTGGTTAATAAGAAAGGAGTAAATAATCAAAACTAAAACCAGTGGGGAGGGGGGTGGGAGGGGAGGGGTAGATGAAAGGGAGATAATGGGCAGGGGTGGGAGAGGACACAGAGAGAGGGAGAGATAAGAGGGGGGGGGGGGGGGGGAACTAAGAAAGAAGCAAGGAAAATCTTCCACTTTTAACTGTGTCTGAAGAAAATGTAACAAAGCTGAAGAGGAGGAGTCCTCTGGTTAATCTGGACAGATACAGAATTCTGCTGTGTGCAAAACTGTATTTGAAACAGCGTAGAACTGCCACTGATTGTTTTGTGCCAAACCTCTAAGTATGAATAGGCAATGCTACAGCACCACAGCATTGAACTTCAGAGTAGCTTCACAGACACTACAAACCTCTGAAGTATGAACTGGCAATGCTACGGCACCACTGCACTGAATTTCAGAGTAGCTTCACAGACACTACAATTACAAACCTCTGAAGTATGAACTGGCAATGCTACGGCACCACTGCACTGAATTTCAGAGTAGCTTCACAGACACTACAATTACAAACCTCTGAAGTATGAACTGGCAATGCTACGGCACCACTGCACTGAATTTCAGAGTAGCTTCACAGACACTACAAACCTCTGAAGTATGAACTGGCAATGCTATGGTACCACTGCACTGAACTTCCACTGACAAGAGGAAGATAAAACTGAACCTTGGATATTACATGTCATGTGTAGGGTGCACAAAAGGCACAAATTACTTATTAGGTAACAACTCTTTAGCTATATATATATATACACCACACCTTCTTGCTTTTCTGGTCTCCTTTGAATTGGTGCAGGGATTTCAAATGAATCTCCACCTCACACACAAACACCATTTGTTCTCTTCTCTCTGTCTGTCTCAGTGTCTGTCTGTCTGTTTCTCTCTCTGTCTGTCTCTCCCTGTCACTGTCTGTCTGTCTGTCTCTCTTGTAAGATTTTTCTTTGGATAACACTTTATCTGGATATCAGAACCCAGTAAGTTTACTGTACTAGTCTTCTAGCATGCCCACATACATACATGGCTTCAGTACATATCCTCTTATGCATAGCTGTTTAGTAGATGAGTTGTTCTTCAGCCCTGGTGACGGAATATGGGAAATTGAATCCAATATCAAAATATCATAAAATGATACAGAAACACCTTATTTCAACACTTTCGTAGGTACAGTACTATGTTTTCTGTAAAGTTAATACTGGCCAGCAAGTTTTACCAACAAGCTGGAGGCAGTTAGTTCAACTATTCATAGCACACATGTTTCCCCTGAGTTTGAAAAGAGCACACTTGCTGAATATGAAAAGGAACAGTTGGGACAGATGGTACTAAAATTCTGCCTGGCTCAAACCCAGTATCCAAATGAGTTCTTGTGCATCTTCAGTGAAAGGCTTGTAGTTTTATCTTTCATGTACAAACTTGAACTTGGAAATTGTGCTGATTTATGTTGAGTGCTGTATTGTCAGCCTGTCAAGACATTAAGTGTGAAAGTTTGCGTTTTAAGTAGCCATTTTTGCACGACACATGGTTATTATCATTAGTCCAAAACAACAAAGGCTTAACCACACTCCTCTTCCAGTTCCATTTTATTGCTCATACTGCTTCCTGAATCAGGGTAGGACAGAACAGAACAAGCCATTTGAAAAATGAATTGTTTTCACAGTTTGTATTCATTTCCATTGTGTAGTGGTTATGACAATAGGAGATTGATTGATTGATTGATTGATGATCACTTATATAGCGCTATTCTCCGCTCTCTTGAGCAGACTCACTGCACTCGCATGTGGTTCTACATGAGTGACTAGCTTCTTATAGCGCATTTTTTGAATATCCACCGAAGTGGTGTACTTACAGCGCTGGCATGGCTGGTGCCACATGAAACTGCAGCCATCTCAGCGCAAGTTCTGTGTACACCATACAACCATGCTCCATGTCACTTCATGCAAAGCCACATACATAAGGTGTATGTGTGTTTAGCTGTAACCTGCCACCTGCGCTTTTGGCAGAATGACCGGGATCTTTTTCGTGCTACTGCGGTAACACGGGGGTGGAACGGATACCGAAATCAGAGTCAGCACAGAAAGTCGACCCTGGAGAAGAAAATTCTCCCGCCGCTCCTACAGGGATTTGAACCCGGAACCTTTCAGTCTCGAGTCCGGCACTCTAACCACTGAGCTATCCCCGTCCCCAGATTCACCAGCACTGAAGAAAAAAACAACACCTGTCTCAGCATCTACAGACCCTGCCAAATACACTATCTACATGTACTTGCCCTGATTCAAATACAAATCCAAAACCAAAAGAACTCCATTATTCACAATAAATCTCTCTTGTATTAAATAAATAAATGATATAACTGTCCTGGTTGACTTGATTAAAAAAAAAAAAAAATGTTACTTACTATTTATGTGTACTTACATCTGTTTCTGTCGCTGTTTCTCTGTTGCAATGCCTTTGGGCTTTTTCTCCACCTTTTCCCTGTAAAATGAGCACATCATCAGTACATTGCTACACCAGTATACAATACCACTCACAAGTCTTGGCAGATGATTGCCCTGTTACTTTTTACGGAGTATTATGAACAAATCATCACGCAGTAAGTATAGCCGCAGACCCTTGACTTGACACTAAATCAGATGACCAGCTATCTTTACATCCAGTATATAAATAATTCAGATTGCCACAACAGACAGCATATAAATTATAATTCTGAACACCTGATTTTCTCTCCTTGACCATGTAGTCTTTGTTTGTTGTTTAGGTATTTGTGTGTATGACTATAAATGTGAATGTGTATGTGTGTGTGTGTGTGTGTGTGTGTGTGTGTGTGTGTGTGTGTGTGTGTGTGTGTGTGTGTGTGTGTGTGTGTGTGTGTGAGTGAGTGTGGAGGGTGTGTGTGTTGTTATCACATTATCAGCCATTGAGTTTACATTTTCTTATTTTAATTTCCATATTGGGCTATTGCCTCCCTGAACTACATCAGTTAAATAGCCAAGCATTGGCACATAATAATAATTGGGAATGAAATTCTTTTTGTGTGGAAAACAAAAGTACAAGGAAGCTGGTGTGTATAACAGTATTAACACTAGGTAAATTACATTAGGTAAATTCCAAAGTGTGACTGACATCGAACAGCTGTCAGGATCAATAGACAAACTTCAAAAAGTTCAGAATGCAGCAGCAAGGCTTGTGTGTAAAGCTAAGAAATCTGACCACATCCATTCTGTTCTTGAAACTCTGCATTGGCTACCAGTAACACATCACATTCAATACAAAATTTCAACTATCTGCTTCAATTCCATCTCTGGAACAGCCCCTCAGTATCTGTCCAATCGCCTTCAACCTTATACTCCAGCAAGACAATTATGATCTGCATTCGACACATGAACCTTTGTCAACCCTCGTGTAAACACACAAAAACTGGAGAAAGATCTTTTTCTTACGGTGGCCCATCTGTTAGGAACAATTTGCCTCAAATGTTACTCCGTTCTGATTCTGCCTCCTCTTTTAAAGCCGCCTTCAAGGCGCACCTGTTTAATAATTATTTCTGAACTGTTTTCTCCCCTTGTCCGACGCATGAGTGTGTGCATGCGTGTGCGTGTGTGTCTCTGTGTGAGTGTCAGTGTCTGTCGTTGGTGTTATTGTAAAGCGCCCTGTGCTCCCACCTTATGTGGTAGATGGGCACTCTAGAAATACTCTTTATTATTAAGGCACCAGTCATTGCACTGTAACTGTGATGTCAGTTGAACAGTTTGAACTGAGAATAATTATTCATAAACTATTTCTCTTGTGGACTAAGGGGATGGAGGGGAAATAGCTCAGTTTCAGAAGTTACACAGATGAAGTAATCAGTTATCAAACAACTTTGTCAATCTGCCTTTGACTTATGATGCACAGTGGGCATAATCCTGCCTTGGACAGCATTCACTCCAAGGAAGTCCAAATTAAAATAGTCAAAATAAAAATAATTGGAAAAAACACAGAAATGGGTGGAGAACAAGAAGCACACTGCATACCTGGCCTCAGAGGCAGCAGAGGACTGTTTCATCAGCAGCTCCAGGGTGGGCAGTGTATCCAACATCCCTGACATGTCTCCAACCACTGCCGTCTGTTCTCGCTTCCGCTTGGCCTTGCGATCCTTGCGGGCTTTCTGAACTGCGTCAACTTCTGTAGACACAGCAATATGTACTCTAGCATCATGTCTATCTAGCAGAACTTGTAAACTGGCTCAGCTTATGCAACACTAACAGAGAATATAGGGCCACAGTGATGTACAACATAATAACCATTATTCTACCAAACAGTTTGTGTTGTTAATGTGCTGTGCAGTTTCCATTCGAGAACAGTCTCAAAGACAATTCAATTTAAGCCAAACAGTGAACCACAAACTATTTCAACAGTGTGTGGAGCCAAGTGAATTTGTGATATATATGACAGCACATACATATATATTATTTTTAAACTCCTTCCTGTCAACGAATGTGTGTTGCTGATGTAATCTGTTACAGTGTTAGCACTGCGATAAACAGCGATAAACACACTCACAATGTTCACTTTCACTTACACTGAGTTACAGCTTGCATGGCTGGATCAAGTGAAAGGCAACAGTCTATGAACACAGAGAAGACCATTAGTCACTGATTCAGAATGACCCTGCATGTGACATCATTGTTCTGTTTGTCTTCATAAAGTAAAAAATAATGCTGTTGGTAACACTAACACAGTAACAGACAAAATTAATGACATCTGATAATGGTTTTTGTCACCATATATATATGGAGTTCAGTTTTGAGTTTCTGTTTGAAGAAACCTGACATGGCCACCCAGGTTGGTGACTATCGATTACCGCCACAGGTGGGTGGGCAACTACTAATCTATAATGCTGTTAAACTATCATAAGATTCATATTACTGTGAGCAAGTGCTCTTTGTACGTTTTACAATAATCCTGCCCTGCTTAACGGATCAATGCAATTTCATTACTGTACTTTAGTAACCCGGGAACCGGAGCAGACGACGCTTTTGTTTTGAAGCGCGGCGTGTGGTGTAACGCCACATGGCCTTCACACAGCCGACCGGCGATAGCCGCCAGTGCGCGCCTTTTTCAAATCTGTTTTTCTCCCTTAACATTTTGACCGCTTGTTTGTTTACCTACTCTTTGTCTATCTAGTCCTTTTTATGCACTAAGCTATGTATAATATAATTTGGCATCTTAGAATGTTTATTTAACGTTTATTCAGACACCGGATCGAGCTTAATTAGTAGCCGATGCCTCTCTAGGTCCATTCTTTTATAGCCGTCGTCTGCATGGCGCGCTTTGTTTAGTACTAGTAAATGGTAGTGAAAAGTTGTTTTGATTCGATTAAAGTAATTCTGTGTCGATCAATGCGTTTTCGTATAGTATTTTGCTTAGCTGACTTCATGTTTAGTGCTTATTTTGGGTTGAAATTAACTTATTAAGTATTGTGTACTGTAGAAGCTAAGTTGTATTCATAGACTACTTAATCTCACTATCAGCGCTGCTGCGACTAAGGTTACGCGCCCCAGGCGAAAGTTCGCACCGATTGTTTTAATGCTAGTCTTTGAGTTTGTCTTGCTTCTCTTACAGAGCGTTGTATTGTAATTGTTATGTACCATTTTAACCGTGGGAGCGTGCTCTTTATTCCGATGTAAGTTTTAGTGACGTTTATATTTTGTACATTGTGTTAGTTGTGATTTAGTTGTACGAATCTGTATATAGACAGGCGCAAGCCACGCTTCCCACTCTTGTTGTAAATAAAAATAAGTCATGTGTGTATATTTTGTTTATACGGTTTAAAAGATTGTAACTGTAGCTTTTATTTGATGTTTTTGATGTTGCAATTAGTTTAGTTATTGTAGAGGAAAGTGTATTTGTGCGGGCCAGGGAAACACAATTGTCAGCCATTTTGTGGTCCAGAGGGGCGATTTTACTGTAGCGATAGCATGTGTTCCCTGTGGCCCGCGCCGTTCTCTTATCTATGCGTGAGCGTGATGATTTTGTGTGTGTGCTGAAAACTGTCTGCGGCTGAACAAGTAAAAACTGATTGCTGTGCCATACGCCTGCTGTGGTCTCCACTTTATTGACTCCGCTGCCTGTGTCTTGTCCTTTGACCACTCCACGCCATTACATTACTATGTCACTTTATGTGTAGTTTACTTTGATTTTAAAATAAAATATTTGTAGCAATAGTGACCATCACATTACATTCTGACCTCAAGAGTTTACAATGTAAAGTCTCTAACATTACTAACAAAGTTCTTTAGTGCCGAAGCTAAACGTAAAACTCACTCTCCATCCATAGGTCATGGCGCAGCCTCTTCTTGTCCTTCTTCTTCAGGTTCAGTCCTTTGAAAGACTTGCTGGTGATCACACTGCGAGTGTCAAAGTCAGGCAAGTTCTGCTTCAGTGTTTCTGTGGTTATTTTCATCCCCCGGAATGGATTGGTTGTTGCCTTTGAACCAGCCACAGATCTTGCTTGCTGAAATTGGAGTGAAGGGACTATAATTCAGAATTGCATACATGTGCATTCATCTTTTAACAGTTTTGATATTGTTTATTTACACACACAAAATCCATGCATGGCACACATATATATTAATTATATATATTAAATTTAATTAATTATATATACTGTATAGTGACATACATGTATACACACAAAGACACACACACACACACACACACACACACACACACACACACACATCATAAAATAGTAATACTAAGACACATGTATGTAGACATATTATTTAAAGAACAAGACACACCTTCAAAGACACTTTGTCTGAATTGTCTTTGGAGACATCCATGGCATCTGTTTCTGCAGTGCTCTGTTTCCCAGTCTTGCCATCTCTAGCCACCGGGGGGGCATGGAATTTCTGACGACTTCGTCTTACTTTTCCCATTGTGTTCTAATTGTTTATCCGTCTGGTGTAAACATTTATTCCACAACAACTTGGATTCCCTGCAACAAAGCATAGTTATGTAGAATACTAGTAATACTAATACTGTGTAATAGTAATACTAATTAATACAATAGCAAAGGTAATGTACAACACTGGATGTTAATTTTGTTATAAAAATATAAGCTGTAATTTGTATTTAAATTTTAACACTATTAACAGAACTTTGTGTGTGTGTGGTATCAGTATCACTATCAAGTTAACTGCATTAATAAATTTAAATAACCAATAACTCATTTAAATGATATCAAAGTGTTGTTGTTGTTCTTTACCAATCTGACTCCTGAGCAACATTCTAGAACTACTACTACTACTGTACTAGTGCACATTAACTAGTACTGTAGTACTAGCAGTTACTTAGTACTATACTACTAACTATTGAGTAGTACTAAAATACTGATTAAGTTATTTCACAGAAACAAATATTTAAACTGATTAGTCTGCCCATTTCAAAGGGGTGAAAAATAGTTACTGACGGTGACACTACCATGGTTATGCTAGGCCTTTGATTTTGTTTTAAACTGTTACTTACATACATACAGAATCCGAATCAGACACAACAAACTGTCAAACATGCTCTGAAACTAGATTAGACAGTGGAAATAAAGTGAGGAAAAAAAAGAAAAAAAAATCCTCAGATGCAGCCAGAAGGTAATTCAGGCGTTTGGGACACAAACTCCAATTTGTCAAAAACATTTGACTAACGCACGGTCTAACTTAGAACTGACCGCGAGGACATCGCGTGGCTCTTCCAGTTCCATTCCACTTCCCCTCTTTCAATTTCATTAGTTTCAAAGGTAAAACATAACATTCACAATCATTATTCATAGTTAACAGTTATTTATACACATAATTTGGACCTGCCACGCCCTGCACTAATACTACAAGCTTACATGTTGTTCCGCCACGGTCTAAGTGTAGACTGTGCTTACCTTAACTCCTATTTACGAGCATACATACTTTTTTGCTTAATGTTGACAAAGCACATGTGCGGTTTATGTCAGTCAGGCAGCCATTTTGGAAACAGCGTTCGGAGAGTAGCTTCCCTTGAAACGCGGTTCGCTAATGATTGACTTTCCTGCTTTCAGGTGAAGTTTTTCGCCACAGAATTAGGTTCTTAATCACAAAATTATGTTTTCACTGCATCATTAACAACTTACCCGGTATTTTGTAGCACATACTTTGTTGTTGTTGTTTTTACTCGATGCAGGAATTTGGATTAAGGGGAATGATTCCGCATACATCTTTAGCTATTATTTACTAGTTACTTCCCTTATTACGAGAGTTTAACTTGTGCTACCAGTAAATAAATGAAACAATACAAACAAGCACTGTAACTAAATAAAGAACAACTAAATAAAGTAGCAAAACACTTTCTCTTCTTTCTTTCAATCTGCTATAGTGTTTAAAACAAAAATCATTACACTGATGAAGACGAGATGAGAAAGGGGGAAGGAATGTCCCAATTTTTGCTCCACTAGGGCCTTCGTCAGGGACTGGGCAGGCCGGCCGATTGCAGAACTAAAAACTGGAACATTTACCAAACAAATGAATACGGAACAAATGTAAACATATATCAACTTTTTTTCAACAGATCATAACAATGTAACAAGACAAAGAATATGTATCATGTGAGCGCTCAGGGCGTTGAGTGATAAATGTACATTATTATTCATGATTATTAATGTTTGCTGTCCCTGGCTGCGTGTTTGTATGGCAAAAACTATGGTGCTTGCTAAGACGACACGATAATAGACAAGTAGCCATCCACCCCGCACCAGAAGCCTATATCAACTCACAGCCGGATGCCATGCTTTCTGGTATTTCAGTGAGCGTAATTGCCTACTTTCAGCCGTTTAGCAATCCAACCCAGTACCGTTACCCCGGGCCGTGGCCGAAATGGACCAACCCCAACAGTCCACTGTAAAACCCATGGACTCAGTTTTTCCGTCGTGCTTAACGTCCACAGAAACCATAAGGCTTACTGGGAACGGGCGAATTAAGTGGGGGAAGAGGGAGATTATATGCCTATCGCTACACTGTCACCACCAGAATGACTCCTCCATTAAGATGGGCAGCGATGAGAGCTATTTTAATGTTTCATTAACTGTGAGAGACAAAGTCGTAAGACTGTTCAGTGTCCAAAAACCACAACCTTTGTGAAGAGAAGGGAGAGAGGAAACGCGGAATCGAGTCGAGGCCCTTTTGTTTACCACCCTAATGTCTTACCGCTAGGCCAGACCGGCTCACAACCCATTGAGCTACATGTGCTGGTGTATGTAGGTCCATGACAAAACCACTCCAAAGTTCAAAGTGAGCTGCCAGTCCCAGCTGGTGTTGCCGGTTTGGCGTTGACGCCATCAGTGTGCGGGGCACACTGGAGTTCATTAGCGGCGCCTCAGCCTTTCGCACGCCTCTTGGCAGGTTACTAATGCATGCAACACTTAAATGGTCCTGGGTAAGGGAATGCAGATGGGCCGGTTACGTCACAGTGCAGTCACTGCTGCGGCTGCTCATGCGCACGTGCCACGCTCTCTCTCTCTCTCTCTCTCTCTCTCTCTCTCTCTCTCTCTCTCTCTCTCTCTCTCTCTCTCTCTCTCTCTCTCTCTCTCTCTCTCTCTCTCTCTCTCTCTCTCTCTCATGGGCGAGGGCTGGATGTAAAAAGACCCTATGTCTACTCCACTGCTCTCGTAACTGAAATAAAGTTCATTCATTCATTCATTCATTCATTCATTCATTCTCTCTCTCTCTCTCTCTCTCTCTCTCTCTCTCTCTCTCTCTCTCTCTCTCTCCTCTCTCTCTCTCTCTCTCTCTCTCTCTCTCTCTCTCTCTCTCTCTCCCCTCAGAAAGATATGAAATGTATCGATCTTTCAAAGTTATGTTTGGAGCAGAAAAATATTTATCAGTTATAGATATATATTGTTTTAGAGTAGCACTGACGCAACTCCGACTTGGTGTACTTCCAATAAATAGCAATATGTACAGATACAGTGACTGCCCTACAAACAAAAACTGTGTATTTTGCCAAAACCAGGTTGAAAATGAAGATCACTTCCTTTTGGTGTGTTCTCTGTACACGGATCTAAGAAACAGATTCCTTGAACAAAAAGGTATTCAGTCGTTACAGAACATATTGAGAAGGAAAAACACTAAAAGATGTCGACTGCTATCAAAGTTCATTTTCCATGCTATCAACAGAAGAAAACTATATGTAAATGTGTAAGCACCTGGGATGATATTGACTAGAAATGACTCCACTTTATTGGCCAACACACATTACTTTGTCGTCATCCTCCACCATAATGTCTCATTATCCCGGTGTGACTGTTTTGGTCCGCTTTTCTTTTGTTTAATG
>OY757541.1:39712626-39715126 GCA_963584105.1 Alviniconcha strummeri
CACACACACACACTGTGAAAACGAAAACATGCCGCGTCACCGCTGAGCGAGTGTGAAGTCCTCGTGACGGCACACAAAAGACAAGTCAATGTTTCACATTCAACAGCCAATACCGCTTCATGATTCAAAACGTCACCGCGCCAGGCGCATGCCTAGCAAAGGAGCCTACACGCTGCAGAGAAATTGGGTGACAAATGTGACGAAATGGCGACGAGTTCGAAACAGGGGATTCTGTGTGTTGTCAGCGTATAGCCTGGCCTATTTAAAGGACACCCAAACTGAGGAGGGGTTTCCTCAAACTCTGCGGCGAAGACGTCATACAGTGACTGTCGCCGAGGCTGTGGCGGTGTACTGAGAGGGGACCTGGACGGTTGAGGACTTCTAGTTAAAGGCTGTACTGCTGGAAACAGCCACAACTTCTATTCGCGGCCCAGGCTTGTCCCCGACCTGGCCGTGTGGAGTTCGCATACCAAGGCGGTTGAATACGGGGACGGGACGGGCGCTCAATAGCTGTGCTGTTGTGTCGTTGGCTAGCGGTGCGGTTCAGTCAAGTTTGTGCCGTGCCCTTTTTCCTTCCCCTGACGCCAACCACCGACCGTACCTGCCTACTACTACAAAACTGCCCCAGCCACAAAAAGAACCCGTTGTGTGCGAGTGTGTGAGTGGGAGAGAGAGAAAAAGAGAGAAACAGAGAGAGAGAGAGAGAACTGTAAACGTGCACAATCGGTTGGTGTGTGTATATATTTATACCGGTGTGCCGTGTATAATCATTTGTGCGCTGTGTTGTTCTCGTTGTACAAGTGAAAAGTGTATGTGTCGACGGAGCTGCCGGTTTACCGAGACTACTAGACGGTTTGGTAGCGGCGGGGGCGTGAGGGAGGAGGTGGTGGTGGTGGAGAAAGTGGAGGAAGGGGGTGCCCCGGGACTGGAACAACAAGACCCATAATCGAGGAGCCGCAGGAGTGGGAGCCAGGGGCAGGTTTACCAACACGCGCTGCCAAACCGCACACACAAGGCGGGGGTGGGGGAAGTGAGTGAGTCAAGGTGGGGGTAAGAGGAGTGGAGGAGGAGGAGGAGCCTGACGCGCGTGGGGGGGAAGAGAACTGAGAAGGAGAAGCAGAAGAACCGAGCGAGACAGACTAGAGGAAGAAAGCGACTGAGCGGATCGAGAGAGTGAAGCGGTAAGACGAGACACTACACTTCTCTCTCGCCGTCAGTGTGTGCGGCACACTTCGTGAAAACTGCCGCCAGCAACAGAGAATCGCCAAAACGGAAGGCGAGTGTGGCAAGGACGCTAACCTTGAGTGTGCAAAAAGTTGTGCGGTGACAGGCTACACGGTGATATAGGCTACACGTTTCAACACCTTCACGTGGGAGCCGATCTGTGTGTTGTGGTTTTAAAAAATATCAGTACTGGTGGTGGTAATACTGATTTGTGTCTGATTTTGTGTAAGTACCGGGTGAGGTGTTCAAAGGCAGGTGGACTCCGGTCAGTCCAGTCTGTCTAACGGGACCTTGACGGTCCTGTCCTGAGTGGCGGCCGGCGAAGTCGTCGTCGTCGTCATCATCGAGGTCATCATCATCATGGCCCTACCCGGCTCATTAGCCGCGCGGACGTTACGGCCCCGTTGCAGCCCCCTTGCTGCTGTGGTCGTTGCTCGTCGTGTGTCTGACCTCCACCACCCAGGCCCTCAGGTTCCTGGGAGAATCGGAAACCTACGCCCGCTACCCCCAAATGGCACGCCTGCCAGAACGCTTCCATCTCCTTCGAGTTCCGAACCCGACAGAATTCCGCGCTGCTGCTGTACACGGACGACAACGGGCGCTACGACTACCTGCAGCTGGCCCCTGACCAAAGGCTCCATCAGGCTGTGGATCAACTTCGTGGCGGAGGAGAACCGCTACGTGGACATCGAGGCCAACACGGACCCGCTGGACGACGGGCCAGTGGCACAGGGTGGAGATCCGCCGGAACCGCATGGAGGACCATCCTCTTCGTGGACGGCAGCCAGGCCTCCAAGGTGTCCGTGGGCTCCGACTCCGACTTCGGCCTGGACCCGACTCAGAACAACTACGTGTTTCTTCGGCGGGATCCCTTCCAGCTATGGCAATAATCTGCGCTCCCTGGCTCTTCCTCAGGCGTTCTTCAGCGACAAGTTCCGCGGCGACACATCAGGAATATTCTCTACTTCAACTGCTCCTGCATCCCGGTGCGAGCGTCCATGATCGAGGGGCGGGGCGTGTCCAGGAAACTTCCCCGAGGCCTGTGAGATCCAGAACCCCTGTCCTGTGGATTGCCCCTGTGTCAGCGTTGACGATGGATCTGGATGTGAATGTAATTACAAGCGGGAGTGTCTCAAAGGTGAGTCAGAAATGGTCGTTTCTCTTTCTCTTTTTTTCTTCTTCTGCCGTTTTCTTTGTTCTTCTTTACTAACTTGTCTTCGTCACTTGCTTCTTCTCCTTCTCCTTCTTCCTTCATCCGCAGGTTCGTCCCGAGGTG
>OY757541.1:39721641-39738669 GCA_963584105.1 Alviniconcha strummeri
ACTGGCCTGCGACGCATGAGGCACCGCGAACGCTGCCAATGTTGACTGGTCCTTCCCGTGGCTTATTGTGCAGGTGAAGGCAGCCACGACGAGCAAGACGTGGGAGGTGTCCACCTCGGACTTCATTCCGGACAAGTGGCACTTCCTGGAGGTGTCCTTCCACCCGGAGAGGGGTCTTCGACTGTACGAGAGCGGGCGGTTGGTGGCCGAGAGCTCCCAGGCTGACCAGAGGACCAGTCCAGCCCGGTCAGCTATGACAGGGACCGGTACGTTCAGAGAGATCTTCTTAAGCATGTTTCTGACTGTCTATAGAAAGACAGTTCCCTGTAGTCTTGCGTGACTATGCCCAGTTTCTGTGCCTGTCGTCGCCGTTGTCGTTGTCGTCGTCCTTGTTGTTGTTGTTGTCCTTTTGTTTCTTACCCTTCCTCTTTTACCTCCTCCTCCTCCTCTTCCTCCTCTTCCTCCTTTTCTTCATCTTCTTTTTCTTCCCGTCGTCGTCCTCGTCGTTGTCGTCGTCGTTGTTGTCGTTGTTGTTGTTGTTGTTGTTGTTGTTGTTGTTGTTCTTCTTCTTCTTCTTCTTCTTCTTCTTCTTCTTCTTCTTCTTCTTCTTCTTCGCTAAGGCAATCCCAAATGCCCGTTGTTGTAGTAGTTTTTATTGTGAATGTTTGTTGATGTTGCTGCTGCAGTCCTTCTTCAACGTCATCGTCCTGCTCACTTACGTGTGACTGTTCCAGCCTTCTTCAGTCAGAACACCACTTGTGTCAGTCCTGTCAGCCACTGTTAAAACGCTTGTTCCCACTGTCGCGTGTGCAGGTTCTACGTGGGTCGAGGCAACGTGGACATGACGAAGAACAAGCACGGAGCTGGAGCCTACGATGAGCTGGACGTGTGGTACGCCGACCGTGACTACCTCACGTCACACGGCTTCATCCAGAGAAGTCAGTACACTGCTTTTACTGCCGTCCCTGCTGTTTCAATCATTTCTACTTTGACCTCACGTCCTATGATGTGGAGCTCTCCTCTGTCTGTCTGTCTGTCTGTCTGTCTGTCTGTCTGTCTGTCTGTCTGTCTGTCTGTCTGTCTGTCTGTCTGTCTGTCTGTCTGTCTCTCTCTCTCTCTCTCTCTCTCTCTCTCTCTCTCTCTCTCTCTCTCTCTCTCTCTCTCTCTCTCTCTCTCTCTCTTTGTCTGTCTCTGTCTCTGTCTGTCTGTCTGCCTCTCTCTCTTTGTCTGTCTCTGTCTGCCTCCTCTCTCTGCTTCTCTCTCTCTCCCTCCCTCTTTCTCTCTCTCTCTCTCTCTCTCTCTCTCTCTCTCTCTCTCTCTCTCTCTCTCTCCTCTCTCTCTCTCTCTCTCTCTCTCTTCTCTCTCTCTCCCTCCCTCCCCCCTCCCTCCCTCACACACACTCTCTCTCTCTCTCTCTCTCTCTCTCTCTCTCTCTCTCTCTCTCTCTCTCTCTCTCTCCCTCTCTCCCCCTCCCTCCCTCCCTCCCTCCGTCTTCTCTTCTCTTCCTTTCTCTGCACCAAAGAAGAGAAGAAAATCCCTTCCCGCGTTCAATATATTGCGCCTGCTTTTTTCAAGTCCGATGCTCTGCCGAACGAGCTTTCCCGCCCCTGTCTCTTGTCGTCCCTGTAACAGTCTGCCCTCGTCAACAGTGTTGGTCATGTGATGACCTCAGCTGATACAGGTTTATCCGGAGTAGTCAGTCCATCGGTCTGGTCTGAAGACGTTCCGTGGTTGTTTGTAATAGGATCTCCTCCTTTCAGCCGGACTTATCAAACGAGTCATCGTTCTCATCTCATTACCGTACTGTAGCCTCGCATAATTGAATTTATTCCTGTGAATTTTGTTTTGTTTTATTACTACTAAACAATCGTTGTCGTGTCATTATATCTTCAAGGTACCTCTGGTGGAGTTTATGTACCTTGTATTTACACGCATGCCGGGTGAGAGTTACCGCAGGCGACTCAGGTCTTTGTTGTGCTTGTGATACGTGTTTTGGGTACTAATTAACTCACTGGTGTGTTGATTCATTGTTGTCGTTGCTGCTGTTTTTCTATTGACTCTCTGCCTATTTTTTCTTCAGGTCGCCCTGACAGCATCGTCGTTCACTTCGAGGAGTCCCCGGACCAGACCCGAATCCTCCACCCGACTCTGGACATCCGCCTCATCGGCCGTCCCCGCCTGGTGTCCGGAAGGGTGGGCAACGCATTGCAGCTGGGCGGCCGGGGCCAGTACGCCGACCTGGGCCAGCTGTCGAGCACCTGCATGGGCAACCTGGCCCGCTGCCCGCAGGGAGTCACCGTGTCGGCCTGGATGAAGTTCCGGAGCTTCGAGAACAACATGGTCTTCCTGTCCACTGGAGCCAACGGGCTGCTCCTGCTCTACCGGGACGGCTACATGCAAGTCAGCGCCGGCGGACAAGGTGAGGACTGGGTGGATTGGTCGTGGGTGTTCACGTGAAGGGATGGTGGTGATGGTGGTGAATGATGGTTGTGATGATGATGAAGAGGAAGAAGATACTGTTTCTGCTCTACCGGGACAGCTACATGCAAGTCATCGCTGGCGGACAAGGTGAGGACTAGGTGGACTGATTGTAGGTGTTCGCGTGAAGGGATGGTGGTGATGATGATTAGTGGTGGTTTTGACGGGAGAAGAAGGAAATGGATACTGTTGCTGCTGTACTGAGTTGGCTACATGCAAGTCGGTGCACGCGGCCAAGTTGAGGACTCAGTGGATTGTCGGCACTCACGGTGAAGGGATGATGATGAGAAGGAGGAGGGCGGAGCTGAAGGGATGACGATGATGATGAATGCGTTGATGAGAAGGAGGAGCAGGAGGAGGAGGACGACTGAGTAAATCTGTTAATATAATAAAGTATGGTGAGGATGGAGAGGAGGAGGATTAAAAAAAAATGTGCGCAAGACGCTGCTGAACTCTCAAAAGCAGTACATTTGTGAATGTAGAGGCAGGTAATGAAATGGAAATATATGAGGCAAGCACTGTGCTCTGCTGATTTTTTAGTTATTTTTTTAATATTTAAGATTAAAAACACAAACCAGTGCTTACTGGCTGTTGATGGATGTGAGATAAAGTCAAAATGTGAGCAAGTGAATACGTAACATACATATTTGATCCCTAGTGCGCATAATTATTATATTTACGCTGCCCTGCATATCACGAACTGAAATTATTAACTACTTGCTTGCTGTTGTTTTTTCTACACTTCGACCTAAAACTAGAACTGAAATAGTTATTCAGGCAGCCGTATACCCCGAGCGTGTGTCACCTGCTCCCTTCCTTCCTTCATCTGCTCCGCTGTTCCCTTCCTTCCTTCATCCGCTCCACTGTTCCCCTCCTTTCTTCATCCGCTCCACTGTTCCCTTCCTTTCTTCATCCGCTCCACTGTTCCCTTCCTTTCTTCATCCGTTCCACTGTTCCCTTCCTTTCTTCATCCGTTCCACTGTTCCCTTCCTTTCTTCATCCGCTCCGCTGTTCCCTTCCTTTCTTCATCCGCTCCGCTGTTCCCTTCCTTTCTTCATCCGCTCTGCTGTTCACTTCCTTTCTTCATCCGCTCCACTGTTCCCTTCCTTTCTTCATCCGCTCCGCTGTTCCCTTCCTTCCTTCATCCGCTCCGCTGTTCCCTTCCTTCCTTCATCCGCTCCGCTGTTCACTTCCTTTCTTCATCCGTTCCACTGTTCCCTTCCTTTCTTCATCCGCTCCGCTGTTCCCTTCCTTCCTTCATCCGCTCCGCTGTTCACTTCCTTTCTTCATCCGTTCCACTGTTCCCTTCCTTTCTTCATCCGCTCCACTGTTCCCTTCCTTTCTTCACCCGCTCCAGGTCTTGTGACGGCGCCGAGGTTCGAAACGGACCGCTGGTACCACGTGGAGATGTCCTGGCATCCCAATCACGGCCTCAGGTTCTTCGTGGACAACAAACTCCTTGGAGAGTCCCCAGCCTACTCCGTCTCCGGCCAACCGCGCCAAGACGGAGGCCACTTCTACATCGGGCGGCCCAACGACGGGGACGTTCCTGGCGGTCGTTACACCACCGGCAACTTCGACATCGACGAGCTGGAGGTCTGGAACGGTCGCCGGGAGGACCTGCTGGCGTTCGGCTACATTGAGCGAGGTGAGCAACGCGGTCGTAAGGGATTTGCAGCGTGTTGAAGTGTGTTGATAGAGCTGAACCTGATACTAGTGGTCAACAACGCTGTTTGTCTTGTTGATTTTAGTCTGAATGATCACGACCTCGGACTCTCTCTCCGTTCATTGAGGCCGTCGTTACAGTTTCTGTTACGTACTCTTGAACATAGCTCATGTCTTGACGAAACAGTAGGCAGTAGTCTGTCGTTCCAATCGTCAGAACATCCCGTCCTGTCCTCTGTTCGAAAGTCGTTTTTAACTGTGTTTGTTTGTTTTCTCCATAATGTTACCAATCCTAAAATCTTCCTGTGTCTCGTAACGACAGAGTAGGGCCGCTTTTACAACTCAAGGTATTGTACGCATTCTGTGTTGTGTTAAATCTGTTTGTTTTCCAGGGTGTTCCTTGTACACTCCCCATGTCCCAACATGGTTCTTTTCTGTCGTAGGCGGTCGCTGCCATGATTCGAGAATTGCTGCTGCAAAGTGTTGTTACAAAGTGTACGTTTGCAGCAGCAAATATGGGCGTTTTGCAGTAATAAAATCAACTTTACAGCTACCTAACTGTCTTTCGTTTTTGCAGCTACAAAACTTGTCAAACATTTGCAGCTTTACAGGCGACCTGTGGCATCAAGCCCCATTTCTGCACTTTTGCACATGCAAATAATTGACAGTTTTGCCGCTTCAAACTTGGCGTTACAAAAATGCGTTGCATGTTTTCAGCTGCAAAGGAAAGGTTTTCACTGCAAAGCTCACGTTTGCGGGGATAGACACAGCTTCTCAGCTGCAAAGCTCACGTTTGTAGTTACAAACACAGATTTTCAGCTTCAAAGCTCCCATTTGTAGTTACAAACACAGATTTTTCAGCTGCAAAGCTCATGGTTGCTGTTACACAGATTTCCAGCTGCAGACGTGCTCTTTGCAGCCGCAAATGTAAAACTGTGAGAGCGACCGCTTGTGACAAGTTTCCCTTGCGATGAAAGTTGTGTGGCAGCAGTGTTTTATCCACTAGACCCCTCTAGCTTAAATGTCTGACCCCGTTACCCCGCGTGTGATTGCATCGTGTGCCTGTGGGTGTCTCGGTGTGGCTGTACGCTCCCCACAGAGATTCGCCCCCAAAACACCGTCTGTTCCTTGCGACATGAACACTTGGCCCACTTAGAAATCAATCCATCAGTTTCAAAACTATCTCGTGCACACTCCATCCAAGGTCATACATCTTAGGGAAAACAAGAGTGTCGACCGGATCAAGCTGTCGAGAGGTCAAGCGATATAAACCCCTCACCGCATATCCGTGTGCCCGTCTCCAGACAAACACTCTCTAAGCTCAAACATCAGACGACCTCACAAAGTAAAATATTCGCATCTCACCCATTTTTACCGTGTTGTTTGTTTCATCTGGCTTACATCTTCACCGCGGAACCTCGAAGAAGGCTAGAAACGACAGTTGAGAAATGATTGATTTTCATACCACTGTGAAGTGTTTGAGAACGCTCAGAAAATGTATTTTACTTCGAATAACGTGACCTGAACACCTCCACTCTGAACCGTTCTTAAATGAGATACGTCACGGCGGGACACGAAACCGAAAGTGAGATCGGGCACAGCATTGACCTGGGGTCATTCTCAATGAGCTTGGTTACGGCGCGTCACGTGATCGAATGCGAGGTTGGACTGTCAGTTTTGCACATTCCAACCTCGCTTTCGATCTCCTGACTTACCATGACCTGCTCATTAAGAATGACCCTATGTCAGTGCTGTGCCCAATCCCCATTTCCATTTCGTGAGCGGACGTGCCGTCAGTCAGGAATAAGCTTAAGAATGGTCCATGATCAATAATAATTCACCTACTTTTTGTCCCAGTGTTACCCATACCGGTCTGCTGTCAAAGTAATTATCCCCCTTTTTGCGTGTTATTGTCGCGCTTTCCAAGACGGAAAAATACCATGGTCTCACTTGATTAAGATTTGTCTCCAGTCACCGTTTCAGCTTGGGATTTTCTCCTTTTCCCTCCTCCATTTTCACAAATTTCCATTTCTTTTAGCGTTTGGTGTGTGCTTTGAAAAATGTATTGCTTACTTAGATGTAACTCTTTGGCGTGTTTCATTTCATTTTGTTTAACTCCTTGGGTGCTGTTGGCTGTGTAGGCTGCTTCTGGAAAATATTATTTCTCAGTCAGTTGACAATAATTTGTGTTTTGTTGATTTCGAGGGAAGGGATTAATCTGGCATTTGATGAATCAATACCTCTTTGTATGTTGACTTTGTTTATTTTATAGTTGCATTTAATTTCTTTGAGCCATCATTCCCGAAGAATTTTCGAAGAATTTCTTTTCAAGGACTCATAGGCTTATTCGCAGACTGCTGGCAGTGATGCACGATGGGTAACAACTGACGGTGCTGAAAATAACACATCAGAATTGATCAACGCCAACTCATTTGCTGCTTTTTACTGCTTCCTTTTCCTCGCATCTGACGTTTCCGTGGAAACGGGTGCAGCTACATCGCCTAATAACGATAAAAGGGACCGCTTAGTGCTTGAAAAGAAAGGGCCGGGACCCGCTTCCACCTCTCTTTCCTTTCCCAGGCTTCTATATGTTAAAGGCTCGTTTTGTCACCACCCCCCTCCCCCCTGCCGCCCCCAATCCCCTTCCCGTCCCCCAACACACACGCACTGTGTAGCTCCTTTCTCTTTTCTCTTTCCTAGGTTACGTTGTTTTATCCCCACCCCACCCCACCCCCACCCCCACAGACACATCTCCTTTTCCTTTCCTAGGCTGCATTATGTTAAAGTCCCGTCCAGTTCCCTCACTACCACCCCCCCCCCCCCGCCCCCCTCCCCATACACACACACTCACACACTCACACACACACACACACACACACACACACACACACACACACACACACACACACACACACACACACACACACACACACTCTCTCTCTCTCTCACACACACACACACACACACACACACACACACACACACACACACACACACACACACACACACACACACACACACACACTTCCGCCTAGCTCCCTTCCCTTTTCCAGTTTACATTATAGTTCCCTCCCCTGTCTCCCTAACAACCCCCCTCCCCCCACCCCACACACACACATTTCTGCCTCTCTTCCCTTTTCCAAGTTACACTATGCTCCCCCCCCCCCCCCCCCCCACGACCCCTACCGCCCCCCCCCCACACACTCTCTCTCTCTCTCTCTCTCTCTCTCTCTCTCTCTCTCTTCGAGTTCACACACACACACATACACACACACACTTACGCCCCCCTCAACCCCCCCAACCCCCCCGCCCGCCCCCCTCCAACATTTCTTCTTCTTTTTTTTAATACCGTTTTAGTCGGGGGGGGGGGGGGGGGGGGGGGGGGGGGGTTCTCACTAAAAAAGAATCGGTAACTATACATAAACTCCATCAAAGGTACAGCCTCATATAAAAAAAATAGCCTCAACTCTTGGACGCTTTTATGGTTCGTAGTTTTACACTTCAGTATTGCCTCTTTGGGGAATCGGATACTGTCTATTTGGGGAACCGGGTACATCTCTAGTTAATCCTACGCCATTACACGTTGAGGCCTACTGTGCGGATAATCATGCTTTTACCATTACTATCAATTTGGTTGGCATTCTGTTTTGTTATTACCAGTGACTTTTGTATCACTTGTTTTGCCTTTTTCCATTCTTTTCTTATTATACGGCTTGGGTTGATTCGCCTCCCTCGCGGTCAGCAATTAACCCAGCATCACCTTGCTTTGTGTGCTTTCATTGGCTCCTTGCCTTGTCATGTGACAGCGACGTCATCTGCGGGAACTACACGTGAGCAGTTCATTTTGTATCAGCCTGCGCGTCACTTTGCTATGCATCTAGATGTACTTATTTCTCTCGTGACACTTTGCTGTCAGTTACTAAAAAATAAATAATAAATATAAAAACTCATTCATTTATACTATCATGATGCATCATTCTTTGAATAATCATGTTTATGTCGAATTTCATTTTGTGCCTCGGCCCCCCACCCCCACCCCCACCCCCCACCCCCCAAAATTGTGGTATCGATATGATATATCTAAAAGCCATATTGCTGAGGGATTCATTCTCTCTGCTTTTCATGTGAACATCGCTTTTTAAGTAATTGTGGATTTGTGTGTCAATGTTTACTCATTCTCATTCTCATTATGTGTTAACCTTATCTCTGCCAGAGATTTTGTGCCGCTGGCACAAATCTTCCAAAAACAGTCTTAATTAAAGGATTTAAAAACAAATCATTCTGGGAACTTTGTTTCATAGAAAGTGCAGAAAACTTCGAAATTAATTTTAAGTACGACGTCACAGGGCGTCTCTTGGGCAAATGGGAAACACTTTGCCAAAAAATTAACAATGGCGTCCTGGTGGCAGAGACTGGGTTAATGTTGCGGTTAAAAGAGTGATTCAGTTGTCATAATCATTCAGTTGCCTTTTGTCCTTGGATGATTATGATTCATATTTCTGAGTAAACGTAACAAGTGTAGATATGTGTGTGATAACACACCAGGATCAGTACCAAACTTGATGGATTTGTGTTATCCACGACCAAAGGTAGGAAAGTATACCTATTTGAATGTTACACAATGCCGTTGTTGCAAACATGGAGAAAGCCCAAAGTTTCGTCCTCGCTAGAAGTAGACTAGTATTTAAACACACTTAATCCAAATGCAACTCACAGTGTATCAATTTATCGATCTAATTTTGTACATCTTTGTTTCTAGCTGGTGTAACATGTGCAGAACTGTATCTAATTCCTGTTCAGAAACCAGCTCATACACACTGAATGTGCGATTATCACTATTACTATTTGTATGAAGTGGCAAGCATGAGCAACTAAACTTAGTCAGATAGTATAGTAGGTAGTGCTAGCGTGACTTGTCAAGTATCAATAACAGTCAGAATAACTTACGAAGATTTTATATTGTTGCAAGTCAGATCAAGACACATACATAACATTTTTCAAGTTGAAGAAGAAAAAATCCAAATAACTGACGATAATCTCATGTGGTTTCAAGTCAGCTCAAGGCACATACATATCATTTTTCAAACTGAAGAAAAAATAGTATTTTGTAGCATTCTTTCTCCTGATTTTCTAGGGCAAATTTTATTTTCACCACTGTTTTCATCGTACCTTTCATCTCTACCATCAGTTCAAATAGGATGAACTAGGGGTATACTGCTGATCACATTCACATCATTGTCATGCTTGTCATGCTGTAGCTTGTGCAAGTGTAACATTGCACGTGAATCTTGCTAACAACCGCATGTGTCACGCACCATAACCTTCTTTTTACTAATGCATTAACTGTAGTCCCCTCATTGTTCATGTAAGTCGCCAATTAATCCAGCCTTGACTGGGCTTATCATTAGATATTTACAAAAAACAGTAATTATTTCCACCCATCAGAAAATTTCATCGGTGATATATCTTTTCCACAAGCATCTGGCATCGACGTTTTTCTCAACTGGACTGATTCCAGTGTGCAGTCCATTGTGATAAGTAAAACACAATTCGATGTCAGACGCCTTTGCTGTTTCCTCTTGTTCGCCAAAACCGTTGCTATGGTTTGTTTGAGCGGTTGCAACTTTCCCTCCTTTTTTTTTTTTTTTTTTTTGGTCTGACATGTGCTCTTACCAGCCGTCCCTAAAATGATATCTGTTTTGATCAGTGTAGTACGAATTACACTCTGCAGAAGCACACCACAATGTGTAGGGGATTGTGTGAAAAGGGTGTGCTGTTTAATTGTTTGTCGAAATTATTTTGGTTACAGATTCAAATAATTATTTAAAGTATTCAAATCCTAGGTGATTTTTGTATTTCACAGTTGCATGATATGTTTAGACTTTCCAATCACTGCCTTCGAAATGGGCCATTAGAAGCAGATATGTATTATAATCATGATCACCTCCAGACAGGTATGGTACATATATTGCCCCTTGAGTTTTCATTTCCGTCAACTCTTAGTCGTACAGCTGTGATGGCCCTGTGAATGGGTGTGCATGAGAGCATGGTATAAGTCTTGACTTGACTGCATGGTATAAGTCTTGACTTGACTGATTAGACTGCTAGAATCTGACTCACACTAGTCCGAATCAACGGGCAAAGAAGACCGACCCTTCATGCTGCGACAAGGTGCCTTCTGGTTTACCTCCCTTCCTCAGAAGGCGGGCAGCCGGTCGGCGTTTCTTGCAGTCTGAATGTCTCTTTGTCTGCCTCGATAGTCAGTCTTGAAGCTTGTACATTTTGTAGATTTGTGAACACATAATTCTGCTCGTGCAACATGTGAACTGCAGATATACACACGGTTGATTTTTGTATGTCATGTTTGCGCGTGTTGTGTCAGTGTCTGTTTTTGAGTATTTTCTAACAGGTCTTTATCTTGAGTCATTGTTGTTGTTGTTGTTATTATTGATTGCTGTAGTTGTCACTGTGTGCATCCTTGTCTGTATTGCTGTTCCTCGTTGTTGTGCGTCTGTTTTAACAGGTAAACGTTTAAATCTTATCTTTCAAAAACTGAACGTCTGTGCAGGTGTGGATTAAGCGGAAACTGATTCTAACGTCCATTTGCTGATAGCTTTCATTGAACTATACTGACATTTTTCCCGACCTGTTGGTTCACTATTTTTTGTTTTGTTTTTGTTTTTTGTTTGATTTCTTCATCTATCACACACTTGAAATGAGAGTTGTTGTTAATGTCTGTATGACTCGATGATATAAATATACCACTAGTAATAACGGTTGTTAGTGCTAGTTGTTGAATGAACTGTGTAACATGATTATATATTCACTTGTTGACACGTAAAAAGCGTTGGTTCTGCGATCAAGCTGCTGTGCTGACACAATGGCGCCTTGTACACAGCGGGCACCTGCTTGTTTGGGGATGAGATGGGGCTTTCAAAAAACAAACAAAAAACAAACAAAAAACGGCCTTTTCCATATTATGTTTAAAGGAGCTGGATTGTCTAAAATAAAACGGGGAGGGGAGGGGGGTCTGTCATTTCACAACAGAGCGAACAAACTTAAGCCCTCAAAACACTGCACAAGGAGCTGTGAACCAGCCTAACTAGGCAACATATTTAGGCTAAATATGCTACATATTGTTACACACACCGGAATTCCCACCTGGCAGTTTTACACACACTCTGCTTAAATGCAAATTGCTACACATCAGAAACCTGGCCGTTTTATGGGTTCTTTGCCTAAATAAAAGTAGCTATACATGTCGCCTGAGTTACACATGGGGATCACCTCTTAATCGTTATACAGGTACTTTGCCAGGGAGTCACATCCTAATCGTTATACAGGTACCTTACCTTGGAATCACATGCTAATCGTTGCACAGGTACTTTGCCTGGGAATCACATGCTAATCGTTACACAGGTACCTTGCCTGGGAATCACATGCTAATCGTTACACAGGTACCTTGCCTGGGAATCACATGCTAATCGTTACACAGGTACCTTGCCTGGGAATCACATGCTAATCGTTACACAGGTACCTTGCCTGGGAATCACATGCTAATCGTTACACAGGTACTTTTCCTCAAAGCGGATTGTTTCACAGCAGCTTGGTTTTCAGTGGTCACTGAGCGTTGCCCAGGGTGTGGTAGGCTGTGTCGGAGGCCGCAGAATCAAAATATCGCACGCTGGTATCATTGGTTCTCGTGTTCATCAAATGGTTTGCTGCTGAGGCGGATATTTGGTATGGAAAAAAAAGCATACTATACAAACCATATATCACTTTACATAATTATTGTCTCCCCCTACCCCTGCATGAATACTCTTGGTTGTTGCTTCCCCTGATTCGGCGGGGCCTTTTGTGTAGTCTTCTCCAAGACCGACTTTGTTTTGTATTTATATACACACTATTCGAACTTTACCTATACAATACTGGATCGAAACAGTGATATTACATGAAAGGTCTTTAGGATGTTGTGTTTCACACACATATTTTTTATGTATCTGTTTGTGATGTATCAGATCTGTTGAAAGGAAAGACGTTTCAGTACCACAGATTATAAACACACCAAAATAAATTGTGTCTGCATTGAAACCATTGTTCTTTCCTGATTGGGTAGGAATCTCTTGGACTATCTGTCCCACATGGGATAAAACATTTTACTGAATGTCAGTTTTCCATGTTGGCATGGTGCAATTAGGTCAACAGACAGCTTCTGGCAAAACCAAGTTTGTCAAAATCTCAGCACCTGGAGCCACCAGAGAGACCATTATTGATCTCTTACATTCGTCTGTTTGGATTTTACCCTCTAAAATCGCCCTGATATAACCGCACTGGCTGACTGGGCGTAAAACACCAACTTACTTACTTACTTAGCCTCTAAAAGTCTGTGTCGTATTCTAGTCATCTGACCTCGATTTCGGAAGTCAAGTTCAACAGGGAAGCACGTGCATCTTGCTGTAAAAAAAAGTTTAAGTTAATTAGAGATGTTGCTTATAATATGTTCAAGTCTTGAGTCTTTGCATCCGGTAAATTTCATCTTGGATAAAGAGCTGATTCACTTCTGCTCGACTGATGTCTTTCCCAAAAGGAATAGATGAATATGTACTTAAACAACGAAGGAATAAAAGCGACGTCAAGCTTCTTCTTAATTGTTGCAGCCTAAGACAGAGACGACAAAAGCCAAACCCCTTTCCTAAGCGACAAAAGTAGTATGGACTGATACAATAAATAGGCAGGAGAATAAAGAAAGAAATGAGTAAACAAACGCTTAAATGAATGGTTGCATTAGTAAACAATCAGTGTAGTGACAAATACGTTTCCCCATTCATTCTCGTAAAGTTGGTGACAAAAACAAAGCGAAAAGGAAAAATATATAGAGTGCTTGCAATCAAAAGAAAACAGCAAGATGGATGTATGAGCTTACTTGAAGATTAACGTCCTGGCGACCACGAAGACAACATCCGAAAAGAAAGATCCAAACACATTAAAAGCTCAAAAGAACGCTACTTATTCAAACAAAACAAAACCAGCAAATTTTCGGGGTAATCCCCTTTATCAAGCCACAAAACGACACATAAACAACAGCTAAGCGGTCAAAAAACGGTGAAAAATTAGTGAAAAGCTAAACCATTTATCTGGTTTCGGTTGAGCTATGTTGTTTTCCTGTCCAGTGTTCTTCTGAAACATCAAATGATGGGTTGTTTAAGTCCACTAGTTAAAAAGCGAGCTCTCTGACCACCTACAGCAGCAGCAACAGCCGCCTACAAACCCGCGGCGTTCAGTGACCAGCCTTCTGCATGCTCTCACTAAGGACCAACGCTGCCATTATTATTTATCAGTCATGTCTCCGGTCGCGCTAGCATCGGCTAGTGCATGCCTGGCCTGCTCATAGTCTGAGCACTACTAGTGCATGACGCTGTATATGACCTTAGCCGCTTTCTGACTCGCTCACTCCGCAGACGAACTGGGCTATGAGGCTTTCTCCATGGATAGCGCTCAGGAGATCGCGTGAACCACGCCAAGTTCATCGTGCTTCTAGTGAACGGCGCCCGCCTCGTGCCCGGCAGAGTAGGGCAGGCCCTGCAGCTGAACGGACGCGGCCAGTACCTGGACTGGGGCCTCACCTGGACTCGTGCCTGGGAAACCTGGACAAGTGCCCTCACGGCTTCACGCTCTCCGTCTGGCTCAAACCCAACAAGCTGGCCGACAACATGCACTTCCTGGCCGCCCCTTCCTACGCCCTCTTTTACGAGGACGGGGAGCTGAAGGCGGAGTTCAACTCGGCCGGGCGGTCCTGGCTGGTGAGCACGCCCAGGTTCCGAGACGGGGAGTGGCAGCGCGTGACGCTTGCGTGGCACGAAAAGAAAGGGCTGAGTATGTACCTTGACGACGAGCTGGTGGACACATCCAGCGGAGTGGACCGTCTGCAGAGCGATCAGCCGGCCTCCGAGCACGTTACGTGGGTCGTAACCTGGCCGACACGCGGATGACGGCCGACGTGCAGGCGGATGAGCTACAGGTGTGGTATGATTACCTGGACCAGCTCCGCGCCACGGGCCAGTACCAAGGTGAGTCACCCGTCCTGTCGCCCGTCTTTGCCGTCAGTAGCTCGCACAGTGACAAATTTAGGTCAGGGACAGGAAACTGCAGGTCAAGGACAGGAAACTGTAGGTCAAGGTCAGGAAATTTTAAGCCAAGGACATACCAATACTCCAGCGTTTCAGTTCCATCCCTGGGAGTGGGAGGTCTTATTTGCATCGGGGCAAGATTTGTGCCCGACTCATTTGAATCCTAGGTGTTGGACGTGCTCTAATTTTCATAACACATCTTTTCCATTTCTGAAAAGATCACATGTAAAGATTTAAGATTTCAATAATTGTCGTGGTTTTCAAGCGGGACGGTGTGACCTCTATATAATTTCAAAATTTCAGTTTAAGCGCTTTGTTAGCTTCTTCGTCAAAAGAACCTTATGAGTATAATTATATGTGTCCATATTACACCCCACCTCACATGGAAAACAATCGTGCGCTCGCTGAACTGTCGCTTATACGAGTTAATTCCTACCCAAAGTGAAAGCGGCATGCGACGGTAGTTTGTTAGCTTTCGGTGTTACCCTGCCCGTGGCTGAGATCAGTGTCATAACTATTATGCTAAATCGTGTTATAAATTTGTTTAAAGGGCTAGACACTCGCTTACCTTCCCCAAGGAATGCAGCCTTTCCAGATGTATTCCAATAATATGGGTACTATGTCTGTATCCATGGGAATTTGAACTAGCTACTGGTGTTGTTGTTTTTCCCACCGCTGTTACTTTGAATGGAATGTATTTTGCAGTTTTGATTTATGGCATTATATGGTTTTGTGGCAAATTGTGCATGCTTTCTTACGTATTAAGTACTTCCTGTGTGTATGAGTATATAATACTTGTATGAGTTTCGTGGATTCTCAAAGACATATTTCTCTTTGTTATTGCTTTTCTGTGATGCCATGACTAGGTACTCCATGTCATCTGTATGTTCTCTCTCTCTCTCTCTCTCTCTCTCTCTCTCTCTCTCTCTCTCTCTCTCTCTCTCTCTCTCTCTCTCTCTCTCTCTCTCTCTCTCTCAGAATCGATACTGTTTCATTTTCCACACCTGTGAGTACCTTCATTTCATCATGAGATTTATTTATTTGTTTACTGTTTTGTTTTGTTTTTATCTTTTCAGCCATTCATTCATTTATTGTAATGTCCGAGAAATAATATCGATTGATATTGATTAATAGGTTGTATCTTTTCAGTTAGTCTTTCGTTCATTTTTTCTTCCCCTTTTGCAAAAAGTAAACGCTAACGGTTGCGAAGAGCTAGCGAAATTCCTGACAGAAGGAGTTTCGCGGACATCAGTCATCAAAAACATTTACTTGCTCTCGTTTACAATCCACACTTGTACACGTTGGTATTCAGTTGAGGTGAGTCCACGCCGAATCACCTTCGACAATTTCCGGGATGGTTACATCATCCTTCGTGATCGTCGAATCCGTACCTTCGGGACGTTCGGCTGATTCCGGGGCTGTCCCAGAGCTCCAAGGCCATGTATCTGGACGGACGGAACCAGTACCTGGATCTGGGACAGAACTTCACCTGCAGTGGCAACCTCGACACCTGCCGACAGGGAGCCACATTCAGGTAGTTAGTGAGTGAGTGAGCGAGTGAGTGAGTTAGTTAGTTAGTAACTGGATTTTAACGTCCTGTCACCCGAACAAGGTCACAGGGTCAGGACTATTAAACTGTCATCAGTAAATACATTAAAAACTCTACTCATAAGTAAACCTATTGTTAAATCAAATCTATCCGTTCACCATTATAATAGAAAAAAGAAAAAATAGAAAAAAAAATCTTGTGAAAAATTTATTATTATATTGGTGTTAACTATTATGTTTGTGTTATATTTGTATTTCACTTGAACTATGAAACTGTGCATACATACACAAACACCAAACACAAATTTTGGAAGAGTTACTCACTTCAGTATTGCCATTAAAATATAAATCAGTCAGACGCAGGTATGTTCAACATAAAGGTATAGTTCTTTGGAAGAAAAAAACAAAGAAGAAGCAACAAACCAGGGGAAATAATCCCAGCATTTGATTGAGGACGTCACACTTACACCAAGGGACACAACGACCGGGTTACTACGATAACTTTCTGTAGAGTGTCTGTTTTTTCCCTTCTGCAGACATTTATATCCCCACCCCCGGCACCTCTCCACACCCCTTCTCCTCTTTCCTTGATTTTATTTATTCATTGCTTCGACAATTATTGATGTGTTTAAAATACAGAACTATTCGCCCAGACACAGATACAGACCAAATCCCGTATCTGCATGCGCAATGCTTCGCATAACCCTTTGATAGCTCTTCAAACTCAGCCCGGAGTGGGCCTTAGCTTCTGCGTCCGCTTTACCCCACCGCGGGTAACGATCAACGAAAGAGCGAAATGGCTTAGTCGGTGTCTCCACACCTTGACTGGACTCCATAGAACAGGTTGTTTAGTGCAAGCAGTGTCTTTTTAGGCTCAGTCAGTGTCTTCACGACTGGACTGAACAGGTTGTTTAGGCTCAGTCAGTGTCTTCACGCCTGGACTGGACTCCATAGAACAGGTTGTTTAGGCTCAGTCATTGTTTTCACGCCCGGACTGGACTCCGACTCCAACGATCAGGTTGTTGAAGGCCAACGACGGTTGTTTGCGTTGTGTCAGGTTTGCCCTGAGGCCCGACCGCCTGACGGAGGGCATGTACTTCGTGGACAGCTTCCCCGTCAAGCTGTACTACAAGGACGGCAGGCTCTTCGCTCAGATGCAGACCAGCACACGTGTCTGGACTGTGGACACCAGTGACTTCAGACAGGGCCA
>OY757541.1:39738869-39741369 GCA_963584105.1 Alviniconcha strummeri
AGAGTAATATTGATTTAAATATATCTCATAATTAGCCTTTATATATATATATATCCTGTCTCTGTATCAGTGCAGTTGTATTATGGTTACTAAAGGCAGCAGTGGGTAAGCTTCCCTGGGAAGGGGTTGGGATGCACACACACACACACACACACACACACACAACACACACACACACACACACACACACACACACACACACACACACACACACACACACACACACACACACACACAGGCTTTGCTACTGGCGGAACTGTATCAAGGACATCACTAGTGAAATACTTTTTGCAGAGATGGCATCGTACGCTTATGGGCATTCCTAACGGCTTAGATATCTCCTTGACCTCAACTGAACTGGAACTTGACATGTTCAGGCTGTACATTGTGTGTGTGTGTGTGTGTGTGTGTGTGTGTGTGTGTGTGTGTGTGTGTGTGTGTGTGTGTGTGTGTGTGTGTGTGTGTGTGTGTGTGTGTGTTTACAGAAACAGGTGTGGTGTCCACACAAAGGCCAGCGGTGGTTCGACCCGGCACACGGCGCCGTACCACCAAAATCATCCGTCTGGATGGTGCCTCCTACGTCAAGTTCAACTTTGGGCGTCTCCCGGCTGATTACCTGACACGCACACAGGAAGAGGAGTTCTCTTTTCTGGTTCCCTGACAGACAAGCCTGATGGTCTGATCTGGTATCATGATGATCCCAGGCGCAATCTTTATATTGCTATGAAGGTAACTTTCCCTCTTTGTCTCTGTCTCTGCTTGTCTGTCTCTTTCTGTCTCTCTCTGTGTCTCTCTGTCTCTCTTTGTCTCTATCTGTCTGTCTGTCTGTCTGTCTGTCTGTCTGTCTGTCTGTCTGTCTGTCTGTCTGTCTTCTGTCTCGTCTCTCTCTCTCTCTCTCTCTCTCTCTCTCTCTCTCTCTCTCTCTCTCTCTCTCTCTCTCTCTCTCTCTCTCTCTCTCTCTCTCTCTCTCTCTCTCTCTCTTCCCCCCCCCCCCCCTCTGTAAGTTGGTGAATGCAAATTCATATTTTGTTACTATGTGCTTATTTGATCCGCAGCAGAACCCTCTTGACGCAAACTGTAACAAAGTCATTTTGACCCCCCAAAATGGCTCAGATACCCTTAATGTGCTCTTTGCCAACATTTTTATTTCATTTGAAGACAAAGTTATGTCAAGATAAGTAAGTTTGATTGTCCCCTGCACTTTGCAAGAGGAGCATATAGTACTGCTTGTTTTGGTTGATTTTCTGTGACTATCAGTTATAGTGTTGACAGACAGTGCTAGTGATGAAAGAGATGACTGATCAACAGCTGAAGGTAAAACAAGTTTGGAGGTTCAGGGAGTTATCTATCAATGAGTTCTGTTCAGTGTAAACTTCCTGCAGAGTGCTTTAGATAGCCCGTGTGAGCTCTGCTTCATCTTTCAGAAGACTAGACAGTGTCTTCAGCATTGTTTTCAACTGGTGTTATTGCACAATGTCACAACGGGTATGCTGGGTGTGTTGCAGGATGGGCACCTGGTGTTTTGTGAATGATGACCAAAATGGACCTCCAGAGCAGGTGTTTATAGGTCAACGCAGCAGAAAGCGCTTTGACGACTACCGCTGGCACAAGCTCAAGATCCGCAGGAATGGCCGTAGAGTGAGTTTCCTGTACAGATATGTGTGACTTCCTTTTTCCATCAGATCACTCATTTCCACACAGTTTTTCATCTCCAGATCTGTTCTCTAGCCTAAACACACATGACTTCCTTCTGCTATTGGTGACTCCTTTCAATATTTTTATCTTCAGATCCATTCTCTAGTCTACCCTTGCAGCTTCTTTACCCCATTGGCGTTGGGTGGCCCCTCTGTCTACACAGTGATGCTGCCCTGAGAGTCTTCCTGTACACCCATGAGTTCCCCCCCCCCATGTGATGTTCACTAAACTTATGTACATTTATTTTGCCTTCAGATCCATTCATATACTATGCCTCCTTCTTCCATCAGATGTCTGTGGAACATGTATATCTACAATTACTTTGCATCTATGCACTCACACCCTGCTTCCTCGGTAGGATGACTCCTTTAAATGCAGAAATCCACTCCCTCCAGATTGGTACTTGCTACGCACATTATGGTTTTATTTTCAGTTCCGTAATGGAATGACCGTTTTACACATGAAACCTGTTTGCTTCAATATATACATACAATTACTTCTGTCTATACACACACACACAGCCTGCTTCCTCCGCAGGATGACTTCTGTAAATGCAGAAATTCCCTCCCTCCAGTTTGGTGCTTGCTACGCACACAAAATCTGAAACAGAATGACTGCTGGCATTCTAAAACGACAATAAGCCTTTGTTTGAACCTTTTTGTGTTTGGATCTTGCTACACACATTATGATTTTCATTTTCATTTCCTTAGTGGGGTGACTGTTTTACACATGAAATCTGTTTGCTTCCAGATCCGCATGACCGTGGATGACAACTTCCAGGAGGAGTACATCTTCTCTGACGATG
>OY757541.1:39743869-39748869 GCA_963584105.1 Alviniconcha strummeri
CCTCTTCGCTGGTGACCCTCGTGGTGACTACATTGCCGTGGAGCTGGTGGATGGACGACTCTACTTCATCCACAACTTTGGCCGGCGTGAGCGGCGGACACAGTTTTCCCAGAGGATTGTGGCAGATGGCCAGGCCCACGAGGTGGAGATGAGGTTCTATGGCTCCCATGTGGACCTGCGTGTGGACGATGTCCGGGAGCGACTGGATCTAACGAGCGGGGAGCGGCTGCCTGCCAGCCTGGGCACGATGTATGTGGCTGGGTTCCCCAACTACCAGCAGCTGCCCTGGATGGTCTGGTCCCGGGAAAGCTACCTTGGCTGCCTGACCGACTTGAGGGTAAGGGTTTGTTTACCTGTTTGTTTGTTTGTTTGTTTTTCTCTGTTTCTGTGTGGGTCTTTGGCTCTGTCAGTCTGTCTGTGTCTGTGTCTGTCTCCATCTCTCTGTCTGTCTCTCTGTCTGTCTGTCTCTCTCTGTCTCCCCCCCCCCCCCCCCACTCTATATGTCTCTCTCTCCATCCGTCTGTCTGTCTGTCTCTCACACACACTCACACACACACACATTTACTCCTTTTGGTGTAGTTAGTATGAGAAAACCTGAGCAAAATGTTTTCAGCTGTAATCTCCAGAAATAGGACTGCACACTGCATGCTGACAACAAGTATAGGCAACAGCATTCAAGTGAACAGCTGAATTTCTGTGACAGCATGTATAGGTGAATTATTCAAGTGGACAGCCGAATGACTGTGACAGCATGTATAGGTGAATTATTCAAGCGGACAACTGAATGACTGTGACAGCATGTATAGGTGAATTATTCAAGTGGACAGCCGAATGACTGTGACAGCATGTATAGGTGAATTATTCAAGTGGACAGGTCATCTGCATAGGCAAATTATTCAGGTGGACAGCTGAGTGACTGTGACAGCATGCATAGGCAAATTATTCAGGTGGACAGCTAAATGACTCTCCAGCAGCCCCCTAAATCTGTCCCTCTCCTCATTGCAGGTCAACAGTCGCATTATCGACTTTGAGAGCCAGGTGCTGAGCCTGTATGGTCGTGTGGTCAGGCGGTGCAACGCCATGCCCCAAGAATGTGCCCAGCGAAGACCGTGTGTGCATGGCGAGTGTCGCAACACCATGACAGACTTCCTCTGCGACTGCTCCAGAACCGCCTTCAGGGGTGAACGCTGCAACCTGGGTGAGACTTAGGGTGTCATGTTACTGGGTTTGAGGATGGAGGAGATTGATGAATTACTGAGAAAGTCCTGTTGTGTCCCATGAAATGGAAAAAACTTCCATGACAAGTCTAATGGAGTCAGATTAACTGCTGGAACAATAGCACTTAAGTCACTATTTGTTTTATTTTTTGTTGTTTTTATCTTTGAGAGCTCTTCGCTGTTCATATTTTATAAGTTTTATGTGCATTTGGGAAGACTACTTTTGTTTACAATCATACATTTCAAATTACTGTGTTGTTTGAATACAGATTGGTTCAAATAATGCCAAATTTTGAGCTGTCTTATTCAGACGATCAGTATGTAAAAATAATGAAATTACCCTTTCAGTTAGCATTCACTTTAAGCTACTCTGTTTCATTTTTCATTCTCTTCACCAAGGTTTGAATATAAACTTGGACTGTGACCCCCATTGTGCAGATGCCTGGACAGCGCTGTTCAATGGGTCAGTATGGGGGAGGCTGGACTTCTCCAGGACGCTGCAGAGCCACTCCGATGATCTCTCTCTCCGTTTCCGCTCGCCCCTGAGGGACGGGCTCCTGTTTGAGACATTTGCCAGAGGGTCCAATGCCTTCTTGAGGTGCTCGCTGGAGAACGGCAGGATCAAGGTGGAGACCAACCTGGGAGGAGAACTCAAGGTGAGTTGTTTTTTCTTCCACTGTTCCTCCTGTGGCGGGGTACTGTGGGTGCTGCAATTAAGGTCCCCTCTGCAGGGTGCCAAAAGCCGTCAAAGGTGTCTGGAACTGAAGTACTGTATGGCTACTTGAAACAACAGTGCAGATGATCATGTGGCTTGTGTTGACAGTTATTACAACTATTTTTCCTGTTCAGTTCAGTCTTTCTTAAGCTTCTAGAGCCTGGCTGTTGGTGCTGCTGCTGCTGCTGATGATGATGATATTGTAATGGTAGTAACAGTGATGCCGATGCTGGTGGTGGTGGTGATGATGACGGTGGTCATGGTGATGATGATGAAGATGGTCATGGTGGTGATGAAGATGGTCACGGTGATGAAGATGATGGTTGTGGTGGTAATGATGATGATGGTGGTGGTGGTGATGATGGTGATGATGATGATGATAGTGTTGGTCATGGTGATGATGATGATTGATGTTGCTGACTGTGGTGATCCTGCAGACACTGTATGCTGGGGAGAACCTGAACGACCTGCAATGGCACACAGTGTACATCCAGCGGCGTGGCAATGAGATGGAGGTGTGGGTGGATGACGAGGAGCACACAAGAGGTAAAACACTTTCACCTATAATGTCAGCTGTTTACATTATGACCCTGTCGAGTGTGGGGGGTTTACATTTTAGCTTTCCAAAACACAATGTTTCTCAAATCCCCATGAAAGCCTGGGTATGTTTTAACAATTTTTAATGAGCTTTTGCCAACGTTGACCATGTCAGATGGGCTGATTTTTTGGTTTACTCTAATAACTATGGAAATTTCAAAAGCAGGGCTGGTAGTGGAGGTATGAACATAGTCCATGGAAAATGTTTCAGTTCAAGACCATAGTACAAGAAACCAGTTTGTTTGAACTTTGTTCAGTAAATATCCATGTTCTGTTGGATGGGCAATGAAGATCAGGCAAGAAAGTAAAACAGTAAAAACACACCTCCATGAAGCTTCTCCACTGCCATGCACAGTTCTTTTTCAAATTCTGGTCGTTAATACTTGTCCATTGTCGTGTGGATTTATACACCAACAAGATGACTCTTTGTTGGTTCAGTGACAACAGCATTCTTCATGACCCTCTGTCAAAACAAAAAGCATTGCTCAAAGATCCTTTTTATATGCTGGTCCTGTGATCTGGAACAAACTTTCACATGACATTAGGACTTAGAACCCCCATTCAAACCAGCCCTCAAAACCCATCTCTTTGGCATACATGTACTAATCATTTCAACATGTTATGTCCAGTTAATGTTTGCCACACATGTTGCAGCTTGAGTATACTATAACTATGCTTTCTGTAGTGCCCCCCCTCCACCCCCCCCACCCCCCCATTTCTTTCATTAGTGTCATTTTCAATCATTGTTATTAGTGTCTGTACACTTGCAGCATTGGTACCTTCATTTGCTTTGTTATTGTCATCATTGTTATTGTCATCCTAGTGCTGTTATGAAGTGCTTTGAGTCTGAACAAGATGGGACACTCAAGAGATCTTCCTTATTATCATTATTACAAATTCTTTTCCTTGCCACTCTCTTCAGCCACTCTGGCTGGATCGGGCTACACACTGGATGTGGATCGCATCTACATGGGTGGAACGGACGGCTCAGATGACCGCTACATTGGCTACCTGCAGAACTTCTACCTGGGTGACCTGGACCTCCTGCAGGAGATGAGGGGCCAGGGGCTGGACGTCAGCAGCTTCGTCTCACTGCCCCCTCTCATCTACTACCCAGTCACCTTCCCCGACCTCAACACCTACGTTCAGCTGCCACCCCTGCGTGTGCCACTGTCCATGGTGCTGCACTTCATGTTCAAGACCAAGGTGGGTTCATGCATTGTGTGCCAGCGTGATCTGATGCTGTTCTGTTTATAGTATTGGTGTATTATGTTTTAGAAGAGCTGCTGACAACGACTGCTTTTTTCTCTCTTCAGTATGGTTATGATTGGTCCTAGCTGGCTCTGTTGCCAAGATGTCATCATCCTTATAGGTCAGGATGGAAGATGCATTCCAGTTCCCTGCCAGTTTGGGGATGTTGCTTTCAATGAATGGAAAGAGGTAGAAAATAAAGGAGAGGGGCAGCTGGTGTTGGGGTTCTGATCATGCAACAGAGTCAGAATTTAAAATAAAGGAGACAAGCCATTGACAGTTGGCAACTAAGACTTCCAGAAGCAAAATCAGCTGGGACAATGTACTCGCCAACAAAAAAACATAAACTCAAATAAACCAAAAACTGGACCTGCATTCCATTTCTTTGATTCATCTGGAGGTGACCCTGTGCAGTTGACACAGTGCTGAAATCCAACAGTTGAGATTATACTGACCGTAGTTTTCTCACTACAGGAGCCTAGCGGAGTCCTGCTGTTCAGCAGCGGAAAGAATCAAGACTACCTGGTCGTTGAGCTGTTTGAGGGCAAACTCTACATCCAGTTCAACACAGGCGCTGACCGGCCACTACGAGTAACCACCCAGCAGAAGGTCAACGATGACCGGTGGCATGCAGTGACCATCCAGAGGACAGCTGGCAACCAGAGGCAGTTCTTGCTGACCCTGGATGGCGTGACGTCATCCGTCTCCTATGCTGGAAAGGACGGGTTGGACCTGCAAGGACCACTGTATATTGGTATGGAGTGTGTTACTCTTTTGTGCTTTTTAATTATTTGTAGGGTAGATTTCTGCTTTGTTTGCTTTCATTCATTCATTGTGCTGAATCAATATGACCTTGGTTTATTGATGTGTGTGTAGGTTTGTTTGAAATGTGTTGTGGGCATTTCATTTTACAGTCATTTTTATGCATCCACTTTTTGATTTGTTCCGTTTCAAATGAGTTGTGGTTTTATTTTACACTTAGTCATTTTCACATGTCAGTATTTATTATTATATTTATTATTATTATTATTTGATTCAGGTGTTTTGTGACCTTTTCATTTATGATGTGTCAATTTTACATGACGCGACTAAGCATAAAGCACAGATCTGAGCCTGGTTGAGCAAGGATTGAACCCACTGCATGGAACACTAGCTGAGATTCTCAGAAACATTAAATAGGGGTCAGAGCTGGTTTGAGCCAGGATCAAACCCTGCTGTCC
>OY757541.1:39752980-39778473 GCA_963584105.1 Alviniconcha strummeri
GTGACAGTGGCCGAGTGGGCAAAGCAATGTTTCAACCCTCTCCAGTCTTATACAAGATAACCTTTTCATAGCTGTGTATTCTCAATACATGGAGCTCTGATTTCTGCATCCACAGTACCCCTACCACAGGGAACGACACAGGGGAAGGGAAGATGCAGGCCATTGGGAGGTGAACAAGATGTAATTTAATCCCAGTGGGGGTGTTGTTTTTCTTCCCCAGGTCTGCATATTAACGGACTCCTGGTGTTTCCGGAGGCCAAAGCTCGAATCAACACAGGTTATTTTGGCGATGTCATAGAAGCTTCCAGACCTTTCAGCCTCACTTCTTCGGGGTAAGTGAGAACATGTCTGCCCCATCTGTTGGGCTCTTGCATGTCTTTTCCTTTTGCATGAATGACCATTGGTCAAAGAACTGACTGTTACTGTCATTGTTGCTAAACTATGCATCAAAAACAATTCAGCTCGGTTCTGTTCAGTTGCACTTTAAACATTGTATGATGAGGGATTATGTGATTGGGGGGGGGGGGGGGGGGGGGGGGGGCTCATGAACAGAAAGAAAAAAATAAACATTGACATGAATAGTTATTTAGTTCTTGGTCCAAACACATGAAAGGTTCAAAATAACGCTGTTTATTAGGACAAAACACAACAAGTGAATTTACAGGGTAATCCCCTTTATCAAGCTACAAAATGACTCTTAAACAGCAATTAAATGGTTGAAAAAAAAAAATGAAAATATGAGATGGACAGCTAATCCTCTTATCGATTTCTGGGTGGTCATATCACTGGACATAGCTAGCTCACCCAAAAAAAGATAAGCCAATTTGCTTCCATGTCATTTTTCATTGTTTTTCACTGTTTAATTATTAAGTATCGTTTTGTAGCTTGATAAAGGGCATTACCCTGAAAATTTGCACATTGTGTTTTGTCCTAATAAATAATGTCATTTTGTATCTTTTATGTCTTTGGATCTCGTTTTAGAATGCTAGCAGTCATTCTCGTTTCAGATTTTTTAAATTTAGTTCCTGTTTTTTAACATCCTGTCAATCACATATCCTGACAAACTGATCAGTGATATTTTCCAGGCAGTCAACAAATACACAATCCCAGATGCCAAAGAAATCTCACAACGCCCTCGTTCTTTCTTTCCTTTCAGGCCAGATATTATCACCTTACCGGAACCTACTACTAAGCCCCCGAAAGGGGATGGTGGTGACATCGTTGTCCCCCCAGATGGGGGTCCCATCATCCCAGTCATCCCACCGGGCGTAGGAGGCGGAGGGGCTGGCTGGGTGGGCGGTGGTGGCGGGGGGGTGGACACTGTCCTGTTCCCTGGGGGTGATGGGGGTACAGCCGTGCTGGTTCCTGGCCCTCCACCTGCTGCTGGCGGTGCTGTGGTGTCAGCCCTCGTGGCCTCTCCCCCTGCCCTGCCTGCCTCCGGCCCCCGTGCTGGCGCTGTTGTGGGAACCATTCTGGGTCTAATGGCGCTGGCCAGCAGCATGATGTGGGCCTTCTACAGGTGGGTTTTGCTTGCTTAACCGTTATATAAAGATTGGAGTAAGTAAGTAACTTCATGTTTTGTTTACTTCATGTAAGGATTGGAATAATGCAGGACATTTATACAGTGGCAGCTGCACTGTGGCTCGGAACTGCTGAACAGTGCAGACAGATGACATGTGGATCATATACATTGATTTCAGATAAAGGCAATCATTAATTTAGATAAATGCTAACAGTGGGTACATCAACACAGCTACCCAATGTTGTACAAGCATCAATGACTCTGCACCTCTGAATACGTCTAACAGACTGTTAGGGTTGAAGGACAGAGTTACTCAATTGAAATGTTCAGAGAAGAATTTTATGGCATGTGCCCTTGGAGGTCCTAGCAGCAGCTGCCAGTCTGCCATCCTTTCATGAAAATTCCATTGGCCAGCAGTCGCTTTGCACCTCTGCAGCACAGTTTGTGTGTCTGTCTGTGTATATGGACCTGCTGTCTCTCATTGCTGTCTGTCTGTGTCTGATATGATTGTGTGTTTGTCTCTGTGCTTGTGTGCCTCTCTGCCTGTCTCTGTCTCTTGCTTTCTGTTTGTGTGTCTGTCTCTGTCTGTCTGTCTCTCTGTGTCTGTTTTCTCTGTGTCTGTCTGTCTCTCTGTCTGTCTGTCTGTCTGTCTGTCTCTGTCTCTGTCTCTCTCTCCCTCTCTCTCTCTCTCTTTCTCTCTGTGTGTCTGTCTGTCTGTCTCTGTCTGTCTGTCTGTCTGTCTGTCTGTCTGTCTGTCTGTCTGTCTGTCTGTCTCTCTCTCTCTCTCTCTCTCTCTCTCTCTCTCTCTCTCTCGTATCTGAGGGCAAGAGAAGGGCTCAGGTGTCTGTCATTGCACATGCAGATGCAAGCCTGGCTGGTGCATATGTCTGAAGCCTCCAGCAGAAGCCCCCTTAGCCATCTCTTCGCCTCGTGCCGGTGTTGTATCAGCCAGCAACAAGGGAGCCGTCCTAGCCGCTGGTGGAGGTGTAGGTGGAGCAGGTAAGTTGCTGAGGAGGTACAGATTAAGATGGCAAATGATACAGCAACTGAGCAAGGGGGCACTGTCATAGAGGAGGTGGAGGTGTGGTTTGAGCTGAGGAGGAACGAATAGGATTAAGACTGCGATGGTAAATGATTCAGCAAGGGTCACTGTCATAGAGAAGATGGAGGTGTGGTCTGAACTGAGGAGGAACAGATTAAGACTGTGATGGTAAATGATTCAGCAAGGGGGTGCCATTCTAGCAGCTAGCAGAGGTGTGGTGTGGAGCATGTAAGCTGCTGAGGAGGAACAAAGGGTAGGTGGAGGTGTGGGTAGAATAGGTCATTTGCTGAGGAGGAGAAAGAGAAGAGGTGTTGGAGGATAAGGTTGTCATGGTTACAAATTCAACAACAGGGTAGTAATGGATTCAGCAAGGGGATGGTGGTAATGGATTCAGCTAGGAACTCAGAACTTTATTACTCAGCTACCAGAAGGGGGCAGTGGTCTTGGATTCAGCAAGGGGGAGGTTGTAATGGATTCAGCAAAGGGGAGGTTGTAATGGATTCAGCAAGGGGGAGGTTGTAATGGATTCAGCAAGGGGGAGGTTGTAATGGATTCAGCAAAGGGGAGGTTGTAATGGATTCAGCAAATGGGGTGGTTATAGATTCAGCAAGGGGGAGGTTGTAATGGATTCAGCAAGGGGGAGGTTGTAATGGATTCAGCAAATGGGGTGGTTATAGATTCAGCAAGGGGATGGTGGTAATTGATTCAGCTATGAGAAGGAGGTGGTGGTATTGGATTCAGCAAGGGGGATCGAGGTTGTAGTGGACTCAGCAACGGATGGTGGCAATAGACTGAGTAAGGTGGTGGTTGTAATGGATTCAGCTAGGCGATGGTGGTAATGGATTCAGCAAAAGGGTGGTTGTAAAGGATTCAGCACTAGAGTGATGATATGGATTCAACATCGAGTGGTGGTAATTAATGGATTCACCAAGTGTACGACAGTAACAGATTCAGCATGAGAGTGATAGTAATAGATTCAGCACAGGATGGTGATAATGCGCTCAGCAAAGGGGTGGTCATAACCACTGGCAGAGCAATGGTCAGAACATGTATTAAATAAGGAAAGGCTGGATGATCAGGTTGTGATGGTGTGTTGTGATGGTGCTGGAGTCTTTCTTTGATAAGTTGATGCTGTAGTGACATGTTGCACTGAACGTGCTTGATTTCCCTGGAGTGAATTTTGAGGTGTTCCTTTTCCCATCAGTCCCAATGTTCCTGAACTAATGATACCATTGATGCAGAAAACATATTAGTCTGTTTATGGCAGTTACAAATAACAGGTATGGTAGAATATATGATAAAATCACTGGATTTCACAAACAGCCAAAAACAAAGTCACATGAGTCTCATCATGCAAGCCGGCTGAAGAAATGAAGGAAACAGTCGGATTCATACCATGTGCAATGGCAAGGCTTAACTTGGATCTCAGCTGTTAGATGGCAAGGGGCCAACTAGGATCTTAAATGTGTTATGGCAAGTGGTTCACTCAGATCTTAACCTTGACAAGATGAGGGGTTAACTCAGATCTTAACCTTGCCATGACATGGGGTTCACTCAGATCTTAACCTTGCCATGACATGGGGTTCAATCAGATCTTAACCTTGTCATGACATGAGGTTCACTCAGATTTTAACCTTGCCATTACAATGGGCTCACTCAGATTTGAACCATGGTATGACTTGGGGTTCACTTTCATCTTGCCCATACTATGGCAAGCCATTCACTTGGATCTTTACCTTGCCATGACCAGTAGTTAACTCCAATCTTAACCGTGACATGGCAATGGGTATCTCAAATCATGACTGTGCTATGACAAGGGGTTTACTTAGATATTAACGATGACACAGCAAGGGGTTAACTCGAATCTAAACTGAACATGGCAAGAGGTTATCTTGGATCTTAATCATCACATGGCAGCTAATGCAGATTTTAACCATGACATGGCAAAAGATTAACTCAGATTTTCATCATGCCATGGCAAATGACTTTAGTTCAGCTTTCAACCGCACCATGAGTTACTGAGTTAACTACTATTAAGACCATGACTGTACTATGGCAAGGAATTAACCTTTTTTGCAGTAGAATGACAAGGGATTATACCGTCACAATTTAAGCCAAACCTTTTAGGGAAGAGTCCTTCCCAGGCCTGGCAGACACACACGAGAGCATGACGCCATTTTACCCCAACAGGAGGTGCAGTGAATGGTGCCGGAGGAGCAGGAGTCATCAGTGCTGGAAGTGGCGGTATGGCCGGTGGAAGCAACTCCTTCAGCAACTTCTATATGTCCCAGTCTTCAGCCAGTGGTGGTGGCGGTGGTGCAGGTGGAGGTGGAGGTGAGGCGTATGACACAGCCACTCTGCGTGCCACGGGCACCTTCTCCAACAAAGGTGAAGTGGGGCAGGCCCGGGGCCCAGCACCCCCGGCGAGGCAAGGCAGTGAGATAAGGAACACAGCAAAGGAGGAGAGCCTAAAGCCAGATGCCCATCATCAAAATATGCCCTTCCTTCATGAAAAAAAAAATAATGACAAAAAAAACAGGAGCAAAAACACAAAGAGCATGGAGGCGTGTAAAACTACAAATGAGCTAAAAGTAGAAAACGCCCATACTCAGTTCTTGCTCTGGAGTGACAGACATAGGACCTTATGGCCCATTCAATGGTCTGTTTGTAACTCTAGGGCAGAAAGCTAAAATTGATGAGAGGCTATGCTCAAATCGGAGACAAGAAACTAAATTGTTGAAAAATTGGATGTACAGAGACAGCTAAATTGTTGAAACACTGTGCCTGAAAGGGGGAGGGTGCAGAAAAGGCAAGGGATGCCTTAGAACAAAATCTAAAACTGAAATAGACAAGGAACAAAATATACAAGGAGGTAGAAAATGTCCAGCACAGTTGTCTTAACTCCAGACTGAAAGCTAAAAGGTTTTCAGAAAATGGCCTTCATAAGAGACAATGATGAGCATTGTAGAAACTCGCTGCATTGGGCTTACTATTGAGCAATACATAAGTGGAACACAAAGGAAACAGTTATGACTAAGCTTTGATCTAGAGGAGCACACAAAAGATATTCCTTTCTCTGAGAATGATGAGAATTAAGCTAACACTTTTTTTTTTCTTTTCTTTTTTGGTGGAGGTGTATATCTCCAGACTTAGCCTATTCAAAATATGTCTAGGTACTGGGTCAGATCAAGTGACAAAATATCAGTTAATATAAGCTGCTGCTTGATACATGTCTCTTGGGAAAAATATGAATTGTGGTGACTGTGAGGTGAAGAAGCAAAATTGAAATGCATGTGTTTGCTCTGGTACATCTGGTCCTTAAAGTGAGCGTGCATGAGAGAAAAATAATGCAGTGGTATGATTGACTGATTGCACGCTGAATATCTGTCAACTGCTGGTCTGATACCTTGACAAGCATGCCTTCATGTTTTTTTTTAAAATCAGCATTCTTCTGCTGTAGGGGTAATTTTCTTTTACCAAAGCTCTTACATGCACCCTCAACTGGAATAATTTGATGAAAAGGAATGCTGCCATTTGCCTTTTAACCTTCCAAACCATGTGTTTTCCCCCTTGCTAATTTTTTTTTTTTTTTTTTTTTTCTGTTGCTAATTCCATGCTGACAATATAGAGGTCCAATGCATATTTTGTTTGGTTGGTTTGGGGTATTCTAAATGTTTTTGGTTTTTGTTGTTGTTGGGGGTTTTCTCTCAAGATTTCACACGTGTATGATCACAGATATAAAAGTCACTTCTTTGCCTAACATGTGCTCCAAATTTTAATCAATACACAGTTTAACTAAAACCACTTCAGTTGCACAGGTTTTACCTTTACAGTTCTATTTATTTCCCTCTCTGAACAGTGCAGGCTACAAAGCTTTATTTTTTGTTGCTTAAAGTGATTGGTTTCAAACACACCAATGCACCATGATACTGATATTATTCCCTCAACCCATCTCTCTTATTACTACAGCCTATATCTCTGTCCTGTCAGCACTGATTTGTGTTTTGGCGGTCACTCCTCACCTGGTATTTCCTTATCTCTTGTCTTGCTTCTCAGTTAATTACCTAGCACTTTATCCACATACGTAATCAAATTTAAATACTTTTCACAGGCCTAAAGTTTGTCTTGCTATTCTGTTAATTACCTAGCACTTTATCCACATATGTAATCAAATTTAAATACTTTTCACAGGCTTAAAGTTTCTCTTGCTATTCTGTTAATTACCTAGCACTTTATTTACATATGTAATCAAATTTAAATACTTTTCACAGGCTTAAAGTTTCTCTTGCTATTCTGTTAATTACCTAGCACTTTATTTACATATGTAATCAAATTTAAATACTTTTCATAGGCTTAAAGTTTGTCTTGCTATTTCATTTGCAATTATCTGTTGCTTTGTGTATCACAAACTTTCTGCATATCAAAATTTCAATTGCAATTTGTAAATTTATAACATGACTTGGTCTCAAAAATGGCAATAATTGTAAACATTGTTAGCACAAACAAAGAGTAATTGGAGAATAAAGAGTGATTGGACTGTTACTTTTTCCAACAAAGATCAGGAGAAAATTTTGTGAGAACTATACTGGGTTTTGGTTTTGGTTTTTGTTTTCAAAGAAAAACATTTAACAGAAATATTTAGCAAATACGTTTTGGGTGATTTGGATGTTATTATGATTTTGCCTCACTTCTATCATTCCGTTGGCTCTGATTAAATTCCCCAGCCCTTTTCGTTGCGCTTGTCATTCTCCATTGATTTCATGCATCCCATTGCTTCATGAACTGTAGCCAGGTTTAACTTGTAGTGTGTAGAAGTTGGTAAACTTCTAGGTAATTGTCATCTGGGCATCTTCATCAGTCAAACTTGTAGTGAGTAGTAGGTGACTATATTATATATCTGTCATCATCACTGTCTGCATCATCATCAGTTTAACAAATAAGTCATCATTATCCCTGCATCTTCATCAGATTTATCGCCATGCATGGAATGGTAGAAGACTAATAATATCTAAGTGGTCATTGTCTCAACATTTGGATCAGTTTAGATTCAAGTCATCCAAACCTCTAAGTTATCATTATCACAACATTTTCACCATATTTAACTTGCAATGAGTAGCAGTTAAACTGATATCTAAATCATCAACATCTTTATTTCATCAGTAACTGTTTGCATGCTGTTTTGCATCTTGCCAACTTTAGTATTGTTTGATGGTCAGGGATCACACAAATGAACCATTTATTGGTAATGTTGCGAAGTGTGCTGGTGTGGTCTGCATTTTTCCTTGGGCTTCAGACACAAGCTTGGAAACCACCAAAATAAACAGCCTCAGAATGTGCAAATAAATAGAAAATTTTCATTTTTTCTTCTCACTCTCTTCAATATATTTTTATTTGAAGAAAATTACATGCCATAGTCCTCAGGCATTTAGAATCAGTTACAGAAAAGCACCTTGAACATGAAAAAAAGAAAAAAAGAAGACCCCCATCCTCAAACTCCTTGTGTTGAGTAATGCATTGTGTTACAAATTAATGTGTCTTGCTAAAACTAACACTAACTGTAACTTTGAACTTGTCTAAAAAGAAAGCCTGTTGTGTAGACACTACTTGTCCCACTAATTCATAACGAGTTGGATGGTTTACTGACTTTGTTACATACTGCACACAAAAAAACAATACTGGAAACATTTGTAGCACAAACTCAGACAATCATTTTGATAATCCTCCTCCTATGTAAGCTGTCCATTGTCTGGTAAATGACAAGGGTACTCTCATTTTGAGCTAGCAATGGTCTCCTAGCAAAAAGGCCATATGTCTGTTATGAGAGAGAACTCTGCAGAAACTCCTCTGCATTATCCACAAAAGCTGCAGCTTTGGTGTTACACTTGCAGAGAGTTGACAACTAACAATCCTTCTACTTGCAACAATCTGTTGATGTTCAGTGGGTAAAAATAAACTGATCTCAGTATTAGTATTTCATGTTCACCTGCTTATTGTTGCTCTACGTGTAACTTTTTGTTTAAATCTGTGTGCTCACAGCTGTAAATGTACAACTCACTAGTAAAATTACCTCCTTGCAGTATATGTAGCTGATCATGAGTCCTTGTAACTTAATTACACATGGATTCTGTAACTTAATACACCTTTGGCGCAGTACCTGCCCAACTGACAATCTCACTGCCTCATCTTCACTTCACCTTTCATGGTCTTCCATTTCCCTACACATGCAATACTCTATGTCCTGTCCCTGTCCAAACCCTCCTCTCTGACCCAGCCCCAACCCCACCCTGTTCCGCCCCCACCCATTCGTTTTTCCTTCCAGACGCTACTACAAGTCTTCTTTTACCTTGCTAACACATTTTTTCTGTCCTGGTTTGCGTGTGTGCGTGCGTTCCTGCTTGCCTATCTCTAGGTACGTCAATCGGTACACCTAAGCCAGTTCGAGCTCATCTTGGTTCCACAGCCTCGGCAGTGTCAGGTGGAGGCTACTCTAGTAACTTCCGGGAGACAAGTCACGTGAGGTCAGCAAGTGGAAGCGTGGCAGATGGTGGCCCCATGCTGACCCCAGCATCAGTCCAGTCCTACCACTACGAAGGCCAAGGTGGCGCTGGCAGCAGCAGTACCGCAGACTATGATTTGGCTACAGGTATGACCCTCACCATCACCTGCTTGCTGCATTGTGCTATGAGCAGGCATGCTCTGCTCTTCTTTTCTTTTCTTGCTTTTTTCTTTTCTTTTAGTTTTTCTTTTTTCTCTCTCACAAATTGGCAGTCGTCATCAGTAGTACATCACCCAATGTGTTCTGAGAGGGAATGCTAATGGCGCAACCTATGACAGGATTGAGGTATTTTGATCCCCTACCTCACCCGACCTAACTGCCTATAACTCTTCTTTTTATTGAAAAATAAATAAAATTCAGTGCTCTTTAGTTTTTCTCATGTTGCATTGAGAAGGATACTCTTCTTTTTGAACTGTCCACTTCTAACAGTTTGTTGTGGTTTTGATGGTTTCAAATCAGACTTTTATATCTAATGACATGAATATTCCATGAAACATGTCATACAAGAGAGAAAATACCTTAAATGACAGCCAGCTTTTCTTACTGAAGTCATCATCCCACTGTTGCATTTGTGCCAGATACCTGGATGCTGCAATGTGGCTAACAGATACAGATACAGGTCTTTTATTTTAAAACTCTTTCACAAAAACTGATGGGCTTGACTCCTTGAGTTACTGTAATTTTGGAACCATCACATTAATTGTGATGGTTCCAAGATTACAGTAAATCAAGCCCATCAGATGTCAAGGAATTTACTGAGCATCTTGGGTCTTTTGTCAGATATTTAGGCATTTTACTGTGACATTTAAGCATGTCATGATTTCTTCCAGTGGTGATCATTTCAAACATCTTAGTCTTCCCCCCTCCACCCCTCCGCCCCCGCCCCTGCTCCCACCCTACCTTCACTGACTCCTGGGTTTTACCAGTGTAGCCTGTACTGTGTCTGTTGTGCAGGCATATAAAATGTTTCTTTGTTATATCATGATGCTTCAATGTATGTTTGTTGATTGTGTTTGCAGGTGTCCACGCCAATTACCAGAGCAACACAATGACAGCTGGTGGTGGCTCAATGGGCGGAGGGTCAATGGGAGGTGGGGGAACACTAGGAGGTGGAGGATTCTCCTCGTCCACCATGCAGTCCAGCTACAACTATTCTGTAAAGACAGTTAGTAACTCGCATGTCTCTCGTCACCAACTGGTGTCTTGCGATACTGGTTACTTGCATGCTTCCCCCCGCCACCCCCCACCCCACACACGCACCTCCCTTTTTTTTTTTTAAACAACATTACCTTTTCACTTCAGTGACAGGTCTTTGTTACATATGCATCGTAAAGTCTGTATGCAATGATAACATTCTCCTGCAGCAGGTTGCCAAACCAGAGGCAAGGAGATAATGCTGATTGCAGTGTTGATGCTGGCTAGTCACTGAAAATGCTTACTTTAAAAAAGAAATGGGGGTGGGGGGGGGGGGGGTCTATGGACAAAAGTCTATATGTCTCAAAATGACAGGTGAAGTGATTGCATAAACCAACTTAGTGATACATGGGCAGTTTTACACAGAATTGACAACTGTCTCCAAACCAAACAATTACAATGTCAAAAACAACTAAAAAAAGGGACATCTATTTACCTTATAACTGCAGATGCATCTGTTAGAGAAAATAAGGCAACATCAAAAATCAACCAAAGTGAAAAATGTTTGTACAGTAGTAATGTACTATCTGCCTAAAAAGATCTGAACTGTAGTCTGTTTTTATATTTCCACCCAGTTTGACACAACATCAGAGCAACATTTGATGAAAGCTTTTAGTGGTTTCATCCTGGTTAATTTACTGACAAGACCTATCCCTATTCTTTCTTCCCAAATCTACATGCTATGAAGGCAAAGGAAGATGATTGTTTGTGCTGGTACCCATCTGGTCAGCATAGCGCCAACATCTTTACTGTTTTCTCAGGGTTGTACATCATGGCAGCCAAATGTGATGAGTTATACCAGATCCATTCTGGGCATAGTGCTGTCATCTGCTATGCTAGATCTGGCCAAGTCAACACATTGCCAAGATCTGATTCCACATCTGTTCTTTCTTGCCAGGTTCACATGGTATTATGGCAGCAACAGATGATCTTTCTTTGCCAGATCCAGCCAGGCTGGTGTATGACCAAATCTTACACTGTGTCTGTTCTTTCTTGCCAGGTTCACACAGTATCAGGGCAACAGCAGATGATTGGTTATGCCGGATCCAGCCAAATCGGCGTACCACCAGGTGCCCTTGGAGAGGAAGTGCGGGTGGACTGCTGTTTGATGACCAACGATGGACGTAGTGTCATCACTGGGTCCAGCCTGGGACCTCCTCAAGTCTGGGACATGCAGGTCAGGATGAGTACAAATGTTGGTCTGCAAGACAGTGTAGCTTAATGGTTTCTCTCTGTGAATGAAGGAATGATGAGTGTATATTTTTGTTTGTTTGTTGCTGCCAGTGACGACCTTTAACTCTTTGTGCTAAAACTCTTATTGTTACGCATATGTGAACATTTCAGCTGGCTGAAACAAAACAATAGAAAAATAGTGAATTTTGTTATGGTGGTTTTGGTATCAACCTTCACGTTTCCTGTAATGACTGCCCATTATTATTAGAATGATAGCAGTGGCATGAGTGTGTCTGCAGTGAGTGGGGAACTGTTGAGTATAGTGCAAGGAGAGACAGAGGGGTCCACCATCACATTGCTGTGACAAATGCCTCTAGACAGTGGTACTCAGTTTGTAAGGAATCCAACTGAAAAGGCCACGGCACAACACTGACACAAGTTTGAGTCCCTGGTGTGGCAAAGGAATTTTCTCCCATAGTTAACTTTTTAGTGCAGACTCTCTTCAGTGTCCATACAGCCCCTGCGTGCAGTCACATGCATCAACATCTGTACGCATGTTAAAAATCCCAAACACTGGCAACCATACCACTGTTTGGACACAGAAATACTGCACATACTGATAGGAGTGGATAGCGCAGCTCTTGCGGCTGCTGTGCCCTACTCAGGTGGCTGCTGTGCCTTGCCCAAATTTCCTGCAAGGAACAATGAAGTAATATCAGTACAGTATCATATCATTGATGTCATTGTGTGTCCACAGAGTGGAGAACTGTTGAGGATTATGCAAGGAGAGACAGTGGGGTCCACCAACCTTCACCTTGCCTGTAATGACCGCCTGTTAGTAGGAGCCATCAATGCAGATTTGGAAGCCAACCAGTCCTCGGTGCCAAAGGGTGTCCACAATTATATGCTGCAGGTAACTCAATGCTGTTTTGATATTCATTGCTTGCTATACATGTCCTTCTTGTGATGGAACTTTAGAACAAAAGACCCATCAGTGATGAACTGCCATTTCATGCCATTAAGTGACATCTCTGTTTTCTGACCCCAAAAACAAAGAGAAAATTGCCTTCAAGTGTTTCTTTTATTTCTGGCACCTGCAACATATGCTTTTATCACAAGTAATAATAATGACAAAAAAGCAGTCAATTTTATTGTGCAGTATCACACAAGCAGGGGTGAGCACACCATGTTTTACAAAATCAACAAAATGTATGCAAAAAACTCAAAAATATAATATAGAAATATAATCTTGTATTTGTCACATAACATACAAACACATACATGCATGCATGCATGCACACATGCACACATGCAGGCACACACACATGCATGCACACATGCATACACACACACACACACACACACACACACACACACACACACACACACACACACACACACACACACAGATAAAGACTGTAACAGGGATGGGGGGGGGGATGGCAAAAGAAGGAAGACAGAATTGAAATCAGCTGCTGTATTATTGTTTGTAGAGGTGAGTCTTTAATGCAGTTTTGAAAACATCAGGGAATGGATGTCAGAAGGGAGATAATTTTATTGCATCGGGACGCAGTAAGAAAAACAGCATTGGCCAGATTTGTTAACTTTAACTTGGGGTGCTAAGTAGCCATGTGTCTGCAGCAGAACAAGGCTGTCTGGAAGGGGTGTGCACAGTGAGAATGTCAGAGACATAGGCAGGGAATGAGCCAGAAAACAAAAGCAGACATAGGCAGGGAATGAGCCAGAAAACAAAAGCAGACATAGGCAGGGAATGAGGCAGAAAACAAAAGCAGCAATTGATCAAGTCCTAAAACATATAGCATCAGTCCATTCTGTGGGTAGAGATGTTTGAAAAATAGTTGTTATATATTGTATGTTCTATTCTGTACTTTTGTTATCTCCATGGTGTGGTATTGTATATGCATAAACTAAGTTTCCTTCTGCTGAGAATCCAGAGCTATCACTCTCTCTTTCAAGTCTAGGGTAGGCGAGAATATAGCTTTGTGTGCTTCACCTGCTGCCAGGAAATTCTGCCTTTCTTCTTTTTCTGCCATCCCTGTTTGTCAAACTTCCCTTTTCCCAATCAAGAACAGTGAAAGAGACTTTCAATTTTGGCATTTTGCTGAACATTACATGACATGATTTTTAGATCTGTTTTTAATAGTGTGGTAGATTTTAACTGGATTTTGGGGAGAGCTGTCAGACCTGCACAAGTAAAGAGATCTGATAATAATGATCTTCATTTTTCAATGAGCATTAATTCATCATGTCAGATTTCTTACTTTCTTGGCCTTATCCTTTGGTTTATTCTTGTTTTTTCATCCATTCACACTGGAGTTACCAGACTTGCATGTTTTAGGACACATAAACTTAATTGAACTGAGTTCATGGAGTCAGTATCGTCAAAACTTACCTCTTTCCAGATCTGGGACTTCACAACAGGACGGGCACTGGAGATGTCAGACGTGGAGGTGTGCTCAGCGCTGACCCTCATGAGCGACAATGACAAGGTGGTGTTCGCCAGGTCAGACAAGTTCGGTGGTGGCACCAATGTGGTGGTCTGGGACCTTCTGGGCAACCAGCCCATCAAACACATGCGTTACGACGCCCCTGTTGGCAACAACGACTACGTCCACCATCTGGCTCTCTCCCAGGTGACTGTATACACATACCACTACAGTTTATCTTTCTTTCTAGATGGTGATATTGTCTGCTTGCTGATATTCTGACAGTGTGTTTGTTGATGGTTTCTTTCATCGCAAGTTGAGACTGTTTAATCTTTTGGCTAAAAAGCATAAAAGGCCTTCTTTTCTTGATATTTTCTGTTTTAATGTCTTACCAGACATACTAACAAGTGTCAATACATCATGCACTTGTGTTATGGACCTAAGCATATATATCTCATAGTTGAAGACAAGCTACTTCCTCTGATATATATATAGATGATTATATGCTTGAACATGGTGATTGTATCTGTGTGTCCACAGAACGACCGATATGTCCTTGCCGGCTTCACCAACAGCTTTGACAACTTTGCTGAGTTTGTTGTCTTCGACATGACCTTGACCTCCTACACTGTCTCTGACCCTGCCGTCCTGCGCCTGGATGCTAACCCAGAATGCACTGCAGTGCTGCCGCATGATGAGGCAGTAACAGGACTGCGCAATGGTGACCTGGTGATCTGGAGCCTGCGCACCGGCCAACCCAGCCGACAGCTGCTGTCGGGTTCTGGGCGTCATGCACACTCACGCGAGGTGAAGGCCGTAGCAAGGTCAGAGGACAGCAAGTACCTGGTGTCAGCCTCAGCTGATGGCTTGCTGAAGGTCTGGGACGTTGAGACAGAGCGTCACATCAACACTCTCAATGGCCACAATGATGAGGTCTGTATACTTGTCTGAGTCTCAGTATGTCTATATTTCTGTCTGTCTCTCATCCAAAGGCAACCCTGCATGGTTGACAGAATGCTAAAATCCCAGAAATTGCTGTTGGTTGGCCTGTTTATCTGTTTTGTCTGTTTGGCTGCATCGCCTTCATATAATGGTAATGGTTGACTGTGCGTAAAACACCAAATTACGTACTTGTCTGTCTGTATTTCTCTCTGGCTCGTTCTCTCTCGTACTCTCTCTGGCTCTCTGTTGTTACTGCCAGTGAAAATGCAAACCAACCTCAGACCTTGTTGGATGAGTGTGCCACTGTGGTTGCTTCCAGTGAAAATCAACCCAGTCTAAATAAACCCTGTTTGTTTCCATACAGGTATGGTGCTGTGCCATCTCCCCAGACAATGAGATCGTGGTGTCTGGGTCACGTGACAAGACCATACGTCTCTGGAGGCTGAAGAGTGGCTCTGAGATCTGCAGCTTCAACGCCGGCGTCGACATCTTCCATGTCACCATGTCACGTGACAAATCCACCATCGTGGCCCTCGGTGACAAGCTGGGTGCCCGCAAGTTAATCATGTTGCAGGTGGTGCGAACAAAAGTCCGGCGCCAGATAAGTAGCTAGGTTTAGCAGCCGATGAAATAAGTCATTTAAGTGACAACCGGAAGTCAACAACCGTTGGAGAGAAGCCTTTCATGGCTGACTGGGGCGCGTCATGACGCATTCTTTGATATTTCTTGACGTTTGTAATCAGTGTGATTTCAGAGATAGTCAATCAAGGTGCAAAAAAATATGTGTTTTTCTGCTGGTACTTGACATTTCTTCATAGACACAAGAATGCATGAAGTTATTGTCCATCAAATTATTTAAATAAAGAATGTTTTGCAAAAAGAAATGAACGCACGCAAAAAGTATTTGATGATTTTGTTCAGTTTGCCTGATTTTGACTTGTGTATAGTAGACAAAAAGCTGGAAAGAAACTTCATTGAGAGAGTTCAAATAGTCCTGTGGGGAGGTTAGAAAGCTGCTGAAGTTGAAAGAAATGCATTTGAGTTAATCTTAATAACCTGACATCAATACTCTGTATGATTATGCGAAGTGTTTACAAATTTGAGCTTCAAACAAATTATCACCAAAGCTGTTGCCATTCCATCCACATCATTTGAAAGTCCAAACACACTAACTCAACCGAAGGGAAAAGTTGTGATTGCATTTGCCTTCAAAGACTTTGCCAGGAAATATCTTCGAAAGCTATGTTGAAGTGATATACAAATGTATTATGGTCATCCGCAATAACAGCAATTTTAATCGGTTTGAAAATTCCATCAGAAATAAATTGTCTGAAATTGGCATACTTTTTAACAATTGTGCAATCACTGCATGAGTTACATCCCATAAAGCGCATTTGTGTTGAGTTTTTAACATCAAATTGTTGGCACTGTTCTTCAGGTGTTTGCTTTTTCTTTTCTTTTTCATTTGAATAATATTTACGTCAGTTTGTGCTTTGCCTCAGAATAAGTTCATAGTTGATAGAAAAGCACTTATTTCATATGTACCTGTATGTGAAAAAGACAACGAATGCTTGTGTTTGGTCCCTACAGCAATGTGAGATGATTGATTAAACATGATAGGTCCATGTATAAAACAAATTTTAGTCACAAAGAGAACACCAGTGACAGAGTTAATGTCAGACTTGATCATTTGCTGTTGATTAGTAGTAGTCACCTAAAAGCAACTGATTAGCAATACTGTGACATAAAAGCAACAAATCAGGTGCAGGACTTAGAACCATAAAAAATTAATGTGTAGTCGAGCCAGCCATACTGATCCTTTAGGAATGATTGCTAAACAGCGCATGTAAGTTAGTGTTAGGAAGATGGCAATAAAGGGAGCTCTGCATCTCAGGTAGGCCATGCAATGAGATCACATTGAAAGACACTCAGAATCTCACAAACTCTTGTGCTGAATATAAATTTATAATCTATATTTATGTACATGTTATGTACGCGTTTTTGCAAAATGACAAGTTTCAAAGCGAAAACAACAGATTGTGTATGTGTGCTAATTATGTGAATGTGATAAATCTGTATACGCATTGGTGCTATCTTTCTACTCGCATTCTTTGTACGTGTATATGCTAATGAATGTTACATAAATTTTAAATCTTGAATCTGTAGTATTGGTTGTAGATGATACAATGCGTTGTAGTGGAATGCTGCCTGTAGTGTTTTGATACTTTTGTTTACAGTTTGTTTATTTGATCAGGCTGCCAAAGTGTGCTCTCTCTTCTTTTCTTTTTTCTTCTGTTTTTGTGTGTTTGTTTTTTCTCTTTCCTTTTTTTTTTTTTTTTTTTTTTTTGGATGTCCTGAACCAAAATTTGTTCTGACATTTTCATTCAATCACAAAAAACAAATCTTGAATCCTTTAGTACAATATTACCTTTGCACAAAATTGCAATAATGTACTTTTGTTAGCTGTACAGAAACAAAATTTAATTTGTTTAGCAACTAAGTATGCTTACTTTTACTTGTTCTTGGTGGTTTTACATCAACCAAATAAAGTAGGTATGACTGCAGTCACTGCGCCTTATTATTGACTATAATTAATTTCATTTGTGCAGTTATAATGTTTTCCATCTCAGTTTTCAATGTTTATTGCACATTTTCCTTTAGTATAAATTATTTTTTTTACATTATCTTTTTCATATTTGTCCTAATTGTTATTGATATCACAACTGGTGTTTGGTTTATGTATGTTTGGACTGTGTGCATACTGTGTACAATAATATTATCTGCTGCTTGAAATGTGTTTGCTTTTTATACTGTTCAATTTTTTTCTGACTCTTATGTGCATTCAGCAACATTGCATATGAGCTACTGAGTCTCCTTAATTAAAAATAAATGTCAGTCATGACTTGTACGATGACATTCTTCATGTATTTTAATTTTGAGTGAGTGTGTGTGTGTGTGTGTGTGTGTGTGTGTGTGTGTGTGTGTATGTGTGTGTGTGTGTGTGCATGCTTGCATGCATGTGTGTGCATGCACATGTGTGCATATGTGCACATGTACATGCATATGTGAGTGCATATGCGTGTGTGTGTGTGTGTGTGTGTGTGTTCGCACACATTCATGCTGCTTATTTTTTGTCTTTTATCATTGCATTTTAGAGAAAAAAATGAGGATGGGAGGTGAGGGGGCTTTATTGTTTAATCAGTAGAGCAAAAAACATAATGAAAACTTGGTTAGAAAATCATTTATAATCATAACCTGGATTAATAAATTAACAGACAGATGGACTAAAGAATACAGCTAGAGAGAGACTACTGTGCATCATATTTGCCACTTTACTAATTCTGCCAAACTGGAACAGGACACAATGATTGGGAAAGTCAGTGTCCATACACTTAGAATAATTAACAGTGCAGTCTACAGAACCAGCCAAACTATAAATTCTTGACAATTTTTGAGAGAGATGGTCAAATTTGAGAATAAAAACAAGTGTACCCTTCTCCCCCCCCCCCCCCAAAAAAAAAAAAAAAAAAAGAAAGAAAAAAAGTTACCCAGAATACCACCATGTTGCAGTTTTTACCTAATGGAGTAATGCTGTCACTTGCAGAGGTAATTTTTTTTTTTTTTTTTTTTAATCAGGGAGAATGATACTAATCTGAGTTTGATAAGCTCGGACAAACGAAAACAAAGTGTCAGTTTCTGCATTCCGAGATGCTGACACCAACAAGTAGTGCAATCGATGAACTTTAATCATTAAAGTCTTAAGACTGCACACAACACCAAAGAAGAAAACAACATAGCCCAGCCAAAAGCAGGTAATTAAGTGTTCTAGTTCATCTCATTTTTCACTGTTTAACTGTTGTTTTGTAGCTTGATAAAGGGGATTACCCCGAAAATTTGCATGCTGTGTTTCATCCTAACATACAGCATTAACCTTTCATGTGTTTGGATCTTGCTATATAGCTGTCATTCTTGCTTCAAGTGTGTGTGTGTGTGTGTGTGCATGCATGCATGCATGTGTGCATGCATGTGAGTGTGTGTGTGTGTGCGATGCGTACATGCGTGCATGCATGTGTATGTGTGTGTGTGTGTGTGCGTGAGTGTGCATGCGTGCATGTGTGTGTGTGTGTGTGTGTTGTTGTTGTTGTTGTTGTTGTTGTTGTTGTTTCTTTCTTTCTTTCTTTGTTGTTTTGTTACGGCTTCGCTAAGGCGGTAGCAGGAGGTGGAGAGCTCGAGGCGGACGCAGTCAGCGAGTCGTCAACACCAGCAATGGGGGTGGTCACAGCCTGATCCTCAGTGCTCGGTCCTCCAACCGGGGCTGGGACAGCGACACTGAGAGGTCGCTTTTCAACCGCCGCGGGCAAGTTGGCGTCGTAGGCCGGTGGCTTCATGTCCACGTTGTAGGCCGGTGTGACGTTAGTCTCCAGGTCGTAAGCCGGCGGGTTCATGGCCGGTGGGATCATGGGCAGGGCAGAGGCGGCTGGGGCCTGTGGCATGTAGAACACTTGCACGCTTGGGGCTGGGGTGGGTGCAGGTGGCGGAACAGCAGCAGTGGCCGCTCCTTGTGGGTAAGGTCCGTTCCCGTTGCTGTTGTGGCTGGGGTGTGGCTGCGGGGTGTTGGAGCTGGCGGGGTTCACCTGGGGATTGCGATGAGATGAGCAAGTGACGTACTCAGACTTTACGCTTATGTTAATCAGACAATGATATCTTTGATCAGACAATGATACGAAACATGCTGATTCCCCTACGATAACTCTCATCTAGCATGCGTATAGATACAAGGTACATAAACTCCACCAGAGGTACATCCTCATTTAAGGATGTACATCTGGTGTAGTTTACTGTTATGTCCCTTGTATTTACACGCATGCCAGGTGAGAGTTACCGTAGGCGACTCAGGTCTTTGCTGCAGTACTTGTGTTACGAATTTCGAGCGCTAATTACCTCCCTTGTTTGTTGATTCAGCACGAGCGCTCTGGGCCTTCGTTCTGTTTCACTGAGATATGTGTAGCCCTTCGTCCAGCCGCGTGGCCTAGCTAGCTATTTACTGACCTGGGATTGTAGGGACTTGTTGTGAACGGCGATGACGATGGCAGCGAGAAAAGACAGCACGCATCCGCACAGGTCGATGGCGAAGGCCCAGGATGCGTGGCTGTTGTCGTAGACGGGGTCCACGAAGGCAGGGGCATTGTCGCGCAGATTAGCCAGGCCGCCCTGAGACTTCACCATGTACTCGATGGCCCCGGTAAAGCCGAGAAGCCCTGTGTAGGGAGGGTAGAATCAACTGAGCCGTTTGTTTACCGTAAGAAGACTTTGGAAGACGTAGCAAGATGAAAACGGACCAAAAGAGACGAGGAAAATGATAACGGCAATAAGTTGGGGGGGGGGGGGGGGGATGGGGTGTTACAACTAACATGCAGGCGCGCGCGCGAACACACACACACACACACACACACACACACACACACCACACACACACACACACACACACACACACACACTAACACTCACGCACACACACACACACACACACACACACACACACACACACACACACACACACACACATACACACACACACACACACACACACACACACACACACACACACACACACACACACAGGCGCGCGCGCGTAGGACTCCCATTCCACCAAACAAGCCCAAAGTTCAAACTGACCGGACACACCGGCCACGATCTCAACAAGTCTGTTGTGAGCAGGACTGAGCTGCATCCAGTTGATGACAACAGCGTATCCACAGGACACCACCAGACCTATCAACGCCATGCACTGCAGGACATGCACCGCAGAAAACCAGTCTGAAAAGGGAAAGACAAACTTTGCTAGTCGTGCACGGCACAGTGATCGAAAGTCGGACAGGGTTTTCCATTTTCTGAAACGTGCTACTCAGAGTTCAGTGTTTCGGTATCTGATTGGTTGATGCTCATCTTGCCATTCTGATGTCTCGCCATCAAAAAATCTCTTGCGAATCGAGCGATCCAGTATTTTAAGTGTAACGACTGATTATATACAGTTACCCACCCCGATCATGAGTCGGATAGATCTAGACAGCCGATACTGAGATCCGGGCTCATGGGCGGTTTCATTTATTTCTTACTAACATTTCAGTACATATTGTGTTCTGTCTAGCCTGTCTTTCTGCGTCAGTTAGCAGGTTTGTAGCTGCATGTAGAACTAATAACGGAAAGCTGATCTCTGTGATACTGTGATACAATTTTGTTCCGTGCATCTGTGTGACGATAAAGAAAAACAAAAACAGTAATATAAGCTGATAAATAGCAAAAGCAGTAAGCATCAGCAGCAACAAATAATGTACCACACACGAGCTTTTTTGATATTTAGACATTTCTCCTTACAGACAGTATTTCAAGGCCGGTATATTTTATAGTTACAAGCAGATAATGGAAAATAAATCAAACAGCCTAGAAAAACCCAGTCAAAATCAGTAGATTTGGAAATAATCAAAAATACAGCGACACTAAAAAAAAAAATGTATATATAAGAAACGAACAACAACAACCACAAACAATTATATTATTACTTCATTAACCTAGGTAAGTCAGGCAGTCGTTGCTAACAATGCATGTCAGGCTTATTTCCAAGCGTTTGTCCTCGGTGTGCAGGCTAGTGTCACATTGTATTAGGGGCCCAGATGAGCACAAACACAACCTTAGGAAACCAAATCACTTTTACATTACATACAACACTCGTTTTCGGCATAATTACAGGCACTTCTTCATATTTTTCACTCTATCTAAACCGTGTGTTTTAAGTGCATTCTGAATATGCTGACATTTTCCTCATGCAAGCATACTCCAGGTTATACCTGTGCTGACATTTCCCTCATGCAAGCATGCAACAGGCTATACCTGTGCTGACATGTCCTTCACGCAAGCATACAATAGGCTATACCTGCTGCCCGATTCCCCAATTATAAAAAGAGGCACCAGAAAAGCAAGAGAATTTCCCGTCATTAAAACATATAATAGCCTAGTTATCTACTGGTTGATGCAACAATAACAAAAGACAGCAGAATCAACAGAAATTTCAAGAGAAAGGAAGAACCTCTCGCTGACGTTTTGTTCAGATTCTAAAGGAAGAACCTCTCGTTGACGTTTTGTTCAGCTTCTAAACTAAAACTGCCTGAGACACATTCTCGTCAATTAATCAGCTCGGTTACCGGGAGTTTTACTGTGGATTGAAGCACAGTGCGATTGTCCATTGGCTTCAGAACAAGTGACCCACAATCCGTTGTGCCCGCGAATGTCCAAGGGTCCCCGACGGTACATAGCTCCGGAGGGGTGCCTGGCTGGGCTCAGGTTGTGGCCAGAATAATGCAGATTGGTCGTTGTCCAGTTCGGAGACGAAAAGCCGATGATGAAGAACAAACATCCGATCCACAGAAAGATGATCCCACTTTTGTACCCGTTCGATCTTTGCGTGAAAAACTGACATGGTCGAGTTCCTTTTTGCCCTTGAAGCAACAATAAAAAATTCTAAAACAAAGATGATTTCCAGCATTATCAAAAAGAGCAAAACGTACAAAAGGCTAAAAAAAAAAAATCTTCTGTTATGACAAGATTATGAGAGTCACGTACGTTTTGGACACCTTGACTGAGGAGACATAAACCGTAGACACAATATATATATTTTTTCCATTCTTCTCATTCTGTTTGTCATATCGTGTGTTTTTTTGTGTGTTTTTGTTGTTGTTGTTGTTTTGTTTGTTTGTTTTGTTTTTGTTTTTTGTTTTGTCCGTTTGTCGGTTGAAAAAGAGGTCTACCCCGAAAATGTGCAGTTTTGTGCTATATCCTCCTCCTCCTTTTTATTTTATTTTTTATAAGCGTCCACTTGAAGTATTTGTGTGTTTTGATCAAAAGTGAATTCAACTTTTTTTGCCCGTCTTTACCAGGATAATGAAGTTTTGTTCTAAATTCTTTCCGTCTTTTAAAAATTAGTTTATTTCTCACTGACTGAAGAGATTTCATTCAACCGCAAGCTAAGTATTTTCATTGTTTCATTGTTCTCAGTCTTTGCTTGTCATATTTAATAATCGATTTGTTTGTCTGTTTGTCAGTTGAAAAAGAGGTATATTCCGAAAATGTGCTCTCTTTTTTTCTTTTCTTTTTCTTCTTCTTCTTTTCTTTTCTTTTTACATCGTCCTCTTTAACTTTTCGTGTGTTTTGATCTACAAACAAAAATTAATTCAGGTTTTTGTCTGCCTGCGCTAGATAATAAAGCTTTGCTCTAAATTATTTCTGTCTTTCAAAAACTATTTTTTCACTGAACCAATCTCCTGTATGATTTTTTCAAAGGGAAAGAGAGGTATTAATACAGGTGACCTATTGCCGAACTAAAGGACGTCTTTGATTTATTTTCCGATGCTCCTTCCTTCTTCTTCCTTTTTTATTTAAATTCTTTTCACATCGGTGATATTAGACTGATCTTACAATAATCATGCTAACAACATTTATCAGCAAGTTGCACCAATCTTTCTGATGCTGTCTGAAAGCAAAAAGAAAGGCTGAAAATTTTCGTCGTGAAACAATGCGATAATAGCTAAGGGGTCAAACAACACGTTACCGAATAGTCGTAGTGTTCGTTGTTTCCAAAAGGCACACACGAGTCATCTGCCTGGAATACAGATACAGTTCTCAGGCATGAGGAGTCAATCTGAGTTAATATAGTGTTAGGGGACTGTACCGAGGAGACATTTTTAGGCTGTACAGAGACGAGCAATCTTAGTCACGATGGAAGATATCATGTTTCAGGTTTTGTCTTGTGACGTTGTCATTAGAGGCTGTGTAAGCACGATGTTCTTGTATGTTTCTCATAATTGAAGTGACGGGGTCTGGTTTGTAGGCTGTCGGATCAGGGTTGGATGTAAGTAGAGTATCCGCTTGCAAGGGTGTGCCCAGAAATTATCCCCCCCCCCCCCCCCCCTCAATAACACATAGTTATACGGACGCACGCATTCACACACAGACATCGATACATATTCTGTCTGTCTGTCTGTCTGTCTGTCTGTCTGTCTGTCTGTCTGTCTGTCTGTCTGTCTGTCTGTCTGTCTGTCTGTCTGTCTGTCTCTCTCTCTCTCTCTCTCTCTCTCTCTCTCTCTCTCTCTCTCTCTCTCTCTCTCTCTCTCTCTCTCTCTCTCTCTCTCACACACACACACACACACACACATACCCCCCCCCCACACACACACACACACACGCACACCACAGTCGTCACATATCCATACACACACACGCGCGCAAACAATAATATACAGGCAACATGATACTAAACAAAATTGAAAAGGAAAACTGCCACGTCCTGTTTATTGTCAGTAGAACTTTGCAAAATGTAACTATTATTTTATAAAGCCAGTTTTTCTGATCTTCCACACGACATTTTAACGATATCGTATTTGAAAACCCTCCTTTCTTCTTCTTCTTCTTCTTCTTCTTCTTCTTCTCCTCCTCCTCCTCCTCCTCCTCCTCCTTTTTACTTTGACGTTGCATAATTATAATATTAAATGTAGCAAACTTTCTCTGTCTTCCACATAAGTCCTTTGGTTGAAAAAATACTCAAATGTTATCCTTTTTTTTTCTTTTTTTTTCTTTTTTTTGAGAAGGAAATGATCGCAAAACAAAAACAGGCACTAAAAATACGACATGCGGGTGCAGCAATACACAAAGACTTTGCAGGTGCAGATAACTGCATACATATGGATACAAAACACATTATTGTGTGTAATACAATCACATACATATGGGTACAAAACACGTTTGTGTAATACAATCACATACATATGGGCACAAAACACCTTTCTGTAATACAATCACATACATATGGGCACAAAACACATTTCTGTAATACAGTCACAGACATATGGGCACAAAACACATTCGTGTAATACAATCACATACATATAGGCATAAACACATTTGTGTAAAACATATACATATGAAAACATCAACAACAATACATCGACAACTGAACATAAAAAATACACGAAAAAAAGCATTGAGAGGGAGGGAGACATGATACCTACTACTGCATACGTTTTTGTTGTTTTTGTTTGTTTGTTTGTGTGTGTGTGTGTGTGTGTGTGTGTGTGTGTGTGTGTGTGTGTGTGTGTGTGTGTGTGTGTGTGTGTGTGTGTGTGTGTGTGTGTGTGTGTGTGTGTGTGTGTGTGTGTGTGCGAGCGTGCGAGCGTGCGTGTGTGTTTCCCCTTTTTACTTTGGAATACACTGCTCTCGAACGTCAATCACTTCAGCTACGTAATTAAGGCTGTATCCAAGCCCTCTCCGGCCGTGGCCGCAGCCGCAGCGATCTCATACTTCAGCAGAAGGCCTAGAAGAGACCTCCGGGGGCCGGAACCCCCCTGCCAGATGCTGAGGCGGGAGGAACTCCAAGTTTCCTCCGGTGGAAGCTCCCGCGGCGGAGAAAGAGACGGCTGTGGACAGCGCGGCGTCTTGGTGGCCAGGCTCCATCAGTCGGTTGGAAGCGCAGATGACGACGGTGGACAGGAGAGAGAGGACGCAGCCTGTCAGGTTAATGAAGTAGCCCCAGGCCAGGTCGTTCTGGGTCACGGAAAAATGCCCCAGGCC
>OY757541.1:39778673-39886173 GCA_963584105.1 Alviniconcha strummeri
TATTTGCACGGTCTCTATATCACCGGCAGTTTAGGCCTCTTAAAAACAATTCGGACATGGGATCTTTAACGTGCACAAAAATCCTTATAGTGCATTCTGTGCAAGCAAAGGCGAAACAAAACTTAACCTACAAAGCTGCACAAGTGTTGACTCAGGAGAACTAAAAGATCCTACTCCCTATACCTTTGCTGTTGTGTGCACTGTCAAGCATGTTAGCCAACTAGTCACGAATTCGAGTAGGTCAGGTTGCTAGGTTCAGTATCTTTAACTTCGGAGAGATATTAGAACCGAGGCCCTGAACCCATGACCACGCTAGACGTGACATTTTTTCAAACCGGTGTGACATCTATAAGTTGCCGGAAGTGGCTTCATGGAAACCGGTTTGATAATCGCTGTAACCGGTCGACGGTCGTCGACAATACTAGAGCTATACTATTACTAGCAAACACCCTGATCCATTCCCCGTCTAGAACACGAACGCATACACACACTGCAGACACACACACAGAGGCACAATGCGATACGCAGGCCGGCACGCACGCAGGCACGCAGGCACGCACACACACACACACACGCACGCACGCACGCACGCACGCACGCACGCACGCACGCACGCACGCACGCACGCACGCACGCACGCACGCACGCACGCACACACACACACACACACACACACACACACACACGCACGCACACACGCGCGAGCGCCACCTCTCATTGTGTTACGCTTTGTTGTTGTTTTTAGTTGTTGTTGATGTTTAGAACCGGTCAAACAAAATAACAGCTGGTACGTCAGTACGCCGATCTGAACTGGTAAAATGCCGAAAATGACTGGTTAACGCGAACCATGGAACAGCCGCGTGTCGGCCTATGCATGAATATATGCTACTGCAGCGTGTCGGCCTATGCATGAATATATACTACTGCAGCGTGTCGGCCTATGCATGAATATATACTACTGCAACGTGTCGGCCTATGCATGAATATATACTACTGCAGCGTGTCGGCCTATGCATGAATATATACTACTGCAGCGTGTCGGCCTATGCATGAATATATACTACTGCAACGTGTCGGCCTATGCATGAATATATACTACTGTAGCGGAAGAACTGAATACCTACCGTTGGCAAAGGCTGTACTTACTCCAACGCTGGAAGTTCATCGGTAGTCTGGGTAGCGCGACTCTGTCTACCGCCGCAGGGCTTTCTCGCCCCCCCCCCCCCCCTTCACCTCGCCCCCCCCCCTCCATCCCACTTCTTCACCTCCCCCCCCCCCCCCCCCCACACACACACAAACACACTAGACACATACCATGAATCCCACATGAAAATTTCTGACAAGTCCAACGAACAATACAATAAATAATTAATCTTGGTTGTGTAATCTCCCCCCCCCCTCCCCCCACTATCTCTCGCAAGTAGCTTAGCAAGGACTACTTGTTAGACAGGTTTTTGACTGAACCTAAAGTACAATTCTTGTAAAAGAAAGTTTTCAAGTTCGAGCTCTCTCACTCACTCTCTCTCTCACTCTCGAAATAGGAAAATCATAATTTGATGCATTCCTTTTAATAACATGTCCAGTGGTCATGTCCGCAAGGATGGAATAACGCATTTTCTGAGTGAAAGCCCCCAGTGTGTGTTAAACGGGAAAGTCAGTCAGATGCCAATCAAAACACGTTCAATGATAACATCCCCAGTGATGACAGAACACGGTTTGTCAAGGAAACGAAATAACAGTTTAGACCAGTGTTACGTTTGCCCCATTCAAACTGACATAACACAACCGTGAATCAGTTACACAGTTACTTTATTGGAATTTAGACAGTGATTCCACAGGCAATAAGTAGGAAGGAAGATGTACGTCTCTTGTAGACAATGGCTCGCCCTGGGAATGCCGCAGTGGCAGGAATCCTGGAGTATAGCTATCGTCTAATGTCTAATACGGTTGTTATACGTCCGGTCTCTCTGGACTGTACCATCTACATGCTAGGAGTGTTTGCTGTTGAAGTTAGCCGTTTAATAGGCACATGCATATGTTCATTATTTAAGACTAGGACATAATAACCAGCACTAATTAGTAACGCCTCTCCGCATCTTCCATCCTCTGTTGCAGGCTCATTCGCCAGTCGACTGCTTGTACGAAGTGAACACAGCTGGTGCTACACCGGAGCAGTTGGCACAGGTGTGAATTCACTGTCAGTTAAGAAAGTAAACAAGCGTTGTACTGTAGTGCATGTTTATTGTTTTAAAAGGCAATATAAACAGGCAGGTAAGTGTGTGTGTGTGTGTGTGTGTGTGTGTGTGTGTGTGTGTGTGTGTGTGTGTGCGTGTGTGAATTATTGCACCACTTTAGGAACTGCCCCTATATGACGTACGCGGTTCATTGGCGTTAAGAACCAATTACCAGTCTATAAGGCCAAGGCTGCTCGAGTGTGACGACAGTGTCTATAATTATTCGTCAGTCACGGACAATGAGATGCGCGTCATGGCCGGCACAGTCGTTCGAATTTAGTCTTGTTAGCAAGTAAGTAAAATTTGATGTTTTACGCCCAGTCAGTAAACCATTACGGTTATAGCAGGGCGATTGTCGTTAGCTCGATTTGAATGGTTCCCAGTCCTGTGTCACAGCCCACACACGTTGCATGTACATAGTCACAATCTGCATGCGAGTCAACAACCAATTATATACACTACTTGTACGTATAAACACACACACACACACACGCAGTTATATACACTACTTTTACACACACACAATTATATACACTACTTTTACACACACACGCGCGCGCAATTATACGCACTACTTCCACACACACAATATATATATATACACACTACTTTCACAAACACACACACAATTATATACACTACTTTCACAAGCACACACACGCAATTATATACACTACTTTTACACACACACAATTATATACACTACTTTCACACACACACACTATATATACACACACAGATATATATATATATATGTATATATATATATACACTACTTTCACAAACACACGCACTCTCTCTCTCTCCAAGCGTCAGTTTCTGTCCTTTCTCAGTCCATCCTCGGAGGAAGGGTGCCGGAAAGCGAGGCTTGGGGTGCAACACGGCACACGGCGCATTCATGCACGTCAACACACCCACTCGCTAATTCGCACACGTGTGCTTGTTGACAGCTGCAGCTGTTTGTCTCCCGGGTGACTGGCACCTCCATCGGATTCACGGCCCTGGGCATCGTTACCGTTACCAAGGAGATGGTTCTTACGGTAAGTAGCCGTCTCACTGTGGTTCTACCAAAGAAAGTAAACATGGTGCTTAACATCCACATAAACCATAAGGCTTATTAGGGACTGGGAGAAGGGGGGGGGGGTATGGAGGTGGGGGGAGAGGGAGATTATATACTTATCGCTACACTGTCACTACCAGAAAAACTTCTGCATTAAGATGGGCAGCGATGAGAGCCATTTTAATGTTTCAGTAGGAAGTGATGGACAAAGCTACAAGACAGTGTTCACAAACCACAACTTTTTTGAAGAGAAAGGAGAGCCGAAGCGGTATCGAACCGAGGTCCTTCCGCTTACCAGCCTAACGCCTTACCGCTAGGCCAAACCGGCTCACTCTACCAAAGATTATAAATACATTATTTATAATCTTTGGTTCTACTGAGCACCGTCAGCGGGCCTTATCATTCATGGGCCATGCACCCAAAGAGGCACTGATAACGCAGTCACACACCGGCTGATCCATATATTCCATGGCGGTTATCTGTGTCAAGAGTGCTATCTGTGTAAAAGAGTGGTATTTGTTATCTGTGTATAAGAGTTATCTGTGTAAAAGACTGTTATCTGTGTAAAACAGTGCATAGCAAGCAAGCAATTCCTTTTGCAACGGACACTGCGGTCCACTTCAAATTAATTAGGTTCATCAACGATGGACACCTCCTATATCTTCCGTTTGTGCTCACATAAGCAGTGTGGGCTGTTATAAAAGACCGGGAGAATGAAGAAAACGAACAGAACAAACAAACAAGACCCCACATAGTTCTCTTTAAATGCTGATTAATTCTCAATTCTGACGCCCAGCGGTCACGCGGAAGTGGTCACATGATAACAGGTCGAAACGCAAGTCACTCAGTAAATCACAAGTAAAAATCTGGCTTCCAGTTCTGGCCACAACTTACAAGCAGCATCAAACACAACCACGTCGAAGCAGTCAATAAAAACCCCCATTAAAAAACAACAACATATACTCTCAATATTCACATTTCACTCACTCACAATCATAACTGATCAAAAGCATTCTGAAACAAATTCGTCAGGTCGCAACTTGATAGGACTGTGTACACTGAATAACGGCAGCTGCCTGTGCCCGAATTCACATTTAAAAATCTTTTATTGTTACTGTTGCAGCTTGGTGGTGTTCTGACAACCTACTTCGTCCTGCTGCTGCAGTATCAGATCAAATGAACAATTATCATCCACTGCCAGATCCTATCAACCATCATCCACTGGGTGTCAGTGTCAGATCGACTGAACAACTATCATCCACTGTCAGATCCTATCAACCATCATCCACTGGGTGTCAGTGTCAGATCGACTGAACAACTATCATCCACTGTCAGATCCTATCAACCATCATCCACTGGGTGTCAGTGTCAGATCAACTGAACAACTATCATCCACTGTCAGATCCTATCAGCCATCATCCACTGGGTGTCAGATCAACTGAACAACTATCATCCACTGTCAGATCCTATCAACCATCATCCACTGGGTGTCAGTGTCAGATCAAATGAACATCTATCATCCACTGTCAGATCCTATCAACCATCATCCACTGGGTGTCAGTGTCAGATCAACTGAACAACTATCATCCACTGTCAGATCCTATCAACCATCATCCATTGGGTGTCAGTGTCAGATCAACTGAACAACTACCATCCACTGTCAGATCCTATCAACCATCATCCACTGGGTGTCAGTGTCAGATCAACTGAACAACTAACATCCACTGTCAGATCCTATCAACCATCATCCACTGGGTGATATTCTATCAAGTAAAATCCTGTCCCAGAAGACTCCCAGCCAGATTCTATCAGCTATCATCCATTAGAAAATCAACTGGTGCCTATCACACGATTCTCAGTCAATTGATGTATATTGTGCCATTCTCAAAATCAGCCGACCATGCTGCACCGTTTCAAAATCAGCTAATGTGTATAGTGTCATCTCAAATCAGTGGCTGTAATGGTGTGTACTGCATTTCCTCAAATCAGCTGATCTGTATATTGTCATCTCAAATCAGTGGCTGTAATGGTGAGTACTGCATTTTCCTCAAATCAGCTGATGTGTATTGTGTCATCTCAAATCTGTGGCTGTAATGGTGTGTACTACATTTTCCTCAAATCAGCTGATGTGTATTGTGTCATCTCAAAGCAGTGGCTGTAATGCTGTGTACTACATTTTCCTCAAATCAGCTGATGTGTATTGTGTCATCTCAAAGCAGTGGCTGCAATGGTGTGTACTGCATTTTCCTCAAATCAGCTGATGTGTGTTGCATCATTCTGAAAACCAAGCCATTGTGTGCAGTGCATTGTTCTCAAATCAACTGATGTGTTTTGCATCACACGATTTTCAAGTCAGCTAATGCACTTCATAGCATTCTTTGTGGTTTTAATTTAAAAGGCTTACTAAAGTCATGCAAGGTGTATCCTTAATTCAGTTAATGGATGTAATGCAATTCTGAAACCAACAGATCATAATGTATTACTTTGAAATAATTTATTTTCTGAAGTAGTTTGTGATAGTATATCTCAACTAATTTGTCTCAAATTGTGTGTGTCATTTTAAAATCACTTGCCTTTTACATAGTCATTATCAAATCAATACAACTACTTGTGTCACCAAAATTAATGTATGTGCAGTGTTGATTTGTAGGTTTTAGTTTTGATAAATTGTGCCCTACATCAGATACGTTTTGCACAGATGTAATACACATAATTACACTGACTTGTAACAGTGACTCAGACTCAGACAGTTCAAATAATTAACTCTAAATGCACTTCTTTGAATGCAGATGCATTACTGGTTAGAAAGTATTTTGCATGGCATCTAATGCATAGCACCAAGAGTACTGCCATTCTGAATATGGCATTTGTTTTAGTTTCCATGTGTTATGTACAATCCAAAACAACTAAACGTAACAGATTCCTGCATTATGGCAAGATGAGTTTCTTCAAGCTGATGTTCTTCAAGCAACAGGTCTGTTCTCAAAAGCACTGTGAAGTGAGTTCATAACTGAATCTTGATTAAATTTAACACCCAATCAAACATAGAAGTCATATCAGGATGAAGCACAAGTCATACAATCACAGGTAAAAGTCTACCATTCATGTCACACGTCACTACTGAGGATTGGGAAAAAATGGAGTTGAATGCACCGGGATGGCAGATCATAGAAAGGTATAACTGACGGCAGGAGGTGAAGCATGCATGACTAAACTGGCATGTATTCCGAGCTACTCCAGGCTCTGAAACAGTTAACCATTGTCTGGGTTCTCAGCAGAGGTGCCTTCACTTGTGTGTCTGCAGTACCCCACTGCATGGGTGAGTTGGTGAATAATCCACCTGGTGAAACAAAATAATCCACCTGGTGAAAGAGACAGCTATGTAAAGGATCACTCTGCTCAATGATGTGAATTGTATAAAAATGTTTCTCCAGCTTCACTACATCTGACAGCCAGAGGATCACTCTGTTCAATGTTGTGAACTAAATCAGCAACAAATGTTTCACTAGCTTCACTACATCTGACAGCCAAAAGATAACTATGTTCCATGAACTAAATTGTACAAAAATGTTTCACTAGCTTCACTACACTTGACAGCCAAAGAATAACTCTGTTCAGTGGTGTGAACTAAATTGTATACAAATGTTTCACTAGCTTCACTACAACTGATAGCTACATAAAGCAGCACTCTGTTCAACAGTGTGAACTAAATTGTATACAAATAATGTTTCATTAGACTCCAGCTGACAGCTAGATATAGGATCATTCTGTTCAGTGGTGTGAACTAAACTGTATACAAATAAATGCTTCACTACAGCTGACAGCTACATAAAGGATCCCTCTGTTCCACAGTGTGAACTAAATTGTATACAAATGTTTCACTAGACTCCAGCTGACAGCTACATAAATGATGACTGTTCAGTGGTGTGAACTAAATTGTATACAAATGTTTCACTAGCTTCACTGCAGCTAACAGCTGCATAAAAGATCCCTCTGTTTCACAGTGTGGACTCAATTGTATAAAAATGTTTCACTAGACTCCAGCTGACAACTAGATGAAGGCTCACTCTGTTCCACAGTGTGAGCTAAATTGTATAAAAATGTTTTGCTAGCTTTGTTGTTCCACATCAACATTCAGGCAAACACTCTTGTGAGTATCTGTACAATAGACAGGTGAGAAGTGTCCTGAGCTCTGCACCAGACAAATGTGAAACAAGTAAATGGTGGTTTGTTCACATGTCACTATTTGTGCAGTCTGACGGATGTAGTCAGAGTATTGTCTTGTTTATTACAAAGAACTGTATGCAACAAACTATGGGTAGCTGCCTACAACTTTTCAGATCCACAGATGAACCGAAGCCACTGATACACAAATCTGACTCTCATCCAACCAGTTATGGTAATTCTTTCTTGTCAGGTGGGATGAATCTGGAACAAAAATATATTGACTGAATATTTGCATTTAGACTATAATAAGAATATACTGAATATGTACAATACTAATGCTTTTGATGGGAATCGTCCTTACGGTTAAATACAGTATAATTTTCAAATAAATTTACATCTATCATGTGTTTCCCAACAGACTATCATAAGTTTCTGCCAAAACAACAATAACAACAACAAAACAACAAGAACAACTAGAAACTTCAAATTTACCAAAAGTATATATATTCAGTATGATAAGCTACATTTCTGAGTTGTTGATGCAACACACACACACATGCATACACACTCACACACAAATGCACACACACACTATCTCTCACACACACACACTCACACACATGCATACACACAGACACCACACACACACGCACATTCACACACACACACACACACACACACACACACACACACACACACACACACACACACACACACATACACACACACACACACACACACACACACACACACACACACACTTTTCTTTTTTAAATGTCTGTGCACTCATGCCTACTTGTGTCTAGCCTCCTCTTGAAAGAGAGTGTCTTTATTATAGTACTCCAGGAGCAGCTGTTGGTCAGTGAGGTGCTGGTTCTGCTTGAGGAACTGCTCAAAGGTCATGTTGGCATCCATGCCTTCCTGGATGGCCTTGGACACCAGGTGGATAAAGAACATTGTGATGGTCTCATGGTAGCCTGTCTTGATCTGAAACACATCACATGCAGACACACAGAGATGAACAATCTGGAATGTAAAGATGGGTGGCAACCTGCTGGATGCCCACTGTTCCAGACAGGATCATATATATATATACATTTTGAATCTCAGCTAAAGCAATGGGGTTTTTCCCCCCATCACCATACCCTACACTGTATCTGTTTAACACAGTGCTGCCTTTGTCTCCTATCACTTCATGATTCCACATGCATGCAGTATATGTGTAAGAAAGAAAACCACTTGCCTTGTCTCTGTTCCGTTCATTGTATTTTTGGATTCCTAGTCTGAAAATCAAAAAACACATAATTACTAACAACAAAAATATTATTATCATGTAAAGTACACGCATGAACACACAGAAAGACATGGGCAGGCAGACAAGCACACACACACACACACACACACACACACACACACACACACACACACGCATATATGTATACACATGTGCACACAAACACACACACACATGTGCATACACACACACACACACACACACACACACACACACACACACACACACACACACACACACACACACACAATACAAACAAATAACACAAAATACCCTAAGCAAAAGAGGAGAGCTGGAGAGAAACGGTCAGAAGAGCAATTTCACAGACTGCTAACACTCTCAGTAAACTGATAAAATGTGAAGGATATGAATATTTAGCACCAACCTTGACATCAAGACAGTCAAATCTGAAGCCTAATCTTCTTTACAAATTCCAGGTCTGGGTGCACTTACAGTCAGTTTTGTATTTTCCTTTATTATCCACCACTTGGCCTCCTTTTTTTCTGAATCCCCCTTCTGCAGAATTTCAGTTGACCATTATTGTGAATTTTCTAAACTTTCCAAAATGTTTCAGGCCTGGCAAAAAGTGTTCCTAACTTTTTCAAATTTGTAAAGACCATACAAACAAAAAGATGATGGGGAACACATGTCTATATTCACGTATTTGCGGCAAAACAGTTGCACACACAATCTGATCCAGCTCTGACAGAATGAAGATGACATGCACAACTGTGGTCACTGTGTGTACTGACTTAATGTAGGGCTGGGCTCCCTCCGCTCCATACTGCTTGATGTAGTTCCAGGCCATGCGCAAATGGGCCTCATGGGACCAGTCCTCAAATGGCAAGGTGGCATCTTCAAATGCTTGAAGGAACAACTGGTCTCCAACAGAGCGAAAAGACCTACGAAGGTATGCCAAGTCAGTCAAAATTGTGAAGTCATGTTATATGAACATTCCTCTTCATTCTTCTTAAAGCACAGATAATCATCACCTGCTTCTTAGAAGCAAGAGCTATAATTATTATAAACAAAATGCAAAACAAAACAAGCAAAACAACAAGAAGACAAAACAAAATCACTCTCAAAAACAAAACATCCTCTGTTGCAAAGTTTGATTAAATTCACTGAGATTGCTTTCAGTACAGTAATGAGGGGCAGTTTTGGTGAGATGACACTGTTTAGATGTATCTCATGTAGCATGGGTTAACTTAATGGATGTGTAAATTCCCATGATTTGATAACAAGTCTCTCTCTCCCTCTGTATTATTTACCAGAGCAACTCACTAACATACTCAAAAGCGCACACTGACTCAATTTTAAGGACTTCCCACCTCCCACCCCCCAAATACACTGAATTAAAAAATCCACATAAAAGCAAACCGACTTAAGAAAAGTATACCTGAATTCAGTATTTTCTGCAACACACTGCTCCCCCCCCCCACCCCACACCCCCCTTTTCAGAACATCAAGGAGTTGAGAACCCTCTTACAAATTCTCCAGTGTATGTATCACTATCAGTGCTTTACCTGTAGAAGTAGATCAGTGGTTCTTGGATCGTCTCTGACAAACTGACTCCATTAACATGGCCGTACCAGACGTTGTGATCCCCCACCCCATGGTAAGAGTGGGTCTCACACAGCAACACTGCCAGTGACCCCAGGATGATTGGTAAACCCTGAACAAAATGTTGGGGTCTCATAGAAACTGTGGAATGCCTAAAGACAGTGATCTTTACTGGAGGGGTGGGGGGGGGGGGGGCGGTGGAGGAGGGGGGAGAGGGGTAATGAAGTAGGATGGTTTCAAAAGCAAGTCACAGGAAACTGATGCTAGAACCAAAGATGGGCATCCCCATTCAGGACGTTGAGTTAATTGGTATTCAAGGCAACTGGGGCACTGAACGCTGATGCTAGAGCTGAATATAAACATGCTTTTCTTGGCAGTGAAGTATCATGTTTTTGAAAGTATTTGGGTCATAAAACCCAAGTTCAGAACTGATAATGGGTATGTTTTCATGGAGATGTTTCATTGATTCATGTCACAGCATGGCTTTGAAAGTAATCAAATGATGGAAAACTGGTGCAAGGACAACTAGAAGGAAAACCCAAAGTAGTTTGAACTTGAAGACAATGCCCCAGTAACAGGCTCTAAGTTCTTACTGTACCACCTGAAAATCTGCTAAGGTAGAGCCAGTTACTCAATGATATGGGTACAGATCTATCTATGTTATCATGAGAGGAAAGAAAAACAGAAGAAGAAAAAAAGGGAAAAAAGGTATTCCATTGAAAAACAATAGTATGTGTGATTTGACTTTCATTAACCAAAGCATTTTCTTTGATGTAAAAGAAGAAGAAAAGAATTTAAAGCACTATGACATTTATAAAACACAACAAAAGTCTTCATAATCATTATGGCTGATGCTATTCATATACCTACCTCATCTCCTTGTACATGAGGTATGCTCTCAAACTGACATGTCCCTGGCTCAGCGTACTTGGAGAAGTGAATGCCATGCCTCAACTGTATGGATAGGAAGAAGAGCAAATGCACAGTTGACATGCATCAGAAACAACAAACCAGAACATCTTATTTTTTCATACCTTTTGTGACCTTGAAAGTGAATCCAAGTTGCTAAAGCAGATTCCACATGTAAAGCTTGACAGTATCTGTCAATATACTCAGTTTTAAAGATTATGCTAAACAGCATCAAAGAAAATGGCAACATCAGAATGTTTATGATAGCAGGAGATGATGCCAAGACCACTGAAATTACCCCCCACCCCACCCATATTATCCCTCCCCCCCAACCCCCATTTTTTTCAGAATGTACTCAGAGTAAATGAGAAGTGGGAAAAAAATGGCAATAACTGCACTCAAAGAGTAAATGTAAAGAAACAAACAACAACTGGCAATAACTAAGACAACATCAAGTTAATGCTTCATTCTCAATGAGCATGTTATAACTGAAATATTGTACATGTGATATATATATATAATATATTACTAGCTGTAATATAGCAACTAGATTAACTGGGGGAGGGGATGGGGGGGAGGAATGATAGCATTTTGGGCAACTATTATACCTGATCTTGAGCCAAAATGTGCACAGCAAACTTCCCCGTTTTTCTGATCATTTCATGCATACTGTCAACAAAAAAGTCAGAAAATGCACATAAAAAATCATAAAATTATAAACATCTGCTTCTTTGTTGTTGTTGTATAATTTATAATGCACTGTGCTTTTTTGTGCTGAGATATGTCTAAATTACATGTGAATAATATTTTTCAACTAAAATGTGTGTGTGTGTGTGTAGGGTGTGTGTGTGTGTGTGTGTGTGTGTGTGTGTGTGTGTGTGTGTGTGTGTGTGTGTGTGTGTGTGTAGGTGTGTGTGTGTGTGTGTGTGTGTGTGTGCATGTGTGTGTGTGTGTAGGTGTGTGTGTGTGTGTGTGTGTGTGTGTGTGTGTGTGTGTGTGTGTGTGTGTGCATGTGTGTGTGTAGGTGTGTGTGCATGTGTAGGTGTGTGAAGGTATAGGTGTGTGTGTGTGTGGGTGTGAGCATTTGTGTGAGACACCAAGTACTTGACTACCTCTGTTCCATTGCTACAGGCATTCTGCAAGGAAGGCAGTCAACATTTTGCATGCTGTCTATGTACATGACATTTAAGACAGAGAAAAAAGAGGCAGTCCTGAACAAGTAAGGGAAGTAAAGAGGGAGTCAAGGGAGGAGAGAAGGAGGAGGAAATTGAAAAGATTGGAAAAAAAAGGGAAAAGATATTGAAAGGAGGAGAAAAAGGTTGAGCTTGAATACACCAGAGAATAGTGCTATACAAAAGCTATCTATTATTATATTCTGTGATTACCAAAGCAGCCTGCACTTAGCAGACTGAACAGTTACCTGTTCTGGCGCAGGCAGAAGGAAATGATGGCTGGTGATGCAGAGACACTGGAGAAAGAACTCAAAGTCACGCCCCGCTTCACCCATCCTCTTCTGACTGTATCATACTCTCCTGTTGTTACCACTATCACTGCATCACACAAGAAAGGACCGCAATCAGCAGGTTTAACAAACAAACAAAACAAAACAAAAAGGAACCAAGCAGTGTAACAATTTAACTTGAGTGTAAATTAAGTTTTGTATGTCAGTATGCTTGCTTGTGTGTGTGTGTGTGTGTGTGTGTGTGTGTGTGTGTGTGTGTGTGTGTGTGTGTGTGTGTGTGTGTGTGTCACTGTGTGTGTGTGTGCGTGCGTGCACGCACTTAGAATAGTCTCTACAGACCAGATTTTGTGCTTTATAAATGCTTTTATTATTAATCATTAAAATTACTTTCAGCAGAGATATTCCAAGCTGGGTATTTTTCTTCACTTCTTGAAATTGAAAGGCACAATTTATAAAATATAAGTCACACATTATTTTTATGATCATTCATACTGTGACACACAGCAAGATGCCTAATTATTCCAAGAGAGAGAGGGTCTTGAAAACAATTGCCATTTGAAAGATGGGGTGTCACTGATAATATGACCTACAATTACAAACCTTGTTGTGGTACTCTGCTCATGGCCTGCTTGAACATGTCTGCTGTGTTGGTACTTGCTGAAGAGGCACCGTCAAAACTTCTTCTCCACTGCAAGAGTATCTCTGCATTGTCTGTGGTGCCTGCTGATCACATCAATTTATAAACAAGTAAGTGAATTAATTCAGTACTAATTCAGTAATTGTCCAAAGATTGGATAGTATATTTTATTGCATTCCAAATGTGTGTGTGTGGTTGTGTGAGGAAAAATAATTATACTATAATTTATACTGATCTTGAGGAAAAATAATTATACTATATTTTTTTATGTTTCTAATCCTGTATTGAATTTTATAACGCAATTAATATAATAATAGAATGTTCAATTAACTAAAGTCAATAAGCAACAGATTACAGTAATCAGAAAAGTGTACTATCAGTTAAATTTTATGTACCTTGTCCTGAACTGCACCTGCGAACACCAGCTGAATAATGTGTTAGGATCTTTGACCAGTAAAGCTGAGACTGGTGACTGGGTTGTCCAGCCAAAGGTCTGCTGACAAGAATCAGCAACCTTCGGCAATGATGAAGAACCTTTGCCATCTGAAAATGAAATCATCAAACCTTGAATCGTTTGAAACACTTCAAAAAAGTATGTATTATATCCATAAATTCCCTCCCATAAAGATGAACTTGTGGCAAAAACACCTCTTACGTATAATTTCCCGGATATATACAATTCCTCTAGATTTACATGACTTTGTGGGGTCATACACCAAAACATCAAATAATTTGGTCAATTCTTCGGGACGACCTCTGACCATGAATTTTGAACAAAACCGGGGCTGTTTGTTTTTTCTTCAAAACTGATAGCGTAGTGTTACAATATTCTGTCACACACAGAAAGGATCAATGGCATTATTATTCTATGCAGCTGGGATGCAGCCAACACACTTAACTATTGTTCATGCCAAACGTCTGATTCTTGACTGCGTTTCTGAGTTCGTCTGCTTCTGTTCAAGGATGACAGGAAGTGACCAGAGGTGAAGGCCTCAGGGGGAAATCCCTGACGTCATTTCAAAATGGCGAGTTGTAGGAGATTCCTACAGTGCCGAGCTTTAGAACTTGTTTTCCGTTGTAATTTCTCTTCAAGTGTGTTGGTTTGTAGCTCTAGATCCCATGTCTTAAAAGGCAAATCATCCAGCTCTCAACAATGGCTCAAAAGACAACTGAAAGATCCCTATGTGAAAAAAGCAAGGACTGAAAACTATCGTTGTCGGAGCGCATTCAAGCTGTTGGAAATAGACGAAAAATTTCGTCTGCTACGGCCTGGCAAGGTCGTCATTGATTGTGGTGCAGCTCCTGGGTCGTGGTCTCAAGTTGCTGTTGAGAAAGTGTGTTCAAGTAACACAGACAATGGTAAAGATTTTACTGCGGGGGGAGGGGGGGGGGGGATAAACCGGGCTGTGTAAACCCCCACTGCCCCCCCCCCTCCCTTTTTTTTTTTTTTTTCTGGGGGCAGGGGGGACTGAACAAGCTTGGATTCAGAGGCTGCCAAGTACCGATGTGTGGCAGAAAAAGAAGAAGAAGAAGAAGTTCATGACTCGTAAGGTTTTGGTGTGCGATAGTACCAGCAAAGTATCTTCCTTTGGTTGTTGTGGATGGCCACATGCTTTGCCAAATAAGGTTTTTGTCTAGATTTACATGAGAGTTTTTAACTTTTAAGGGGATATCATTATGTAATAATTTTTGTTGGCTAAATTTATAATTGCTCACTTTAAGTTTAACCTTTATTTGGTGTATGAAACACAAAATTACCAACCTGAAAGAACAACAAGATTATTGAAGGCATGATGAATGCATCTCATACTCACAGACAGTGTTTGTAAAGTTTGTAAAAATAACACAGACTTGCCAACAGTTTTAGAGAAAAACAAAGTTGGAGGAAAAAACAGCTAATCTTAATTTTTTAATTTACTAATACTGTTCAGTATATTTCTTAGCTCGTTTCATATTTGTTTACTTACAATTACAAAATAATGACTGTTCAGCTTGGTAATTCATAAACAAAGGTAAGAGTTAGGGACAGTGATGCTTCTGCCCTGAGCTCTCAGCCTGTTCAGCTTGGTAATTTATCAACAAAGGTAAGAAGTACAATGATGGCTCTGCCCTGAACTCTCATGCAGCCCCACCTCTTTCCTCCCAAACTTTTGATTTGACTGCATGTGATGCTGCGTTGACTGGTGTTCAAAGTGCACAATGATTTGACCAGTTGCAGCATTTAAAAGAACATAATTTACCTCATTTGATTGCAGTAGATATATATATGTCTCCACATCAGTAAATATACATGTATATATATTATATATGCACCATTTCATGCTCAGTCCAGAAACGTTTGTAGTGTAAATGGCCTTTTGCAAAAGTATGCATCCAGACCTCTGACTTAGGAAATGTAAGTTCAGAGTGAAGTTCTGTGAAGGGTGACTGGTGCATATGATCATCTGTATGGTATATAGTACATATTATATATTCTTCTGTGGTGGTTGGTACACACAATCATCTGTATGACATATAGTACATATTGTGCAGGAAATCTTGAAGGACTGGTTATTGGCATTGACTTGGAGCACATGATGCCAGTGGATGGCGCTTTCATCATCCATCAGAGTGACTTCACTTCACCAGACACACAGCAAAAAATCTTGAAGATTCTAAATGGGAGACCTGTTGACGTTGTGCTTAGTGACATGGCGCCTCGAGCAACAGGGCAGAAATCCTTGGATCATGAACAGATTGTTGACCTGTGTTTTGCTGTGCTGCTGTTTGGCAGAAAGGTGTTGAGACCAGGAGGTCATCTGGTCTGCAAGCTGTGGCAAGGCAGAGAGCAGCAGAAGCTGGAGAGTGCGATGGGAAGTTTGTTTGAGAAGGTCAAAGTGGCTAAGCCAGCTTCTAGCAGGACAGACTCTGCCGAGATATTTCTTGTGGGGAGAAACTTTCTGGAACTGAAGAAATGAAGATGTTATATTTATAGTCAGCATCTATATTATATCATGACATTTAAGTGAGCATGACTCATACTGGCATAGGCAGCCTGCAAGTTGCGCTCACTGGAACAGTCATCATGTTTATGTCATACGCGGATGGCTTTTGATTCAAAGAGACCATCCACAGTCCAGTTTAAAGCTGAAGAAAGTGCCACACAATCTGACTTGGTGCAGTGGGAGGCGATCTTCCTCCTCATAGGGGCTAACGAAGTCCAACATCAGGTGTGGGTAGGATTTACCATGACCACTCAACTATGGCAGGCAGCTGGCATTTATTTGCACACATACTGTTAAGAATATATGAGAGAGAGAGAGGGAGATAGAGAGACAGTGCACCTACAGAGAAAATAACTAGATCTAGATGCACCAGAGAGTAACACTCTTTTTACTGAACTAAAAAGGGAATTTTTCTTCTTCTTTCTTTGTCACCAAAATGGAAAAAGAAAGAAGAAGAGAAAACATTCCCTTTTGAGAGCACCTACTTGGAAACAATAAGGCGATTGGTCCGATTGAATTCTGCTATGTGTAATCAGTCATATGGGAAGCCCCTGAAAACAGGAGCATGTCACCATAGCAAAAGACTAGCCAAGGAAATTAACCTGGCAAGGTTATATTATATATATATATAGACAGATAGATAGATATGATGACCAGTACAGATAGACAGAGAGATAGATATGATGACCAGTACAGATAGACAGATAGATAGATACGATGACCAGTACAGATAGACAGATAGATATGATGACCAGTACTTTGAACTGGCGTCAAGCAGCTATGACATGCCAGCTTCATTTTCAGAAATGAATCAACTGGTTCAGATTATTGACTACTTGCAATTGTACTTTCGAAGGCAAGAGTAAGTATGTGAATATTTCCTTGACAATCAAAAAGACAACAGAAAAATGCCTGTTTCGGAATTGTGGAAAATGTGTGTCATTTTCACACAGTCTCATTTTTTTGCCTTATTGCAATATTGGAAAGGTACAAAATTCTCAACAGAAGGAAGAAGAAACAGAGCATGCAATGTCAATGAAAACATGGTAGAATCATTTATTTCTTTTAAACACAATGGTTAGAAAAATATTTCTAGCTTTGATCCCAAATGAATGCTGAAACACTACATGGGCCAGTTTTTGTATTTCAATGCCATTTCAGAGCTTTGGCTACATGTAATGGTATAGATACATCTCTCTCTGTGGTTCTATGTTAGCTGCAGATGTCTTGCTGGATGTGGTGCAGGGGTGCACCCAGTGTTCCTTCTGTTCATGTGTAATGGATGGTATAGTCCCACAGAGAAAAATCTCTCTGAAAGTATCAATACATGTGCCATTGATTTATGATTGCATTGATATTATAGCTTACGTGCAACAGGTGGTCTGCTGCAGTTTTGCTGGTATGGCCACTTCTAAAGGAGAAAGGTGCCCAGAAAAAGTGCACAGCCCATACTTATTTTTCTCTCCCAAGCACCTTGCTAAAATGACATTCTCATGGCACATGATCAAATCATCAGTGACGTGTATGTGCATGTGTGTGTGCGTTATTTTATATCATCTCTGCAGAATGGCTGACAGGTGTGTGTTTTTTCTCTTCTGGCATAAATTTTGTAAAGCTGAATAAAGCGTTTTGATAATAATCCATTTTAATATGGTGTGTGTGTGTGTGTGTGTGTGTGTGTGTGTGTGTGTGTGTGTGTGTGTGCGTGTGTGTGTGTGTGTGTGTGTGTGTGTGCATAGGTGCATATGTTTGCTAATCTTAAGCACCAGTATGTGTGTAATGTCAGAATTACTCCATTTCTAAAATTAAATTTTACAAAGAAATACACAGGGAAGCAACAGGTGACATAAAAATATATATAAATGAAAAAAGGTAAGAACAAAGTAGAACAGGAAGCAGTAAAGAAAGAAAGAAAGAAAAAGACCACACACAAACAAAAAAAGACACACAAAAAAAGAAGAAAAAAAGACCAGAGATTAACAAAGAGGAAGATAATCTGCAACATCACATCAAGAAATAAATTGTGTATAAAAGGGAAGACCTGCACTACATTTTTGATTTACATAATTATGTTGTATGTTGTATAGCTATAATATAAAAGTGAAGATAATACAAACGTAAGTGTAACACTTTATTTGAGCTCACAGAAAGCAATAACTAAACCACAAGCTTTTCACGCAGTGTCAAATTAGCAAATATGGAATGTCAGCAAATCACTGCGCACAACACAAAAGTGCAAATAAAAGAACGTGTTAACATGACAGTAACAAGAAAAGCAAACGCCCAGATGACTCTTATTCAAAGTGCAAAAATGAGATTCTATGTGAATCTTACATGACCTTGTGATTAGGTCAGATGGTCACCCAAAACCAGAAAGCTAAATAAGGGCAATAAGAAAGCACAACAAAGTTTACAAGATCTTGAACAAACAGCTGTTTCCATGACTAAACACTAATGTCACACACGTTAGTTTGTTACCATCTGCAAGACCTCCCCAAGTGCAAAACTCCTACCAAACTCAGACAACTTAGAGAATTCTAATACTGTTGACCTTTAAGGTCAAGGTCACTGGAGCTGGTATGGATCTTTGAAGTTCACTGAAAATTAGACAAGACCCACGTAAGTTTTTTCCCATTCAGTCAGGAAATACAACTGGTGATCAAATACACAATCCTTGAATATATACCACAGTTACAAGTAGTGTCTGTAGAAACCTCCACAGGCATCACAATAATACTAAATAGTGTGAAGTTTGTGCTCGATCAGAGAAGAATTTACTGAAAACATAGAGTTCTCAGTTTCATATGTCTGACGCTGCTGTGACCATGTGGAAATGTTAACGTGTAATTTCTGTCATGGGAAGAAATACACCACTTAATTCCCCTGAATAGGTGACAAGCCAAAAATAGTATTAGGTGCATAATCTTGTTGATATACTTAACAGTCATATATAGTCTGAACTCAAAGAAAGAACTTTAAGAAACAACTTTTTGACCATTCCAGAATACACGCCAAGTCAAAAACAGTATTAGGTGCATAATATTGTTGATATACTTAACGGTTATACATAATTTTAATTTAAACTGAGGAAAACATGTTGAGAAACAACTTTCAGTTTACCATTTTTTTTAACTGACATTCCTGTGACCATGACCATGTGTCACAGTCAATAAACACATGGCTGGGTAAACCTCAACAAAGACTATCTTGAAGTACAGTTTAACATTTAAAACTACTTGTCTTGCCTCGTCCCCTGCCCCCCCCCTCCCCCCCCCCCCAACAAAAACAAAACAAAAACCACAACCCCAAAATCAACAACAAAACACACACACAAAAACAACAACTGAGATTAATGCAATGGCCAGACACTGATCATTGAATACACAACCATTTTTTTCATGAGACAGAATTGTGCCAAAAATATAAAATGATATAGCACTGTAGATCACTGGTGACACACATCTTTCTCTGTGTTCTCATGTGGAACTACCCTGGTTCATGTCTTCACTCTTCTGTGACTGGGCTTGCATACCAGAGGGCACTGGAAATGGGTTATCTTTATGTGTACCCTTCTATGTAAAATGAAACGGACATGCAAACAAAAAAGCAACAGAGAGATTACACTAGACATATGTTGTCACAAATACAATATAATTATAGTGGAAGCAAAGTTGCATTACTGTGAAAGCAGTATTATGAAAAAAGACAATCACAAAGATATCTTTGGAAAGAAGAAGTAACATATGAACAAGTTGTTGCCTGTGCGTCAAACTTAAAAACAAAAAGGAGAAAAAAGAACTGAATGTACACACACGAGCGGTAAATTGCTGCGAAACAAAACATGCAGGATATGTATTCTTTTGAAAATAAAGAAAAAAATGCACTTATTACGCAAATATTCAAAGCTACGGTAAAGCATTCCAAAACTGACAAATAATGCTTTTAGAACATGTAGTCGAGAAACCTGACTACAGACTGATTACTGCCGATTGTGTGTCCACCTGTGCCACCTTGGTCTGTCACACAGTCAACTGACTGCATGAGACAGATCCACAAACCCCAGAGCATGTTCTGTAGTTCTGCCCCCCTGTATGAGAAAGCACAAACACAGCACTGGCCCAAAGAACATTTGCAGAAAAGTCCTGGGGCTCCAAAGCGGACTTGCTGCAGCCAACCAGATGCATCAACACCACCAAGCTAGATGTCTGAGGACTATCCTTGAATACCAAAGACACAGTTGAGAAACTTACAGTGGGGTTCCCTTAAACACCTCTGTCCTGATCAGGTGGTCTGCCTGTGACGTAAGGAGGCAAAGATGGGACTGAGTTCAATATAGAACAGTATGCAGTATGACATACAAACACATTCTCTTTGCCAGCGCACGTTTTTAACACAGGTGATCCAGCAACACGGAAAAAAAACAAAAAACATTCAGGACATCACAACAATATTACTTAGCATTAAATATTAAATATGTCTTTAAACTTGATGACATAATTTTACTACCATCCAGGCAAGCCACACATTGGTATGTGGTTGTAAATGAAGGTTGAAGGTCAATGCTGATAGAGCTGTTTCTTTTCTTTCCTTAAATTTCATAAGCGGCAGACATTTACAAGATGCAGTGTTACTATTTTCAGCCAAAAGATGCATGACAGATGCGACATGTAGTCCCTCCCTCACTTCATTGACTCAAAATGTATTCAGTCAAACATGTGGGACAGCATATAATGGATCATGGACTAAAAAGTGCAGTCAAGCGAGACAACCTTAAAAACAAACATAGATTGCAACACATTTGTTTACATGTTAAATGACACAAGCTACATCAGTGTGACATGTTTCAGATACATGTATTACATCAAGAATGCATGCTAATGTATTATGCATATTGGTGTATATATATATATTAAAGAAAACTTTGCGCATTCAAGGTGGGAGATGTAAAGTCAAAGCACATAACTGCTTGTGGAAAAGTGATAACAGAGAGGTCTCTGTCTTTATACACAAAAACTGTTTCAGGTAGGGGTGAATTTGTTACTTTTCCTCCAGTATTTGGGCCATCAAGCTTGGCAATGCATCTACTTATAACTCGATTTCAAAACAATTTTAAGAGAGGGAGATGTGTTGGGGGGTGGGGGGGTGGGAGGTTACCTAATGCAACACTGACCCCCAACTGGTTTTTGCATTAATGTGAGCCATTCTGCTGGTTCATTAACAGTGGATGGCAAAGTGACCAGACAGCGTGAACAAAACACTAGTTTTGAAAAAAGGTGGCTGAAGGGGATTTGAACTTCAGCCTGCTTACCAACTGCACACCTCTAGGCCAAACCAGGCTTTCTGCACATATTATTACAACATTTCAAAAAAAAAAAAAAAAAAGGTTGGCAGGAGGGGATTTGAACTTCAGTCTGTTTACCAACCGCATACCTCTTGGAGTTCTAGGTTGTAATTTGTTTTGATACATTCTCTGGCCAAATTAATTCCACAGCACAGGGTCACTCTTACTGAAAGATAGGGTGGGTGAGGGGGTTGGAGGTGTAAACAAAGGGTTCTGTGCTGAGCTCAATCGGACCACCATCTAATACTGTCTGGACTATGGAAAGCAGGATGCTTTGAGCCCAGTTCTGGACAGCAATCAGAATGCAATTTGCTTCTTTTCACTGCAGCAGGTATTTCTCATCACTGATGAATCTGCACCATTATTTATTTTGAAGGTTTTCTTTGCCATCAACCAGCTTGTGAGGGAAACTCTGCGGCCATTCTTGCAGTTTTTTTGTTGTTTGTTTTGTACAGACTATTAATGGCGACACTGTGATTGGCTGAAGCTGTCAGATAACTGGCAACCCAGAACCATGGTTAATACAGTGGAACCCTGAAGAAAGACCAAACCACCATGAGAAAGACAACCCTGATGAGAAACCAGCCCTGTTTTCAGACCCTTTCAGGCTTTCTTCTAAAACTGCCCCTTCACACATTTCCACATAAATGAAGTTTTGACCAAGGACAACCCTCTTTCCAGACAATGGTTTATTTTAAGGAAGGTCTTAGAGGAAGGGTTCCACTGTACAATATAAAGAGAGAAAGGTGACGTATTCTTCCACTAAATGACTAGATGTATTCATCATTTATGTGCAATTTCTGAAATGTCCCTGAAGCAGAACATACATTTCTTAATGTCCCATTAGGCAGGTATTGTAATCAAATTGAGTTAAACAATGGGAAATAAGTTAATGGGGCCAAAATGGGCACACATACTTCAGTTTCTGTTTGTGTACTTCTAAAACATAGCATTAGGACTGCCAGTGCATTAATCAGTGCCACTACCTGGCTTTGATCAAGAGAACTTTGGAATCAACCTAAGAGATCAATATTAACATAGCATTAGGACCGCCAGTGCATTAATCAGTGCCACTACCTGGCTTTGATCAAGAGAACTTTGGAATCAACCTAAGAGATCAATATTTTCCTTGATGTGTCAGCATCAAATGTATTATTGGGTGCAAGGATTCTGTGTCTATTATTTTTGAACGCTGTTTTTAGTTGGTGCGGAGAAGACAGGAGTCAGAGTCCGCCCTGAAATGAAGCACTGTTCAGAACAAAAGAACAAGATGCAGATCACTGTTTCTCAGGGTCATTCAGAGCGAAACATTTCAGTACACAAGTTCAAGATTAGAGAAAATAAAATGTGAACAAAGACCGCAATAAAATCAAATTGGGGAGGGGGAAAGGGTAGAGACAAAAATAGCTTTGAGAATAAATGCAGGCATAAAAGCTGCATGTCAGTAGTACAGGCAGTGAGATCGAAGGTGTATAAGACGAGCATGGGAAAGTAAAGATGGAGGGCAGAAGTTCATCTTAATGGAAAGTCTTCACAGAACAAAGTGGAGTGTATGTTAATTCTATGTACATCAGGAATCGTGATCCAAGAGGATGCACAGGCAGCAATTTTACATGACAACAACCACAGACATTCACCATGCAAAACAAATCTGCGACCATCAGTAATGCATAAGTGCATATTCAAGTCAAACTGAATTTTTTTAACACTTAAAAATCAACCAACAATAAAAACATAAACATTATTAAAAAAAACAAGAGACAAGAAGTAGCTGGCTGCTCTACATCAGAAATAAGAACAGCAGCTGAGACTGTTTTAAAGAGCTGATCCAAATCTATACACTGAACCAAATTTAACATGCAACTAGATGAATTAATGAGATTCATTGCAAGATCACTGGATCTTGAACTTTTCGACACAATGTTGCTACAAAATGCCTAAACAGACCATGGTGTCATCAATCAACATATTTTTTACTTAAGTTAACTATGCAAAAAGACATATACAAAAATAGCACCATCAGAAATAGGGAAGAAATCTTGTCATTCCATCATCACTCACGAGCCCAATATGTTGATTATCAGAACCCCATAAAGTACATTCTGCAGGGGTATGGCAAGTGAAAAATATATCACTTTCATCACAACCTTTTGGTTTAAAAGACCTTTGTCAATCTATAACGTCTTATTCATACAAGTTAAAGAGTTCTTATTCAAGTATATAATTATTTTGGTGCATGCATGGTTGCATATATCTGTATGTGTAAAGCAAATGCACTAAGCTTGAATTTGTTTTTAATAACACACTCAAAGAAAACATGACCAAGAAAATTGATACAAAGAAATAACAGAATAATTTAGGATAAGTGTACATAGAATGGTGAACAGTTACATTGACAAATAAATAAAAGGCCCAAAAGGACTGCTTTACAAGTGTGTATTTATGATATACATACACAAAAATATAACAATCACTTTCGTTGTAAACTGATATCTGACAACATAATTATAAGCAAATGTAGTGAGTATTAGTTAACCACAAAAGTGGAAAGAATTGCTGACAAGTGGGTGGGTTATGCTTATACACAGAAAAGAACAGGACACAAGCAATGGCAGTTAATTTCTGTTGATTTTCTCAGACATATAAGCACTTAGAGAATAATTCAAATAATACTTTGGTCTGAAATACCACAGCTCAACTTTGGGGTGTTTTGTTCAGAGAAGCCAGAATGAGATTTCCGGTTTTCAACAAATCTTTGGAATTTCTTGGGACAAAATACAGCAGAAGAAAAAGGGCTGCAGACTTGCCGCACAACCTCTTCATGTGGAACACATTAAACACAAAACAGTACCACGGGTTAGACTACACCACCACCCATGCAGTAAACATCAAGCTATGAAGTGCACACTTCTCAAATGACAGTATGCCTGTTGTGTGTCCAAACAATCTTCCCTATTTCCCCACCAGTCATGAAAGGATTGTTTGCAACAGGCCGTCACAGAACCAAAACTATGACCCACCCCCACCCATGTACATATATCATGTTCATACCTTCCACCCCCTCCCTGCCCTGGTGTTTACAGTGACAAACAGTACAGTAATTTGCTGTGGGTCGTCTTTACAGGGTAACATTTGCTGCTGGTTTTATAAGAGAAAGAGGTGGCCGTGCAGTACAAAAGCCTTGAAATCGTTGTGCACATGTGCAACATTCTAAACATGCAGGGAACGGAAAGTGAGGTAAAAGGCATCCTATTAGACAAATAAACTTAGCACAAACATGCCATTTCATCTCACAACCATGATATAATGCATGTCACGTAGATATGGTATGCATTTTTGTGTAAAAGTACGCGTCAAACAGCATAGTACATAACAAAGTTCACATTCTGTAACTCAGAACAGTGGAATATTTGTAGATTTTGCTTTTATACTTCTCTGCTGAGCATTAAGCACATGTAATGATCACTTTTAGTTTACCAAATAACAAGAGTGGAGAATTGGGGCACCTTCTATTTTTTGTTTGCTTTGCTTTTTGTTTCTTTTTCAAAGGAACTAGCCTTCTTGTGTTTGAATCAACAGTAACTCCTTAAGTGCTTGGAACAGGTGAAAATGAAACATTAATCAGTAAAAAAAAAAAAAAGTGACTGAAAGTACTGTTGATTTAATACTGATTTTATAAGTTGCCTGTGTCACCAATGCTTTTTCAAGTGCTCTTTGTGCTCTTTGCTGTGTTTTGTGCCGCTTCCCAGCGCTTTTGTTTGAAGCCACCAAAGTCTCTTCGACATCATGGACAGAAGACCAGAACTCTCAGTTCTGTGTACAGGTCACAGAAAAACATTATGGGTTTGTCACAGATTTGTTTTTATTCTGAAGTGTTCATCTGTGTGGAGTGAACTTTTGCTGCTGTATTACAGCATTCTGGAAACAGGCTGACCTACAGCATAACCCGAGCCACTGTTGGTTCTCTATAACTGGTCATTTTGTTGTTGTAAAATTAGCAGGCAGATTAAATAAAAAATAAAATAAAATAAAAAAGCTACAGAAATATAATGACTACAAAAATTCACACTATTTTTTTTGTTAACATTGTGGTCATGATATTTCCGTAGCATTATTATTATTTCTTCTTTTTCTAGATTTAATCTGTCTGCTAACTTAAAAATGAGAAGGCTAGAAGTTCGCTAGAACTGAGAAGGCTAGTTCTTTTAAGGTATATGCAATGCAACTGCTGCATAAAGGATTGTCCTTTTTTCTTCTTCTCTTGCAGATTGTAGAATTAGATTTTCATGAGGAAAACAATGATTTTTGAAACCTTTTTGGGGATGGGTAGGTGGGGGAACTGTAGCCCCATTCTCTGACTAATGACTGAACTCGACACTGAGGCTCCAAGTTGAAGTCTTCAATGCCAGAATTCAATGTCATACAATTAGAGATGATTTAGTCTCTCTATGGGACAGAGAGGTATCATTGTACTGGTAATAGGTCCGTAAAAGCCATAACCATGCAGTAAAAAAATAAGACAAGCAAGAATCCCAGCCAGAGTATCCTGTTTCATATGTCACATCTGTGTAAGTAAATGGACCAATATATTGTTTAAGCAGAGCGTAGCGGCATGAAAGACTGTTTTATATAAAATAAGACTTGGCAACTCGCCAAGCCACAGATGTGCTCTAAACAGGATGCACAAAAATAAGTATCTCACAGAACCAGTACCAAACACTTCTTTTCAACTTTACACATTCCCCTGACACAAAATAGCGCTGATATGACTAGAATGCTGACTGAGACCAAATGTGCATGCACACTGGTAGCAGGATGGACACAGTTGCCTGTGTCTAAAACTGCAGATCGTTGGTAAGTGTTGCTTGTGTGGGCAAGATCCCATCATCTTTGGCATGAAGAAGAGATGCTGTGAACATTATCTACGCGTACAGCAAGCCAGTGCAGTAAATTGTCACAGCAATGCAGACTCCAGTGGTCCTCCCTTGGGCACAACCCGGATCAGAATGGGCAGCTTCTTCAGCTGAAGTTCCCGGGCCTCTGTGAATGGCTTCTGAAAGGACCCAAAGCATAGCTGTATCATTAATTTACAGAAGATACACAAGACCATGACACAGGCAGAACTTTGTCACAAGTGCAGAGTTGTATACACTTTCTGAAGAGATCAAATGCAAAACTGTGAGTGGATTCATAAAAGATCAAATGCAGTTAGGCACAGCTTGTAGCTGTACACAAAGACAAAATCTGGATGCATGTCAGAAATCTATTTCCCACCCATTAATTATTGTAAAGCGAGCTGACAAATGGTTTGTTAATATCAAACATGGCATTTGTTTACCTTTTTCTCTCTCAAAGTTGTTTGAAACTTTGAATTTGGTTATTTAAAAGCCATGCACAACTCTTCATCCACAAATGACTTCATGCAATTTGCAAGCTGCATCTGAAAAGACATATTATGCACAAGTACACCTCATCAACTATAAGTTAACTAAACAGTACCTTCTCTGCATCTTGCACAAAGTCCATTTCCTCTATCATCTCCTCCATTAGTTCATGGGAGCAAAAAATCTGCAGAAATAAAGAAGAAAAATTTTCATTCAAATCACACGAAACTGAAAAGTGAATGATTTGCAAGAAAACCATTAAACATTAGATAATGACACATATGCCCCCCACCCCTCACCCCAGTGAAAGCCATTCAGTGTAAATCTGGGCAGATGAAACATATTTCATTTACACTGGTGCAAATATCTGGGCTGGGTGTCAGATGTTGCATTTACAATTGGGGTTCCTGAGCTGGATGCAAGTTGTGCTCAGCTTGGCTCTGGAGTGGGGCTGAGTGGGGCTTGAATTCCAATTTAGGCCAACTGCTATCTGGGATACAGAGCTAGAGTCTAGAAATGTTTCAGACATATGACATATTTGGAAGGACAATGACATTAAACTTCAGATTCCAGTCTGGTTAAGGTGACACGTGTGAAGTGCTGCAACATGCACCCAGCCAAGCCCAGGGTTTAGTGTAAAATGCTCCCGATGACTGCATGATCGTTGCATGGGTCTGTTGTGGCCATTACCTGCAGATACTGGTCTGAGCACTTGAGAGGTTCCTCACTGTTGACCATGACGTTTCCCTGGTCCATCAGCTCTGGGGGCACAAAGTGCACTGCCTGGCCATCCGCATTGTGGAATATGAAGAAACGACCTTTACCAAGGCGACCTCTGCAAACATGGCAGAGCAATGTCACGGTCATTTTACATTTCAATCAAAACTTGGCTTTGTAAGTATGTGTGTGTGAGAGTGTGTGTGTGTGTGTGTGGGGTAAATGTGAAGAAAAATCCTGGATTATCACAGATGCTGAGACATAGCAAAGCATACAGATCCTAGGTGAGTGTGGCTTTAACATTTAACTGCTACACCCAACCCCAAACTACAAGGTGACCTCTGTAAAGATGGCAGAGCAATGTCACAGTCATTTTACACTTCAGTCAAAACTTGGTTTTTTGTTTGTTTGTGTGTGTGTGTGTGGAGGGGGGGGGGGGGGGGTAAAGAATAATCCCAGATGCTGAGACATAATGAAGCATACAGATCCTGGGTGAGTGTGGCTTTAACATCTAACTGCTATGCTCCCCCCCCCCCCCCCCCCCCATCTACAAGGTGACCTCTGCAAAAGATAGCAGAGTAAAATCACAATCATTTTACATTCCAATAAAAAAAACTGGGTTTTGTGTGTGTGGGTGGGGGGTGGGGTAAAAGTCAAGAATAATCCTGAATAACCACAGATGTTGAGACATAACAAAACATACAGGTCATGGGTGAGTGTGGCTTTAACATCTAGCAGCTACGCTCACCTGACTTAACTACCATGATCAGCTCCTGCTTCCTGAACCCACCTGATTATGAGAGGAATAAGCTCTGCAGCCTCGATGTCAAACAGAAGCTGAATACCATCCAGAGTCACCACGTTCTCTTCCTCCTCGTCCTCTTCTTTTTTCTTCTTCTCCTCCTCTTCTTTCTTCTTCTCTTCCTCCTCCTTGCTGTCCGCAGTCTTCATTGTGACCGCTCCTTCCCCATTACCAATGTCTGGCTGAACGGCTGCCACTTGGCCTTTTTCAGCTGGGCATGTGGCACTGGTGTCGTTTTTCTTTTCCACTCCATTTGGTTTGGTAACAGGGGTGTATCCAGTGTCACCACCTGCTTTGCAGTCACCATTTCCTTTGGCGTTGCCAGCCTCTCCTGCCAGCTTACTTGGGTTGTCTGATGACCTTGGATCAGAGAAAAACAAATCCTCTCATGTCTCAGTCCACACATTCTATGGTACGGACTGAATTAGAGCACATATAGAGAAAAAGAGCGTGTTTCCCAATCAACAATGGTTACAAAATCAAAGTACAGTATGCCAAAAGGAAGGGCTTGCAGTTGCATCACTTTAATTCACTATGATCTGGCAATCATTGGCTATTCTGCATGAACAGATAATGTGCTACAAACAACACAAATCTTGCTAAACTGTACTGTTCGATTATATTTCGTTCGCAAAATTTAACAAACAGAACCTGGCATCGCGTGCGTGCATACACACACACACATACTCACACACACCACCAACAACAAAAAGCACAACTTAAGGGGTGATATTTCTTGCACTATCATTATTGATATTTCTGTTAACATTTCTCTATCATCATACAAACAAGACTGCAGGTGCATTTGTCTTTGTGTTTTTCACATTTTCCTTAAGATACAGTAAAGAAGTACTTGACTTGTCCATGTGTGTGTGCATGAATGTGTGTGTGTGTGTGTGTGTGTGTGTGTGTGTGGGTGCATGGTTACTTGTTCCAAAACAAATTCATATCAACCACCTTTCCGTGAAGAAAGAGCTTGTGTCCATGCAATGAACTTACTGATTATGCAGGGGTGACCAGGCGCATAGAGCAGTGACATGGCCAAGGTTGGACCCATCTTTTTCAATTCCTTCATTCACCAACTGCACCAGGCTAGGGTCTCGTTCAAAAATGGACTGGTCCCTCTGCATGTCTGTGACAAAGTGTGGCCCCACCCTGTAGTGGCAGAGAGAAACACACACTTGTTAAAAAGCAGACTGGGCCAGCTGTGCCCCACTTGGCAACTGCACAGGACTAACGGTCTCAGATAAGCCCCAACGCACATCTGTGATGAAGTGCAGCCCCACCATACTGTATTTTTGTTAGGACATGCGGCCAAGAAACCTGTGATGAGGTACAGCCCCATTATGTTGGTTTAAAGTGACTGTTGGTCTGCAGCGAAGTCCGGCCCTCTGTTAAAGCTGGAGAGAAAAATGCATGTTATACCAAAAGCTGGAGAGAAAAATTCATGTTATACCAAACAAATTGGTCTGGCTGTATGTACAGTCCCACACCTTTGTAGAGGAGAAGAATGATGCCAGTATCACAAGCTACAGCAGTGCTGCTATCCATACATGTAGCTGTGATATCGATAAACAGTTCTACACAGAAACAGAAAAAAGGTTTGACAAACTATTTCTACCTCACTGAATATCTCCAGCAAAGTGATGCAGAATCACCATTTGTGTTGCCAGTGCAACAAAGAAAACACCTTATGTTCAAACACACATATATATATACAAGGACTGTAAAACTTACAAAGTGTCTTTCTGAAGCAGCTCCAGAATGCCTGCCCCTTTCCATCGTTGAGCAGATCGGACCTCTTCATCTGTCACACCAACAACCTGAACACACACACACATACACACAACAGGCCTGTTTATAATTGTAATATGTTATTCATGTCCAACAGTTATTGTTACAGTATACATTCAGAATGCATATATATATATAAAACTCCTTTTAAATGTTATAACTGCCATTTCTACCTCTGTAGATCATTTCACTGTGGAACATTCCTCCATCTACAGGTCTATAAAGTATTGTAAAAAAGAGAAAGAAGATTTCTGTCTTGTTTCATCCTTCTGAGATGAATAGAACCTGGAAACTTGTACACGTAAAATATAATAGTTAATACATGTACATCCAAACAGAAACCTAGTCTGATGCACCAAAAAGACCAGTAACTGACAACTAACTCGAATTTTTAGCACATTAGCACTGGCAATGCTAAACTAGGCATGCACACAGTACACACACACACAGGATTCAGTCAGTGATAACAAAAAGCAGTGTGTGCAGCTGGTTGCAAAGGCATTCTGTTACTGTTATTTTTGTGTTAAAAGGTCTGTACGATCAACCACATCCCCAAAATACATGAAACAGTCACCAAATGAACGACTGCCAAAAATAACTCAGAAACAAATATGAAGTACTGGTACCACCAAGGTAAGCTATGGAGAAAGGGAACCACGGCAGATTACCTGTCTGAACTGAGCTGTTCCATACGGTGTATCCAGATCAAGGAGCTGAGGCTCCTCAGCCACAAGCATGTGCTGGATGCGAGAGTCCTTGCCACCATCCAGTGGCTGGTGCCAGGGAATGTGATCACCCACATGAAGAATGTTGCCTGAACAGTGAACCCACAGTCAGAGCTCAAGACAATCATAAGAAGACCACAGTCACAGAGGACCAAGTGGCTCTGTCATTCGTAAGAAACATTTGCACCATCTTGAAAATATTGTTTGATGTTATTTTATGATTATATTAATTATTATGTTTGTGCACCAAATCAAGTTACTCTTCTATAAAGCTGAACAACTTGCATATGATGACTTTTATTGACAAATCTGTTCTTTCTCATAAGTCGTGGGTCATGTAAATTATGGGTAGGGTGATCAGATAGATGTACCTGCTCCATATATCAGTTTTTCATCAACACAAGTTCAAGGGGATCACAGACAAAATTGCAAGTTGGCCTGAAACGTGTTAAGATTTCCATCTGCAGGCTTCATAATCATACAGTTGTTCTATCAATACCTATGAGGCTATGTGTCAAAAGTACTTTTGGGCTTCAGTCTGTGCACCACACAGCACAGCTATGCCAATTCACTCTTTACTAATAAAAAAACAGAAAAAAGTTGCTTCACAACATAATACTTAAAGTCCAAGGTTTTTAAGTATGCAAAATGACCATCAAAATGACTAACAAATGAGTCACCAGTTTCAGATTTAATGAAATAAAAAAATTAAAAAAAAAATTAATTGGGTTTTTAATCGATTTTATTTTCTGTAGGCTGGCCGAGACTATAGTCTCGGGTTCTCCATCAGTCATGTGACTTTCCCGGAAGTGACGTCAGTTTGGGGAGTCAGTGCGGTTGCCATCTTAGATTCTTCAGTAAACTGTGTATGCGTGTGGTTGACAAAAAAGTTAACTATGCCAGCCTACTGTGTTGCCGCGCACTGTAACAATTCGCAGACGACCCCAGGTATAACAATGCACGAGCTCCTGCGCAATCGACCCGCAGTGAGGCGAAAGTGGATTAAATTTATACAATTCAAACGAGCTGACTTTCTTGCTGCGCCACATAATGCCCATTTGTGTAGCAAGCACTTCAGTGAGTGCGATTTCGCAAACCCCATGGAATACTGCATGGGGTTTGCTTTGAAGCTGACATGATGTTTCGGTACTCTTTCAAAATCCTGCCTGACAGGCTCAAACTGATATGGCTGTATCCTTGTGGGTCTCTCAGGCAAAGTATTAAGTTTCGTCTTCGGAGCTCGAGTTGGCCATTTTGCAGCGACTCCCCAGAGTGACGTAGCAGGCATATGGTCACGTGATTTGGGTGTCATGGCGACGCTTTCAGTACGACAGAAAATGCCTTTTTTCGTGCATTTATAACCCTCAGATCACAGTTTCACCTACATCATCATTCTCGGCAAGCTTTAACGGAAATCATGTTAAAAATCACCCCTAACCTTGGACTTGTCCTTTAATAGATATATATATATAGTGACATGTGTCGCATGCCAGCCTGGTTCATGTCAAATACATACACAGACTGCCAGACAGAAAATGACAGTGCTGACACTGTCATAGCCAAGCCATTTTTTTGTGATTATTATTTTAAAAAATTAAACAAAGTAGACCACATACTAACAGAAAAACGTCTGCCACTAGTGCCAGTCTTTTTTTTGGGGTCTTTTTTCTTTTTTAAATTCCATTCCTATAGTTCTTGGGGACAATGGTGCAAATACCTGTGTGGAAGACATAAGCTGCCAGCTTGTTGAGCAGAGTTGTTGGCCACATGGGTGGACCAGCCTCACCCTCTACTTTCTTCAAGCGAAACGTCAGCTCAAAGCCAAACCCACTCAGCATACCTCTTCCAGTAAAGCTACAAACAAAAATAAAACAAACCCAACTAACATGAAGTGTAATGAACCTGTAAAACTCTTTATGAAGATTGATTTGACCTCAGAGTACTCAGACTCAAATGCCACCATCATAGAAATCAGAATGAGGGAGGTCCAGCATCTAGAATGAGAAGAGAAAACAGCCCATATTACTTAGTAAATAGTAGTAAAATATATTTATGTATTATTGATTTCACAAACTGAATTGTTTCTAAATAAAGCCAATTAGTTTTAGTCAGTCAGGTTATGTCAATATTTATGAATCTATAAAAATAGCCTGTAAAACTTTAAAAGGCTTGCAAACTGTACTAGTACTACTCAACAAAATGGCTAGCACAATAGTCTTTTACAGAACAATAATGCCATCATTCTGCTCTAGTGTCTATGCAATCCCCCCCCCCCCCCCCCCCCAAATATTAGGGAGTTTCCATACAAAATATTCAAATGCACACACAGCAAAAGCTAAAATGAGTGAATGTAGCCAGGAGCCTTACCTGTGTACTCTATTGTCTCCATGTAGATCTGAAAAGCCATAGGTGACATAATGCCAGTGTGGTGGAATTCCTTGCTCAGCATCCCCTTCATTGGAGTACATGCTGATGTAGTCCAGAGGGTGCGGGCCCCCAAGCCTGAAAAATATCAAAACAAATGTTCTGGTTTTAAAACTTTAGCCACTCCAAGTCCCATTCTTCTCAACCTTAGGTTATGACCCTGTTGAACCAGTAGATCAACCTGAATATGATGTTGCCTGTCGAATCTTTACAGCTCAGCATGAATCACACTTCAACTTTTATTAGTTTTAGTGATTACAGGGTTAGACTCGGCACGTAAACTTTGTTGCTTGAGTCCCAGAGTCAGAGTACATCTTGAAATGGTCATGCTTCTGAGTCTATCTCAATATCTGCTACACCGAAGACTTTGATCATGACTCTCCGTGTTTCTAAATCTGAGTCTCTCCCTCTCTGTCTCACACACACACTAACATGCGAATATGTGTGTGCCTGATGCACTGTCAGTCCAGTATAGCATTGTAACACATACTGTTATGTTTTAGTACATTTGGATCAAACACTACTGAAGCATCTCACATTGACACTGCTTGACTAAAAGAAGAGAAATCATGCAAAATGCATAACTCTGCCAGAAGTAAGAACTAAGATACAGAAGAAAATCATAACCCCAAACTTATGAAATTAAAATGTATGAAACTGAAAAGCTACCATGTGCACAATTTTGTTTAATCATGTATACCTACATGTATGTACAGGCATTGTACTAATTTAAACTTGATCTGATAAGAACTTACTATTACAGTGTTAGTGTTAAGCATTATGTCACTGTTTTAACCAATAGGACAGTGGTTGAGCATATATACATTTATAACAATAATAAACAGAACAGAACACAGTCATTCTCTAAAAGTGCATGGACATAAATAGCTGAATATAAATTCAACTGTGCAACTAAAACAATCCAGGGACTGGTACTAGAATGTATCAGTACTATCACAGACACAGGTCCATCATGGCATCAGACATAAAAAAAACTGTGTAATTCACTAATTGTGTGTGTGTGTGTGTGTGTGTGTGTGTGTGTGTGTGTGTGTGTGTGTGTGTGTGTGTGTGTGTGTGTGTGTGACTTTAAGTTTAATGTGCACCTTCTACTGGGTTAAGGAAGAAAACTAAAGATTGTAAATCAAAATTAATGCACATGTAATTTGTATGCCAAACCGATGCATTGACTGAACATGCTGAACATTCTTATGATCAAAAGACCAACATAATCAAGATTCAGCAGACCCACTATTAAAACTACCTGTGATTGAGAGTAACTTATAGTTATAAAGCTTTTTTGTTTGTTTTTTATTAATGTCTTAATGAATATATATATAACTTACAAATTTCTGTATACCGCAGTGATGACATTTCATATAATTCATCAAACAGCAAAATAGCTGTGTTGAAAAACACAGCTTTTGGCTCATAATATAAGCAAGGTAGCTTTAGCCATTGGCATGTTTTGTTTTTCACAGATCATACATGTATACTAACACTAGTCTGGTGAACATTTTGTTTCTTCTGCTTTTCTAATGTTGTCATTTCAATAATTCAAAATATTCTTTATACTATCCTATCCTAGTATAGATCTACACTTTACCTAGCCATCACTTACTTACATGTCCTACTAAATCCTTCTCATTGGTGGGTCACCTGTGACACATAGTGACAATGCTCAAGCGAGTCAAGTGCACTCACTGTGTACTGTTCCTGGCTTCTAATTCCATCATTTGCATTTTTACTTGGCACTATACAGCAATATAGCAGTACAGGCAGTCATTCTCTCCCACCCACCCACCCTCAGTTTGTTTATTATTTCAATATATATGTGTGTGCTGTTACTGTAACTGTATACTTATATTCATAGTACCATACTTTGTACTTTGTTCCATGCCTATTGAACAATGGGGGTACCCTTTTTTTTCTTTCTTTTTTTAACATTATATGACTGCTATATTAATAATAACAAGCAGAACTTGGTTCCAAATCTCCTACCCCCTGTAAAACCAGCACAGCTATCGATAAATTATAATTAGTATTAAATGGGGAAAAAAGAATAAGAAAAAAGAAAAAATAGACACTAACACTAACAGTAACACTGTAACAAAACAGTACTCACACTGTACATGTTCAGAATGTAGCATACTACTACTGTACTAGTTTATTAGTTACTATTATTACTACATTACTCGCAAGTCCCACCTTCTTCATTATACTATCAATGTATCATACTATGGGGATCCCAGTAGCTTGGGCAACATTCCACAACCGTCAGCTGTGACAGCTTGGTACAGATACCATTGCAACAATGTCCTGAGAGGGGAGAGATAGGGAATTAGAGAGAGAGAGAGAGAGAGAGAGAGAGAGAGAGAGAGAGAGAGAGAGAGAGAGAGAGAGAGAGAGAGAGAGAGAGAGAGAGAGAGAGAGAGATTTCCCCATTGCAGTGAGACCGAAACCTGAAAAGCAAGTATGACTGGCATTCCAACGCTGTGGCTAAACAAGGATCGGTTGCTTACCAGAACTTCACCACTGCTTCAGCTTGAATGGGATTCGGTTGGTCTGGATACAAAAGCAGACAGGCGCGGTCAATAGCTTCGATTCCAAAACAATCGAGATCATTGAGCTCATCATATCCAGATGCTTCACTGGAACTGTCGTTTGAGTCGTAGGTGCCCGGTTCCTGTTCTTGCTGAAGTTGCTCTTCAGCCGTTACGGCTTTTTCGGCCTCTCCTTCCATCTTTTCAACTGCCGAATTTATGACTTGAACACAGAATGACCTCCCCTGAAACTAATCTAAAATAAAATTATCAGAAATAAAAAAGTACTAATCATTCGAAATGTCTAAATTTTTACAACAACGTAACTATATATTAGAATATTAAAGTTATTTAATGTACAATATAATCATATTTGTGGTAATTTTACCAAGGAAATGAAAAGAGTTATGAGAGGATATCCAGACCAAAATAATCAACATGGCTGGCTATTTACTCGATTGTGTTACCCACATGTTGATGACTGTAATCAGTGTTTAAATTGTTTCTGCGCGAGATGAGACTTGAAATCATGAATGGACCGCACGAAAACGAGTTCTTTGAAGAAGATGATGAAGATTTAATGGATGGGCAGGTGCCAGTCGTCTGCAATGCAAGCCGACATACAGAGAAAATCGAGGGGTCAACACTTGAAACCCAGACATGGAGAATGAAAGAACGTGTAAGCAACAGATTTGTGACTCATGTCTGGTCTTTAAGATGCAAATGTCTTGCCAGTATAATGTAGACACAGATTTTGTTGTAATACTAACAGGTGCAGAGTGTACGTATAATGTGTGAACAGCTAAAAAAATGTAACCTGATGTTTGATGCTATTCGTCGTCAATTTGAACTGCCGAAGAACTGTTTCGGTTCCTTCAGCCATCAAAATTCAAATAGCGCACACTTTACTGTTTTCGGTAGTATTTTAAGAGTAGTTAGCAAAGTTAAACATTGACTCAGCTCTTTCAGTGTTTCACGCAACTGATCCCTGATTATTTCCCCTTGTTAGCAGGCTTGGATTAGGTACAACTCGGTAACTCACTGTTAAAGTGTTATCCTCTTCTTCACTTGACTTCCTTCTTTCGTTCATTTTCCCTATGTTTTGGTTGTTGTAAACTGTCCAGTTTGTAGCTGTAGCATAAAGTTCGGTTTGTGTGTGTGTGTGTGTGTGAGTGTGAGTGTGTGCACGTGCATGCTCGCACATGTGTGCATGCTCGCACGCATGTGCATGCATTTTACCCAAAGAACAAGACCATTTAATGGTTTATTATTTGTTGAAATGGCAAAAATCACCCTGTTTATTGTGTTATCTGTTTAAAGTCTTACTAATTTAAATATTAAGTTACTACAATATTAGTGCATTTTCTCTGTTCTTTTCAATTCAGTTTAATGTTTTCAAGTAATGGAGCAATATTTTGCCTGTGAAGATTTAAGTATTGTATCACTGTATCAGTGGCACATGTCTTTTTTGGTCTGTTTGTTTTGCTTTTTTGTGTAAAGGGTCTGGGGTGTATAGGAAGACTTTTTTTCAGTATGAATTTCTAATAATATGTGATTAAAAGTCTTGTACTTTTTTTTATGACAGATGAAGACAGTCAGCGTGGCACTGGTTCTATGCCTGAATGTGGGTGTTGATCCACCAGATGTAGTGAAAATCTCACCCTGTGCAAAGCTGCAGTGCTGGATAGGTAATTTGAAAACAAAAGTTGACACTGTTTGAGTGTTTGGTGCATTTGACTAATTATGACAATTAGCATGAATATGTTTATGAGACACAAATGCTTATTAATACAATAATAGTGTAATTATTAAAACTATAATAATATTCTGTCATGAACCAACCTTTTTTGCATTTCATTGATAAAGTGAAAACCAACATGATTGCCCTGAAGATGTCAGATTTAAAGTGTCTGGTAATGGTGCATAAAGAATATTGATTTAGCAACCATATAATGATACATGACATAAAATTTTACAAAGCCTGCCAAGGCAAATGCTTGCATGTTTTTCAACAAGGATGGTATTCTAGTATTTTATGGACAATTTAGACATTTTTGGTGATGGCGCAGCTTTACAAATTATTTGTTCTTACTGGCTTCAGTTTCTATCATCTATGACCTGTTTTTACTAAAAGTATTATCAGTATAAAATATAATTATTATGTCTCACTCACACTGTCAGTGTCACTTTCAGAAGAGTTTATAGAAGAATCATAAAAGTTATGTTTTTACCTTGATTGCAGGGTGAATGAATATTTACTCCTCTTGTTGATATTTGTTCTCCCACCTTTTTTTTCTTCCTTTTTTTGTGTGCTAATTTTAGTTCAGATTACTTTAAAAAAATCAAAATCTTTGAATTGCAGATCCTCAATCAATGAGCGCACAAAAAGCTCTTGAGACAATTGGTGGAGGTTTGCAAAAACAGTACGAACGATGGCAGCCCCGTGCTCGCTACAAGCAGTCCCTGGACCCTACAGTAGATGAAGTGAAGAAACTCTGCATGTCTTTACGCAGAAATGCAAAGGTTAGAATTATTTTATTTTGGGGGGTATTAGCTATCATAGACTTCATGCAGATTGATTGATTGGCTGAAAAGTGAATAGAGTAATATGTGAGTCTTTGTGACTGCTATTTCAGAGGTAAAAGAAATGTATACTAGATTCAGAAGACTGGATGTGGAAAAAGGCATAATGATTATGATAATAAATAGTAATAATAACAGACATTTCTTAAGCACAGTAGCACAGCTGTCAAGAAAACCTATCAGCATAACACTTAACAGTCCAACTCCAAGGCATGTACTGATGTAGCATATTTGCTATAGCATGCATAACATACAGTGGTGTGCTATGAAGTGTTCTTGTGTTAACTTAACCCACTTGGCCCCAGACCATTTGCTTCCCTTTCGCTTTGAAATCCCTTGTGAAGGGAAGTAACTGTGCCAAATGATCCCAGTATACAACTTTAAAAACCAATAATAAACACCAAACAAAAGTTTCAGCTCACTTTGTATTTTTCCCAGTTTGCGAATACAGTGTTCTTGTATATCCAACAGGTTTTGATTTTGTCACTAAAAAATAAAAGCATAAAAAAAAAAAAAAAAACAAGTCAGAAATGTCCGCATCTGAATGTCGGGATTTTGGGGCCTACGGGGTAACCGACTATGCAAAATTTCCAGTTTGAATTTCCAAAGATGAAGCTCCGTGAGTTTGTTAGGGTGCCCATGGTAAGTGACTGAGCCAAATTTGTAGTTCAAGTATCAAAGGATGAAGCTCTGACGCCATTGCTAAAAGTAGGGCTTTTGTTTATTTTCGGCCATCTATCACGCATCCACCTCACAACTTTGAAAATTCACAGCGTCTCTCAAACTTCACCGAACTTCGAACAAACGACATCACCGGAAGTAGTAAACAATAGCGGAAACAAGGCTATAAGTCTCGTGAGAATCTCGTTCCTATTTGCATACGCCGAGATGCTAGTATGGAGCGTCTGCTAGCCAGCCGCTACTGGGTGGTCTGGGGTTTCACAGTAAGGAAAAAGAGCGGGCAGTGACGGGCAGTCTGGGGCCAAGTGGGTTAATGTGCTTTTTTGTGTTTAAAAAAGCTCTTACTGTTACTGTGTTAGATGTGCAGCAGTTCATAATCTTTAGTACTGACTAATGTCCATACCCTATTTATATATTTTCTTTTTATTAATTTCTTTTTTATTAAGACAAATTTTGTTTAAGAAATAATTTTAATGGCCTCTGCAAGGTGGTATCCAAGGTGTTTTATTGCTTTGTATTTTTACTGTCTATATTTTGAATTTAGTAATGAAAGAAAGTAAGTGATTTATAACACTTATTCTATATTTCATGTGACACACAGGAGGAGCGAGTATTGTTTCACTACAGTGGACACGGTGTACCCAGACCCACTGTCAATGGTGAAATATGGGTCTTTAACAAGGTGAGCTGTTTCATTAATTACAATGATAATTTGGTATGGTTTTTTGGCTGAGTGCGGAAAGCAAGCGTACATGGGCATGCATGTGTGCACAAACACACACACACATGCAAATGCATGTGCACACACACACACACACACACACACACACACACACACACACACACACACACACACACATACACACACACACATACACATGCACACACACACACACACACTCACTCACTTACTTATACTGTTGCATACATATCATACTTATTTTATGATGTTCAGCTTTCACTAGTTTTAGCCTAAGTGAAAAGTAAATTTTTTATCAGTCCAATTTACAATAGGCTTGTGACATCAGTCTGTAGTTAGTTTTACCAAGGCATCCTATTATCTGTCAAGGTGAAGGGTGAGGGTCTACAGAGTGTTGTGAAGGAGAAGACATATTTATGGTCTATTTCAAGGGAAGCTGATTTCATTAGTGGTAAAAATAAGTCCTACGTCAAGCTAAGCTTTGCCTTTGGTCACTGACTGATACTAAAGTATGGGTCGTCATCGAGGTTAGATTTGCCCTGAAGGCAGCAGTGAAATATATGTCTATATATCTGTCCAAAAACGAGAGACTGTAAAATATAGGGCAACAGCTACGTCCAATTTGTATGATACTTGATAGTTGTGATAGAAATGTAGGACAGCAGCTAGGCCCAGTTTTTATGTTAGCTGCGATTCATAGCTCTCGTAGCTGAACTCCTACAAATCAGTATGTATTCAAAGATTGGTGTTTAGTTTTGGTAGTACTAAACGTGCACAAAGAAAGGTGGTCCTTGTCCACAGAGTTACACACAGTATATCCCGCTGTCGCTGTATGACCTACAAACGTGGATGGGCCACCCGTCTATCTACGTGTTTGACTGTTCCAACGCTGGAGTGGTTGGCGAGTCCTTCAAGGCCTTCGCCAAGCAAATGGAGCATGACCAGCAAGATGTGAGTGATTTCTCTGAACAACTCTGACCCATCTTCTCTTTTCCTCAGAAAACTTGGACAACATGATAAGAAGATGTTAGCATAGCAGTCTTCATGATTTACGGTCATTTCAAGTTTTCATGAAAGGTTTTGAGTTCATTTTTTGTGTGTGTGAATGGTCCTTATTTTATTTCTGAAAGGACTCCTGAGGTTTGACTACTAGTTACTAGTAAACAGAAAAGCAATAATTTTGAGCTAAAAATGGATCGAGAAAGGGAAAAGAGGGAAAAAAGAAAGCCAGAAAAGGGCCCAGTGCACATCCCAGAGATATGGTATGGCTATAGTGCACATGGACATCTCTTTTGATAACAATTCCAGGTGCTGACAGTAGCAAATGCCAGACAGTGCCAGACCACATCCATATCATGGTACCTTCAGCGTCATCACCAACTTATCACACATATGCATGGATGCGCACACATGCACACGCACCAACATACACATGCACCCACGCCCACATATGCATGCCTGGATGCATGCGCACACGCACACACACACACATACACATGCACGATTATAGCCACAAAAAGCAAAGCGATTTAGAAACTGTTGGGAAAATGTGTGTTTTGTAGAACTGGTTGAAATAGCTTTTCTACCCCTCATTATGGTATCAGTATCATTACTGTAAGTACTGAGTATTTGCATCTTTAGTAAGGTAATGGAAATTGTAGCAAGAGTCCTTGTGTGTTACCCTTCATTAGTTGTTGTTGTTGGTCATCAGAAGAGCACTAGCAGCGGTATGTCTGGGACCGACCATGCCTCCAACGCCAAGAACACTATTTTGCTGGCTGCCTGCGGCAACAATGAGCTGCTGCCGCAGAACCCAGAGCTGCCAGCAGACCTGTTCACATCCTGCCTCACAACACCTATCCGCATGGCCCTGCGCTGGTGGGTGCTACTCATTATATTATACACTTACATGCAGTCCTGCAGGCCACTTTCATTGTACAGCGAAACCTTAGTTCCTGCCAGTTTACTCTTCTTTTTTAAGTCACGTTTGTGGCTGTATCTCAGAATATCTGAAGTGTTAAGGAGCTTCAGACGCTTCCTGCAGGCACCAAAGTCAGGACATCGCACCATCCAACTGCATGGAGCAGAGAGGTGTGGCAAGGGAAAGACCTCAGTGTTCTTCCACGCAAGGATCAGAAGGGGCCATCGTTATTCAGACCAGCATTAGAACTGTTTCAGATTCAAACTTTGGGAAACCTTATTGCAGACAGGACTGGGTGCATATGGGCACATTTGTTGTATTTTTTGTTTGTTCCTTTAAGTGTAAGACATTTTCCTGGGAAGGAGAAGCTGTTTTTAGGGTCCAGGCCTCTTTGCCAGAAGGCTGTGAATCTTGTACTAAAGTTGTAGTCATAGCCCATTATCCCTTTGTGCACATATCCGTGTGTGTGTGTGTGTGTGTGTGTGTGAAATTAAAGGTATGCGTTGAAATCAGGTATTTGTGTGTTTCATATGTTTATGCGTTTTGGGTTTATACTTGCTTCTTTACAGGTACGTCCTCCAGAGTTCTGGCAAACTGGTGACAGGGCTGACCATAGAGATGGTTGACAAGTAAGTGATACCAGACTTTTTCATGTCACTTGTCAGGGCTGCCACACAACCAAACTGAAATTGTAATTGTTTTTGTTTTTGTCTTCTTTCTTTCTCATCTCTTCCTCTCTCCCAGTCTCACCGTGGATGTGAATTAGACCCCCTCTGCTGAGAACGAAAAGATGCTCTCCCTTCCCTTTTAAGCCAGGAGTAGGTCAGAATGTGGCTTTACACACTTCGCCTGCTGAGAGGAATCCTGCCATTCTAATGTGTCCAGTAATCTGTCTGTTTGTCTTTCTGTCTTTGTGTTTGTCTTTCTGTCAATCTGTGTGGCCCTCCTTCTCCCTCTCTCTCAGGTCTTGGTGTTTATGCATACTTTAGCACAAGGCTTATTGCAAAGTGTCCAGTTTGCTTCTGACACCTGTGAGCAGGTTGCAGTTAGATATTTGTTCTTCAGGATCCCTGGACAGCTGAACGACCGACGCACCATGCTGGGAGAACTCAACTGGATTTTCACGGCCATCACTGACACCATTGCTTGGAACACTTTGCCAAGAGGTAGACTTCTTCTAGAATTGTCCTAGTAGTTGTATTACACTTTTGTTGCATTACAAACAAGAAATGTTTTCACTTTGCATGTGTGCAAAAATTTGCTTGTGGGCAGAAAGGTTATTACTGTAGATGTAAATTTGGATTTAAAGATACACAGGTGCCTTTTTCTTCTTTTCTCAGTGTTTTGGTTGGGACAGAGGCCTACAAAGTGAATGAAGTGAGGAAGTGTATTATTATTATGATGTAAAACTGTTCAGTTAGAATGCTAGCCACAAGCATTAATCAATGATCATGCATCCCCCATAAAAAATCAAAAAAGATTCCCAAGCTTTTGTCTGGCGTATGAATGTTTTGTTGCTGAAAGTGCGGATCATTTTGCCCTGTTTGATTTCAGAACTGTTCCAGAAGTTGTTCCGGCAGGACCTGCTGGTGGCCAGCCTGTTCCGCAACTTCCTGCTGGCGGAGCGAATCATGCGGTCATACAACTGTGAGCCCATATCTCTACCGCGTCTGCCTCCCACCTACCAGCATCCCATGTGGTGAGTGAATCACATGATTTGATAACTTTCTGACAAGGCCGCCACCATCTGCCAACATCCCATGTGGGAGATGAATTGCATATTTTTCCAGCTTTCTGACAAGGCTACCCCCACCAACCCACATTCTGTTGTAAGTGAATCACCTGATTTGACAACTTTATGACAAGGCTACCCCCACCGACCCACATTCTGTTGTAAGTGAATCACCTGATTTGACAACTTTCTGACAAGGCTACCACCACTGACCCACATTCAGTTCTGAGTAAATCACATGATTTGATGTCTTTTTGGCAAGTCTGTGTCCAATTCATCTACCAACACTTCATGTAGTAGATGAATTACTCGCTCTCACCATCTTCTGTGAAGGTGGACTCTCACGTGCTAATGTTACATGTGGTAAATGAATCATTAAGTCTTACAACTTTGTGCTGAGGCTGCCTGCCACCTACAAACACCTTATGCTGGAGTTACATGAGCCAGCTGATTTTTCAAGTCTGACAAGGCTATTTTCCAGAACTCTGAAGAATGGGATGAGAGTGAGACCCATGTTACCCTCCAACATTTTCTGTCATGTTCCTGGGGAGCATTTCATCCTGCCATGCTGCATGTGGTCTTCTTTCTTTCGGTCCTCTGCTATCCCTTGTGGGAAATTATGGTCACATTACCTGGGTAAAACTACATCAGCCACAAGAGCAGCACCACCCATTCCTACCAGTGTGTGCAGTGTTTTTGTGTGTTGCCATTGTGTGGGATGTTTTTAGTGTGGGCGTAGATGTTGGTGCAGGTGATTGCACACAAGGGCTATAGGGACACCATAAGAGGATCTGCACTTCAAGCTGACATTAGGAGGGAAAACCCCTCATCATAACTGGGGAACTGAACCCCTGTCAGTGTTGTTGCTGTATTGTTGTTCTGATGCTCTAGCAGCTGAAGCATCCTGCTCCCAGGGGCTCCAAGGGTAGTCACACTGACGGCTATGTGTGCAGGCAAGCTTGGGACATGGCATTGGACCTGTGCCTGCAGCAGTTGCCGCTGGACGAGAACGGAGAGAACTTCCAGCACTGTCCTTTCTTTGCCGAGCAGCTCACTGCTTTTCAGGTGTGGCTGATGTACGGATTTGAGAGCCGCCCTCCGCCTGAACAGCTCCCAATTGTACTGCAGGTATGGGTGTGTGTGAGGGTGTCTGTGTGACAAAGTGTCTGTGTGTATGCTCATGGGTGTGTGTATGTATTGTTTACATGTGCATGCATTTATGTATGTGCATATCAGTGTTTGGGTGTGTTAATGCATACAAACATTCTCAGATGATGGTTAATGTGTTGATGGAGAGGTCAAATAATCAAGTATTGGATCTCATTGTTACAGTTAAAGGTTCATTGTCACAGTTAAAGGTTCATGTTTGTTTTCTTCCAGTGGTCAAGAAATGCCTTTGTTTGTTTTTCATTCCTGAGGATTAGGGTGGGTGTCTGGGATTATACCCCAAAATGATTTTGCTTCTCTTTGTGGCTGATAGGTGCTCTTGAGTCAAGTGCATCGTTTGCGGGCTCTGGATCTTCTGGGAAAATTCTTGGACCTCGGGCCATGGGCTGTGAACTTGGTTAGTGTGTGTATGTGTGAGGTGTGTGTATATGTGCATGCATGGTTGTGTACACACGTGAATGTGTGTTGGTGCTATATTTTTTTCCAGTATAACAGTTGTCATTTTAACTCTGCGTGTGTGTTGTGTGGTGAATGCGATGGGCATGTGTGGGTGTGTACACATATGAATATGTGTGGGTGTCATGCTCCTGTTATATTTTTTTGGCATAATTATGACTGTTGTCATTTTAACTGTGTGTGTGTGTTTGTGTTTGTGCACTCTTATTATTGTACTTTATACTTACTACACATACATGTCATTTTCAGGCACTGTCAGTGGGAATATTTCCGTATGTGCTGAAATTGCTGCAAAGTTCTGCCAAAGAGCTGCGTCCTCTGCTGGTGTTTCTTTGGGCCAAGATCATGGCTGTTGACAGTGTGAGTAGCTCCTCTCAGGTACCCAGGGCTGGATGGTGGTGATGAGGATGGTGGTGATGATGAGGATGGCTCTCAACGGCATGAGTAGCCACCTGTCTGGTCCCTGTGGTTTATGGTTGTGGTGGTGATGATGGCAGTTGAAATCTTTGGTTGGCATCCTTTAGGTCCATTTGGTTTGGATGATGGTGAAGGTGATGATAGTGATGATGATGGCAGTTGAAATCTGGTTGCCATCCTTCAGGTCCCTGTGGTTGGAATGATGGTGAAGGTGATGATAGTGATGATGATGGCAGTTGAAATCTGGTTGCCATCCTTCAGGTCCCTGTGGTTGGAATGATGGTGAAGGTGATGATAGTGATGATGATGGCAGTTGAAATCTTTGGTTGCCATGCTTCAGGTCTGAATGATGGTGAAGATGATGACAGTAATGAAGATGGCAGTTGGAATCTTTGGTTGCCATGCTGCAGGTCCCTATGGTCTGAATGATGGTGATGTCTGTTGATAGCCATAGTCACTCTTGAGATCCCCTGTGCTTGATGTTGATGGTGATAGTGATGGGGATTCTGATAATGGATTTCATTTCTGTAAGGCCATTGTTCATTCTTGCATACTCAGCACTTAGTAGAGAGAACGGAGACATTTAGAGAAGACAAAACAGTGCTCAGAAAAGAGCCTATGGTTTTCTGCAGCTTATGCATCAGTTCCTTTTGAGACAAACAAGCAAGTTTTGAAAATACAGATGACTAGAACTTTAGGCAAGAGAGGAGTCCATGCTTGTTACTGTGGGTGTGTTTGGTTGCAGTCATGTCAGATTGAGCTGGTGAAGGATGGAGGTCACAAGTACTTTCTCAACGTGTTGGCTGACCAGCAGCACATGTCGGTAAGTGGTTTGAAGGATGTATGTCTCATACTTACTCGTGCAGAATGCTTCAGTTGAAACTAGTAATGCTTACCCCATGGAGCTAAATGTTTTCTGGATGAAAGATTGGGAACTATAAATGACTTTATTGCACACTAGATAAAAGAGGATTGAGGCAGTGGAAAAAATTGTGGTGGAGGGGTGTGGGGGGGGGGAAGAGAAGAAAGGAGCATTTTGTTGTATTGCTACGTCCAACTTGGTGTGTTTCAGGCTGAACATCGCACAATGGCTGCCTTCATTCTGGCTGTGATGATGAATGATTACAGACCAGGTCAGGTTAGTGTCAGACTTCCTGCATTCCTTGCATACACATTGCTCAGGTTTGTTTTTTGTACTGTTCACATTCAGCATCTGAAACTTAGCTTTTCATGAAACATTTTCTAACAAGAAGAGCTGTACTTGCACTGAAGCCAGTAAACATGCGCTGACAAAAGTGAAGCAGTACATGTACCAGAGAAAGCAGACATGCCCATGATGTTGAACTGTTTGCGGACCAAAAAAGCAGAGTGCATTTGCTGACAAAGCAAGTCAGTTGATGCAGACCTGTATAGTAGGTAGGTCCAGCCAAATTTTGAAAAGCAAGCAATGCAATCCATTACTATGTGATATTAAAGAGGGTCACAAGGCAAGTACACAGGACAAATTTCATTAATTTATCTATAATATTTTTTGAGATATCACCCTTCAAATAGTCATCATTTTAGGCATTTTAGGCGCATTTTACAAAATGCCATTTTTGTATGGCTCTAGCATAAAAAGTATTGGTCACACATCCACCCAGCTTGTTTTACACAGTGTCTGCACAACATAGACTAAACACATTTTTTTCAGTAGTCATCCTTACTCAAATTTTGGAGATGCAGAGTGCCAAAAATGGAAAAATCACTCATTGTGACATTGTCCGATCGCCAATCTTTGACGGTACCATGACAAGATCAAACATAACATGGGAATGGAAAGAGGTACTACCATAATTCTGGTATCAACTGATTCAGCATTAATTAGACAATACAAATTCACAAGTCTAAAGAAGTGCAAGCTAAATTTTACCTGCAGAGGCAAGTTTCTATGAGAAAAAAGGGTACAAATATACCATGAATCTTTGATGGTAATAGCATTAAAGCAAATCAAACTCTGGAATGGAAAGAGATACAGCCATGGTTCTGGTATCTGCAGATTCAGCATTAATCAGAGAAGGGAAATGCACAGCATATGGAAATTTAGGCAAATTTTAGATATATCTATAGACTTGTTTGAATGAGGAAAAGAAGTTAAAAACTGCAGTCCAAGTGTGGCCTCGTGGTAGATGTTGAGGCCTGCCTCACTTTCTAGGACCAATTCTCTCCTCAAGATGATGAAACTGATCATCCACTGAAATCATTAACAAAGAAATACATAAACAAACAGGTAAAAAAGATTAATTTCGACATAAACAGCACACTAACACTTAATACTCACCAATTAAATACACTTAATACTCACCGATTAAATCATCAAATTCTGAAATTTAGTTGTAAATAACACTTAGTTGACTTTGTGTGAATCATGCAGTAATAACTTGAGAAATAAATAAATCAGAAAGGTACAAACAGAAGGAAGCAGACAAGAACTAATTTTCAGGTATCTGACTACTACTACCAGTCTCAGCTGTTGAAACAATCCCAGAAGCAAAAACTCGACTGCAGTCACTCTCGCCATTATTTGACAATACTTAAAAACAAAAAAACTTCCCAACTTTAGTTTAGATAAAAGACCTGGATTATTTAGGAAAAGTAAACTAACGAAAATTGGAGTCCCACATCAATGACATTAAAAAATTTACATGCTCAAAACTGTATTTAACGTTGCTCTGTGAGTATTTTATTTCCCCCATATCCTACCACCCCCACATTTGATGTGGCTCTTGAAGTGTGTGTGTGTGTGTGTATGTGTGTGTGTGTGTATGTGATTATTTCTTTCATTTTGTTTCTTGTTCAGTCTTTCTTACTGACATAGTTACTTCTGTCTTGTTACCATAGTCTTGTCAATCATGCTTGCAAAATGTTAAACAAAAACCAAAAAACTTGTCATTATTACTCTTTTTTATTTTAACCCCCCCCCCAACCCCCTTGTAATTATTATAATTATTATTATTATATGCAAAGATTGAAAGAATCATGTAATTTTTTAGACAGTGTGCCAGGTCTTCCATGTGCACAAAAGGTGGAAGAGAAAGAAGGGGAAAAACAAGCAATAAATTCTTCAGAAGCAAATACAATTCCAAACTCTCAATATAACATTAATTTTGGCTGGTGGCTTGCTTTTATTTTGTTTACATGAGCAGATCTGCTATAAAAACAAAACAAAAACATATGAGTCGTGACTGCATCATCTGCTAGCTAAATCAGAGTTATTGTCCTTGACAAGAACAACATTTTTTATTTTTTTTAAAATCATTCACTTGCTAAATTTCATTAAAAAAATTCACTGTTGAGAACATACACCACACATCACTTTTTTGTCAATTCGGATTTACAGGGAAAGAAATTACTACTTTTACAGCAGTTTGCATTTTGGAGGAACTAATGAAAGATAACTCTGTAATGTTGTTCAAACTACGACCAGACCACAACGAATTTGCTTCAGTTGCATCCAAAGAGATGTAAACAGCACAAAAATATAGTTATGGTTGTGTTGGAAACTCACTTAGTTATCGCTAAAATAAAAAACTTACCACGGTTTCTTTCTAGTTCCTCCAGGGTGAGCATCTTTTCCGCCACCCGCGTAGTCGCAGACTTTAGCGATTGCGCAACTCGAGCAGACAACAAAATCTATGGGGTCTCCAATTTCCGTTGCACAGGAACTTTTACAAGAACTCACTTCCGGATCAAACGATATACTGTTTTAAAGAGTGAAAAATCGTCTTTCCAGTGATACCAAATTCAGTATGGTGCATTCAAACTTTCTTGGTGTAAATTTAAGGTAAAAATGAACGTAATTTTCGACTCAATTTTTGCTGCAGTCAAAAATGAAGAATTTTAACGAATTTTATTAATGGATAAATCTACGGGAATTCCTCTTTCTAAAAATTATAACTTGATGTCTGTATGTTTTTCTTGTAAAAGTTCCCAACGGTTTTCTGAACGCAACCATTTTCCAACCACACTCATCTGACTTTCGACGTCAGAACCACGCTCGGTTTCCGACCGCTTGGTGTGTTCATTAAAACTTCTTCCAAACTCACAGTACATCATTCACGCACAAAATAATGGCATCAACAGGTCGTAAAAAGATAGTTTTTTGCATGACAGTAGTTTTTATTGACAAACTGCACAGAACAAGGCGGATATGACAAGTTGAAAATGAGCAATATTTGCCTCACGACGACCATGTTACCCAGCGCTAAAGAGAGGCTGGTCCTACCTATGTATAGTCTACACATTTGGCGAAGACATCTGCACATTTGAAGCCCAAATTATACATCTGTGCTTGCATTGCACAAACTGCACAACAATTGTGACAAATGTGATTTGGTCCTCTTTTTTTGATGTGATCCTAGTTTTGAGCGAGAATGAGAATTGGAACGTGTGAATGATAAATCTTACCAGTTTCAGCTGATGCACTATGACTACACATTGTACCTCCTGACCACACATTTAGACTACCCAAACAACACTTGTGCATTTAGGGTGTAGACAGGTCTGTTGATGACAAAGTGATGCAAGGATAAAAAACTAGTGTTGGAAAGGGAGAAAAAAAAGAATGCTTATGGGCACGTGCTGCTCACTTTGAGCTGACCGTTTGTGACCAGTTGCGTCTCTGTGCCAGGTGGCGTGTCTCCAAGGCAGCCTGGTGTCCACATGTCTGGAACAACTCCATGACAGCAGTGCAGAGCTCCGCCAGTGGCTGGCACTTTGTCTGGGAAAGGTTGGTTGGTTTTGATGTTTAACAGACACTGCATTCACTTGATTGCCACACGCCGTCTTGTTTTAAGTCATAGGTTATGTTGTTGTTGGTGGTGTTGCAATATTCACCTTCGTTTAAGTCTTGGGTTGTGTTTTTGGGTGGTAGTGCCACATTCACCTTTGTTTAAGTGTTAGGGTATGGGTTTTGTGTGTGTGTGTGTGTGTGTGTGTGTGTGTGTGTGTGTGTGTGTGAGTGTGTGTGTGTGTGTGTGTGTGTGTGTGTGTGTGTGTGTGTGAGTGTGTGTGTGTGTGGTATTGCAACATTCACCTTTGTTTAAGTCTTAGGTTATGTTTTTATGATGTATTGCAAGGACCACTAGGAGCATGGAAATGTAGATGAGCATGAGACAGAAAACATATTGCATACCTTTGTGATCCGTTTTTAGTGTGATGGTAGAAGGTTTTAGTTATGACCTTTGTTGCCAATGGTTTCTTTCCAAAAAAAGCAACACAAGACATTCTTGCACATACCACCTATGCACACACATGCATACACATGCACACAGATGCATGCATACATGCATACACATGCACACAGATGCATGCATACATGCATGAACACACCTGTAAAGTAACACTATTTTGGAAGTAAGGCATATAATTTTTGTGCTGTTTGAATAGCATACAAAAATGGGTTATATTGGCAACAATGCAACTAGTATGCTGTAGTACCATACAAAAAGATGGTTGTTAGTGTACATTGATTGGGTGTTTTAATTCGTACCCATGCTAATCCATAAAACTGCTGGCTTGAACATGAAGGGGGCTACATAAACTGTGAAAACTTTTCTTTGAAGGAGTCATTATTTTGTGTTGAGCTACCCAAAGTGAAAGTGGTGTTAGTGTATAAACTATAATGCAGTCTGGCGTCTGGGTCCAGCCGTGGCATGGCAGTGCCTTTGACCCATGGCTTGCCTGTTAATTTGAACTTTTTTGCGATTGGGGGCTAGAAAGCAAAGCTACATTCACACAGTGCATTCCTTATAAGTACATACATATTAATAATAAATCGGTGCATGCATTAGATAAGAACAAGTGCTGAAGCACAAATCAAAGCTGTGGTGAAAAAAACTAAGGTGCATAAAAATGAAAAGGAAAAAATCCCCATGCTGTGTTGTTTGATTAAAAGAAAACCAGGATACAACAAACATAAACTGAGCAAGTTTTATATTCTTAGGTTTTGAGGTCATATTTATAGGCTACTAAATTTGAGCATGTTGGTATGATGGGCATGATATTTATCTGCATACTTAATACAGTTGCTTTTGACATTTTCATTGAAACAATTAAGCAAATAATGAAATTCATCTCCTACCTGTAATCTTCAGGTGTGGACCAACTATGACAGTGCCCGGTGGTGTGGGGTCCGTGACAGTGCCCACGACAAACTCTACAGACTTCTCAAAGACCCAGCGCCCGAGGTCAGTTTCCAGAAGCACGAGTCAGTTCGTGTTTCCAACAAAGGACAGTCTTTCTGGACTGTCATTGCTTGCACCTAGCAGTTTGCTATGGAAGGCTGTACTCATGGTCAGAAGTCCACCAGTAAGACTAATAAGAGTTCAGCGGAGTGTAAACCTGTCAGGAGCCTGATAATAACAAAGAAATAAAGTAGAATACCCATTAAATGGCGAATGAATGGAGAGAGGAGAGAAAAAGAAACTGGTTTTGTGATTTGCATTATGAACTGGTTTCAGTGCTGAAATCACTGTGGCATTATGCAAAAGTTAGCTGTTGCTCTTTTTTTCTTGTTATTGTGTTTCTTTTTTCATTTAATATTAAAATATTTTTGCCCCATAACGTCTTTCAGTTTTTAGGTATAACAGTGATAATTTGCTGATTTTTTCCCCCATGCATACATATATATACATGTGTGTGGTGTGGTGTGGCTGTGCAGGTGAGGGCGGCGGCAGTGTTTGCCCTTGGGGCGTTTGTGTACAATGGCACTGAGCAGACTGACCATGCCAGCAGCATTGAACTGGGGGTGGGCATGACCATTGTGCAGTGTGCCTCCGATGGGAGTCCTCTGGTCAGGAAGGTGAGACTTAGCGTGCCTTACTTGCGGACACTTCCTCTTCCTTGGAGGCTCTTTATTGTGGTCTCCTCTGACTGTTCTGTAGTCTTCCATGCTCTTTGATTGCCCTGAATCAACCATACTGACTGGGTGTAAAGCACCAATGGGGAAGGGATAGCTCAGTGGTTAGAGCGCTGGACTAGTGATCGAAAGGTTGTGGGTTCGATTCTCTGCAGGAGTGGTGGGAGAATTTTCTTCTCCAGGGTCAACTTTCTGTGCTGGCTCTTATTTTGGTATCTGTTCCACCCCTGTGTTACCACAGTAGCACGTAAAAAGACCCTGGTCATTCTGCCAGAAGTGCAGGTGGCAGGTTACAGCTAAACACGCATACACCTTACGTATGTAGCTTTGCATGAAGTGACATGCTGAGATGGCAGCAGTTTCATGTGGCACCAGCCATGCCAGCGCTGTAAGTACACCACTTTGGTGGATATTCAAAAACGCGCTATAAAAAGCTATTCACTCATGTAGAATCACATACGAGCGCAGTGAGTCTGCTCGAGAGCGGAGAATAGGGCTATATAAAAGGGATCAATAATAATAAGTTACTTGCTCCATGCTCTTTGAAGAAGCTCTTCTGAAGGCCATCTGTTGGTGTGATCAGGTGCTTTAGAAATGGGAGTCTAGATTGACAGTTTGCAAGCTTGAATTCCGGTTTGGATGGCAACCCTTTTTTCCTTGGTCTCAGGGTGGTGGCCTCGGCATCAAGTCCTTCAGATGACATAACAAAACTTTTTTTTAATCTAAAAAACACAACCACACCCAAGTGTGACAGGCTTTTAGAATCCCACAGCAGAAAAAAAACAGTTTGGCAAAATTATGTTAGCATTCCATCAGTAATAGACAAGTTGAGTGACTATAATGGTTAGCTTTTGGGGGGTCCAGAAATATCCAGTCAAAAAAAGACCTGCAGAGACTGCTAAAAACAAAAAGACCTTCTGAGACCATACAGTGTCACATGAGGAAAGACCTATTGAGACCATAAAGCATTGCATGTGAGGAAAGGACCCATTGAGATCATAAAGCATCTTGTGAGAAAAAGACCTTCAAGACCATAAAACACTCACAAGAGAAAGACCTGTTCCTACCATAACAATGTGCACGAAAAAGACCCATTGAGGCCATGCAACATCTCGTGAGAAAAAAGATTTTGTTGATGTCCTAAGGCATAAAAATCCCCCACACCCACCCCACCTCCACCACCATAATGATGAATACAATGTACATGAAACAGAAAGTGTTCTATACAGGGGTGGTTTTTCACAAGGATGCTGTCTCAGTGTACATGGGTGGGTTGCTGCAGGAACTGAATACAACGTACATGAAACAGACACTGTTCTATACAAGGGTGGTTTTTCATGAGGACATTGTCTCAGCATACGTGTGGTGGGTTGTTGCAGGAACTGGTGGTGGCACTGGCAGGGCTGGTGGAGAAGTTTGAGCAGCAGTTTGTGGTGGTGGCCACCCGCATCATGGAAGAAGAGAAAGCCAAGGATCGTTCCTCGCCGGTCATTGTGGCAGAAGCGGCCGGTGGGTGGTCAGTTGTGTCACAACCTGGGCTAGGTATAACATACCACGCGGCGGCTGACAACTGCCGTACTTGTGTCACTCTTGCTCACAGTGCTAGCAGCCTGTCTTCTGCTAACAGTCCTGTCGTCTGTGTAGTGGGCGCTGTGGTGGTGGTTGTAGCGCTTTCGTGTCGCACTCCACCTTAGTGAGGAACTTGTCCGCAGACCGTAACAGTTGCAGCTGGGCTGTCCGTCTTTTTTTGTCTTTTTTTTATATTTTCAGGTTTCTGTCTTGTTTTCCTCTGTTTCCTCTTTGTTTTGCATGGTCTGGTACTTAAGTTTGTAGTCTTCTGAATTGTCTTTGGGTTTGTATTTTGTACCGTCTGCTTTTATTCTTTTCTTTTTTGGTTTTTTTTTTTTGTCATCCCAGGGGTCTGCGTATATTTTGGTTGTTCCCATGTTTGCTTTTATTATTTCCTATGTTTGGAGAAGTATTTCTTTCTTTTGTATGTATGTTAGCAAATGTGACTAATAAAATGAACAAGATATTTACATGTGGTCCTCAATACTGATAAAAATTCTTTTCCCCCTTCTTTTTCTGTCGTTATCAGTGATTTTCTCTCCTTTTGTTTTGTTTTGTTTTGTCTCCGTAGTTTTTGTCTTTTATTAACTAAGATAGGATAGTAACAACTTTTGGTACACAACACCTATAGGCGCTCACCGTTTTCCTGTTGTTGCATATTGTTATTAACTTAGTGTGCTCACACTTTCATGTGCCCCACACTGAGTTAGTCACTCTCATTCTCAGGTTTGAGTCCTTCACTTCCTGTTGATTCATGTCATTACAGCTATTTGCATAGTGGGGGTCATGTCATTACAGCTATTTGTATGGTGGGGGTCATGCCATTACAGCCTTATTCATAGTGGGGGTCATGTCATTACAGCCTTATGTATAATGGGGGTCATGTCATTACAGCTTTATGCATAGTGGGGGTCATATCATTATAGCCTTTTGTATCATGGGGGTCATGTCATTACAGCCTTTTTTATGGTGGGAGTCATGTTATCACAGTCTTATGCATAGTGTGGGTCATTTTTATTACAACCTTATTCACAGTGGGTGTCATGTCATTATAGCCTTATGTATAGTGGGGGTCATATCATTACAGCCTTTTGTATGGTGGGGGTCATGCCATTACAGCCTTATTCATAGTGGGGTCATGCCATTAAAGCCTTATGCATATTGGGTGTTATGCCATTGCAGCCTTATGCATAGTGGAGGTCATATCATTCTTTCTTCTTTTTTTTTTGTATAGTGGGGGTCATGTCATTACAGCCTTATTCATAGTGGGCATCATGTCATTACAGCCTTGGGCCGTGGTTAAAAACTGATAATACTCTAACCTTTCTAATAATACTTTAAAAAAAAAAAGGGTACTCTTGTCTGTTGAGTGGAAACAGGTCTGATAGTGGGGGTCATGTCCTTACAGCCTTATGCATAGTTGGGGTAATGCCATTACAGCCTTACGCATAGTTGGGGTAATGCCATTACAGCCTTATGCATGGTTGGGGTAATGCCATTACAGCCTTATGCATAGTTGGGGTAATGCCATTACAGCCTTATGCATAGTTGGGGTAATGCCATTACAGCCTTACGCATAGTTGGGGTAATGCCATTACAGCCTTATGCATAGTTGGGGTAATGCCATTACAGCCTTATGCATAGTTGGGGTAATGCCATTACAGCCTTACGCATAGTTGGGGTAATGCCATTACAGCCTTACGCATAGTTGGGGTAATGCCATTACAGCCTTACGCATGGTTGGGGTAATGCCATTACAGCCTTACGCATAGTCATGCCACTACAGCCTTATGCATAGTGGGGTCATGCCATTGCAGTGAAAATGACTTGTGCATTTCAGTAGTATTCAGAAGGGGGCTCTAGCCACCGCTATATAGTGGACTGATTAGCTGGAAAGAGAGATTAGTTTATGAATGTGCACCTTGTTGTTTGTGAGTGTGCTCGCTAGTGATGACTGTGCACACCTCTGATAGCCTGTTTGTGGAGTCTGCTGATTGAGTAGGTAGCCAACCAGGGAATATGTTTGCCTAGACTGCATGTGCATAGAGATTACAGATACAAATATGAATGTTTTAATGAATAAGCCATTCTACCGTGTCATTGTGGGAGGTGGGGGGTGGGGCAAGCGATGGTTGTTCATCAGTGATCATTAATCAATGAAATAATGTTTAAAAAGTACATGCACAGTGCCAAGGGCTTGCAGTATTGTAAAAATGTTTAGCCAGTTTTTGTTTTGTTTGTGCAGTATTGCATACAGTTATAGAAATTAATAATGATAGAAGGGCAAAGTGCTTTGCAGTTACCTTTAAAAACAGCAGCATAAGAGTCCAACATTTGTTCATACCACAGCAAGCATAACAGTATCCAAAATATTTGGAGAAAAAAAAAATCCTTTGTCAGTTCATCTCCACCACTTTTCTCTGCTCAGAATTGATCATAAAGCTTCATATTCCACTTTGTGTAACTGTGCTCATACTCCTTGGAGTCACTGAATACACTCAGCTTGGATAAGACGATGAAGATAAAAATAAGGATTTATTCCAGCATGCTTTTGAATTTGTCTTTGGCCTTTGTATATTCAGAAGTGAAGGATTAAGGAAATGCAGTCTCTTTGTGTATTCGTTTCCCTGTTCTTCAGTTTGCATATCAGTGTATTTTAATCTCATGTTTTCAAGAAAGAGTTGGGCCAGTTGAGAGTCAGAAAGTACCAGACAAACTGGGGATGGGAGTTTGGGACTAGTTTGACTGAATGGGTGAAATGAGAAAAGATACGCATGTGTGTACTGTGTCCAGGAGCAGTCCCAAGTCTTATTTTTCCCTTCGATGGTGTTTTTCTTCATGTACTTCACTTCTTAACATGGCTGGTCAAAACCTAGCTGTTTCTGAGAGCAATGATTACTAAGGGATCTGGAAAACTCCGTAGTGTTGACTTTGTCGCTGCCAGCTTTTCTCAGGGCCAGCCTCCTGAAATTTCCACGAAGGGGAAAGAGTACATTCATGGCAATAATGTATACAAATGTATATTATTATGCAAACATAAATTTGCTTGTGTTAGTCCAAATGAACAGCATTGAGAGTGTGACCTGACAGTTGGCTTGCACATCCAGCGGAAAACCCAAGACCCATCCACCAGCATCATTCATAATGGTGTTGAGCCGTGTGCTACCACTCTGTGTCTGATAGACTAGCTTGTAGATCATTATTGATCATCAGTTAGACTAGAGTGGTAAGCTTGTAGATCATTATTGATCATCAGTTAGACTAGAGTGGTAAGCTTGTAGATCATTATTAATCATCAGTTAGACTAGAGTGGTAAGCTTGTTGATCATTATTGATCATCAGTTAGACTAGAGTGGTAAGCTTGTTGATCATTATTGATGACAGTTTATATTGCTGAACCTTTTGTTGCCACTGGATGGCCAGTGTGTGTGTCACACTGGATGGCCAGCAAGGCTCATGCCAATGGCATCATTCAGTTTGTATTGCTGAACCTCTTGTTGCCACTGGATGGCCAGTGTGTGTGTCACACTGGATGGTCAGCAAGGCTCATGCCAATGGCATCATTCAGTTTGTATTGCTGAACCTCTTGTTGCCACTGGATGGCCAGTGTGTGTGTCACACTGGATGGTCAGCAAGGCTCATGCCAATGGCATCATTCAGTTTGTATTGCTGAACCTCTTGTTGCCACTGGATGGCCAGTGTGTGTGTCACACTGGATGGCCAGCAAGGCTCATGCCAGTGGCATCATTCAGTTTGTATTGCTGAACCTTTTGTTGCCACTGTGTATAGTGGGTGTCACACAGGATGGCCAGCAAAGCTCGCGAAGCTCATGCCAGTAGTCAGCATATTCAGTTTGTATTGCTGAACCTTTTGTTACCACCATGTAGTGTGGGTTTCATTGGATAACCAAGGTCAGTGGTCAGCATCCTTCACAATCATAGTTAATATTGCTGAACCTTTTGTTACCGCTTGTCGCACTGAATAATTAAGGCTGACAGGTCGGCTTCAATCACACCTTCCTCTTTTGATCATTTTGTGACCACCAATTGTCACATGGTATGAATATGCTTCAAGATGATGTCTGTTGCCATTGGAGTATACATGACACAGGGCAGTTGGGTTTATGTGACTTCATGTCCGTTCAAGGTGCAGGTGCACCAGCTTAAGAGTGCAGCTTCACCTATGGGTCCCATACTACTTTTCCACAGACACACTTCACAGGAAATGTCTCTGTTCACTGTCACCTGCTTATGATTGTGAGCACGCATTTGGGCTCATGATTCTGTGCATTAATGTGGGATGGACTGTCGCACACACGTGCACACATACATGCTTGCATGCATAATTATGCACACATATACACATACACACACACATGCACACTCAAATGTATACACACACACACACACACACACACACACACACACACACACACACACACACACACACACACACACACACACACACATATGGATGCACTTGCTTATTTTTTGTGCCTATTTTCACCATGTGTCAGCTCTTCTGTGCTTCTTTGTGTGCACATCACCTGTTTTGCTTCTTGCAGACAGCAACAGCATTAGCAGCAGCAGCGGGATGAGGCGAAGCTCCTCGCGCAGCAGTGTCAAAAGCATGGTCTCATGTAAGACCTTACTTTGCTCCCAGTCATACTCTTAGCTCTCTTCCTTTTGGCCTGGCGCTGATGTTTGACTCTTCTCTTCCTCCTCCTCCTCCTCCACAGTCAGTGGTTTGATTTTGCTGCTGACACTTTGCAGCTGAGCCACTTTGGAGCTGTGTTCTGTGTACTCTGTAAAAAAGCTTCTTCTTTTTTTTATAGCCAATGAATGCTTGTAAGTTTGTGGAGCTGTGTTTTGTGTGCCCTGTCACTCTGTCTTTCTCATTGCAAGTCATCTGTAGCATTGTAACGCTTATAATATGCCTTGGTTTTTGTCTTAACACATTTTGCTCTGTGTGTGTGTGTGTGTTTTAGCAGTTTGTGCTGGCTGCTTGCATGTCCTGTGGGTCTTGCTTTTATTGATGTTTCATTGACTTGATTTAGACAGTTCTGCTGTTAAATTTGCTGTATATTGTGCTTCTTCTTGAAGTTCTATCCTGTGGATGATGGTTTCTGCTTTCTTTTTTGGTACCCCCCCCCCCCCCCCCCCCCCAAAAAAAAAAAAAAAAAAAGCAGAAGCCATCATCCACATTGTTCTGTTTTGTTTTGTTTTTTCTTTCTTTCTGTTTAGGAGTGTTGTGTCTGAATTGCACCAATGCACCAATGTTAACAAAATGAGAAAGCTTAAACATATTTGAGACCTGGTGTATGAGACGTGGCTGGCTGGTTGTTGCCTCATTGCCTGCCTGCAAACTATAAGGGTATTATTGGGCATGATATTTGTTTGAAATCTGGGCATAGTTCACAAATTTTGTTTGACCGTATAAATTATTTTTGTAGTTATTGTTTGGGGGTCCATTTTTGGTGCATTGTGTGACAACGAATTGCACAAAAAAACTGAATTGATCTAGATAACTCTTGGAAATGGGTGATCAGGTCAGCTGTTCTATGGTAGCCTTCCTTTCTGTGAAAAGCATTGTGGAAATAACCTATGAATAGGACAGTAATTTTGTGATTGTGTAGCTTGTGTTTTTAGAGCCTTTTTGGAGGTGTCTTTTGGTGTGGGTTGGGTTTTTTGTTTGTGTTCTGTTTTTTTAATCTGTTGATGCTAGGTGTCCATTTCAGTACATCTAATCTTAGTCTTACTTCTTGTAGGTGTACTCAATCCATTCTTGTTTTCTTGGAACTGTGAGTGGTTGAAGATTCGTCTTGTAGATGTACAGCCAGGCATATGGTGATATATATGCCATCTTCCCAAGTGTGATTTTACTGGTTATTTTTTTGCATGTGTAAATTTGGAACTTCTTGCATGGTGTTTTTGGAAAGATACTTCCAGTTTTATTTGATGGTACTTCTTGATGATTTTCATTGTTGCTGCAAACAGTGTCCAGGTCCCTGTTTGGTCAGAACTGCGGTGACTTGAGTCTTTCCTTGCCTTCACTTAAAAGTTCCAGTTTCTTGTCTTGTAACCACTGCTGTGAGATGTCTCCTCCCAGTGTTTTGTGACTGCTGCTCTGACCTGCCTCCTTCCAAAGTCCAGTTCCATCTTCTTCTTTTTTCTACTTCCATTAAGTGACCAACTTCATCCTTTTGAAAACTGTATCACTGTAGGGAGTGCTTTGAAGAAGAGAAATGTGTGTGTGGGGGGGGGGGGGGGGGGGGGGGGTAGGCCATGTCCTTGGGCAGGCTGTCTCCTTCTAGTTCTTGACTCATAAGCACTGCTGTGACTTGCCTCCTTCCAGGTTCTTATTTTGTGATTAATGATGTGAACTGTCACCTTCCAATAACCACCTGACAGTTCCAGTTTCTTGTTTTGTAAGCGCTGCTGTACGTGGCCTGTCTCCTTCCAGATTCCTCTTTAGTTGTCACTGGTGTGGCAATCTCCTTAATGCTTAAAAATCCCATTTCATGTCAAGCATTGCAGGGACCTGTCTCCTTCCAGGTTCATGCTTTGTGACTACCGGTGTGACTTTTGTCCTTGTAGTGTGAAATTTCTGTTTTTTGTCTTGTAAGCATTGCCATCACCCATCTCCTTCCAGATTCTGGTTTTGTGACCACTGGTGCAACTCCTCTCCTTCGTGCTTTAAAGCCCAGTTTCTTTTCTTATGAGCACTGCCTTATGTGGCCTGCGTCTTTCCAGGTTCTTGCTTTGTGACTACTGGTGTGACTTGTTTCCTTGCGATGTGAAATTTTAGTTTTGTGTCTAGCATTGCTGTGACCTGTCTACTTCCAGGTTCTTGTTTTGTGACCACTGGTGCGACTCCTCCCCTTTGTGCTTGAAAGTCCAGTTTCTTGTCTTGCAAGCACTGGTGTATGCAGCCAGTCTTTTTCCAGGTTCTTGCTTTGCGGCTACTGGTGTGACTTGTGTCCTTAATGCTTGAAAGTCTAGTTCCTGTCAGGCACTGCTGTGTGCTGCCTGTCTCCTTGCAGGTTCTTGCTTTGTGACTACTGGTGTCACTTGTCTCCTTGTGACTTGATATTTCAGTTTCTTGTCTTGTAAGCGTTGCCGTGACCTGTTGTCTTCCACTTTTTTGTGTAGCCTAACCCCTACTGCAGCATGTTTAGACTGGTTTCCTTCTTGTCAGTCTTAGCATGTTTAGACTGGTTTCCTTCTTGTCAGTCTTAGCATGTTTAGACTGGTTTCCTTCTTGTCAGTCTTAGCATGTTTTGACTGGTTTCCTTCTTGTCAGTCTTAGCATGTTTAGACTGGTTTCCTTCTTGTCAGTCTTAGCATGTTTTGACTGGTTTCCTTCTTGTCAGTCTTAGCATGTTTTGACTGGTTTCCTTCTTGTCAGTCTTAGCATGTTTAGACTGGTTTCCTTCTTGTCAGTCTTAGCATGTTTAGACTGGTTTCCTTCTTGTCAGTCTTAGCATGTTTTGACTGGTTTCCTTCTTGTCAGTCTTAGCATGTTTTGACTGGTTTCCTTCTTGTCAGTCTTGGCATGTTTTGACTGGTTTCCTTCTTGTCAGTCTTGGCATGTTTTGACTGGTTTCCTTCTTGTCAGTCTTGGCATGTTTTGACTGGTTTCCTTCTTGTCAGTCTTGGCATGTTTTGACTGGTTTCCTTCTTGTCAGTCTTGGCATGTTTAGACTGGTTTCCTTCTTGTCAGTCTTGGCATGTTTTGACTGGTTTCCTTCTTGTCAGTCTTAGCATGTTTAGACTGGTTTCCTTCTTGTCAGTCTTGGCATGTTTTGACTGGTTTCCTTCTTGTCAGTCTTAGCATGTTTAGACTGGTTTCCTTCTTGTCAGTCTTGGCATGTTTTGACTGGTTTGCTTCTTGTCAGTCTTAGCATGTTTAGACTGGTTTCCTTCTTGTCAGTCTTGGCATGTTTTGACTGGTTTCCTTCTTGTCAGTCTTAGCATGTTTTGACTGGTTTCCTTCTTGTCAGTCTTGGCATGTTCAGACTGGTTTCCTTCTTGTCAGTCTTGGCATGTTTTGACTGGTTTCCTTCTTGTCAGTCTTAGCATGTTTTGACTGGTTTCCTTCTTGTCAGTCTTGGCATGTTTTGACTGGTTTCCTTCTTGTCAGTCTTAGCATGTTTTGACTGGTTTCCTTCTTGTCAGTCTTGGCATGTTTAGACTGGTTTCCTTCATGTAGGTCTTATTTGTGTAACTTAGTGAAGCATGTTTAAACTTGTTTCCTTCCTGTTACTCTTAGTTTTGTAACTTACTGAAGCATGTTTAGACTGGTTTTCTTCTTTATCAGCCTTAGTTTTGTAACTTGCTGCATGTAGTTTTGTAACTTGCTGCATGTTTAGACTGGTTTCCTCCTTGTCGATCTTATTTGTGTAACTTACTACAGCATGCTTAGACTAGTTTCCTCCTTGTCAGTCTTGGTTTTGTGACTTACTGAAGCATGTTTAGACTGGTTTCATTCCTGTCAATCTTAGTTTTGTAACTTACTGCAGCAAGTTAAAAAAAATAAAAAAAAATCTAAACAGTGCTCTTGACTAGTAGTTTTTAATCATACTTAGTTGTCATCTTTTGTGGTCAGCTGTGGCATGTTGGAAAAGGTGATGTTGTCTTCAGTTCTTTCCCTGACTTCCAGTTCTTACTGTTTTGTAATCCGCTGCAGCATGTTGAAAGGGCAGTGTCTTCTTAGTTTTTCTTGGCCTGACTTGCAGTTCTCTGTTTCGTAATTTGTTGCAGCTTGTTGAAAAGGCTGTTGACATCACTTTGTTTTTCTGATTTGCAAATCTCACATGCTTTTGTAATTTGCAGCAGTGTGTTAAAAGGGCAGTTTAGATCATTTTATTCTCCTGACTTGCAGTTCTTAGTTTTGTAATTTGCAGCAGCATGTTGAAAAGGCAGTTTACATCATTTTGTTTTCCTGACTTGCAGTTCTCAGTTTTGTAGTTTGCAGCAGCATGTTGGAATGGCAGTTTACATCATTTTGTTTTCCTGACTTGCAGTTCTCAGTCAGTTTTGTAATTTGCAGCAGCATGTTGAAAAGGCAGTTTACATCATTTTATTTTCCTGACTTGCAGTTCTCAGTTTTGTAATTTGCTGCAGTATGTTAAAAGAGGTGGGGTCCTCTTCAGATTTCTTTGACTTGCAATTTTTAATTAGTTAAATTATAACCTGCTGCAGCATGTTAATAAAGTAAAATAAGAGTTGGTGGTGGTTTTCCAGTGGGTTTTGCCTTGCCATGCTGTTCTTTGCTTTGTAACCTGCTGCAACATGTAAAAAAACAAAAAGTGATGCTTTCTTTGGTTTATTTGACTTGCTGGTTTTGCTCTGGCTTGGTACTAATTGAATGCATACTGATGGATGGCTCTTTGGTACTAGTTGAATGCATACTGGTCGATGACTGTCATTGGTACTAATTGAATACTTACTGGTGGATGACTGTCATCAGTATTAGTCATTGGTACTAGTTGAATGCATACTGGTGGATGGCTGCCATTGGTACTAGTTGTGGCTATCACTGGTACTAGTACTAATTAAATGCATACTGGTGGATAACTGTCATTGGTACTAATAGAATGCTTACTGGTGGATGACTGTCATCAGTATTAGTCATTGGTACTAGTTGAATACATACTGGTGGATGGCTGTCATTGGTGCTAATTGAATGCTTACTGGTGAATGACTGTCATCAGTATTAGTCATTGGTACTAGTTAAATGCATACTGGTGGGTGACTGTCATTGGTACTAATTGAATGCTTACTGGTGGATGACTGTCATTGGTACTAATTGAATGCTTACTGGTGGATGACTGTCATCGGTATTAGTCATTGGTATTAGTTAAATACTTACTGGTGGATGGCTGTCATTGGTACTAGCTGAATGTATACTGATGGATGACTTTCATTGGTACTAATTGAATGCTCATCGTATGGTCATTGGTAGATGACCCATTGACACTCTGGTCATTAACTGCTTGTTGTTTGATGACTGTCACTCATAACAAGTTAAGTGCTCATTGGTGCATGTCTGTCATTGGTAATCCATTGTGCAATCATTGGTGGATGACTGTCATTGGTAATCCATTAAGCAATTATTGGTGGGTGACTGTCATTGGTCGTCCGTTAGGCAATCATTGGTGGATGACTGTCATTGGTAGTCCGTTAGGCAATCATTGGTGAATAACTGTCGTTGACCTCTTCAGCCTCCAGCTCTGGCCAGTTCCCGGGGTTAGGATTCCACACTTCTGCCTCCACCACCAGCCTTGACCCCTATGACCCCACACTCAGTGGGGGTCAGCCACCAGGACTGCGGCGCTGCTCATCAGGCGCCTCGCTTGCTGGCTCCTCCTCACACATCACTTTGCCCTTCAACAATATCTACTCCTCCATCTGGCGAGCCCTGCTGCTGCTGGCCTCAGACCCTCACCCTGAGATACTCAAACTGGCCAAGGAGGTGGTTGGCTACATCAAGGACAGGGTAAGTCCAAAGAGACTGCATCTCAAATCTGTCCTTCCCTCCCCTTCCAGAACACACGTATGCTCCCCCTCTCCCACCACTCACCAGAAACACACATTCAGAGAGACGCATGTGTGTACGCGTGCACACACACACACACACACACCTACTTTAGATGCAGAAACTGGTCATGGAGGTGGTCACTTACATCAAGGAGGTGGAAGTAATTCCAGAGACATGGTAACTGGCCATTGAGGTGGTCAGAATTGCATCAAGTACAACAACCGTTCTGAAATGCTGCTATTGAGTGAGGAGGAGGTTGTCACATACACTAAAATAGTTTTAGCAATTTGCTTTTTAGTGCAGGTCCCAGCCTGATGTACTAAAATTGGCCCCTGAGCTTATGAGGTGATTGCTTGTGTCATTATTGAGAAGAACACTGGCAGTCATTGTTTCAGATTTTTTGTTTCCGTTTTGTGTTATAGGTGAGTTTAATTTTCAGATCCACCATCCACGGCCCCCTGGTGGCGGCAATGTGATGCACATGTCCAGTCCTGCATGTCTGACGGGCAGCCCTGGTCGTCCAGCCAACATGCAGCATGGGTCAGTCACCAGTGCCTTCATCCTCAGACAGTTAGTCGGCACACACACTGGCAGCAGCCCACCATCATTCATAACATGGAACCAGCTAACTGTACTGATGACTGCTGTTGTGTGGTGTGGTGGTTGGTGGCTTTATGGTGTTGGTTTATGGGGCATTGTCATTCTTTCTTTGTCAGATTTTTTTTTAGCTTAATCATTGGCTATAGTTCATTCCTACTTCTGTGTGTTGTTGAATCATATTTCTCAACTCCATCGTCAGGTGGACCTGCTGGCCTCAGGTGTAGATTGATGCGTGGGAATCTTCACAGTCTGATATAAGAGTTAATGCGACTTTAATGGTGTGTGTTTGTATTACAGGTGGGGAATTTGAAGGGATTTCAGGCATTCATGCTGTCACATGCATATGCTTGTGTACTGTCTTTGAGTCCCTGCTAGTGTCAGTGTTTCTTTTTCTTATTCTTGGTTACACTGTCTGAAGGGAGACACTTTAGTGTGTGTGCATGCACATATGTGTGTGTGTGTCTGTGTGCATGCATTCATTTAGTGTGTGGGGGTGGGGGGGTGGGGGGGCAGATGCTGAACATGAAAAGAAAGAAAAAAAGAATGTCTTGAAACCAAAAGGGAGTGGGAGGTCATTGAGGGTTGGATTCTCATTGGTGATTTCAAGATGGAAGATGCAGCAGAAGGGGTCAAGTGAAGTTTCCTAAGGAAGGCCTTGCTTAAAAAGAGGCTTAACATTTGAAAAGCAGAAAAACTGTTTGTAGTAGTACTAGTAGAGTGCTAGTAAATACCTTGTCTGGTGCAAGCTTACGTGGGTTTGTCCCCTTATTGCTTGGTCATCTGAGGTGGTTTTGCACAGAATCAGGTGTACTTCCCCATGTCACCGTTTTCTTTCAGGTATCCCACTAGCATAGTGACACAGCAGAACCTTCACACTGCCGAATGTTTCTGAAGCAGATGACCTTGTGAAAGTCCCATCATTAAGCTCACACCCCTCAAGCACTCTCGATGAAACCAGACACCCACCCCCAACCCCCAACCCCTGAATTCCTCTGTCACAGCCTTTCAGTTGTTTCAGTTCCACTCTTTTTGACAGATCTTTGACTTGCAGGACCCCTCCCCCTAGGAACCACATGTCGCAGAGCCAGAGCGCGGCCAACTCTGACCGCCATTCCCCGGCTCGCAATGCCACGGTGCCCAGCACTCCCACCTCCCAGACACCGCAGTCCACCCACTCCATGCACTTCACCCGTCACAGGAAGCTCTTCGACAAGGGACCTGCACAGGTGAGTGGACACTGCGTCTGAGTGGGTGTGCAGTTCTGTTGTTATTTTGGGGGTGTTTTTTGCTTGGATGTGTTCATAGAAGACATGGGTGTCCTTGGTGATGATTTCTGTTTGTGGTGTTTGGCTTTTTCAAACTATGCACAGTTCCTGTCCTACAGATTGCGACCAGTTTTGTGTGTGTGAGTCCAGTGTAGAGCATGAACAAGCCTGTCCAAGCACAAAGTCAAGGTCATCGGTTCAGAGGGTGTTATGCTGCATCTCAGATAGGAAGCTGTCTGCTGGTGTAAAAACAGACTGTTGTTTCTGAGGTATTGCAAGCAACTCCCTGAATCTGTTGTGGATGACTTCATTCATGATGGGCCAACTTGTTTCTAGTTTCCCTCTTTTTCCGGTTTCACTTTCAGCTGTACATAAAACTCTGGATTTGAAAGTGCATTTCAGGCTCTTGTCCCTAATATGTCATATGCCATCTGAGGACATTATGCCTCACGAAACAGTGACAACATGCATTTTAGGTGCCCCAGGCTGTGGGTGGGTGCTTGTGGTGGGTTGCTGATGTCTGCTTTCTTGCTGTAAAAGACAGGATGTGCAAGAATGCACTTTTAAGATTGCAGAGTTGTTGGTGTTTTAAAATATTATTTTTTTTATCTGTAATTCAGCCAGAGCAAGACCATACAATTTTGCAGACTGCCAGAATCTCTAAGACTACCTGTTGTTACTTGTGACCAGCAGTTACAGCCACTATGGTGCTGGGTACTATTTTCTTGTGTGTGTGTGTTCGGTGCTTTTTCCTCTTTGGTGTTGTCGTTCCCCCTCCCAGTATCGTTCATTTTTTTGTTTTGTTTTAACTGACAATACTGCATGCTCCATCAGTGTCAGAATCATGAACAAGAAGTGTTACCCTGTCTCTGTGTGTGACAAGCATTTTGTGATCATGAACAGGTGGAAGAGAGAGACCATGACGAATCGTGCATGCGCCTGTTGCCATGGGAGACGCAGCTGTTTCCATGGAGCTGCAAGCAGTTCCTGCAGCCAGTGATGCAGCTGCCTGAGGACAAGGACCCAGTGAGCGAGGTGTACCATCAGCGACAGTTCCGCTACCTCCGGAACTCCCGTGTCAGGGCTCGTGCCAGATTTGACCAGCACCGAGCAGGTGGGTTGTTTGTCTTAATTCTTACCCGCTTTAGCATTACCAACCCTAGCAAATGTAATGTTTGGATAGTCTAGGTGTTTTTTTCTTATCCCCCCCCCCCCCCCCCCCGTTAATTTAAAAAAAAAAATTGTACAAAAAGTACCACTAGTACATTGTTGAGTGTAACTGTTTTTGTCACACGTTACAAAACATGGTGGTATTACTAAATCAACAGGGACTAGAAATTCTTGATATTGTCTTTATTCATCAATTTAAGATGTTTTGTGAGTGTTCCTTTTACTTAAAACCTAAGAGTTTTCAATAGCGACATACTTAACACCCACCCCTCAGAATTGTTAGTTGTAGAAAATGACTGAAATATGTGTGTGTGTGTGTGTGTGTGTGTGTGTGTGTGTGTGTGTGTGTGTGTGTGTGTGTTTTACTTGTACAGGTTTTAACCAGCTGGATGATCAGATTTTCGTGAACCGAAACTCAGGTATTCCGAGTCATCTTGCCTTCCACCCCTATGACAACTACATCGCTGTAGCTGACAAAGAAAATGTCAGGTAGGTTCTTTGGTCAGATCTTTTTTGTTTTGTTTGTGGGTTGTTGTTTTTTACCTTCAGATGGTTTGCTTTTTATCTGCCTGTATGCTTCGGTGAAAGCTCACTATTTTCTTTCTACATGAGGACAGGTTTTCAGGCAGTCAAAGGTTTAGGAGGTACCTCTGGTGGAGTTTATGTGCTTTGTGTTTACTCGCATGCCAGGTGAGAGTTCCTGGAGGCAACTCGGGTCTTTGTGTTTGAGCGACATCTTTTGTGCACTAATTAACTCCCTTGTCTGTTGAGTTATAGTTTGCTTTTTAATTTTGCTGTACCCATTGAATATTTGACTGCCTCATTTTGACAGGAGACAAAAATAAAACGACAACAGCAACAGAAAACATGAAAAAATATGTGGATTTGTGCAACGCCTGTAGGCCTAAAACCGCAGCCATTTACTGATTTGGCTAAGGCTTCAGCATGGAGAAGATATTCTGCTCCGTGCCTTGTTTGGAAATGTTGGTCAGTTTCAGTGCACCATAGTTTTCCTGATCAACTTCCTAGAAATTATGGAGTGAAGGATGAACCTGATGGTGACAATTTCAGTACATGGGACTGGGCTCACACCAACACCTTGTTTGGAAGTGTTGGTCAGTTTTTTGGCATCATAGTTTCCCGGATCATCTACAGAGAAAAATAGAAAGTGACTGGTGTGAACATGATGGTGACAGTTTTTGTATATGGGACTGGGCTCACACCAGCACCTTGTTTGGAAGTGTCGGTCAGTTTTTTTTTTGCCCCATAGTTTCCCTGATCATTGGCATAGAAAAATAGAAAGTGACTGAAGTGTGAACATGATGGTGACAATTTCAGTATATGGGACTGGAGAAAAATAGAAAGTGACTGAAGTGTGAACATGATGGTGACAATTTCAGTATATGGGACTGGAGAAAAATAGAAAATGACTAAAGTGTGAACATGATGGTGACAATTTCAATATATGGAACTGGGAGAATGGCACCCGCACCAGCACCTTGTTTGAAAGTGTTGGTCAGTGTTTTTGCACCATAGTTTCCCTGATCATCAGCATAGAAGAATATAAAATGGCTGAAGTGTGAACATGATGGTGACAATTTCAGTATATGGGACTGGGAGAATGGCACCCGCACCAGCACCTTGTCCAACGGCAACCACCGGCACAGCAAGATCTCTACCATCTGTTTCATCAACCCTCATGATCACACCCTCCTCATGTGCGGTACAGGTATGTGTCTGCCTGCCTCCCAGGTCTTGGTGGGATTCCTTGGTACAGGTGTATGTGAGGGTGAAAGTTGTCATTCCCCCCCCCCCCCCGCCCCCCCCCCCCATCCCCTTCCTCTTTTGTTGAATCTGTGAAATCCTAATTTTAAAATCTTGCAAAAACTTCTGATTTTGACAGATGTTTGTGATGATGAATGACATCATTTTGATCAAATGACTGCACTCTATAGCATCATTTGCCTGTCATTTATTCAGTGTGATGTGGATTGGCTTTGAAAATGTCAGCCAAATTCGTAGAGATTCTGAACACTGTTGATCAGATTTTGTTTTGTTTTTGTGCAGATGATGGTTCCGTGAGGATATGGAGGTCCTTTGAAAAGGATGACGTTGAAACAGAATTGGTGACATCCTTCGTGGCTCTAACAGACATGGTACCATTAAGTAAAGGTGGGCACAGCTCTGGCCTGTTGAGTAGAATGATAGCAACATCTTACAAATTGATGTAAAACACAAATGTCACTGCAGCCCACCTTCTGCCTTCTCCCTTCTGCCCAAGTTTTGCTTTTAAAAATTGATGTGATAAATGTCAACATTATGCCAACTAACACACCACATACTCAAGGCGATTAGTACTATACCTTAAAGACTAGATAGTTTATGACATGGTCTAGGTAATGTTGCTTTGGGGTTGCTTGCTTTCTGTGCCCTTCTTCTCTGTGGCAAAGTTGGGGAGATCTGTTGGAATTGCCTTGTTTATGGTAAGGTTTGAACATGTTGCATCAAGGCTGCTTACTTTCTCTGTAGAATTGTCCGCCAAGGACAATGTGCATAGGAACCCTTCCAGAAGACAAAGTGGCTGGTAGTGGTCCTGTCAAAACGGAGGGTCCCCCCCCGTCCCCACCCCGCCCTAGCTCTTAGCAACCCACCTCCCTCAGTTATATTCCCACAAGCTTTGGACCTGCTCACCATGGGCTAGTTTGTTGACTGGTGGTATAGATGATGATTTGAGTCTGCTTCCAGCATTTGTATGAATGCAGTTTGCTTCGTTTGATTGTAGCTGACATCTCCTGCTGTCAGTGCAGGGCTTGTGTTAACCAGTAATTTATTATATTTTACTGGTTATGATCAGCATGTACCAGGGGGGAAAAAAATCTGTAATCAGTCAGATGTACTGGCTGTTACTTTGTTGGGCCGGTTCTCAAAAACAACAACAACAAAAAAAGCACTCCTTTTCTCTCTCTCTCTCTCTCTCTCTCTCTCTCTCTCTCTCTCTCTCTCTCTCTCTCTCTCTCTCTCTCTCTCTCTTCCTCAGATTTACTGTGTTTAAGGTCTTCCAGATCTCAATATAATGCCTCAGAAGTCAGTTACTTGCTTTTTATCTATTCCTTTTTTCATCTACATTTCAGTCTGTATAGGAACCAGAAATACAAGGAAACATGATCAGAATATGGCAGAGATATTTGATGCACTTTGAAGGCAGACTTTTCATCTTGAAGGGGGTTGTGTTGAGAAAGGATGCCATTGCCTTATACAAAATGTAGCTGTTAACAGTTTACATATAGCAGACTGGATTTCCATAGGGTCAGGGTTGGTGACGCACTGGGAACAGGAGAGCTCCACACTCATCTGCTCAGGGGATGTTCGCAACATCACGCTGTGGGACCTTCAGTCAGAAGCCAGGAAACAGGTACAAAGAGAGAGGGAGGGAGAGAGTGTGGGCATGCACACATGCATGTGTGTGTGGGTACAGTGGTGTGTGTGTGTGTGTGTGCATAAGCATGTGTGAGTGTGTGTGTGTGTGTAAGTGTGAGCATGTAGTGTGTATGCATGAGAATGTATGTGTGTATGCATGAGCATGTATGTGTGTGTGTGTGTGTGTGTGTATGTGTGTGTGTGTGTGAGCGTATCTGTGAGTGTGTGCGAGCATGTATGTATATGTGTGTGTGTGCTCGTTCTGTGACTGAAAATAAAAGACTCTCAGGCAAACTTCAAGACATATAGTTGACTGTGACTATTCAGTACTTGCTTTCTGTCAGGACATTCCCACGGGGGCTGACAGCTGCGTCACCAGTCTCATCAGCGACACGTCAGGCCGCTCCCTGCTTGTGGCAGGCTGTGGCGATGGCACTGTTCGACTCTTTGACCGCAGACTCTCCCCCTCAGAATGGTGAGGGTGGCAATCCATGTGGCAGAAACACTACAGAACCATCAGAATTATTATGCTATAAGTCGTGTCTGTTGTATATAAAAAAAGAAGAAGAAAAAAGGAACTAGCGATACATGATAGCATGTTGTAGAGATATTTTTTTTGTTTTTTTGTTTCTAAACTGGAATTTTATTGTAAAGGAATTCCCATTATATTTCTAGTGCTTGTTCGTTTAAATGCTAAGCCCAAGAAGTAGCTCTGATTGAAGGACTCATCAGCATGAAAATATGTGTGGAGTTTCCTGAAACAAACTGTCCTTATAAAAATTAAAAAAAACGTATCCTATAACCTTTCAGCGATGGTACATTTATGCCTAAAAAAGGAAAATGAAGCTAATAGGAGGGGAGAGTTACCTAAGGGAATCTGTACTTTTAAAAAGGGTGTACTTTCTTGTGATGAAGCGATAGCTTTTTTCACATGGTGCATGTACATTTGAAAAGGAAAAGTATGCTGGTTGTTGAGCTTTTTATTGTGGTGCACATGCATCTCTAAAGGAAAATCATGCTTGGGGCTTGATGTTCCTCTGCATGTGGCATTTCAGCATTAATTGAGTGGATAAGTGATATGTTGGTTTGCTTTGCTTTATTTTTGTGCAGCCGCGTGATGACATTACGAGAACATAGCAGCGTTGTGATTAAAGTTCATCTTCAAAGAGGCAGCGAAGGAAAAATAATCAGCGCCAGGTAAGACCTAAGAGCTGCAAGTTGGAAGATATATGCAAACACTTTTATCTGAATGTTGAGTGTTTGATTATTCCCTGTTTTGTGTTGCTTAAAAAAAAGTGAGTTAGTTTCATTCATGCATGCAATCTTCTTCACTGTCCTTGCCCTGCTGCAAGAGTGGATGTCGCTGTGATTTGTTGCCAGAGTGAAGATGACGTGACTTGTTGCCAGAGTGAAGATGATGTGATTTGTTGCCAGAGTGAATGTTGCTGTGATTTGTTGCCAGAGTGAAGATGATGTGGTTTGTGGCCAGAGTGAATCTGTTGCCAGAGTGAAGATGACATAGACGACATGATTTGTTGCCAGAGTGAATGTTGCTGTGATTAGATGCCAGAATGAATGTTGCTGTAATTTGTTGCCAGAGTGGAGATGACATGATTTGTTGCCAGAGTGAATCTGTTGCCAGAGTGAAAATGACATGATTTGTTGCCAGAATGAAGATGAAGTGATTGTTGCCAGAGTAAAGATGATGTGATTTGTTGCCAGAGTGAAGGTGATGTGGTTTGTTGTCAGGGTGAAGGTGATGTGATTTGTTGCCAGAGTGATAGTGATGTGATTGTGTTTGACAGTGGGATGGGTGACCTGAGGTTCTGGGATCCACGGTTTACAGAGTCTGTGCGAGTTCACCACACCAACACACGCGGCTTCACTGCCGTCGACGTTCATCCAAGGGCAGATGTCATAGCATGGTATGCTGTTTGCGGTTGTATCTGCACATGCATGCTACTTTCTCTGTTTCTTTTTTTGTTTTGTTGCTCTCAGTGGGTTCGATGGACCAGCTGTTGACAGTTGCTGCACTAAAGTGCATGCACATTCTCTCGCTTCAGATTGAAATTGAAACAAAACAGCAGGCAGAGGGTTTGGGTTTGTGACCCTAAGCTACTTTCTGTCACTTCGGTTGACACTTGACCCTAAAGAACTGGATGAGAGTGTGGTAGTATTGGTTTGTGACCATAAACTACTTTCTATCACTTCAGTTGACAGTAAACTGTAAACAATGGTGGGGGGGGGGGGGGGGGGGGGGACTTTAGCTAGTTTCTGTCATTTCAGTTCAAAAGTGACCATAAAGAACAAGGTGTGGGGGGGGTTTGGGCCTATCGGAATAAAAACAGCAGTAAGACATGAACTTGCACACACACACTCTCACTCATGCACACACACACGCACACACACACACACACACACACACACACACACACACACACACACACACACACACACATCATGCATGTACACAACACACATTATATACACATGCATGGACATGCACATACACACACATGCATACACAGAGGGTACTAAGAATGCTGTGCATGTTGTGTTTGCAGTGGCATTGTGGGTCAGTCCATCAACGTGTACAATGAGAGTGGTGACACGTTGAGCACCATCAGGTATCACGAGGGCTTTCTTGGCCAGCGGATAGGAACCATCAACTGCATGGCTTTTCATCCTCATCTGGTCAGTACAGACAGCAGTCTGTGTGTGGAAGGGGGGACTTAGAGTGTGTGCGTGTGAGTGAGTGTGTGTGTGTGTGTGTGTGTGTGTGTGTTGTGCATGAATATGTATGTGAGTGTGCATGTGTGTGTGTCTGAGCCAGTATATATACGATTATGTGTATGCAAGTGATGTGTATGTAAGTTCAGCAGATGACTAGGTCAGTTCAGCAGACAACCTGTTTTCTTCCTTTTTGCAGGTCAAGCTTGCTGCAGGGAGCACAGACTCATTTGTCTCTGTCTACTCCACACCGGTCACCAAGCGCAGCTGAAACTGCCGTCCCCTCTGAAGTGAGACGCCTGAGGATGCGTGTGGTGTGTGTGCGCGTACGAGTCGGCAACGGATCCAGCAGCTGGCTGCTGTGGGTGGACCCTGTCCCTCTGTCCCGCCTCCTACCCTGCCTGCTGTCTTTCAACAAACACACTGCCTCTCCAGGCATAATAGTGATTTGCTTGCGGCTTGCTTTTTCGGCAGTTTCCTCTTTTAGCCCCATCAGTTCGCTGTCCTCAAATGGTTTTGCGGATGCAAGTGCGTGGGTATAGGACTGGCATGGTACAGAATGAACTGATAATGTGATATGTGGATATGCCAGTGTAGTGCATACTTCAAGTTTATTCCATCCACACACACACACACACAAACTCATACCATGTGAAGACTGCAAACCGACCAGGCTAAAAGTGGACATTGCCATTTTTTTCTTTCTTCTTTGGTTGTTGTTGCTTTTTTTTGTTGTTGTTGTCAGCCGTCAGAATATGAAGGACTGGAAATTCCCACCCCAACTGACCTGAAAGTTCTCCATGTACTTGCTGCCAGAGGTTGGCACTTGTTTCTGCTCTTCATTCTTGTCGGCAGTGGGTGGACAGTGCGCGTTTTGTGTGGAATCATGTGCCATCAGTTAATTATCAAAGTTAGTGTGTCACCTGGATTCAGAGGATGAGGCAGTGAAAGTGGGTGTTTCTGCTTGTGCAGAAGCGTGTGTTTCTCAGCTGACCTTTTGTGGGTGTGTTGAGTCGATTTTTCTGACCTTTTCTGAAGGAGACTTGCCTGTCTGGTGGTAGGACAGCACAGAACAGCTGAACTTAGCTGCTTGGTGGATGTTTGAGAACCAAAGAAGCCAAGTTTGCTACAGGAGTTTGATTTATTTTATTTTCTGGTTAATTTTTTAAGGGCAATTACTTTTTGCGGTGTAAGTAATACATCTTGCCACCTACTGAGCATTCTTCTGCATGTTAAATACCGTTTGAAGTGAAGATTCTGGTAATCTTAACAAGAAAAAGACAAACTTTCAAATTGTTCTTTTGTGTGGGTGTTCTTTTTTTTCTTGTTCTTTTTGTAATCATGGTTGTTACACAAAGGCAGGTTTTGTCTTTTTAGTGTTGATTGCCACAGGAACTGTCCAACCATGGGACTGCATTTTACAGTCTACATTATCATTATGTCATCAAAACAGTTTTTCCTTCTCCCCCCCACCCTTTGGTCAAGCTTTCTGTAAAACAGAGACTTGCAAAGAGATATGGTGGGTGCAGAAAGGGGAGACTTGTTGGTGGCAAAGCCGTCATGCACATTACCACCATTTGTGTTGGCAGTTTATTGTGGATACATTACCTTAACCCCCCCCCCCCCCCCCCCACACACACCCAAAAGGAAAGCATGGAGTCAAATCATGATTTGTTGAGTCATGTCATGCCACTGTACCTGACTGCACCAACCAGAAGAATTCCAGACATCAGTTGAATTCATCTTTGTCCCACCATATCCATAGTGAAGAGTTCACAAACCATCCTTGTTAATGTTCATATATGTAGTACCCCCTTAGTCTTACCTTTCCCAAATAACAGGGTTATTCTGACACAGTGTTTGTATACCGCATGTGAGCCCATTCATTTTGTCTTTCCTGCAGAGCTTAGAAAGCATCAACATCTGTGTATATAGCACCTATCACCTGACGCCACCTTCTTTTGAAGGTTTGTGTGTTGTAGCCACTCCTTATCCAATTCCCCAATGAAACTGTGTTGTGTCACATATAAATGTTCCTGTACCACACAAGCCATTCCCTCCTGCCCAGTGGATTCAGAAATCACCCCCCTTTGTGTTGTCTATGGTAAGACACCTTCTTAACCATCAGCCCTAAATAATACTGTGTCATTCTGTCAAGTTGTTTCGCCTGCTGCACTGACTGAGGGGTTTTGGTCGGCATGCTCAGATCACTAGGCAGACGGTGCAACAGGCAGAAGAAGTATGTGTGGTTAAAAAACAGTGCAGCTTTCACCCTCACTTCCCCAGCTCTCCCCCAGCCCCTGTAAATGCAAAACAGGACATCCCATCGCCATCTAGTTTAAGTGCTGCCACTACAGGAATGTTGTGGAATACCCAGTGATTTATATGGTCACAACAGTGAATGTGACAATAAACCAGACAAACTGTAAGTTGTTCAAAGGGCACCTTGAAATACATGCAGCCATGCACAGCTGCTCTTAAAGTGTGTTCAGTGTTGGAAAAAATGCAATATTTACACAACTTTCTGCACCAAGTGAAAGGCAGATTTATGCTGTCTGAAACATGGTAGAGTGGCTTGAGCAGCATTTTTGAGACAACTGTTCAAAGCACAAAGAGTTTCAGTGCTGATGCTGTGATGACCGAAGCAACAGTTCTAGTGGTAGGCCTATAGGGACAATAAGACTGACATGGAATGTAAGAATTGTCCACAAAACAGAACTGCTGAGAAAGTGTAAGGTGAATGAAGTGCTCAGCTGAATGGCTTTCAGGAACAGAATTCACTTGATTACATGCAGCAGTCTGTCTTCATACCGGAAGAGGAAGCTGGTGTAGTATTTCAAATGATGACTCTTGTAAAACTGTATGTTGGTTGAATCATGCTCTAAATGACTTTGGCAATATCTGTACCATGGGCATTGTGCATTCCAAATGTTGTCCCGCTACTTTTTGAAAACATACAGTACACACACACACACACACATGCATGTGTGCGTATGGGTGGTTCTCAGGAATTGTACCCAGATATATATGTGATATGGAGCTTTAAGACGAAACTTTGCTCCAGATGTGCTTCTTTGGATGTGTGTCTTCAGCTTAGGTCATCTCATCGTGCAACAGATCCTGCAGAAGAAAACAAATCATCTTGGGATATTTTTTTTAAAAACATTTATAAGCATTTGACAAACATGACCAGTACTCCATTTCAAATGAAAATCAGGAACCCAAAAGAGTGTACAGGAAGTATTAAAACAGGATAAACAGATGAACTAAGGCATTGATTTTTCTCTTTCTTCTTAAATTAAAAGCATATTTTCCTGTAATAACTTTCAGGGGGGAAAATGGGTTTTCCATCTTTTGAGCTTTTGCCATTGGTAGCTGCACCAATGCACAAAAACATAACAAATGACATGTAAACATTTATGTTGTGTATTATGAGTGGGTGAATTGTAACCCAGACAGGGCTTGTTTCATCTTATGCTTACACAGAGACAAGACATAAAACTAAAAAGTCTGTTGGTATCACTGACATAAAAACACTTATACACATGTATACAAACACACACACGAGCACATGCATTTGCATGACAGAGGGTTAATTTTAACTGTGGAACTGGTCTGGTAGAGAGAGGGAGAGAGGAAAAAGTTGATCAGTCGCTTATGTTCAGGGCAATGCAAGCTGATCTTTGTTTTCTGTCCAATCATTGTATCATGAGACATGAGAAACAGTTGCTGTTATAAACAGTCTTCACTGGGCACCAGGAAGGGTCACTCAGGATTGATGAATTGCTTCATCAGTGGTCTCAAACTTAAGGGTGTTGTGTGATGTTTCACTGTGACCTTGTTCTGCTGTCCTGTGATTTGTGTCTGTTGCTTTGAGTTGCGTGATGCAGCTGTTTTTGTTTTGCTGATGATTTTTCTTTTTCATGCGCGATCTGTAATTTGAAATCATTTTTGTGGGGTGGGGTAGGGATTGCTTGTTTATGCACAAAACTTACCTTGTCTTGAGACATGTGCTCATGCGACCTCTGTTTGACTTTGAGTTCCTGAGATTCGGATGCGAGAAAATGAAAAACTATGGGATGTGTGATTACATACCCTGTATATAGGAATGAAATGATGAGCACAAGTGTGTGAATATTCATGTGTAGCTTGTGTGCAAGGCAACAAACCAAGCGTTCAGTGTTTTACGAGGATTTTGTGAGAGTGTGCAAGTTAACAAACCAAGCGCTCAGACAGTGTTTTATGAGGACATTGTGGGAGTGTGCAAGGCAACAAAGCAAGCATTCAGACAGTGTTTTATGAGGACATTGTGAGAGTGTGCAAGGCAACAAAGCAAGCATTCAGACAGTGTTTTATGAGGAAATTGTGGGAAAATAGTGTGCAGCCACTGTTCAGTGTGTTGTTTCATACTTTGTTATGTTGTGATGTCTGAGTATATATATAATTATGTACTGTGCTTTTTGGGGTAAGAGTGTATGTGTAGTCAGATCATGTGCACATAGATGAAAGAGGTCCTTTGATTTTCAGCTGTCTGAGTTAGGGACAGAAATCAGTGATGATTTGTGGAATAACCATATTGTTATGCATAATAGTGTGTGTATTTAACTGTATGTAATTTTGTAGATAAAGAACAACAAGAAAAGAAAGCTTTGAAAAGTTGTAGAATATTTTTGTGTTGTCATTTTTTTTTTTCTTTCTCCCCCAGTTAAACACAGCATGAAAATAATGGGTACAGACTCCCCTAAAATCTTCAATATTAACATGCCTAGGTTTCTACTGTCTACCTAAACTGTCTATGATTGATCTACTGCATGACAGTCATCAGAAACTGTAAAGTGTACTTAGTATAATACTTAATATAATTACTGCTTCTTTGGATGGATTTAACTTTTGCCGACATGAACGTTTTTAATATATTTTTATTTAATATATTTTTATTATTATTTTTTGCTCAGCATTCACTTGCTAGGAAAATGAATTTGTGTAATGATGGTACATGTAGCAAACTGTTCTTTTGTCTGAATGTTGGCTTTACTGATATTTTCAGTTTGTCTGGCTTGTCCTTCAATCTGTGCATCACACTGACTTGAGATAGTGATGCTATAAAATAGTGTGAAATAGGCAGAATACTTTTCGTAACCCACAATGATAGTAAGATTTTGCCACTTTCCACACCCTCCAAAAGGTTCATTATTAGTCTTGAAATAGCAATGCTATAAAATAGTATGAAATTGGCAGGATACACCCTCAAAAAGTTTCATTATTGGACTTGAAATAGCGAGGCTATAAATATTATGAAACGTTTATGGATAAATATTATGGATACGTTTTGTAACCCACCATGATAGCAAGATTTTGTCACTTTCCACACCCTCAAAAAGGTTCATTATTAGACTTAAAATAGCAATTTATGGATAAATATTATGGATACGTTTTGTAACCCACCATGATAGCAAGATTTTGTCACTTTCCACACCCTCAAAAAGGTTCATTATTAGACTTAAAATAGCGATGCTATAAAATAGTTTGAAATTGGCAGGATACCTAGTAAGAGTCTGGCAGTTTTGACAGCCTCAGAAAGGTTCATTATTGGCTGATGAACAACACCCCAGCAGACAGACTCCTGCCTGTGCTGTCAGACATGCGCCACACTGCCACTGGGCCTGGGAAAGGCCTGAACTGCAGTCACCCTCCCCAGACATTTTAGATGGCTGTTTGCAGGGATGGGAGGCGGCAGACAGTGTTCAGCCAATAATAGTTTGGTCAGTTTTTTGTCAATGTCATAGCCTGCAAAATTCCAACCATCAAAAGGAAGAAAACAAATGAGAAGAAAAAAGTCCCCCCCCCCCCCCCCCCCCAAAAAAAAAAAAAAGAGGGGGGGTGGAGCTTCAAGATTTATGATTATTTTTTTCATCAGAGAAATTGGTTGATTTCATTGTCAGACTTCTGTACCATCAAATTCTCATCCCTTGATTAAAAGGTTCAGCCACCATATCCTTTGCAAAGTTTCAAATATCAAGTGTTTGGGAGAACTTTGAAAATAGGAAGGAAAAAAGAAGCTTAAAGAAAGGCCATTGACAGGTAGGGAAGACACTCGTATATATGTCATTTCAAAATATTAAATTTGAAATTGGACTTTGTTATTTTTCTGTAAAGCTACAGACTTGCACAGCATTTTCTAGATGTTGAATTTGAATGAGAGTCGGTTGAGCCAGTTTTTTTATTTAAATGAAAGCAGTTCACTGAAAGACATGTCTGTAGCAACTTGAGTTTAGTACCTAGTTGCCCTGCACAAGACAGCAACCTCAGGAGTTTTAGCTTGTTAATTATCAGTGCAGATTGTGGATTTTACATGTCACAGGATTAGTCAGGTTTTGAAATTGTTGCATGTGTTGTGAATGTGAGCTGTTCGACCATTGTTGTAAAATTCTCTTGGGTGCACAACATGAATGCTTAGACTCCTTTGGGGTTTCTTCTTTGTGTGAATGAGTGAAAAATCAATGCAATCTTACAATGATCTTTGTGTGCTCTCAAGCATGTTACAGCATGCTTTCATAATTGTGTGCATAATTTCAGAATGTGATTTTGTTTTTAATAAATGATGTCCATGTAATAGCTGTGTCTGTTATTTATTGCGTGGTGGGTGGCTCTGCTAATGGACAAGGCAGTGAAAATGTATAGCATGGGAATGCGCATCCGGTAAGAGTTGCTGAAAAATAACAGGTAGAATTCAATACTGCTTTCCACCATTTATACAGTGTCTAAAGAGACTGAAGATTTTTTTATGTTATTAATGAAAAGTTGTGACCTTCTGTGCATATATATTTTATATTAAACCACATTCCAGCACAAGTTATAAATATTTCTTCGCAAATAACTTTGTAATTTGGCTTTTTTGAGGCAATTAAAATTTAATGCATCACGGGCCCTACTAGTCAGAAATGAGTAAAAACAGCATTAAAAAAAATAAAAATTCATTGACTTTTGAAAGTTATGAAAACATGACTGCAAGTGCTGCCATTTTTGCCCAGCAGTCAGTGGTGCCTGCTGTCTCTTTTAAGTCAAAACTGAAAACCCATCTCCTCCTCTGCATACTGATCTGTCATTTTGTTCTCATTCACCAACCCATCACCAGTAACGCATATAATATCTGTAGTGTGTATGTGAGAGTGTGTGTTATGAAATGAGCATATCCTTGTCTTTGTAAGTGCACTGGGCTCTTACAAGATGGGTTGCCATAAATAATCTATGATTATTATTATTATTATGCCATGAACTGTGCTGGAATGTGCGGCAAAAGTCTTAAAGCCTCGATGTCTGAAGGTATACCTTCGGGCTGTGAAAACCTTTGCATGCGCACTCATCACTCTTAATTTGGGCAAAGGGACAGGACTTTGAGGGGTATAAATCATGAACAGAACGATGCAGTTCAGCAGCTATTTGAAAGTAATGGCTGGCCTTGGAATGTTGAAGTGACCAATGTCAGAAGCTTGTATTTTCAAACTGAAATTATGTACAAAATCACTGTCCACATCATTAGATAAGCCCTTCCCATTTGTATTCAAATGTTTCAAAGCTTTTGAGTCTTGAAATAAGACAAAATTCACTTTCATCAACACTGATTTAGCAGATATAAACCCGAGAGCGAATTTTATGTCTGTGCCAAGTGTCATATTCAAGCGATGGTCTGATTTCCAGATATTTGTTATAAACCAGCAGCAGTCATACTTCAAAAGAAAAAAAAAATCAAATTCCCCAGCTTGCTATATATAGGCAGTCTGACCTTTTAAATACATCACAACTTTTCCCCACCCATCATTGGTAAAGAAGGCTGTGGCCCAAGGAGCAAAAAGAACAAACAAAAAAGGTACTTCTTTCATGTATACATAATTGTGTTGATGGAATAACCAAACGAAACCTGCAGATGAACATTTTATTTGAACATATATACGCTTTGGTAGTATTAGCTTGTGAGCGCTTGTATTTGGTGCTGTCAACACGCAAGGTTTTGTACAGATGTTTTTAATTTTATGTGCCATATATAAATTTTCATTCATTCTTGTTGGGTTCCCTTTTAATTATTTCCACTTGTTTCTTTTTTGCATATCAGTTGAAATGAAGATCATTCTTTTCCGTAAACTGCTATTGGTAACTGCCAGTTGAGGATCATCCTCAGATGAAACGTGCAGCAACTGTTATTTAAAGTATGGAAGTGCGTGACTCGCTGACTGAAAAGTAGGAATTTTCTGTGAGTGATCTCAGTGGGAGTCGAAACTCCTGTAAAACTGACAAAAGGAATTGCACGCTCACAAAAAATTGTAATGATCATCTACAAAAGACTGTCTATAATTCCGAGTCATTCATTCACAAACATACAAGATCAGTTTTGTATTGCATATATCATTTTAATCATAATTTTCAAGATCATGAGAAAAAGAAAACAAAAATGCATTTGCTCATGATTTTATATATAAAATAAAAAATCCATCCCCATTCATACACAGAAGCTGAGAGCATGAATGTTGCATTTCATATTCAATGTAGGTGATACCTGTATGAAAGGAACAAAGGAAACAGACACGTCACACTTGGTCACATATTTCAGGCTGGAATTTATTAGGGCTAAAACTGATAGTGTATATATACACAACAGTGCATTCTTTGGAAATATGATAACAGCATTAGCTGCTCTGTATTACCCATCAATTAAAATAACAAAAATGCAGCTGTTTTTTTCATACGTCACTACCCTGTGTTTGAAAATATGCCCACAAACACAGGCCAGCCAGTCGCTGAAAATACTGTGCATATAATCTTACCTGTGTATGTATCACAGAGCATCATACCTAGCATGTATCATACAGTGTTTGAACTTGATCTTATCAAAACTTTCCCAGAAAACAGCTATGGCCGTGAGGTTAGGTGTGGGTCACCCCCCACTCTGAGCATTGTTTTCCGACACCCTCCTCCAAACCCTGCCAGAATTGCTTATGCCACTGAAGGGGCACTTTTCATCTCTGTGCAGCTGTCCACTGACGCTGCCAGCACCCTCTGAAGGTTTTGGGTACTAATGAGACTATGGAAACATACCAGCCAAGCACGCACAGAAACATTAGGCATGTCCACCTCAGGTTAAAAAAAAGTTCCACCTTGATTGAAAAGATTTGGGTTTTATTTGTGCTGGCATAAGCAATGTAGGCGGTTATCAAAGAAATGCTTGATATAAGTAGTCTGTAAGAAACTTAATGCCATCTGAGCACCAATGAAAAACTTTGCTAACAGTTTTCAAGAGCCATGGCATGATCAGTTATAGCAGTGGTTGGAGGAAGGCTATCGTAAAGCAGTGCTTGGAGTCTGGGTCACCCCAACTGGTATGAACAGGAAAAGAACAAAAGAGGTCATCACCATACACAATTTGAAAGGTTCCCTTCAAACAGCATCTCAGAAACACAAAAATGTAAGTGCTAGAAATGGCAAGGTAAACACCTGTCACTTCATAACCCAACATGTCAATGCTAGTCTAGAAATAAAATGAAGAGACAGGAGAGAGAGAGAGAGAGAGAGAGAGAGAGAGAGAGAGAGAGAAAAGCAGCAGCAAAGCAATCAAACTCCTGATTTTTCAAAGACTACAAATGGATGGGCTTCACTCCTGCTGTTTAAATAAAAATGTTTTTTAGAGAAAGGACAGTCCACAATGGACCCAAGAATCTGTGAGTTCTTAACACATGGCATGATGGCAACGTAATTAAACATGCACCAAATTATGTACAAGGTGTACTGATTATTCATTATCAGAAGCTTGTATTTGCAAACTGTGTACTGATTATTCATTATTAGAAGCTTGTGTTTGCAAACTGAAAGTATGTACAAAACAAAAATGCTTGTCAAAAGAATGGGAGACCCTTTGAACAATAAAACTACACATTTGCTCCAGCTAGAGAGACAGACAGAAAGAGATTTGGGGGGAGAAAAAGTAAGACCACTTGAACACATTTGTGGCATCCTTCAAGCACCCAACACTGAACACATTCACCTCAGACACCTCATCACATCCACAAGTTTCATTCCAAATTTGCAGACTGATAGCTCTTCATCTTACAAGGGCACATTGTAGCTGGAAATTAACATGTACTGAGGTCATTATTAACCCTACAGCAAGAGCCAGAGCATCACGTACCAGCACTCAGCAAACAAAAAAGTATTTATATAACCGCTAACACATGATCACACTCTTGAATTGCATTGTTTGCAAACACACAACTTTCAAAACTATACCAGTTTATCACACATACCCTTCCTACTGCATATGCGCCCCCTTGAAAAGAAAAAATACTGTGACCCAAGCATTTTCAAATTTCCAACTTCATTTACACATGGCTATGGAATGATTCCAGAGTCTGCCATAGCTCTGGGGTCATTTGAATGATTTTTATATTATAGTAAGAACCCAAACTGAATGTTCTGAAAAACACTCCTTATTTTTTTTTTATGAAATACCTTAGGAAAAATGCTGCCTTGAAAATCACACAACAGTACTTCAAAACTGGTCGATGAAGTAAATGCAGTGAAGAAGAAAACAAGTGCCCATGAATGTTCAGTTGACACTAGAAAGAACCCGATTAATCCTGTGCAGCTGAACACACAGGAGGGAAGGAGGGGAACTCTGGGGGCCTACACAGCAAGGAGACTGAGCGCCTGCATGTGCACACACCAAAATACAACATGCTTGCTAACAGTTACTCTCACCTTGGCATTTGGACCTAAAACTACCGAGTGGGTCTCACGTTGACAACCATCTGGTCACTGACCACAGTGATCCACCTAAAAATAAAGTCAACATCTGCAGGGAAAAGCTGGACTGTACAGATCAGTACTCAAGAGACCAGCAAATGTTTTTTCTTTCGGGCCATGCTGCAGTCCACCAAGCAGTTGGACATCGCTGGCAGCAGGCTCACAGACACAAGTTTCACATCGGCGCTGATGGCAGGTGGGTGGTGATTCCGTTTTGGCACTTCTAAGTGGGTGGCAGTTACGGCAGAATGGCCACCAGGTTGGCAGGCAGCACAGACTTGTCCAGGTTGTTGAAGTAAGGATGCTTGATCATTGCCTTGGCCGAGATGCGGTACACTGGGTCAAACAGCAGTGTTTTCTGCGACAGAGCAAAGTACAATTAACCATGTATGTCCACTGGGGTTGAAGTCCACAGCATCAAACACAGCGTTTTCTGTGACAAAACATGATACAAATCTACTCAGCACCTAAGTCTACTGGACTGCATGAAACTGTACTGTGTAATACTAACAGAACACAAAGTGCAATGAACCATGATTAGCGGTATGCATGACTTAGAACAGCAGTGACTTCAGTGATGGGACGAGAGGATGAATTCATGTAACAATACAAAGTCTAACCATACAGAGCTGTGGAGATGTGATACAAAGATTCAACAGAGCAAAGCAGGTATGGTGAAACCATAACAAAAAGACCCCATCAAAAACCATTTATTTTTAGGTACACATGCACCACACAAACCATTGCTAAAGCAAACCAAACTGTGAAGGCGTGATTTCATTCTGGAAATGCAGCTGAGGCAACAGCCAAAATTGGGAACAGAAAATATGAATGTCATTCCTCATGTGGTACGGCAGCAATGCAGCTGAAGCCTGTGGTGACTACTCTCTGGACTGATTCATTAGTTCGTACCCATGGTGACATAGAACTGTGTTACTGCTCTCTGGACTGATTCATTAGCTCGTGCCTGTGGTGACATAGAACTGTGTTACTGCTCTCTGGACTGATTCATTAGCTCGTGCCTGTGGTGACATAGAACCGTGTTACTGCTCTCTGGACTGATTCATTAGCTCGTGCCTGTGGTGACATAGAACCGTGTTACTGCTCTCTGGACTGATTCATTAGCTCGTGCCTGTGGTGACATAGAACCGTGTTACTGCTCTATGGATTGATTCATTAGCTCGTGCCTGTGGTGACATAGAACTGTGTTACTGCTCTCTGGACTGATTCATTAGCTCGTGCCTGTGGTGACATAGAACCGTGTTACTGCTCTCGGGACTGATTCATTAGCTCGTGCCTGTGGTAACACAGAACCATGTTACTGCTCTATGGACCGATTCATTAGCTCGTGCCTGTGGTGGCATAGAACTGTGTTACTGCTCTATGGACTGATTCATTAGCTCATGCCTGTGGTGACATAGAACTGTGTTACTGCTCTATGGACTGATTCATTAGCTCATGCCTGTGGTGACATAGAACCATGTTACTGCTCTATGGACTGATTCATCAGCTCATGCCCGTGGTGACACAGAACTGTGTTACTGCTCTATGGACCGATTCATTAGCTCATGCCCGTGGTGACAGAACTGTGTTGCTGCTCTATGGATTGACTTATTAGCTCACGCCAATGGTGACAATGAACTGTGTTACTGCTTCACGCAGATTCATTAGCTCATCCTCCCTGGTGATACAGAACTGTGTTACTGCTCCATTAGCTCATGCCCATGGTGATATAGAACTGTGTTACTGCTCCATTCCACTGCCATGCAAAACATCATTGTTTTCTGCCTTCCCAATTTTGCAGCTGATGCCAAATCACACTGTTACAAGCTATTTCAAAGTTGCTTAGTACCTGAAGCAGGTCCATGCCCTGGTTGCAGAGATTTTTCATGGAGGTGTGGAGCTGAGATCCCTTCCAGCAGGGAAAGTTGGCCTTGTAGTCAGGCATTTGACTCACACCGGGCCACGTCTCTTCTGTTGGCGTTCCCAGGGTCCTGAAACAGCAAGGCACAGTCCCTGGGATCAATCTTTGCTGTTCACCTCTCTAAACGTCAGAGGAACAAAACTGGCTCACTTACTGGAAGTCCATACAGTGTTTGTCATGCTGTTAAAATGTAAGCCTTGCTTGTGATGCCTTACAGTCCTCCTTGTTTGGTTACATATCTTAAGCATGCATGTGCAGGTTAAAATCAACAGCTCGTGATGAAGGATCATAACATCAAGTTGTGGATCTGAACTTTATATGAGGTATCTCCGCTCAGTCTTGTGCCACAAGGATTTTAATAAAGGAACACTTAGTGTCTGTGCATCAGGTCTCTGTATAAGCTCCTAGTAACCGCAACTGAACAAGAAATGCACTTCAAAAACCAAACAAAAACAGTTATCTATACTTCTAGAAAGTAATACAAAACACTGACAAAGGTAAATTTTAGGGATGAATGAAATTGGGCCATAACAAAGAAAACATCAGCACCTATTCCAACCATAACAAATTCAACCCTTTTGCATGTTTTCTGCAAGAGAGAACAAAGCTGGATGACATGTTTTTAGAACTGAAAGCAAAAATGACCTGAATATTCTGAAGAGCTGGTCAATCTCAGAATCTCCATGAAACAGCGGTCGCCTGTTGATCATCTCAGCAAACATGCAGCCTATGCTCCAAATATCCACTGGTGTGGAGTAGCGAGCTGACCCCAGCAGGATCTCCGGAGCTCGATACCACAGTGTCACAACCTGAAAACAAGTCACATAATTATATGCTGGAATCTTTTTTTTGTTACATGCACAAGCCAGTTCACAAGTGAAACAGGAAGCACGGAAAAGCCACAGGAAAACACAACTTTTATTATGTGAAGCCATTAAAACTGCTATAATATCTGAAGCTCAATGGAAATCACTTTGAAGCATTTGATACATGCACCATTCAGGGTCAACAATAAATACAACCTGACTGCCATGTTCACCCTCTGGTAGCAGCGAACGGGTTAAAACCTACAGTTTATTGTGGCATATCACCTCAACCAGCTTTACCCCCTACCAGTCTGGTTTTCGAATGAAAATTCTATTTGCCCTCATATGGTTGACTGGGCGTAAAACACCAAGTTACTAAATTAAAATTCTACGACTATTGCATCTCACTAAAACTCACCTCATGTGTGTAAACCCTAACAGGTATGCCAAAGGCACGGGCAAGACCAAAATCAGCAATCTTGATGACTCCTTTGTTGTCAATGAGCAAATTCTGAGGTTTAAGATCACGGTGCAACACCCGCCTGGAGTGGCAGAACAGGATGGCTGACACAATCTGATACAGGTAGCTCTGCAACAATACATAAAAGAAGAGCCAGTTAAGCAAAAATGTTGTAGGTGACATGTTTGTCTGCCAGGCTTGAAATAAAACAATCATCAATGTTCTATTCATGCTCTGCAGTGCATATTTGCTCTGTCAATTGAAACAATTTGCAATGCAGGATATTTGCTCTGTCCATTGAAACAATCAATTTCTGGCATTCTGACATCTTTACGTTCTTGCATTAATTTGAATTTTTCCATCCAAATTTAACAATATAGCAATCACACAGCCTAAATATGATACTCAAGAGACCCACAAAAACAAAAGCTCAACCAACTGGCAATCCAAATGGGACAGTACAGCTTTTTAGTTTTCTTTCAGTGCAGCCTATCACTGTATCAGTATCATGCATCAAACTGGAAATTTAAAAACTCAACTTCATTTTGCCATGGCCAGCCAAATGACCAAACTGGCATATTCTGTTGCATTCCAGGTCAAAAAAATAATATTGAAAGCACTGAACATTTAATGTCTGCAAAAACACACCCAAATTCCTTTTGGACATTGGTCCAAAGTGAAAACAGGTCTCCCTAATTATACTGAACTTTGCTGAGCAACAATACTAACATTAAGTGTAAATGTTAAAATACACTACCTTGATGAGCATTCTGTCCATCTGCTGTCCAGTGGGAATGCTGTCAAGGTACTTTTTAAGATCCATGTTGAGGTACTCAAACACCAGGTAAAGTTTGTTCTCTTGCATGAGAACATCTTCCAAACTGAAACAACAGAATAACTGTGAATCTAAAAAGACAAGAAAGCCACTACAATATTCTAGATCTAAAATGACAAGCAAACTACTACAATGCATTGGCTGAGCCTTCAGGGTGGTTTTGCTTTCATTCTGAATCTCTGATATACTGATTACTCTTCAGTACCCTTTGACTTTGCAATAAATGCACATATAATGCTAATTCACATACTTTTGTTACAGTTCACATGACTGGATAAAGTGAAAGGCAACAGCCAAAGAACACCAAGAAGAGATTTTGTTACTTATTCATAACACATACGACACTGTGCTGGCATGCATACCCCCCCCCCCCCCCCAATAAATGGTTCTGCAATGCCATCCAAGCCCAGACCTATACATGATGGACCCAAGGAGGCAACTGAATACAGTGAGTTCCTCACCACTTACCAGACAATGTTGGGATGCTGTAACTCCTTGAGCATGGAGATTTCTCTGACTGCAGTTGAGGGTACACCTTCCTCATCATTTTCCAGTCGTATCTTTTTCAGCGCCACCATTCGGTTTGTCCTCTTGTGGCGGCCCTTGTAGACTACACCATAGGTGCCTAGGAGACCACAGAATTGCAGCTTTTGAGAAAATGTCAGAGAGAGAGAGAGAGAGAGACAGAGTACAGCAAAACAGTTTAACTGTAGTAACTAAGTAAGACTAGAACTTAGTAGAAGACAGTAAGAGTAACTGATATTGCTTGCCTTACATTATAGTTCTCAATCATTATTAAGTGCAAAGTGATTATATCCAATATTGGTGCTCAAAAATAAGTTTTAAAAGAAAGCTCAGTCAAGACAATGGAGGGGAAAGCAATACAATATAACTTTATTGCCAAGTGTCAATACACTGATTGCACGAGGTGTGTTTTGTGGTGCCAAGTATACTCATTCACTCCAACCATAAAACATTTAATTACAACAACAGCAAAAAAACATCCTGGTAAAATTACTAAAGTCATTATCTGCACACACAATCCACTCGCATAAAAAACAGGGATGAGATAAATGCACAAACATGCAGAGAGCTCAGCACCGAGTCGCCATTTACCAGCGCCACCTTGAGCTCACACAAAGTCAAAGCATACAGTTTAGCACTGAACAGGTTAGCTACAAGTTCACAACTGTAGTATTACTGTAACGTGTAACTGTAACTAATGTAAATGTAGTGTTTGGCAACCAACCAAAACACCAAATGAGTCTAAGAGTGCAAGTTTGAGTGGCATAACGCTTACAAAGTCAGTACAAAAAATCTACCTTCTCCAATTTTTTCAATCTTGACATAGTCATCCATGGTTGACTGATGGATTTCAATCTGCAACAAAATTACAGAAGCTGAAAAAGTCATTTCAGTCCAGTTCAAAGAACAGTATTACTCTCAACAACCAGTAAATCACTGTATGTCTAAAGCAACAACAGAAAATAATGAAGGCATCCTGTCATTTGCCTTTGTTTTATTTTTAGTATATTTTACCTTTAATAGAATAATACCTTGTCATTTGAGTTTGATACACAGTGCATTGGCTGATTGGGTGAATCCCCTCAAAATGCAAGCAATTTCAGGTAATTAAAAAAACAAAACAAAAAAACTTCACTTGCAGATTTCGACTGTAATCGGTATATATGGACCTCATTTAATGATTGTGATAATATTTCTGACCCAAAATAGCTTTCAAAATGGTCCTGGAATTTCCGACCGTCTCCTTGGATTTTACCGAACAGTCCATTGTGTTCGGTACCTTGTGTTCAATACGTCACCAACATCTACCTTAAGTGTCACCAAAACTATAATTCCATTATGTGAACCGACTGGATCAAGGATCACGAAAAAAGCAGCAACCTGGACAACCTCAGCAACCCGACGAGTTCAGACACGCACCGGATCCATCCGTCAGTTTCATTACGATGTGGCCGGCGTTCAAACTGGTCATAAGGGTATTACATCGATCAAATAACAACAAAGTTAATCTACGTTCAAACACTCTTTTCCTTCTAATGATATGATAAAGCATGATATTACAAAACGTTCCACAATGAAACTTTCAATGAAAGCCTTGAAATAGAATGCCACACGGACACAGACTGGAGTGAAGAGGATTTGAATTCGGACATTTGTTGATTCGGGTGATATCGTTCTGCTTGTCATACTAGAAGAAGAAAAAAAGCAATCTGTGCGGCTTTAACAAACTTAAACATACATCACAAGTCTTCGGAAGTCCTTACGTGCGTGAAAAGTGTCAAACCCCACACAACTTGACTCTCTTCGGAATGTTTTAGCTTCTTTCACACGTTCTTTCTTCGTCAGCGGGTAGTTCGAATCGACCAATCACGACCCGTTTTGCACAGCGTTGTTGTCAACCAGGAAACCGCCGCTAGGTGGCGATGAACTTGAAGTTATTTGCCCTTCGTTACTTTTACTTTCAACTAGGTAACACAACGTAAATCATTGTCGCACGCATAGCAGTTCATACATAAAAAAAAAAAAAAAAAAATTATAACAAAAATCTCAGATTGTGTATTTACGTATTTCGGCTCGTTGACGTAAGCTTTTTAGCCTTTTGCCTGCTAAGTTTGTGTTATGAGCATTATTCGTTTTTAGGAGTGCTGCATAGCTTGCTTTTGTCAGTTACCTTGTGCCATATATATATATATATTTCCAATGTCATGAATTAAAATTTTTAAAAAGTTTAGTGTTCCTGGGACTACTAATAAAATGTTGGGTGGCAAGCTGTTCCAATTGTTTATAACCCTGTTAGTAAAAATAATGTGTATACTGATTAGTAAGAACTGTCTTCTTGTGTAGTTTGAAAGGGTGTCCTCTTGTTCCATCAGATTCATTCAGCTTGAACCATGGAACAGTCTTGTGATCATAATGACCATGTTACATGTTTAAGTTCAAAAGTTTCAATCATATCACCTCTTGCTCTTCTCTATTCCAGGCTTGGTAACTTCAGTACCATTAATCTTTGTTTATACTCCAGGTTGTTCATGCCAGTAATATGTTTGGTAAAGCATCTTTGCACATTTTCAGTATGACTCATGAGTTATAGTTGTTATTAAACAAGGTGCCCAATGCACACAGCACTACCATATATATTCTAAAATTGATCTACAGTCTCATTTATATGATGCTCAAATTTTAGGTCTGTATCAACAAAAATTCCCAGGTATTTTTTGACCATCCATAAAATATTTGGACTCTGGATTATTTTTCCCAACATTTAATGATCTGCCAGTCCATTGCACCAGCTGATCTATGCTGTTTTGCAGCAACTTTCTATGTTCATCAGATGGCATAGCAGTGTACGTACACCTTTGTGTCATCAGCAAAAATCTTGATAAACTACTTTAGAGTTTCTGGCATATCATTAACATGTGTCTCCCCTCAGTAAATGTTTGGTGGGAGGAGGGTGTTGCTGTCCAAAGGGTAGAAAGTACAAAAGTAAGAACTTGATTGACAACTTATTCAACACCAAATTTAGAAGATTATTTTTCTCTCTCCACAGAATCTGACAATGCCTGCACCAGAGGCAACACATTTGCTAAACTCAACATGAAGTGGGCAGTTTCCTATTATCAGCAGGGTGGTTTTCATGTCAGACTCAGAGTGGGAAAATGTTCATTGCAGCACTACTGTTGTTTTTCAGTTGACATTCTCATCCAAAACACACACACACACACACACACACACACACACACACACACACACACACACACACACACACACGTCTGATCATTACAACACTAATGTTGTTTTTCCGTTGGTGGAATATTCTCATACAGCGGAACCACACACACACACACACACACAGCCCAACACATTTATTTTCACTTTATTTTTATTTTTTAATCTGTCATTCAGGTCTCTCTTAGTCTTACACACACACACACACACACACACACACACACACACACACACACACACACACACACACACACACACACACACACACACACACACTATTTTATGATTGTAAACATGCATGCATAATGATTGTTCCTAGGCTAAACTAAACGAACAACTCCTAACTGACACTAATCCAGTGTAAATAACCCATCATCAAATTCAAGTATCTGAGAAAAATAGCAACAACAAAATAAAAACAATAAAAACACACAGCACTGTGTAATATAAACTGTCCAATTACATCTTCTTCACTCACACACACACTTGACTTCTTACACCATGGGATAAACTTCCAATTTTTTTTTCAAAAAACATTGTGACTGTTGGGGACAAAAATAATTGAAGGATTATTGCCGGTCAAATCAGAGGTTCTAGTGCATGGTTCTAGTGACCATAGAAACAAACTACTGAGTATTACTCTATTCAGCTAGTTCAGTTGCCTAGTACACTAGTGGAAAACTCCCACCAAATTCAAAAACATGTGTCTAGTGTTTTTTCCTAACTTTACCAGCTGAAATAATGTCAAAATAGTAAAAATCAACATTGCAAATTTTCCCAAACATACACATTTCTGTACAAATTCTGATGAAATATCACAAGAAAAAAAGTGCCACCTAATGCATACTCGTACATAGAATCCCATGTGAATCATGCAAAACATACTGTTTAAAATTCTTTGAAAAGCATCACTAAAACCAAAAGCTCATGTTACCCTTCTGAATGAAGATGGACTAATAAGTCTTCTGCTAAACCTGAGGATGTCAAAGTGAGCAAAAACAACCTGGCAGATGTTTTTATTTTTCTGTGTGCACGCACGCATGCATGTGTGCATATATCTCTGTGCATGAATATACACGTGTGTGTGTGTGTGAGGGAGGGTGGGGGTGAAGGAGGTAATATGTATCACCATTAAAATGGAGCCTGCCTCCATTAAAAAAAAATCCAGAAGTTGTGTAGTACCAACACAAGTGGCCATTCAACAAGACTGCAGCATAGGCACTTGACAGCATTTTATCGATGAACACCTTGTTGAATCAACAGACGTTCTTCTACATAAAAATGAACAGTAGTGCAAAAATCACTGGCCAGAGCAACATGTGTATATTCTACATGCAATTTCTTTTTTTCTTTCTAAATGAGGAGAGAATGTTTGTTTACCAAACCATCACAATTGTTTAAAGGAAAATAAACTGATATTCATGAATTTCAAGCCAATGTTAGGCCAGTTTGCAGACAGAAAACTTGTGACACCCTTTGCAGGATTAAAGGCACATCGAAGGTTCCTGTCCTGAACATTGAAGACTGATGAGGCCAGTGCTTGAACGCACCTTCACTGACACACACAAGATATAAGAGCTATGTCTCTTTTCAGATACAAGGGCTGCAAGTCGCAGACTGCCATTCCCAGCATCATTCAAGTTCTCACATGGTTCCCTGAAGCTCTGAAGCAGGGAAGGAATTAGACAACAAGACAGTCACTGAGACATCCCAAACTGCACAGCACTATGTAATAAAAGTGTGGTAACTAAATGACTATCACTTTCTGTGGCCATGATATGCAGTGATGCACAGTACAGCAAACATGTCATTCATACCATATTCTCAACCTAATATGCAGCAAAAATGGGTGGGGGAAAAGCAGTCAGAAAAAGAAAGGAAGAAAAGTAAGAAAGAAAAAAAAACCTCTGCAATACCTCACTTTGCAGATTCAAATCTGCATTAACAAGGCTAGATGTTCATTAGAATTGGAATGAGGTCATTCTCAGTTTCATGTTTCAAAATGCAAGCCTTTGAAGCCTGATAGAAATTAATACTGACAGTGCACTGAAACTACATCACAGTTACATGGAAAGCATAGGATGGCTCCCTTGCTGAATACAGCTGCAGGATTGGACATCAGATTAACACACCTTTCAGCACCTCTGCCCTCTACAAGGGATTGTTCATAGCAAACAAAATCTAACTGTAGGCCAGGCTCCATCCACAGCACCAGCTGTCCAGTTACAGCAGGCAGCCAGCTCATCATGATAAGCATGTACCACTGAGCAGCACAACTCGGGCTTATGCATTTAACCCTTCTTCTGCCAATTTATTCCTAATGCTGCTGCAACTTCTTTCCTCTAACAAGTCTTGAAAAGAGGTCAAGCAAACCTGGAATGTCCATTTTGGGCACTTTTCTATAGATCTTAATATGCACAAAGTGTTGGACTTCATACAACATCATATGACATCCTTTAGGCAAAGTGGAAGAGATTTCCCTTGGACATCACATGGTGTCTTAAGGGCAGGCAAAGGGGTAATGGTTAACGCAAGTCAACCATGAAAGTCACATCAGGGTAAAACAAAACTGATCAATAAAAAGCAAAACTCTGATTCACCGTTTATGGCACATTTTATGTTTGGGTCAGAACAAAAATGAAGATGATCAAACCTTGCAGGTAGGAATTCAAAAAGCATATTTTCTGGCAGTAGGTGAAGCATACAAAGCAATATTCAGACATACCCAGGCTTAACAGATGGAACATGTAATAGTTAAGGATTCTTAGCAGAGGGGATGCTAATTTCTGCATCCACAATACCCCACTGTGGAGCAGAAAGCTGGGAAAAAGACAGGCTGCATTTGCAACAGTTGTTTACTCAGCAAGTCAACATTGAAAAAGGCAGATTTGAGTCTACCCTTTGACAGAAAAGTAGACATTATGCATTTTTACCAATCACACACATCAATGGTAACATGTACAAATAAATGCAAACATTGTGAAATGGAGATGGTAGAATCCGAAGGCCTTGTTCACTAAAGGAAAGTCACAGCAGGTGACATATTGGACATGAACCTTGCTGAAAATGCTTGTGGCAAGCAGGAATCAGACAGGAAGAATGATAAGCGCTGTGACAAGACAGCCACACAGGTTAGGAATGCCCTCTACTATCTCTTGCAACAAAGATCATATCCAAAACACTATCCTCTTCAGTCTTCTGAAGACAGTCTCCAGTTTCTATGTCGCCACAAACCATATGATATAGTGACTAGCGTGTCAGCACCACACACACAAAAAGTGTTACAGATCAATGGGAAGAAAGGAAAAATGGGCAAGAATAAATGGAGAACCATTGTACTAGTTATCGTATCTTCCAAAAAGATATCCACAGCAGAAATATGAAGGAGACAAAAGTAAACATATTAATAGTAGTAATAATAATGATGGAGATTTTTTACCACGCACTAATTGCACTGAGCGCAACATGTTTCACAATGGCTGCACACAGAAGCAAAAATCATAGAAGTACAAGATCAAAATGGGAAAGGGGGACACAACATAAACAGGAGTAAAGAACCCATACACACACACCCTGAAAGAAACAACATTACCATACTTTTGGTAAACTGCATGCACTCAGACTTTCTTGCAGACACTTCAATGATCCACACAAATTCCAAGCACATCCATTTATGACATCCTTCCTCCAACCACAGCCATGACTGGTTATGGCACAGGTCTTGGTGCGGACAGCTTTTCAGTGGTACTCAGATGGCACCAAGTTTGTAACTAACACAGACAGCTCAAATTATACCAGGCCATGTTAACTACCCACAGCGCATAAATGCCAGCACAGATAAAACCAAAATAATTGAAACTGAGATGGAACTATTTTTTCTTACCTGAGGTGAACACGGCAAAAGTTTATGTCCATGCTTTAACACTGTGTTGCTTCCACAGTCTTAGTACTTAAACCTTTTGCAAATTTTACAGAGGGTGCAGACTGTGACCCATATGGGCGTTTTCTGTAGACAGATGTCCAGCGATCAGGAGTGCCCCTTCAATGGCAAAACCAGTGGCAGAGTTTGGAGGAATGGTGCCGGAAAGCAAGGCCTGGAGTTGGAGTGTACATTACTCAGCACCCCCTGCACCCTCACCCGCCCACACACACCCATGCATGCAAACACACACACACACACACACACACACACACACACACAAAAAAAAAAAACAACAACTAGTGATTGTGGACAAAACTTTCTCTTGTGGATAAGCCACAAAATGCAAGGGGAAATAGACCAGAAATAGGCAGACTTGAATAAATGGATTTTGAGAGCAGTTTCAAAAGCAAGAGCAGATCTGGAGTAGTGCATATAACATAATAAATAAAATACAGCTTTGCAATATTTCAATTAAAATGGTAATTGGAATTCTGCCATTCCTTTCAGTTTACAAGCCATTTATGTTCTTGTTTTTCCACTAAGTCCTGATTTTCCCAACTGAATTCAGATCATATAATACCATATATCAGTTGCATGACATACTGCACAATATCAAAACTAACAAACATAAAAAGAACACAAAAGAAAGCTGTCACCTAGTGGAAAATTAACAGCCCCATCAACTCAATACATTATACATGTGATGATCCTTATGATAAATACACTGTATCAGAAAAAAATAATCCATCATACAGTGTACATGTATAGGTACATACAATTATTACAGCACCTAGTTTGTCATAAGTCATGCTTTACAACAATGTATGATTCCAGACAATCAAAATATGCAAATGAAGCTGGACATTTTGAAGCAACAGACTTATTCATTGTTAAAATCCCACAGCACAGTCTGTAAGAAAATGCCCATACATCACCAATAGTAAAAACGTTCAAATATAAAACAGTGATATCAAGGCACAACATTGTGAACTGGATGGAATGGGAGGATTACATGCTAAAGAATAACTTAATTCAATACAATGTCGACAAACTGTGCCCAGACAGTGGTGAGAAAATTTGTGTTGCATGGATTTCAGATGTGAGGGATGTTTTATTGTGCTGTGCTGGATTTTTGGGGGATGGAGTTTAAAGAGATCACATGCCTTTCTGTTCTTGTACTGTGTGGAGAAATACTGTTTTAACTGAAAGAAGGAAAGAGAAAGGGATAAAAATACACCCAAGAAACACGTACTGAAGCCAAAGATGGACAAGTCCCATCACTTATCACAGCATCCCTTTTAAGCACACACACACACAAAGAAGAAGAAGAAGAAATTGTTCACTTGCACTGCCTTCTCACATTTGTGGTGGTCAGGGGAGAGAAGTCAGAGGTCCTCACCTAATGAGGACCTCTGACTTCTCTCCCCTGACTTCACCACAAATGTTGGAATACATTAAAGTTTTACAGTAATCACTTTCCAATGTCAGAATTACTTTCAGCAACAGCAATCCATGTGGTGCAGCAAGATCAGAGTTCGAACCCCTGAAGCTGGTGTTTACATGCCTGAATGGCAAAGGACACTTTGCATGCATAAATTCATATATATATATATGCAAGAAAACACTTGAACACATTAAAAAGTCTCATCTGGGTCAGAGTGAACTGCCAAATTCGGAGTTCAAATGGAAGAATAAAGCAACCAACACAACTGTCTAACAGGATTTAACAATACAAAACCCTGTATGTGCTAGAAACAAAAGCACACAGTGGAGAGATTTGAAGTGCAAAATGCAACCACCAGAAGTTTAAAAAAAGAGGGTGAATGCCCACATACAAATGACTTGCATGGATTTTCTTTTTTTGAAAATGGTCAAAGATCACTAAAACTGGTGTGGACATGTACAGTATCATCATGTAAAGTTTCAAAGACCTCACTTCAACAACACCCAAAGAAAAGTCAAAAGGGAGGTGTGTATGTTCCAAGGCAGGACACACATCCATTATCTGACAAACATGCATATAATGTATAAAAATATGCACCAGCAGGGAATAAAGAAATACAAATGTTATTTAAAATATGGCGTGCATGATTATATCCACACACACACACACGGTGATGATGTGTACATATATACATAACCATTAAAAAAATTGGACTTAGTAAAAGTATTTCAAGAAAACATTCAGTTTCATCTTCCTGCTGCTGCTGCTGCTATAACCTTGAAATTCAATTAAGGTCACTGCAACTGGAATTAAAGAGTGAATTCAAAGGAGGATATTATCAAGTAAAACTTGAAAGACTCCAAGAAAGTAAATTTATAGCTTTTACCTCATGGAGAAATGCAGGAATTGTTGCCTTTAATTTAAAATAATGACAAAGTCATGAAAAACATACTGTGTGTGAGTGTGTTCCTGTATGTAATAAATAAAGTTTTAAATGGACTGGACAAAAACCTACCAAAAGATATCAACAAAACAAAAATGCTTTGTAGTATTCCATTTGTGGCAGTCCTGTGATCTTGAAATAAAGCCAGTCATCAAACACAGTACAAATAGGCTGAGGTTTCTGAAGATTAAAATCATGCACAATTTGAAAGACTTTACCTCAACAGTATCTGTGAAAAAGCCAACTTTAAAGTTTTATTGAGTCAGCAAAATGCAGCGATTATCTTCCCAGAACAAGTTGGGCTGCTTTTTACGGAAGAAAAAAAGCACTGTCAATGGTCCAACTGGTTTTATTAAAAAATTATTTATAGTTTGAACTTGATGACAAGAACTTACTGAGAAATGTGACTCTCTGTTTCAACTATTTGACCCTCCTGTGACCTTGAAATAAGGTTACTGAAAGTAAATGTGGTATGAACAGTTGCTGTTCAATGGCATATAATAAAAATTGTATGTAATGTGTGACTGATAAAACAGATAGTGTAGAAGAAAATCATAACTGTCAGGTTTGTGCCAAAGTTACCTAAGACAGATGACTGATCATTCAACACCCACATTTGTTCAAACAAGTCAAAGAAACTGCACTACCACTACAATGCTTCAATGTTAATTTGAAAGAGAACATGGCCTGTTGTTGTAGTATTCCACGCTGGTAGTGACTTCTTGTTCACATCACCTGAAAAATGCACAAAATACACTGATCAGACACAATATAACCTGATAATTATAACAAGTGACCACCCATATGTACCCACACATTGGTCATTCAATGTAAATGGTCTTTTAACCTAAAACAATGTTAAAATTACACAATTTTATGAACATTTAGTTTTGAAAGACATGTCACAAGTTGTCACAGTGAATCATTCAACTTTCAAGCTTTAGCTAAGGTGTATGACAAAACTACAAACCTTACTAAACAAAAAAGGCACAAACAAAATTACAACAGTAAATCTCTGAATGGTAAGGAGAAACAAATGAGAAACAAAGTTTGATTTGTTTCACAGCACACTGAATCAACAATGACGAAGAACAAAACTTTCACAGCACAATCCCTGTTGGCAATCCAAACATTTCGCCTGACACTTCAGCAACCAAAGAAAAGAAAGAAAAGCAATTCTCACTCCGAGACTGAATCCTGGACTTGCAGCTGACTGCCACTCTTGGGCTGCAGTGAAGTTGGAGATGGCACTGAATGGCGGTCACACTCCGCCAGAGAATGGCGGGTGGAGCTTGGAGTAACTGTGCTATCAGCTCTTGGCAAGCTGCTATTCAACACCCTGGCACAGACCAGGCAGAAAATACTGTAAAAACTGAAAGCTAGTTTGTCATCAGGAATCAGTCCAAAGGACTTCAATATACCAGAATACTAATACTAGAACTTATGGGTGTACACACATGACCATAGCTCACTTAAAACTCCCATAAAAGTTTGCAGGTTAACAACAACACAAAACCAAAAAGCCACAGCAGCAGATTTTATTGCTATTAACTGTAATGTGAACAAGCACTGAAAAGTTAATGAACTGTATACATACACTCAGCAAAAAACAATATAACTCATATATAAAACTAAAAGTCACATATTATATATATCCTTGTCTGAATCTTTTCTTTATTTAAAAAATAAAATTCAATCCGAACTTTTTTCTCTCATGAGAATTGAGATACACACACCTACACAAATGCTGTTTAGTGCTGCATGCTTGTAGAAGAAAACAAACTGTTGTGAGCATGAACATAAACAAATGGCTACATCAGCAGTGGTGAAACCCTGCCCTAAGCAAGGGTGAATTCAGGTAAAAGTAACAGCAACCATATCTAACTTAAGACTGATGAACCATCATTCTAAATCCTAGTTTGGGAAGAGGGTGGACATTGCAGCAAACATTGCCATCATAGTTAGTACCAGAATACCACGTTCTACAAACCCTTTCAGAACAACAGAAGAGTAAAAGAAATATTTCTCGTGCCCAAGCAATTAACATTCTGTTAACAATAATTTTTAAATGGGGCGAATAGTGCAGCCTTGTCAAACAGCACCAGCTTCTCCCCAGTACACAAAATGTGGCACTATTCGCCCGAAAATTCTCAAGACAATGAGGTGGGACAACAATAACAGGCACACACTCACACAGATGCCCGAAGGGTTGTCATGGGTGAAAGTTATTAATTCTTGAAATACAGAAGGCCGGGGTCCAGGGGCCATGAAGGCCCCTGGTGGGGGTAAAGGGGGCAATGCCCCTTTTTGCACTGAGCAATTTTAGCAAATGTGTGGTTGTTTTATAGCTTCTCCTTGCAACAAAAGTTAAACTGGGAACAAACACATCAAAGGCTATTGTTGGGAATATTTAAATTACATGTATAAATGAAGCTGAACAACGAATATCACCAAGTGTATATGATGAACAGTTACAGAACAAAGTATAGGTTAACCAAGTCTCACTCCCCAGACATTTGAACAGGACTCTCAATGTAATACAAACTGAATTAAATCACAGCCCAAAAAATTCTTACTTCAAAGATTCATTTGCATTAGTATACAAGTATTATAACTATACTATTACATAATCATACTGACCTTACTTCACATAACATTAACAGATGCAGATGTAGCCTGCTTCCTACTCCTGATTGAATGTGCTTCAGCAAAGTTATTAATTCTGGAAATTGTCAAAATACGGAGATCTCCTCCGTATGCACATTTCAATTTTACGAATCTCCGTATAAATACGGACGTACTTTCACCCATGGGTTATAACTTAGGTAAATTCAAGCTCCCACCTGAGCTGTGTCGAGAGAAGCTGCACCTGGGACTTGTACAGGTCCAGCTCTTCCTTCAGCAGAGAGACCTCCGTCTCTTTCTCTTGGAGCTCTTGTCGCAGGGTGTACATGGACTCCTCCAGTGTCTCACACAATGCCTGAGCAAACAAAGCACTTATTGTTACCATCTGGGGAGTATTTTTATGCCTGAGCAAACAAAGCACTTATTGTTGCCAGCTGGGGAGTATTTTTATGCCTGAGCAAACAAAGCACTTATTGTTGCCATCAGGGGAGTGTTTTTATGCCTGAGCAAACAAAGCACTTATTGTTACTATCTTGGATTTTTTACTCTCACTCTTCCCACCTCTCTCTCTCCTGCCCCGCCTCCCCCCTCTTTAAGTTTAAAACAACAAGAATGTCACTTATTGTTACTATCTGGGGAGCATTTTTACTCTCTCTTTCCCCCCTCTCTCTCCTGCCCCCTCCCCCCTCTTTAAAACAACAAGAATGTCACTTATTGTTACTATCTGGGGAGCATTTTGACTCTCTCTTTCCCTCCTCTCTCTCCTTCCCCACCCCCTCCCCCCTCTTTAAAACAACAAGAATGTCACTTATTGTTATTATCTGGGGAGCATTTTGACTCTCTCTTTCCCTCCTCTCACCCCTCCCCCCCCCCCCCCCTTTAAAGCAAGAAGAATGTGGTTGGTGGAGATGGCAGGTGGAAAACTGGAGCTGGGCATCAAGTCCTTGCTGATTTGTTATGGCACAAACTTGTGACAGAAACTGAGAAAGCCTTCTTGCTTAAATCTCAACCACCTACTTCTGAAATGAGACAGACTTTAAAAGATTGCCATGACGTCACAACCATGCATGTGCAGCAGCATCTTGAAGTACTGTGCTTACTCTGCTCTCCTCAAGACTGTCATGGGGTCCAGGTGGATCATCGGTACACAAAAAACTTCGGACAGGGTCACTGAAAAGTGAAAAATTAAAAATGGATAATGGAGAGAAAACAACACACACGCACACAGACTACATACACATTCTCTCTCTCGCTCACACACACACACACCCTCTCAATGGGAATGAACAACTAAAACGTACAATGCTCTACAGTAGTAGTAGTACTAAAGTCACAAAATGCCAGTCCGGGCTTGCTGTCCCTGTCTACTAGTGCTACTGATTTCTAGACTATGAAGAAATCCACTGTATCTTATTTTACTTTACTGCACGTTTTGTTCCACATCTAAAAAATAACTCATATATATATAAATAATACATACATGTGTATGTATTTCCATGTTTGCTGCTGACCTCTGATGATTCATGGAAAAAGAAATTGCCATAAATAGCAACAAATGTATGGATGTGGCAAGAATTGTTATAATACATGGAGTAACTGAAAAAGGTGTTCAAAGCCATATAGTTTCTTGGTTTCAGACACTTACTGACACATCCATCACACTTATGGAATCCCAGCTTCCTTGTTGTTTTTGACCAGAAAAATCTGACCAGTACAGACTAATTGACAAAATCAGTCACCTGTTGCAGATATCCTTGTGGCCAGTGATGTTATCCAAGAAGGCCTGAAGCCCAATCATTCGATCCTCCAAAAAGTTCTTATCAAAATTGTTTCGAAACCATCGTTTTGGAGGAAGGGACAGGCGAAATCCTGGGAAGAGGGACTTGAGCTGTGCACACAAGCAAATAACAGAATGTAGCAGACAATAAAATCAAATCTCAATATTGTGCACTTGAAACCATATCATCACTATTTTGGTAATATTTATAATTGTTTCTTTCTTTGTTCTTAGTAGTTTATCTCTTTCTTAAACTCAAGCAGTCATCTCTTATTGAGCCTGATATTTGTTCAATGTTTTCTGGCTACAAATCTGAAAGTAACAAGACTCAGTCCAAACTTAAATATCACTAAAGAACCAAACTGTTCATTTTCCTTCATACTCTAACCCTAAGATTTTTTGATTTTTTTTTTAATGATTTTTTTTTAATGATTTTATCAATGGCACTCAAATCATCAAACAACTGAAATGGAATGAACAAACACAACTTTTATCAGATGTTATATATATATATGTACGCATGCAGTTTAGTTGCAATCTTCCTAGTTTTATTGACCTTGGCCTGCTTGTCTGAGACCCATCAACAACAGCCACAGGCAGAGCTATATACTATCTTCAAAGGTGACACCAGTTAACACTTAAAATTCCCTATAACTTCTGTGCCCAAATCCTTCACAAATCAGCTGCTGGCCTAATAAGCTCCCTTTGCAGTTCTAATCTCGTGCCTGATTCAGTGATTGTCAGCATCTACTCAGACTACTGTGACGTTTCTTGAAGACCACCAATGAATCCGTTACCACTTGTAGACTTTTTGAGTCATATTTACAGCTGTTTCCCTTTCTCAGTGCTCTCTCTCTCCCTTTGGACCATAGGGCCTTCAGAGTTCAATCACTGGTAAATAAGTGCTTAAACCGAGATGTCAAATACAAAACTTCTGAGGGGTCTACCACAGTTAAAATGTGCTGACAGGATGACCCAGATTTTGAGAGAGGCTGGGCAAATCCCAGCTTCAGGTGACATTATATATTGATATAATAACATGTAAAATAAATAAAAATCCAGACATCATATCATCTGACAAAGTCAAAGGGCATTCAGTTTTCATGTCAGTGTCTTTTCAGCACAAAATTATTCAAATCACATCAGATCAGGTCTGTGTTCCATTTCCTCTGTTTAATATTTCTCTACAGGCATACATTTACACTGCTTAAGTGCTTTCACCACTAGTCAGTCTGATGTGTGTTTTTTTATGATCAATATTCAAATTTTTGTTAAAAAAAGCAACAACAAAAAAGCTATTTTACAAAGAAGTGTAACCCTCATTATATCCAAAGCCAGGTCTTCACTGACAAAATGGATATCATGCTCCACTGTGCACAGTTCAAACCTTCCCCTTCAGCTCGCAGTCAGAGATGCCTGTCAGTGCCACAACAATAACCAGAGACTAAAACAAACAAAAACAAACAAATCTCTCTCTCTCTCTCGAGATATATATATATATACACACACACATATATATATATATATAAAAAAAAAAAAAAATTAAAGACAGAGAAAAAGAAAAAAAGAGAAGAAAGATTTGTTACCCTTTCATTCAGGTGAAGGAAGTCAGAGTATCTTCGAAACACAAACCAGCCAGAGGACTCCAGGCCTGAAGCAGTTTTCTGCACTCGAATTTTAAATACCTGTAAACAGCAATGTGAAATAAATTAAATGACATCATTTTTGCAAAGAACAAAGAACAAAAACAAAAAGACACAGACGTTCAAGATTTCATTATGATTACCATTATACTTTCTCACTCGCATATATATAATCTAGAGAAGTGCTGTGTTTCTTTCAACTTTACACTTGTAATGTTGTATAAGGATCGCATAAAATGATGTTCAAAAAGAAGTAGTAATTTATAGTCATTTCTGGTATAAAATATCCAATAAATTATAGTCAAACCCAGAATGAGAATTTGGCTGAAGTTTTGGTAAAAATTAAATCATTAAATGACTTCTGATTTTTGTGTGTAATACATATATATCTATTATGTAATATTAATATTTAATAACACCATTTAACAGAAAGGAACATGTATGATCTGAAATTATCTCATATAACAACAATTTACTGATTTGCTGGACTCAGATTTTACTTGTTCAGTTTACAAATTCATTCACACAATCAGTGATTTACTCAATCAGTAATAAATAAAACAGTGGGGAATATTCTGATAATTCTATGCCTATGGAACAGTCTATAACACAAGTTAACATTGCTACTGGTCCAACATTTTTGTTTCTTTCTTAGTATCTTACGGTAAATCTTGAGCGTTCTTCCATGGTCTCAAAGCCCATTATGGGAGTGTGCAGATCTCCTGGCAGAAACACCTCCTTCTCTTTCTCCTCTTCTGGCTCTGTTGTGCTTTCACCAGACAAATGTGCCAGTGCACTGTCCCCCTCCCCATCCACTGTTGATATGTACTTGTTGTCTTTCGCTGGTGTGCTCTGATGTTCAGGGTGTAGCATTGAAGACGGCAGTGATTCATCATTGCACAACCAATGTTGAGGGTCTGTGCTGGTACTGTCTCTGTTCATTGTTGTGCTGTTACCTTCTACAGCAGATTCATCTAACCTCTCAGATGACACATTGCTATCTGGAATATCCTGGACCTGAGGTTCGAGAAAGTTTCCATCAGAACTGTTTGTGGGACTAGAAGAGCCATTTGTCTCAAGGGAGCTGGAACGCTGTGAGACAAATGATGCACACTGTGTGGATTTGTAGTCTAGTTTCAGTGGAGATTGTCTGGGTACCATTCTGGAAGCAGAACTGGCACACTGTTCCCTGTTAGAGTTATCTTCTGCATCAGACATAATGGAGATGAATTAAACAGCTGAGTTTGTTTTTAACAATAACATACAAATACTGCTGAAATTAAAGAGAAAAACCAACAACCAATGGATCCTTCACTAGCTTTGGGCATCAGGTACCCCCTTTGTCTGTGACATTGTCAATGTCATTGACAGCCCTTGATAGCTGAACTCCAGTGTTGCAAAAGCCCAGCAGTGATGTAAGCCTGTATGGCTTTGTAACTTGGTTGGTACTGAGTAAAACCTGCAAAATCGAAAGAATCATTTTTAGTTCTACATATTATACAGAGACAATGTGTACATCTACATGCATGTGTGTGTGTGTGTGTGTGTGTGTGTGAACATAATGCTAACTATACTGTCTGCATCCATTATCAGAACCAGAGACAACTGAACAGATAACAGTTGTACTGGTGTGTGTGTGTGTGTGTGTGTGTGTGTGTGTGTGTGTGTGTGTGTGTGTGTGTGTGTGTGTGTGTGTGTGTGTATTTGTGAATTTGAACTGAAAACTGAAAATACCGTCTGAACTCTGATCTTACAAAACGCTCATCTTGATAATGAAAGTTAACTGAACTTATAGAAGTTTCTGTAACCTCTCTCTCTTAATCATTCAGCAAATTATACGGCATGTTTACAAAATCTGGAAGGTAATCCTGCAGTGTGCACACACTCTTTCATACATGCAGTATTCCAAGCAGGTAAGTTTGCAGACTGTAGATGAAACTAGGTAGTATTTTTTGTTTTTACATTTAAAGCCAGGTAGCAGGAGGGGATATAAGTTTTTTTATAACATAAATATACTTCCCACCCAGCATAGGGTGAGGTGCCTTGGGCGGCCATCAGCACCAAATAAACCTTCATGCACAACTCCCTCATGCACAACTCTGCATCGTCTTCTTCAGTGTCAGTCATCATGATGGACCAGTACACAGTTTCACACCCTGGTGCTCTGGTGGCTTCAGTTCTAGAGTGGCCTTTGTGAAGCACCTTGGCATGCTCTTGTTGCACTTGCAGGCTTGTTGAAATGACAGCATGGGTGCCTTTCATCAGCATTCTTCTTCTGCACCGTATCACTGTTTGTCTAGCTGACTTCTAGTTCTACAGTTCTAGTTTTACACTGATCATAGTTGACTATTACTGTATTACTATTAGTATTACATTATTAGTTTAATCATTTTACCAACATAGTTTTGGTAACCACTAAACAGTTAAATCCTTGAACAGTGGCAAAAACACAGTGGGGCTGTGCATTAACACATAACTAGTCTAAATGCTGCCCCACATGACACAACTGCAGAAACTCCTCAACAAACTCAGTCAAAATGTGTTTACTGCATGGAAAAAGGAAAGGAAACTCCTACTCCTAGTCCAACAGACAACATTAAACATAACAGGCATTATCCCCAGTTACATCATAATACATGTTTTACTTTTAGGGTAAATCACTAAATGACAATGTAGTGTGGTAAACAAATGC
>OY757541.1:39895264-39930191 GCA_963584105.1 Alviniconcha strummeri
TACCGATTTCCCGATTAGTTGCTCAGTCGGTCGCTGAAAATCATGTCTTTCTCTCCTCCAGCAGCATGAAAACAATACCACACACGACTCGTGACACGCATGTGTTAACACCCTCCGCTCGCCACCTAACCGGCGGATCTGACGGCAAACCGACAATGCTCCATTGAATGAAATCGAAAATCAGTGGCCGAAAGTGTCATAAATCGATATTTTCAAGCTTACGAGAAATATGTTTTATCTTTATTGATGTAAGAACCTTTGTAACCGTCCCCCCCCCCCCCCCCCCCCCCCCCCCCCCAGTCAGGGCTCTGTCACTCCGATGTCAGTTCTGTCTCTGTCCGTCCCCCGCTCACTCTTTGCCCCCCACCCCCCGGCGCTTCCGGTACCTCTCTCCTTTTTTAGTCTCAGTCTCCATTCTTCAGTTTTTGATTCTTCATTTTGCATTTCCAATGGCCGATTGAGACCATCGGTCAACTTGACCATTGCCTGTTAATTGGGGACTGCTGTGCAGGGAGGTGAGAGCGAGGGAGGAATAGTGATATACTGATTTATTGCGGCTGATTTCGCGGACGACGCTCTCGAAATAAAAAAGATGGTCGTATACTGAAGTATTGGAGACGGTCCTTACTAGACTAGATTATACCGTCAGTTTCTGCACCGTGAGAGCTCAACACAGTGACATCCACCACCCAAAACTACCCGCCTCGTCCCAACTCTCTCTCTCTCTCTCTCTCTCTCTCTACTTCCCTCTTTCCAAGAATCTTCCCCTCCTACAGAACACAAACTAGAGTCAAATTAAACAAAGATTCAATGACTGACTCGTTTCCTCAGCTGCCGTAAAAGAGCTAATAAGGAAGATAGCAATCCAACGCGTTCTTTTTTTCTTTTTTTTGAGAGAGAGAGAGAGAGAATGACAGTGCAACAACTCAGTTTTTAGGAATTGTGACCAGAGCTGAAATGTGGACTTTGCAAACACCACCTAAAGTGCCAGAATAATCATCAACATGATTGTGGGCATCCAAGGAAAGAAAAAAGAAGATAACGTACGTAATGGATATACTCTTCTTTTCGAAAGGCATGAATGGTTGGTGATAAACAGACGGTTTCAACTGATCGGAGCTGTGTGAGATAGTGAGTAATTCTGTGCCAGCTTCGACGTTCCCCGGTATCTATCACTAAGCACTAGAAATACTCAGTAGAAGTCTTAGCAAGCATCCGACCAGGAGGAGCTAGGGGAAACTATCAATGAGGTACAAAATTGTACCGTGTCTTGGTGTTCTTTCCCTTTACCGACAGAGCGCCTGCGCCGAAGCTGTGTCGTAAACTTCCTGTCCGATTTCCACACGTGCCGCGACCTTCAGCTTTCCTCCCCAAAGTGAGAGGATTCGTTGTCCAAAAAGCACGTGCAGTTTCTGTAAGTATATGGCGAACAGTAATTCAGTCTTTGTCAAGTATTCAAGACGGTGTAATCCGTTGAGGACGTACCGTCATTTTACTTTCAACTTCGAACTGAATTTTGAAGTGTTCTGCTTTCGCTTTAAATTTCATTCATGAATGCGAATGATTTTGCTTCTTTTCATAGGAAGCCATGGCAAAAGGTTCGTTGCCGGCTTGCTAACGCGTTGGATTGTAAATCTAGTGGGCGGGGTGCCACTCGGGCACAGAGAGGTGAGATACATTATTTGTTATTGTTAACTTGCCAGATGCCGGCTTGTCTTGCCTTCATATAATAGTTTAATACACGTTGAGGAGCCCATGTCCACCTTTCCTTTAAGGCCTAACGGTCAGTGGTATGGAAACGCACAGATAAGGTATGATAGCAGCAGAATGATCAGAGTGATGATTATGACCACTGAAACAGTGAAAGGGAAGAGGATATGTTATGATTGTTTAAACTTGAATTTTGAAAGTGTATAACAGTTAACAGTAATAACACACACACACACACACACACACACACACACACACACACACACACACACACACACACACATTCTCATACCATTTGAGGACAGCAAACCAACAGGGCTAAAACTAGTAAAAGTGGATGTTGTCAGAACCAGAGGTGAGCATGCACACACACACACACAGAGTACACACACACACACACACACACACACACACACACACACACACACACACACACAACACACAAAGTTCAATGGGAATTTTGGATTCCAAATTAACTGTACTTGTGGCATGATTTATGTGTATATAAATCTCCCCTGCAAAGGTAGAACTGGCCGGCTTTTAAAATGTAATGATCAGTGCAGAGTATGCAGCACTTCCAGTTCTAGTGAGGTAGTGAGTAAATTACTTTCCCCACTTACCTGCCTGTGCTGCATGTTGCCAACTTTAGAAACAAAAGTATTGCTCCACTGAATAATCAACCATTTCTTTCAGTTTTACCAGCATCTGGGTGATGATGTGACCATGTTGTCAGGGAGATGGTTGGCTTCAGCACTCACAGCCACGTGAGACTGTCAGACACTGAGTATGCTGTTGCTGGAGCTGTCAGCGGTTCCATCACTCGATTTGTATCCCAACCCTTAGATGTCCTCAAAATCAGGTTTCAGGTAAAGTTGCATTCATGAGCATAGATTTATTTTAATAGGACAAAGATGGTGGCTGGATTTTCTGTCTTCCTTTTCTAATAAACAAGCTATGCAGTTAATGTTTAATGACACAGCCCTGTGCAGTTTTAAGATTTGAATGATTCATAACACAGATCTTGAGCTGCTTTGAAGATAAATACAAAGGAAATGCAAATAAAACTTTAAAAGCCCTCACTGATCAAGCAGTGTGGCATGTTGGTGGTTTAGAGTTAAATTTGCAGAAAATACATAAAAAAATATAGAATTATTTGATGGAAAGCAGGCAAACTTCACATGTATGATCTGTTATTTATGGGTTATAAATCATAGATCCTGAACTGTATCATATGTATCGGAGACCTTGCCCAAGGCAAGTCTTTGTTTTCTAGAAATTAAAAATGTTCTTGACTTTTTTAACAATAGTTGTGACATTTCACTACAAAAAACTCACTAATGCAGAGCTCAAATCTGTCTTTGACTTGCACAGATAATTAATATTGTATACCTGCATTTGGCAGTGTAAATTTATTTTTGATTTTATTATAAATGTAGGATTGAGTAACTGATACATATCAAACTGCAGGAGAGAGAGAGAGAGAGAGAGAGAGAGAGAGAGAGAGAGAGAGAGAGAGAGAGAAGAAACCACTTATATAATATTTTCTGTTTAATTTTGCATTATAGCTGCAGATTGAGCCAATTGCCAGGGCAGAAAATGCCAAATACAGTGGAGTTGTCCAGGCCACATCCAGTGTGGTCAGAGAGGAGGGCTGGAGAGCCTTGTGGAAAGGACATGTACCTGCCCAGATGCTTTCTATTCTCTATGGAATGGCTCAGGTGAGATGTCATTTTTCTTCAAGAAATCAAATAATACAGAAGACTGTGAACATATGCAGATGCTGAACCATTTAACTGGGTTTCATATGCTTGTTAAAGTTGCTGGGTTTTCTTTGGTCTCTGATCATAAACTAGGGATGTGGAAGATGTAGTTAAATGAAAGTGGTAGATGTGTGTGTGTGTGTGTGTGTGTGTGTGTGTGTGTGTGTGTGTGTGTGTGTGGTAAACACATTCCTTTTTGAAAGAACAGTAAGTCTACCAATGCTAAATTTAGGAACTAAAAACAACCACCATTGACCTGGCTGTGGAAAAGGGAAGCTTGTAGTTGGACCATCTAGGCTTGCTCTGTCAGCAGTGGATTTCCTTACTGTCAACAGTCTTTTCCTCCTTTCAGTACACCTCCTTTGAGTACCTCACCAAGACTGTGTGGTATGTTCTGCCAGAGGAACTGACGACCTCTGAGTGGCGGCCTGTCAATCACACTGTGTGTGGTGGCCTCAGTGGGTGTTTCTCCTCTTTCTTCATCCATCCCATTGACGTGCTGCGCACCCGGTTTGTCGCTCAAGGAGAACCCAAGGTAGAATCTCCTGCACACCCCCACACCCCACCCCACCCATCTGAAAATACATGTTTTCATGATCTGCAAGAACACCTTGTACGGGTGGGGATTATCAGGGAGTGAATGGTTGCTGTAGGCAGGAGGTTTGTATTCCTTGTGTATAACCAGTTTCATTATCAAAAACAAATTGAGAGTGACAATTCCTGAGTCCCCTACATCTATGCTAAAGTTTGAGTCAGAAATGCAGCAGAGTGCCACTGTACCAGATTTGAAGACCAAGCCTCAGTGTGTACAGGGTTTAGTTACACTAATGGCACAGAGGAAGGGAAGCAATTGCAGATTTGTCTCCATTTGCTTAGTTTTACAGATTTACTTCCCTTGAAAGGAAAAAGGGGGGGGGGGGGGGGGGGGATTTTGAGACGAAGTTTGATCCATCAAGAAACCAAATCTTTATGTGTTTACTGTACTGGTAGCATTCAATTGCAGATATACACCAGCCTAATTGATGCCTGCCGCCAGATTTTATCCCAGGAGGGAGTGCTGGGGTTCTACCGAGGCCTGACCCCATCTTTGATACAGATCGCCCCCCAGATGGGGTTGCAGTTTGGATTCTACTCTCTCTTCACTGGACTCTGGAACCGAGCGAAGGGGGTTTGGTTTGATTCAGCACCAGGTTAGTTGACAGGGCCTGTCCAATACAAGATAATTTTTTATGATACATGAATCAACATGCTTTTATCCTATGAGCATGACTGTCCTCATACACGCGGTCAAGAACTGGATGTGCTTCAGGGTTGCTTTCTGTCATCAGTGAGCAAACTGCGTGACTTGACTGGAAGTTTTGAAGGCAAATAAGTGTGTCATGTTTCTTAAATGATGCAATGAATAGTAAGTGGTAGGTGCACTTTGTTCTAAAGCAGTTGTTTTACTGACTCTGTGACAAAAACTTACTTGGTTTTGCAATGGCATCAGTCGTCTTCATAAAATCAATCACAGTGTTGACTGTCAGAGCTCTGTAAGTTTTTCAACCCTACCCACCACCACCCCCACCAAAAAACAAAAACAAAAAAAACAACATGTAATGTGTATGTTTTATTGGCTAGCTGTAATGCTGTTTGGAAAATGTTACAATAATGGTAGGTGTTTTGGTCATTTTTCAAACAGCATTACACCATCACTTTTACTCAGCTAGCTAGTCAGCCATTATCAGACAACAAGTTTGAGTGAGCATGTACCCTAGAAACCCATTAATCTGCATCTTCACTGTCAACATGTGTGGCGCTTGGTCACTGCATGTGGTTGTAACAGTGAGTAGCTGTGATGTTTGTTGTCTAACCAGTGACATGAAAAACAGTTCTCTGTCTTTGCCTGAACTGGTAACTGGTATAGCGGTAGGGCAAGGAAAGCTGCCAAAAGTCAGCTGGTAAGTCTTTCAAGCATGTGGGCACCATCTTGCTTTTGTTGGACCATACGACCTCTGGGTACCTCGCTGAGTGAACAGAACTAGCTGTCTCTTGCCATAGCGGTGGAAGGGAAGCAACAACCACCCCTTTAGAGACATTGGTGCGCAAGTTATTCATCGCTTACATCCCTTTAGTTGCTGTTACTTCACTTTCATCAACTTGCATGTTGTTTATGTGTTGTGTGTGTGTGTGTGTGAGAGAGAGAGTGAGACAGAGAGTGCCAACTATCAACTTTCCAGGGAGTAAAAATATCCCCACCCTTCTTGTGATGAATTACATTCTCAACCATTGACATTTTCCCCCTCTGCCTGGCACAGTACAGACCCTGCCAACCCATAAACTGATAATGCTGATTTGAAGCTCGTGAACACAGCTATTGATGAGTATCATTTTACCCATTACCTGGTTTGAACTGGTACATTTTTAATAAAGATCTTTTCCACCCAGTTATTGACACAATTTGTGTAACTGGATTTTGAGGTGTAATGCATGCATGATAGGCCTACCGATTTTAAGGTTGACGCCTTTAAATTTTTCACAGGGGGAGGGGGGGGTGTAGAGGTGGGTGTGAAGAGATACTATGAAAATAGTGATAATTATGCTTGCACCTATTAACCATACATATTATAATTATGTCAGTCATATTAATGTGTGTGATACTGGGCTTTTTTTACAGTGTATTTCCATAATTAATGTAGATTCAATATAAATAATGATTTGTATTAAACTTTCCTGTACATTATTGTGTACTCATAGACTGTGAATCTTCTAATTCTGTGCATGTAGATTTTGTTTGTTTGATATTCATGTGTGGCACCCAGGTTTACCTTTCAATGGAACAAAGAAGTACTTGACTTTGTAGATCGTCTCGGTACTTTGTGTACATACATGTAGTCTGTTAGCTAATAAGTTATATGTTATCAGTACAATCTTGATATGATAACAAATAACAACAACAAAAGCAAGAGAAAACAAGGGAGATGGATAGAAACTGACTGACTGATTAGGCTTTGTTTCTCAATGGAGCAAAAATAGCATATAGGCCTGTACTGTGACACTAGCACTAGAGAGAGATTGGGAGGGGAGAAGGGGGAGTCAAGTCAAGTGAAAATAGAACAGTGAAAATGATGTTGCTGATGCAAACCATCACCTTATTTTCCAGGCTATGTGGAGAGCTTAGTGTGTGGCTCCGGCTCCGGTGTAGCTTCCAAAGTCATCGTCTACCCCTTGGACATGGCCAAAAAGCGCCTGCAGGTGCAAGGGTTCGAATCTGCACGCGTCCAGTTCGGGGCCACGCAGCAGTACTCTGGACTCTTCTCCTGCCTGGTCAGAGTGGCCAGGGCGGAGGGGGTGCGGGGACTGTACAAAGGTTTGACCCCCGGGCTCCTCAAGGCGGCGGTGGTGGCAGGCTGTAACTTCAGCGTGTATGAACAAGTATGTCACATGCTTGTGGCACTAAAGAAGAGTTGATGTTGACTGGGGTTTAGTCTGTAAATGCTGGGCATCCATCCGTCTCTGTGGTGATTGTCATCTCCAGTTGACCAAGGAGGGAGTAATACTCACTGAGTGAGATTCTCTGCATACCTGCCATGTTCAGCAGCATCTCCAGAATCAGAAAGGCTTTTCTCCTTCTCTTTTTATCACTCGAATTGAAATGCTGCTTCTCTACACAAAGGCTGCCATGCGTCTTTTTTAAAAATTCTACATTAATGCTTGTCAAGCACCTCATTTTGAGATGAGCCCCAAGCGCTTCAAAATGGCAAATCTGGTGTTGCTATTCTGTTTTTGAGCAGACCTGCTGTGCTCTAGTCGACTCTGAAGGCTTCCTCAGGCTCAGATTGTTTCATGTTCAGGAGTTGATTGCAGTTGTGCAATGTTACTTGAGCTTGAGGCAGAGTTCTGATTGACCAGTTCTAAACTTGGCAAAGAGGTGCTGGTTGCTAGAAATTCTGGAAGGTTTGTCAGACCTTCCATCCCTTCTAGGGTGTAGGGGATGCAGCAGTTGTAACAGTTACATTGTGTATGAACAGCCTGGAGGAGAAAAGACTCATATATATATATATATAGAGAGAGAGAGAGAGAGAGAGAGAGTATACTGTATAGTAGCTGTATGTTTTCATTTTAAGCACATGGATGTGATGAGTATATGATAAAGTTGTAAGAATTGTAATGTGTCACACATAGCTATGGAGTTTAAAAAAAGAGCAAGTAAAAAATGCATAGGAACAAGCAAACTTACATTGAACAGAACCAACTGTTAAATGAATGCATCACATTAGATGTATCATCAGTAGTAAGCGTGTGTGTGTTGGTTGACCTTAGTTTTATTTCATTGAAATGAACTGAAAATGGCTATTTATACACATGCACACACACGTTCATGTGTGCTTGCAAAGAGAGAAAGAGAGAACATTCCAGCATTAATGACTACATAGTCTGCAAATTGTGGGGGGAGGGGGGGGGGGAGAGAGAAGTTTGGGACAGGCAATTATTTGTCTGTCAGAATACTCATAAACATAATAATTACGAACATCCTGGTTGATTGATATGTGGCATACTTCTGTTTAAATACCAGCAAGTAGATGTTCAGGATGTCTTCATGCAATTAGAACCTGGAGCAGCTCAAAGGTGGATCCAGACTGGAAAGTAGTATATATACACTCTACATGCAACACAGATGCTGAATGTGCATATGTGATCTTTTAAAGAAAGAAAGACAGCAGTGTGTGTGTTTGTGTGTGTGTGTGTTTGTGTGCGTGAACATAAAATATGGTTATCTGAACACGTTGGCCCATCTATCCTCTGTAGAAAAAATTGTAAGTTGGCCTCTCTTTTTTTCTTTTCTTTTTTAAAGACAATTTTTAAAGGAAATCATTTAAAATTAAATTGCACTTGGTGATAATCTTGATCAGTCACCCATTTAAACCGGTTCTCCTGACCATGACCCAGTTTTAAGATAACAGCACCATTTGGAAAAAGAAAAAAGGGCAAGCTGTACATATTCTTTTGTAGTCTTGAGTAAAGTAATAAGTAACACTTTCAGTGACTGGGCCTTGTTTTGAAAGAAGACATTTTATATTTTTGAATGCACTTCTGACATCAGAAAAACTTTACACTTGCTGGTAGCGTTTTCTCAGTGTCAAGACATTTCAAAGTTGCATGACCATAACTTTTCTTTCAGACATTTTTTTTGAGTGGGAGCAGATCTGTGTACATCTACTGATAAGCTCATGAACTGGGATGACCCAGACTACTGACATTTTGATTGAGAATTCCAGCACTGGTGGATGGACAAAAGAAAGGTCTTTTGAATGTCCTTTGTAAGATATAATGTGTTATGATATTTGAATTGTATGAAAGTTAATGGAATCTTTTCCATGTGACTTTCATTTTGCTTGACTGTTATGTATGTACAGTTTTGATTTTACAATTGTCAGTGCCTGGCATTTAAAAACATTGTTTTTAACATTACCTCATTTTCATATTACTATCATCAGTGGCTGGGATTAAAAAATACTTTTAGCCTGACCTCCTTTTGATATTGCAATCAATGTCTGTGGGAGAAAAAATAATTATGTTGGTAGTTTCCAGACCCTGTATAGGCTAGTCTTTTAATGCATTTACTGTCATAATTATGTTGTCTGATACTCCTGTTCTTTTTGCCGGAACAATATTTTAAATATATTTATATGTTGTTGTTTTTTTGCTGTTTGTCCATTGCTTTTTTATATTTTTTTGCTCCGAAAAGGATGTCAGGGATGCCTGATGTCTCACCTCTGTCTGGAATCTCAGGGCTGTCATTTGATTTCTTTATTTCCACTCTTGTTTTTCTGCCTAGTCCTCTTGCTCTTTCTGTCTTGTCATTTTTCTGCTAATGGACCATTCTCCTGACCGTTTTTCGAAAATTCTCTAACATCTTTGTTAAGAGAGCCTTTTTGTGTGGCTCTTGTTGAGCAGCTAGGAGATGTTAGCTGGTAGATGGTGTGTTAGTTTTCTTCCTTATGGCATTTGCATTATGCATTTAGATAACATTTTGTTGTTATCGATTCTGTCCATTCCTTCTTTTTTCTTTTTCTTTAATCTGGTATCAATAAATTAGAATGGTTAGAATACCAGCATGTTCCAGGCTTATGTGCTCTTTTTAAAGGGGTGATATTGAAAGGACTAACTCTTTAAAATTTGTGTTTGATGTTTGTATGTTTTGTTTTATATTTATGTAGGGACTGGTTTTATGGATTGATTTGAGAGAGGGTGTATACATGAGAAGATGTTTGAAGTATGCATTTGCTTATGACTGAGTTTGGTTGTCCTGAGGTGACCCTGTGCGGCTGACAGGATGTTAAAATCCAGTAACTAACTATATTTTTCTTTGGCTAATCTAATGTCAATAAATCAGATGGATTGATTGACAATACCAGCATCTCCTAGCCATACATGATTGTTTTTTTTTAAAGGCTTCATAATACCAAAGGGACTAACTCTGAAGCTTCATGTGTATGTATACACATTTATGTTTTGTTTATTATATGTATATGTATATGTGTGTGTGTGTGTGTGGATTGATTTTGTAGAGTTGACTTGAGAAAGCATTTACATGTGGATTAGAAGAGCTGGATTTTTGAGAAGAGCTGGATTATCAAATCCAGTTTCTAACTAACCACTGTCTATTACCAAATAATGCCAACAGAGTGACCTTGGCCTAACATACAAGAGCAGTGATCTGCGAGACAAATCAAAATTTCTTGAAAATATGTGAGAAAGGTTCAGCTGTTTTTGGATGGTTTAGTAGGTAGATATGGTGTAAAACATCTGAAAGGCAATAAAGTAATGTCTTTGAATAAAATGGGTGAAGTGAAAAAAGAGCTTTGCTGTGAATGCATGCATAAAGGAGGGTGTTATTCAAGTTCAGACCACATAGCTTTCGCTGTTCTTGTTATGTTTCTGTGTAGTGTAAATTTTACTATTTGTTTTTCTGTCCTGTAATGCAATTGTGATGCTGGACCTGTTGTGTTCATTGCCTAGATAAATTTGCAGTTTTTGTTGTTACTAAATCTCCATTTAAAGTATATGTTGTTGGTAGTAATTCGAGTACTCACCTAGCTGTTGTGTGATAGTTGTCATTATTTTGATCTGTTGGCTAGTTATATATATACCCGACTCAGTGCATCTGTGGCAATATATATATATATTATATATCTGACTCAATGCGTCTGTGGCACTTGTGAATTTTGTATTAGTTGTAAGTATTGTTAATACTTACTTGCATATGCTGTGAGCGCTTGTGGGAAAGAGCGCTGTATAAATGTAAGTTATTGTTATTATTACTGTTGTTGTTGTTATGTTTGTATTTGAAAAGAAAAAGAAAAAAAGAGCACCTCATAGAGTCATACTGCAAAATTTATTTTGTATCAAATGTTTGTGAAAGCTCTCCCTCTCTCTCAGCTGTCCATCTTTGTCTCTCCTTCTCATCTCTTCTGCCCTCTCTCTGTGAGTGCTCCTATGCGTGTGTCCTTGAATCTTTATTGACTTATGTTTTAGTGCACGCGCACACACCGTTCTGTATGTCCTACAGTGGCTGAATCCGATTCTTGACCCTGCCATGATGATTTCGGGAAGACGTTAGCCCGGCCGCTTTGTCACTCAACCGGACCTCACCTGCCTACTACAGTCCTGGCTAAGTGTAGCCGCATGTGTTTTCTGTGATAAATTGCAGTGGTAAAGTGGACACCAATTATAGCCATTGTGCCCCTCGTCAATTAAGCACTTTGTCCTTTCCATCCACGGGCCCAAACTGTTTCCAGTCAGGTCGCCTCCAGTCCCCTCCCAGGGGAGCGCTACCGTAGCGTCGTTTATGCAGCAAATTGGCTTCTGTTCACGCTCACTGCTCCCAGACAATTGTTGGGAGGGTAGGTGGTGCGCGGCCTGTCGCTCTGGCAAATTAGGGACCTGCATGCCCCAAGCACCGCTGACGCTCCGTCGCCTTTTCTTTTTCTTTTTTTCCCTCCCCCGCCTCATCATCATTTTAGACTTTAAAAAAAAAAAAAAACAGAGAGGGGAAGTAGAGAGAGAGGGGAAGTTTCACTTTGGCTATGTACGCGCATTGAACCCCTCGCGACCTCCCTCCACACACTTCCCGGCACGTGGCGCAGCTGCAGCACCACCTATCGACGTGAGCGCTCTTTGGGAGGCCAGGGCCGGTAATTAGAAGAGCTCTGTGCTCTCTTGCCGACCCGTCATTTCCGGCGGACATCTTTCCGGAAGCGGTGGCTGGGGGAGAGAACTCCAGTGGGCCACGTCAAGTCTGACAGGAGTGACGGCAGGGGCTGCAGCCGTGGGTGTCCCAGTAGGTGATCTTGTGACATGGGTCCTTTGTCTGCAGACAGCCATTGCCACGTAACGCGGACCGCTGCAAGTCCCAGACCGCGGCCCTTTGCCCTTTCCCGCTTCTTCCTGTCTGACACCGGTTCTAGACCCTCCGCAGGGCTTAGCCAGCCACCACTGGGGGCATACCCCGAGGTGTCCAATTCTCCTACCGCCCGACAAATTTGGACCGACTCGAGGAAGCAGCCGCCGAATCTGCGTTCGAGGTTACATGCTGGTTTATGTCAGCGAAAGAACCGCCAAGATTACCGTTCAGTACCCGGTCGTTTGCAGTCACTGACCCCCATGCTGTCTGTACATAAACGTAACAATCGCTCAAATTTGCATCGTTGTTCAGACTTAACGAGTACTTTTATCTAGCTTTATGACTCTTTCGCTCTCTCTCTCTCTCCCCCCCCACCCCCTTCTGGTCTTTCTTTTCTCTCTCTCTCTCTCTCTCTCTCTCTCTCTCTCTCTCTCTCTCTCTCTCTCTCTCTCTCTCTCTCTCTCTCTCTCTCTCTTTAAAATGTTCTTTTTTTAGTTCGATGGATTTAATTTTTTGTTATGGATTTTTTTTTCTCCCCCCGTAGTCTTTCTTCCGCTTTTTTTTTTTTTTTTTTTAAATATATAAAACCATCAGTAGTGGCAATTTTCGCACGAGAAAATAAGCTCTCTTTCCTCTAGGAAAGCCCGACAGCTGCAGCGGGAGAGCACAGCCCCACTTTGTTCTCGACCCAACACTGAAAAAGTTAAATATGAAGTTGTGTCGTTGTTTTTTAAAATTGGGTAAGACGAAACAGCTTGCAATCGAAAGCAGATTCTTCCTACTAGGCGACGAACATACAGTTAAATTAAAGCTATATATATTAAGAGAGAGAAAAAAAAGAGCAGTCGAAAATTGGAGGAAATGGAAAGGTACCGCTCAAAACAAAGAAAGACAACAACAAAAGTTAGCTTGTTTCGAGTGAAAGTTGCCCTAATCTGATGTCGCTTTTTGAACGAATTTACCTGGAACAACAGTTTTCTTCGTTGCCGCTGTGGGTAAAGTCTTTCACGTGCTCACACCTCAACACACAGGACTTTGCATTTTGTCTCATCCGAAGGACTGGACACCACAGTTCGTATGCGATTCAGATTTTGTCTGCCTACAGCTTACGTACGGGAATGCCGCCAGATTTGAGAATCTCGTAGTCAGCTGAGAAAAGGAAGAGAATATACATAAAATGAAAAAAAGAAAAGAAAAAAAAAACAAGAAACAAAAAACTCTCAATTAAATTCATCCGGATTGGCCTAAGAGAAGTGGACCGGATGACAATTTGCTTTACCAGAGAGTTGCCGCACCTGAACAAGCACGCGGCATTGTCTCTGTGATTCCTAGCGAGCGGCCAAATATTTACAAAGGACGACTGCGCTGCCCGTATACTATTGAGGTTCAAAACAACCCCAGCTTCTAATGTAATTTGGAAAGGCAAAAATCTGTCTATTGTTGCTGTTTCAGAGAGGCATCTGAGGCGCAATGGAGACCCGATTTTTGGTGGTTCAGTTTTCATTCAGAGGCACGTCACTGGGCTGTTTCCTTCGACTCTTCTTTATGCTCTCTCCGGCGTGTCAGTCTTGACAGTGCCATGTTTACGTTTAATCCACTGCTCCCTTATTGTCTTTTCTTCTTTGAAATTGAGACAGCACACTCATTTTTGTTTTGTTTTTGAAGGTTCTAATCTTCGAAAAGATGGGTCTGCGACCGCGTAAGATGAGCACGACCGGTAATGAAGCAAGGTTCGTTTAGAGCACATGCGCACAGGAAGTGTTATGCGAGTGGCTGGATTAGGTGGGCCTGATGGGGGTTTGGTGCTGAAGACGTGCATCACTCGTCACCGGAACCTCCTTTTGTTGTTGGGCATTGCGCACACTGCCGCTTTGCTAATGGAGCTACCGGTCCTTTCATCTTCCTCCTCCGGGGTAGCTAACCGATGGGGCTTCAATGCCCGGATGATGACCAGCGAACCATTAAAAATGACACTTCGCAGTCCCGTCGTCACTTTGAACAAGGACCGAATATTGATGTAGGAAACTGTGATCAGATTTCGTTTTGTCTTGAGCTGATTTGTCTTTTTTTGTCCGCCTCCCCCCCCCCCCCCCCAACCTCCCTCTTCTGTTGAAGTAAAAAGTACGTGGAAGAGCAATTAAAGAAAACAATTGTTCAGATTGTCAGGCTGTCGTCGCTGGTTGGGACATCATTATAACAATTCTGTATTTGATATAATTATGATGGGGCCAACATTATAGAGGTTTGTCCTGTCATATCTTACTCGTCCCAATCCCTTCGACTTCAAAATGCATCTCAAGTTAAGGCCGGGTCACCGACATAACTACTGCCGTGCATCCTCTTGTCTCCGTCACAAACAGCGTGTGTTCTAACACTCCGTCACAAACAGCGTGTGTTCTAACACTCCGTCACAAACAGCGTGTGTTCTAACATGGAGGATTCGAAGGTTCATTGTGTCTGCAGAAGAACGAAGCTGCCCGGAAGGGGTGTATACAGTGGGAAGGTCAGAGAAACAGGTAGGAGATGAGTCAGAGAAGAAGTTGTGACAGATAGTCGACCGTTTGTAGTCTAATCTCGCGTGAACTGGTAACCAATGAAGAGCTTACAGAAGAGGATGATAATGTTTTCGTGCCTTGAAAACCAGTTCGCTGCAGTTCATCATCAACATCATCATCATCGTCGTCGTCGTCATCGTCATCATCATCATCAGTTCTGGACTTTCTGTAGACTACTGAGAAGGTAAAATGGACAGCCAGATAGAAGAGAATTACAACAGTCTAACCTGGAGAGAACAAAAGCACAGACGAGAGTTTTTCACGTACTGGCGGGTAGAGCTGATGCGTCTACCCCCCCACCCCCACCCCACCCCAGACATACACCTAAGCAGAACGGCAGACAGTTGAAATGTGCTTGTCAAGAGTCACAATTATTATATGAAATTATGAAACCAAAGTTGCAAGCACAGGCCTTGAACGGAATGTCGGCAGTGCCAGCACGAAGAGAACTGGGGTGAGCGTCAGAAAAGAAAAGAAAAAAAGCTTCTATTTAATTTCACGAGGAGAGCCTGCGTCTTGTCATTCATTTCAGTTTGTTTTGTGTCATCCAGGTCTTCACGTCAGAGATGCACGCCGGCATGATCAAAACAGTGGCGTGTATCTGATCAGGAGGACAGGACTGAAGTAGCTGTGTCATCAGCAAAAGACTGGCTGGAGAGGGAATGAGTTTCAATCAAACCACGTTGAGACATCCACTGCAATCTTGCTGCCATGTTACTCAATGAAGACGCATCGCTTGCATTAAGGCTTCCCGCCATACCATTACACTAGCAACCTAAATTTTAGTTAAAATCTTCTGTAATATTCATGACGCTTTTAAGTGAAAAGCGAAAATAAAGATGGGGGGAGAGAGGGAAAAAAGAAGAAGAAAACAAGAATGATATGCGTTTGAAGGTTGGACAACACTAATCAGGGCCGGGTCATCCATCTTGGGCGGCTGAGGCGTTGCCTTTGTACACAGATCTGCCGAGCTGCCACTCCCAACTTGATTAGCACCTCAGCGCTACCTCACGGCCGCGGGCGCTAAGGGCGACAACTCTGGCGCCAGGCTGTAATCAGGGGACGTGACTGTCCACCCCCAGGACTCTCGGAACAGATGCCAGTCACAGAGACAGATGACACGCTGCTGCCGGAGACACGGAGTCTGAGGCTTCCGCTCTGGTTTGAATCTAATTCATTTAACAGTAGTCTAAGGTGGTTCATAAATCACGTTTCTTGAAAATTTGAATTATACATGGTGTCACGGTGTGGTAAGTCGCTGGTGGCAAGGGTGAAAGAGATATGACTTTAACTGCGGTGAGTGATTACGTGGTGGCTGTGCGTTGGTTCCCGCGTGGTGTTGGTGACAGCAATGTAGCACCTTTGGTCAACCGTAGGTTTAGGATGTCTGCTATGGAAGTGCCGCGGCTTTGTTATAGTCTGCTTATGTTGTGAACACCTATCCTTATAGGTTTCCAGCGGAACAAAGCCTGTTCTTCTATTATCAGGATGTTACAAAGGCAGGTGCTTCGAAGGCAGTTATGCTACTAGCTCAACCAGCAATCCAAAGCGTCAGAAGAAAAGACTTTAAAAAATAAATTGCTTTCTCTCTCTCTCTTGCTCCCCTTCTCTCTCCAAACCCTCTGTTTCTAAGCCCCCATTCCCCCCCCCCCCCATCACCATCTCCACCAAGCCCCCCCCCCCTCCCCTCCATTCTTTTCTATCTTCCCCCAAAATGCGAGTGGCATGTTTTCAAGACATGACATGTACACACGCGCGACTTATCAAATGGACAATGATATGTTGACAATGATGGATTGCTTACGCTCAAAACATTCCCTTCGCTAGATAAAGAATGAATATCCAAGGAGTACCAGCTTTTTGCACCTGTTTCAGTCTGTGTGCCATACGTATGTGTCTTTCTTTGTTTCTGATTCACGAACGAGGCTGTCTGTCTCTATCTGTCATCGCCTTCCTCTATGCCTGTCTGTCCGCCCCCTCCTCTCTCTCTGGTTTGTTTCATAACTTGTTTGTTTGCTTTTTATACAAGGCCATGTTTAGGTCAAAACTATTGACCATCATTGTTTATCGTCGTCAGATTTGTCTATTGGCCTGTCACATATCCTTTGCGATTTGGTGTAACAATCGAGAATAACAAACTAGTCGCATAGCTTGCGTTTTATCGTGCTCCATGACAAGTAGCATAAAGAAGACTGTTAAATGATCATTTTATAGCAATCAGACGCGCTGCCAGCCCTCGGTGTGATATCATTAGCGCGAGTGCGGCGCGTGGTTTCAATTAGGCTGAACTACTTCCCATGAAATATGTGAGTTCCTCGGCCCAGTTTAATACGTCACACCACGCGTGAACTGAAGCTCGGTCTGATATCTGTCTCTGTCTGTCTCCCCCCCCCCCACCCCACCCCGCATCTCTTTGTTTCTCTCCCTCCCTCTCTTTCGATACGACACACAGACAGATAAACACACACAGAGATATGTTCGTTGGTATTATTGTATGTGCACTGCCTCTTTCATATTCTCTGCGTCTGTCTGTTTGTCTGCGTCTCTCTCAGTCTCACGCGCACACACACACACATGCACCCTCCCCCCACCCCAAACAAATAACATACAGACACCACCACCAGTATACACACGCATCAACATACACACACACACACACACACACACACACACAAACACGCGCACACCCCTCCCCCCTCCCACAATAATGCACACGGACGCGCGCGCGCGCACACACATACATACACACACACACGCCCTCCCACAATAACGCACACAGACACGCGCGCGCGCGCACACACATTCACACACACACACACACACACACACACACACACACACACACACACACACACACACACAACTCCCCACTCCCACTCCCAGACCCGTCACTGACAGTGAAGGAGGTCCTCAGTAGACGCCGCGAAGACAAGAAGACGACGCAGAGGAAGTACCAGGCAGCTGGCCAGCAACTGGCCGCTCCTCCCTCCAGCCCCTCCCTCTTCGCCAAAACACAAACCCGTCTGCCCAGAAATTCAATTGTCGCCTCTCCCGGCCACCCGTCTTTTGTTTGAGACGAAGACGGGGAGGGAAGCGGAGACCTGGACCCGGACACGTTCGGATCGGCTGAGGGCACCCCGCGGCACACATGTGCCTCGCTGTGGCGTGTCTGCACGTGAGCATGCGCAGAGGAAACGCGAGACGCAGCGATATTTTAATTGTTTCGGGCGAGATTTGGGCTTCTGTTGGTTTTTCATCAGGAGCAAAACGTTCCTCGTTTTCGTATCGTATTTGCTCTGTGTCCGGCTGTCCAAGTTCAAACGGGCTAGGAGTGGAAGAAAATGGGTGGACGAATTTGCTTTGTTCATCAACTTAACCCCCCGGCTCCCACCCCACCCCACCCCCCACCCCTTAGACGAGCCGAGTAGGACGGTCGCGTGGAGCACAGTCCTAAGTGGACCGCATGATCGACACACGAGGATGTAGTAATCACCCTGGCCATCGTAAATTACATTCTAAGAAACGAAAGTAGTTTGACACAAGAATGACAGCTTAAAAACAATATAATTCTGACTGTTAAATTAACTAATTATGTTTGTGGACAACGTGTATGCATTGCGATTATATTTCACAGAACGCTTGCTATAGTTAACAAAACTTTGAGACAACTAAAACTTTTTGTCCCAGATATGTCAGCCAGACATCTGAGGACATTAAGGCCGAGTCGCATCTGAAGATCTTTTAATTGTGTGTTGACTATGACAGTGTTTGTTCGTCCTGAAACGACACTGTGCAGTTAAAAAGACGGTAAAATCCAATTTCTAATGACTAACTATAGACTTCAGCACAAGGGTAACACCAAACACTGGGTTGAACAAACACTTTACTTTCTTTTGGTCTGGTCCATGCAGTATTTTTTGTTCTTTCGCTTATGTTTTTTGCTTTGAATCGCTGTTGTTGTAGGAGACTAGCACTCCGACTACGCGTTATATTACTTGCGAATGAGCTTTTTTCTGTGTCAGTTTTATGTTTGAAGCGTTCACATAGCTGAGGTGGTCTCAGTATTCACTTAGTAAAACGTCTTGTTTGTCTCAGGGGTTATGAACATTTTGAACACACACACATACACACACACACACACACACACACACACACACACACACACACACACACACACACACACACACACACACACACACACACACACACACACGCACACACACACACATACACACATGTACATCAAGTCATACAGACAGGCAACCAGACACACAACGTGAAGGTTGTACAGATAATATACATAACGTCATATGGACAGACGCACAGAGTGAAGGTTGAACAAATAATGCACATAAAGTCATATAGATAGACACGCAAAGTGAAGGTTGAAAAGATTATATACATGAAGTCATACAGACAGTAAGCAACTTGGTGTTTTACGCCCAGGCAGACACGCAAAGTAAAGGTTAACAGATAATGTACATAAAGTCATATAGACATACACGTAAAATGAAGGTTGAACAGATAATGTACATAAAGTCATATAGACAGACACGAAAAGTGAAGGTTGAAAATATTATGTACATAAAGTCATGTAGACAGACACGCAAAGTGAAGGTTGAAAGTTAATGTACATAAAATCACAAAGACAGACAAGCAGACAGGTAAAGAGAAGGTTGAACAGATAATGTACATAAAGTCACATAGACAGGCAGACACACAAAGAGAAAGTTGAACAGAAAATGTACATAAAGTCAAATAGACAGACACGCAAAATGAAAGCTGAAAACAGATAATGTACCCAAGTCACACAGACAAACAGGCAGACACACACGCGCAAGCTGCACAATACACAGGCACGCAACATATTAAAAAACATTCAGGCACACAACACAGTAAAAAAGCAAAACAACAATAACAAAAGCTCAGGCACACAACACATTTATTTAAAAAAATAAAATAAAATAAAAGACTCCTCATGTTACACATCCTTTTCGCTTGTTGATCTCTTTCATAATCGTTTACGCCTAATGATTTTGTTTCCAAGATGTGATACATTTTCTCACTGTTTCTTTCGACTATGATCATGGACTATGGCAACAGAAACGTACCGACAAGATTTTCGCCGTCAGCTATTTAATATCTGCACGGCAACATAATAGAGAAAATCAGCTATGATATTTCCTGAGTGCCACTTGTGGACTTCATCCCTGGCATTGTGTCACAGAGAAGGCCGACAACGACATCAGAAACTGGAGATGATGGACAAATCACAGGTTAAGGCTGACAGCAGAGGAGAAGAAAATTGTCGGTGAAAATCTGTCTGTCTGTCACCGTGACTGAGACTAGCCAACGAGATTTTCTCGTCAATCATCGTGCGCGCAAATCGATCCAATCAGCTGCCTACGACGTTCATGGTTCGGAAATCTCTCAAGCAGCAACCTGCATGGTATACTGTAACTATTCTCATATTTGGGGGTGATGCATTTTTGTGTAGTGATCCCGTGAGGATGTTGTTTTCCTCTACTGAGTTATGAGTTTATTTCGAGATTCAATATAATCATTTGTTTTAATCATGCTTATCACAAATGTATTACTTACTGCCAGTAAGTGCATTACCTGCAAAGCTCAGTGAGTCTGCTCGAGAGTGGAGAATAACGCTACATAAAAGCGATCATCAATCAAACCTATCACCGATTTCATTTTGCCACTTTTCTTGAAGAAACACCAAAGCTTGTAACTCCATTATGTATTATTCTGCTGCCTACCAGAACATGTACACCTGAAGCGTGCAGCTGTACTTAAACTGCGGGGGATGGTAAACATTAAAATATGAATCGTATAGTAAAATGCGGGAAAAGATTGAGCTCACAAAGTCTCACGTGATTCTGCCTGCGTGAACGTTCGAGGTAAGCTTGGGGGAGTGAAAAGACAGAAGAGACCAGAAATTGCAAATTGAAAAATTGGTTGATGCACTACTGCGACTTTCAAATTAAACAGACAACTCTTAACCGTGCAGTTTACAGCTTCACTGGACATGTCCTTAGTCAGAAATATTTATTTAGCAGTTTGAAGTTAACCATTAGGCTACCGGACGAGAAGCTCTACACTAGTTTTTGCATTTTCGAATGTTGATTTAATAAAAGTGATTTTTCACTGAATTGAAAAAGACAACTGTGACAAATTTCCCCGGTCGGCCTTTCACGATGGGCAGAGTAGGTGAGTCATTTCTAAATGAATTTTCTTCAGAATTCAAACAGAACCCAGTGGGACAGGCAGACGATCTTTCACACTGAGCAGGGAGGGAAACCATTTCCTCCCCCTCCCCCTTGCAGCAAATGAATGAGGCTGCATCAAGGAATATTGAAGAATTTTAAAGCTTCATTACACCCACGCAATGAAGGAAATTCCGCCAGAGGCAAGCTTTTAGTCATCTCATTCCGCCACCTTGATGCTACCGGGGAACCCCCGTCGGAAGTGAGAGGAAACAGGACCGCTCTCATCCAATGAAGAAGCACCACGTCACTCTTGACTACGGCCCCCTGGCTTTGAAGGCCTCTGCAGGCGGCTACTCCAGTGACTGATGATCTTTGTAGCTTGTCGGGATGAGTCGTTATGTGTCGGGGTCTTTCGGTTCAACAAGGCTGCTAGGATGTTGAAGAATGAATACATCACATTTTGCATATTATTTTAATACAGAAATGAGAATGTTGTCCCCGAGAACAACATCTGGACCTTGGAGTAGGCTGGGAAAAGAACAGGAGGAAATAATACCATGCTTTATACGTACGTACGTAAACTGTTGGTATTTAAGCGGCTGTATTCATTTTGACCAGAAGAGTCAGTCCCGTCCCAAACTCCCATTGGTTTCTTCTGTTGTTGTCACTGACGATTAAATCTGACCCTATCTATACAGCTGTACCACTCATTCCCCCTGTCTTTCACCTCGTTAGATACGACTGCATAATTCGGTCTTTCAGACGTAGCGTTGTTCCACATTACAGTCGTAGACAAAACACAAAGAGTTAGGGAGAGTGCGAAGTTGTGGAGAAAGCTTAGCTTCCTTGGGGGATAGGAAAGTTTGGCAAATGAAATTCGCCAGTGGACCGGCTCGTCGGTACCTTCCCCTTGTGGGCTGGAGAAAGGATAGAAAGCCGACTTTGGATTGCAGAACTAAAGAACAAAGTGTTCCAAACTTAAAATGGAGGGCATTGACCTGATCTCGGCTCTTTTAACGAGGGAAGCGCATCAGATAATGGCTCAGACTATAAGTCAGTCGCTTGTTTGCTGTAATAAACAGCTCTTTTAGAGACCTGTTCCGGCTTTCTTAAAACGTTTTTTTATACATCTTCAAGTTCCGACCTGTTCCGGCCTTTTACAAACAAACAAAAATTCTGTATAAAAATATTTTTTAACATCTTGAATTTGAGGGTACTGCTTGCTTTAGGACTAATCCAACACAGTCTGTGGTATGTCAACAACGACACAGCTATTACCCGTCTGAATGCAATTATTCATTGGTTAACAGAACATTTATTTGCTTGATTCAAACTCTGTCCCCTATTATTCTCACCCTTATACTGGCATTTCCGCAAACGGCTTAATCATTAACGTGTACCACCTCGCCGAAGGCGGGTGAGCTGGCATTCAAACAACTTTCCACATTGTTTTTCTCGCTTTCTTCTTTTTCGTTTTTATTCTCTGCTCGGTCCTTTTTTCTTTCTCCCTTTTTTGGGGCGAATGAAAAGTTCGGAAGTTCAATCAGCTGCAGACCGGCTCGTCGGTTCGTTCATCCATCGCACGGAGGAGAATGGGTAGAAAATAGATGTAGATAGATAGATATCTTCGCGTGGATGATGATGATGATGATGTTGCCCACGACGTATCCCAGCCTCAGCGCAGCGCGGCCTTTCCACGTGGCCGAGCAGGGGTGGAGAATTAGCGATGATTAGCGGGCACCACGGGCGACGCCTGATTGACTTCACCTAGTTAGGGGGCCGACACCGGGATCGCTCTGCTCGCTGGAACCCCGGCACACGGTCTACAGCGATCAGGCCCGCAGCTTACTACATGCTGCGTTGTTCGGGTCGATGGCTGTGTAACTCAATTTATGGTGAAGATCGGGTGAAGTCTACTTCGTGTCTTATCGAGTGCCGCTGATCGCTCCTAATAGGCTCCTCCGGATGGACGGGTTCATCTGCTTCGTTCGACCGCGGAAACTACATCAGCGCGTCAAAGTGGTGGATTATTCAGGGCGAGTGTTGATTGTATTATTATTGTTGTTGTACGCGTAAGCACGTATGCTGGCGGACTGGCCAACGGAGAACGCAAAAGCCAGAAAGCAGTGCGGCTATACACTGACGGCTGGAAAAGCTTGGAGAGGAAAAGCGCGTAAACATAGTTTCAAAGCACACCGTCTATGAGTCAGTCTTATAGTCACATAGCTTACCAGTTAATGCTGCACGACTTAGCTACTAGTTAATGCTGCACGACATAGCTACCAATTAATGCTGCACGACACAGCTACCAGTTAATGCTGCACGACATTGCTACCAGTTAATGCTGCATGACATAGCTGCCAGTTAATGCTGCACGACATTGCTACCAGTTAATGCTGCACGACATAGCTACCAGTTAATGCTGCACGACATTGCTACCAGTTAGTGCTGCACGACATTGCTACCAGTTAATGCTGCACGACATAGCTACCATATAATGCTGCACAACAAAGTGCGTTCAAAGATTTGGCGTCGCCTTCTCAAAGTGCCTTGTCTAAGGGGCTGAGCGCAACATAAAAGCTTAAACCTGAGGATTTTTTAGGATGACACGTTAATATAGTTATGTCATATTTAGACACCCCCCACCCCCACCCCACGCAGTCCCCCGGTTCGTCCAGCCTCTGTGGACTGATCCTGCGTCTAAAACTAGTAAAAGAGTGGAAGCGCTGTGCGCGAGCTGATTTCCATTTTTTAAAACAATGCGCAGGCGGGGAATAATTCGTGGAACGTTCCGCGTGTACTATTATCCTCGCTTGCGACGAGAAAGACACAGCCTCCACAATTCCACCTCTCCCCCCCCCCCCCCCCCCCGCAGTGCAATGATTCTTCATGCACGGTGGATGAATAATTCAGCCGAGTGAAGCAACAAAATTACTTTGTTTGTTACCCGATATTTTACGCCCAGTAAACCGCGAAGGACCTGCATCAGAATGTAGCGAAACAATAACAAAACTCTGCGCACTAGTAAATGTTTTATTCAATGTTCATTAACGTCACTGTGTGTCTGAAGAGAACTTTGGGGGCTGAGGGTGGAGGGTAGGGAAAAGAATGATTCTGAATAAAACGGGCAGATATAAATGAGGAAGGTAGAATTCACGGCAGTACGCCAAAAAGACAAAGTTATAGAGTTATAATCTCACCTGCTTCAGACGTAAAAGAGAAACTTTTCATAACTTCTGGTTCTCAGGGCATCAAATGTGGACCTAAATTTGAACGCCCGTGGTATCAGTTGTATCAAGGGTGCACGAAAAATCTCATTAAAAGGAAAGAATGGCGACATCGTTCGGCAGCTCTTCTGCTTGTTGTACAGTTCTCGTGGTTATGTATGCACGTTGATCTACTGTCTACTGTGAATGAACAGATTGTGTTCAAATCAAAAGCATCAACCGTGCAGGGTTGCCATGGACGCAGGAATTGTGGTCCATCTGTGTCAACAACCTAGACCGTCAGAGAATCCTTGTTTGAAAATTCCGTTAAAGCTGAGTTTGCTTGCCAGGGTTAGTGGGTGAGTGGGTGAGTGTGGACAATTGAGAAATGCTTGGATTGCGAAGCAACAACGAACACCAAGCTTTAACTATGACCACAGTCCATTCTATTTGAATTTTTCTGGCGGAGAAGAGAAGAAACCCAATATCCCTGAATCGCTTGCCGTCTGACAAGCGCATGGCCAGTGGCTATCTTGTCCACACCATGTCCGCTGCCAGTCCGGCTCCCTCCCTCGACTCCGCGGTCATCCGTCATGGTCACGGCGACACGGACACGGTGACCAAGAGACCTCGTTAGGGCAGTCAGCGGCGGTGGACGAGCTATCAATTGACAATGGGCCACTGGGCCGCTTGAGAGACAGAATGTACGCAAGACCTTGCTGGATGTTCGTCAGAACCTCTCGGAAGGGATAGATACGGAATGCCCTTTGACATGCGTTACCAGATAGATACACAGACAGTTAGATGGTCTCTGTATCTGCCTCTGTTTTTGTTTGTCTGTCTGTGACTGCCCCAGCCCCCCTCACATGTATGTGCTTGTGTGAGCGCGCGCGCGACTGTGTGTGTGTGTGTGTGTGTGTGTGTGTGTGTGTGTTCGTGTGTGTGTGTGTGTGTGTGTGTGTGTGTGTGTGTGTGTGTGTGTGTGTGTGTGTGTGTGTGTGTGTGTGTGTGTCTGTGTGTGAGTGTGTGCATAGGTGCGTGCATACGTGCATGTGTGTGTTTGTGTGTGTGAGAGTGTGTCTGTGTGTGTGCGTGCGTGTATGCGTGCACGTGTGTTTGTGTGCGTGCATGCGTGTTTGTGTGTGTGTGTGTTTGTGTGTGCGTGTTTGTGTGTGCGTGTTATAGCGTGTGTGTGTGTGTGTGTGTGTGTGTGTGTGTGTGTGTGTGTGTGTGTGTGTGTGTGTGTGTGTATTTCGGGCAGGGGGGTGGGGATGGGTGGGTGGGTCATAACATTTAACAGTTAATCGCAAAGGTCATATCAGGGCAAGGCGGGGCGGGCGGGGCGGGCGGGGTGGAGCGGGGCGACGGGGCGGGGTGGAGGGTGGGGTGGTGGTCACTGCAGAGAGGTACGCGCTGAAAGATCTAATCACAAAATTTCGAAGCACAAGTTCAACGACTGATTCCTCACTGGAAACCACACAATTAAACAACAAAGACTTTTTCAACCAGACACTCTGGAAGCACAACGAACGTCATGCAGAACAATAGCACCTTTTTCCATCGACATTCTGAGTTAATGCTACACCAGGTCACCGCCTATTGAGATACACATAGTCCTGCTGACGAAGGAGGCTTTAATACAAATTACTCGTATTAAATAGGTTGCATTCAAGTGGACGACATCGCACAGATCTTATTTACACATTTCAAATCGCGGCATTTATCTCCTCGATATGACAGCTAAATGGTTCTAATCCTTTAATGTCCAACTCATGTTAAAGAAAATTCCTAATAAAAACCTTATTCCTTGCGGGGACTAGGTTCTCTGAGTTGAAACGCTTCAGAAATATCCTCGCCTACTTCCGTATCCATAAAACAGCCAGACTTCTAATAATGCAATCCCCAGTTCTGTCCAACACCGAACTGAAAATTAAAAAGGCAAATAAGCTGACCCGTGTCTTGACCCTTTTGTCCTTAGTTACCGTATCCCTTAGGAGTCACAGGGGTGAAGTGTTGGGACATTACCATAGCGAAACGAACACCTTAGTCCATGGGAGTCTTGTGGCCGAATACTTGGACTAAGTCCGAATCAGCGGTGTCCAGAAGCGGACAGGACAGACAAATGACCACGGGCTTGTAGTCCCGCCGGGGAGCTGTCGCGCTAGACACAACGACTGTCGTCACACGCTGCCCTTGCGGCGTGGGAAAAGAATGTCGTCGTTGTTGTCATGCTGCTGGGCTTGTCGTCGCTGTCAGTGATAGGTTGGTGGTCAGCAGGAAGGACGCGAGATGGGAAATCGTGTCCGGATGCAACGGTCTCGGTAAACGCTGTAGCTACAAGATCGATTTGATCTCCAGTGGGGTTGAACAAGTGCAAGTAGTGTTGTGCTCCCGTGTACCGGAAGGAGAGTGAGCCTTATACCATCTTATTTCGTGACCGTCCCCTCTGCATGATACATTGTAAACGCAAATGTGAAAAACAAAAATACATGTTGATGCAACACTTACTGTGAAAAAAAGACCAACCCCCCCCCCCCCCCCAAAAAAAAAAGAGCTGCCAATACACATTAAAAGCGGAAACAAAAAATTACAACAAAACAAACAAACAAAAACCCCACCAACGAAAAACCTAACCAAACAAACAAACAAAACCAATCAACCAACCAACCAACAACAACAACGAATAGTGGCTGATTCCCTGTCTATCTGAACGCAGACTTCTGAAGTGCACCAACAAAGTAACATGTTTATTACATGATATATAAAACCTAGTGAAAATTGACAGTGGAAGTCTGAAGTAAAGTAACGATGTAACATACGATATCCGAACTCGAACAGTGTGATTTTCGACGTGTATGGAAAACCAGGCAGCCCTATGCATACTGGTGTCAAAGCTGAAGTGTACCGAAGAACTGTTTCACAGGCAGATAGCCTTGGGCATACTGATGTCCCTTTATATTGTGTACTGAAGAACTGCATCAAAACTAGCAGCAGCCAGGTGCCTGTCCGTATTTATTGAGGTACGTGATTATTGAACAAATGGTGACAAAACCCAGGCAGCATACTGATGCCTATTTTTTTGTCCTAAAATACAACTGTCTCATTTAAACGCCATGGAATGTACCGAACAAATGGTGACACATTACGGCAGTTTTGTGCACGCTGTACTGAAGAAATGTGTCACATAACATCCTTGATGTCTGTTGGGGTGTATTCAAGAAATGGTGACACAACCAGGCAGTCTTGCATACACTGATACCTGTTACGAAGCAGTGATGAAATATGTCACCTAACATACTTGTTGGAGTGTATTCAAGAAATGGTGACACAACCAGGCAGTTTTGCATGCACTGATACCAATCGCAATGTACTGAAGCAATGTGTCACAGCTAAATGGTGACACAACCAGGCAGTTTTGCATGCACTGATACCAATCGCAATGTACTGAAGAAATGTGTCAGCTATAATTATTCTTAGCGCATCGATGTCTTATGAAATGCACTGGAAAACTGTGACATAGGTATATGAAGATTTGTCAACTCTGAAGTCTTTCGAGATGAGCTGAGCATGAGAACTTACATGTCACAAGCAGACAGACTTGTGCACACTGGTGTTTATCCAGATGTTCTTAAGAACTGTAACACAGCCAATAAGCGCCGTGGTGGCTGATGCTTGTGGATATTTGCTGAAGACTTGCGTCGCAACCAAGCAATGCTCGTATCCCAACTGCACCGAGGTCAGTGAGCGCAGATTTCAAAATGATGCGCCATTGCTTTATGGTGATTACCTCCATTTCTGCTGGCTTGACAGGAGATCAGATGCATGCAAGTGCCATGTACTGATATATTTTGCCTAGCCAGCACAGTCACGTTCAGCTTCGCGGACAAATGGGTGGCCTGGCACGCACAAGCTTGCACGCACGTGAGATTTCTAATTCCTTTAAATCACTTTCTCAATTAATCAAAGGAACAAAGCAGATGGCTAATCTCGCGCATCATGCTCTCCATCCCGATGAAATTCGAAATTAACAAAAATGAAAATTTCGCAAAAGCACGCGGTAGCCAAGACAGCAACATCCGGGGCTGCAGTGTTTAGAGCCAAGATTGTGAAACTAATGGCGAAGTAATTCCATTGTGCTGAACTCATCAGCTTGATTAATAGCCGTTGATCAGAAAGGCGAAGAAAAGCAGATTATCTTTACGGTTTTCAAAACGTGGTTGGATGAAGTCCTCCAAGGTCCCCTCCCCTGTGAGTCGACAGAGTTAGAAGCCTTAATAAGACGCTGGAGCTAGCAGAAACCCGGATCGGAGATTGAATCGGAACGAGACGTGGTAACGGGGGATGATTTTTCTCTCTCTTTATGTTGTTTATTGAGAACACGGCGTTTCTGGTCAATTGTCGACACGCGTTGACACACGCTCTCTAAACACGCCTTTCGTAGCGTCCCCGCACGGTACAGCTCATCCCTTTGTTGTGGAACGGCTGCAGCGATGGTCGGTAAATCACCGTTCTGCTTCCCTACACCGGCATCCTTGGACGACTTCACGTGCCGTGCACTATCACGGACTGTGTCCCTCCCTCTGGTCTGCTGGCCGAACCGAGCGCACGTGCGCTGGACAAAAGTGCCGGCGATGAAGGGTAATCTAATTTTCATCATCCATTGGACGTTTCACTTCAGCGCACATGCTCCCTGCCCTTCCCATTGATCAAGGAGAAAGTCCTTTGAGCTTGCGTCCCTTTTCGACACCGAAGAGAAGAAAGAAACAAAAGAAAGAGGAAAACGACGCGGAAGACGCTAACATTGTCTTAATTTGAAAAGATTTATCGTCTTGATGAACTGATACGGCCAATTATCTTTAATTGTCTCGCTGGGGACTGTCTCGGCTTTTCCAGCTTCTGAAGCAGCTTGAGATTGACAAACGAAATGAGGTAGAGGGCGCTGGTGTTGATCAACGATGGCAGAACCACGGCAAGCTGCAAATTTTGCTGACAACTCTTCTTTTTTTTCCCCCTAGCAGGAATGACGCGCTAATGACACAAAGATTTAAATAACTAGAATTGGATTGGTTTCAGTTTGTGTTATTAGTACGTCTTTTCTAATTAAATGTTCCGTTCCTCTACTTCAAAATTAATTTTCAGTTGCTGCCACAAAAAGCTAACTTGCCCTTTGAACGCAGTCGATTTTGACACTTAAATAGTGTTTGGGATTTGGTTTTGCAAAGTAAGAATAAGACTGATATAAAATCAAACGAGAAACAAACACAGAAACGTTAATCGTTAAGACAGGTCTTGTGAAAAGTGTCCAGTGAAACCTATATATATATATATCTGAAATGATTGGGGCACTGTAGTTTGATAATTTGCTCAGTATATAACAAGGTATTTTAGAGTAAGGTTTGCGCTTATAATCTACTGTCTCGTGTGAGTGAGTGAGTGAGTGAGTGAGTGAGTGTGTGTGTGTGTGTGTGTGTGTGTGTGTGTGTGTGTGTGTGTGTGAGAGAGAGAGAGAGAGAGAGAGAGAGAGAGAGAGAGAGAGAGAGAGAGAGAGAGAGAGAGAGAGAGAGGAGAGAGAGAGAGAGAGAGAGAGAGAGAGAGAGAGAGAGAGAGCTATTCAGTCCTGGCCCAGTAGCATATTAGAAGTTAGTAAAACAGGTAATTCGATGATTTTATGTTCCTCGACAATGTCGACTTAAGCTCTCTGGTTGCAGCTCTGGTACAGATTTATTAGTCGGACGATTTTTGTTCCGGGAATTCTAGTGACCTTGCCAGTACTACTGTTGTCCAGGTTCGTCCTGTGGTGCAGTCCGCGGACTGTTCGCGTGTGTGCAGTTGACAGATCGAAGAGGCTTACTGGTCAAGCATATCTCAATCCGGCTTGAGCAGGGAGCTAAGCTACATCAGTACGTGTATTTGCATTCACATAAGCCCTATGCATGGATGGCCATTTACTACTACTATTATTGCTACAACTACTACTACTGCAACTACTGCTGCTGCTGCTGCTGCTGCTACTACTATTACTGCTACTACTACTACTACTACTACTACTACTACTACTACTACTACTACTACAACAACAACTACTACTACTACTACTACTACTACTACCACCACCACTACCACCACCACTACTTCTGCCACTAATGAATTTATAGAGCGCTATCGGCGACTCAAAGTGCTTTACAACAGCTATGAAACAGCTTTGCTTGTTATTGACGCTTAGATCTTCTTTCTAGCCACTTTCCTCAGTTTCTTTTGCGGGGAAGATGAGAGAGAGAGAGAGAGAGAGAGAGAGAGGAGAGAGAGAGAGAGAGAGAGAGAGAGAGAGAGAGAGAGAGAGAGAGAGAGAGAGAGACAGACAGACAGACAGACAGACAGACAGACAGACAGACAGACAGACAGAGAGAGAGAGAGAGAGAGAGAGAGAGAGAGAGAGAGAGAGAGAGAGGAGAGAGAGAGAGAGAGAGAGAGAGAGAGAGAGTGTGTGTGTGTGTGTGTGTGTGTGACTGTGTGAAACTACTTCCAAGTCAAGGACACAACGGAAGACCAATCAATATTGTAACGTGTATTCGTTAACCGTGTTCCATACTGACGACATTGCAGAAGGCAGTGCCATCTCTCGATTTTGCCTTGATCACTGAGCCGTCACAAAAATCACATATAAGGGATGAAACAGTGGCCGCAACTTCCGCTTGTAGACTCGCAGTGGACGGGGACTATTTCCTGTCGCGGAGTCAACGGGCACTCTGCCCTCATCAGCGAGAGACAAAGCCTCGGCGCGCAGGAAATCAAAGCGCCCAAAGGGAGGCAATTCCAGCGTGGGTAATGGGAGAGAACTGCTATTTCTTCATCGATTTGTGTGGTCAACACGAAGGTGGTCAGTCAGCGTGGCCGGCGCCATTCCGCTGTCCGCATCGTTTCAGGTTCTGACCCACTCATACAGCGAGCATCCATTATTAACGCATTACAAAGACTTGTCAGACACCGGAATTGTCTCTATCCTGGGAATTCGAAGACATTTATCTTGCTTTTGTGGCGTAGGGAGCGTGTGGTGAGGGTGGAGGCGGGGGGGGGGGGGGGGGGGGAGATGGAGACATGGGTATCTTGCGGGAGGGGGTCAATTTATGGTCAAGTAGGACATGAGGCATCTCGCAGGTCTAAAAAAAACACGCACATCCTTTTCTTGGGACTTGATAGATATACAATTTTGTTTGTGATGTTCAGGCTACATCCTCCATCCTTTGTCGTCGACGTCATCAAAGGCGTCGTCATCGCTGTCAGGGTTAGCAGCAATAGCATAACTGTTCGAGGTCACTTCAGAAACCTAATAACAACCAAGAGAATAGGGATAAAATTGTTCTGACCTACTGTGCAGATACGTGCATGGCCGTTTAAAGGATGATCATTACCAGCCTTTGTCAGTTAGTCACGTATAATGACCTCGCAGTTCCTCCCTCGTACACACAAATCTCAGACAAAACATGGGTGGGATGCCTATGAACATGAGAAGGTGCTTGCTGAATAAGTCCTAGTATTTTCCTCAGTTACTCATCGGCCAAAATGTGCTCCTAACTAGGTAATTACTGTTTCACTTACGGTTAACAGTCGGTGCAAGCTGACGGATAGAAGCGGTCTTACTGTGACATTTCAACAATGGATGTCGTTTTGATTCAGGGACTTCCCCTTTCTCTTCGTTGTGCAGCTAATCAAATTCGCTTTCGAACAGTTAAAAATTATCCTGACGTACCCTATAACATCGAACTGCCTTGAACAAGCAGGGTATTTGTGCGAGTCATTCAGTTTTATGGGTGGTATTTCCGTGAAAATGGTCGAGCAAGAAAGCGTGAAAGATGTCCGCACAGTACCGCTAAATTGAATCAACCAAAGCCAATCATAGCAAGGTCCATGCATGGTTACACGGGTCCTACCAGAAATATTCCATGTTTCGCTGCTTCGTCCTGAGGTAACTAACTCTCTGGGGGTTGATAGGACGCTAAAATACAATATCTAACTTTGTAACTGTCACTGAAATTGTGCTAGTAATCTTGTATTAGTCATAGACACTTGCTGCCATGGACCTGTCTACGTAGGTCCATGCTTGCAGTCGTGTCTCTTCTGTGCGCTCCGCTCTGTGTTTTCGGTATATCTGTATTACCAGCACGCTGCTACTGACTGTTAAACATGAGTTTTGGTCGATTTTACCCGATTACCCTGTGGCCAGTGCTGTGTGTGTGTGTGTGTGTGTGTGTGTGTGTGTGTGTGTGTGTGTGTGTGTGTGTGTGTGTGTGTGTGTTTGTGTGTGTGTGTGTGCGTGTGTGTGTGCGTGTGTGCGTGCGTGTGTGCGTGCGTGCGTGCGTGCGTGTGTGTGTGTGTGTGTGAGAGAGAGAGAGAGAGAGAGAGAGAGAGAGAGAGAGAGAGAGAGAGAGAGACAGACAGACAGACAGACAGACAGACAGAGAAAGAGAGACAGAGAGAGAGACAGACAGATACAGAGACAGAGACAGACACAGACAGGCAGACAGGCAGAGACGGAGACAGACAGAGAACGGGTGGTGGTGAGGAGAGAACAAAGCAAAAATAGAAAAACGCTAGCAGCCTACCTTGGTGGCTGCGTGCATATCCCACATGCATGAAAGAAGATCTGAACGTAATTAACTATGAAACTTGAAAGCAGGACTAGTCTTTGTCTGAGACCTTAACCAGGTAATTAATTTGAGAAAAAAAAAAAAAAAAAAAAAAGGAAGGGTGGAGGGCGGTGGGGGGCTGGAGGGGGGGGGGGTATGAAGGGTGCGGTAGGGTGGGTGAGGAGGCAAGAGAACTGAGGAGGCTTGAAGAGCTTAAACCTCCTTGCCCTCTCATGTAGTAATCTGTCGTGGGTGAGAGACCAGGTTTTACCTTTAAAGCTTTAAGTTCAAACAGCTTATGAAGGAAGGGGGAAGCCAAAAAAAAAAAAAAAAAAAAAAAAAAAGGGGGGGGGGGGGAGGGACGGGGAGGCGGGGCGGGGCTCTGAACTGCGACGGAAAAATTTCGACCTTATAGAAAGGGGTCACCGTTGTGAGAAGAGGGAGACCTCTTCCAGTCGACAGCACACGGCTGCTCCTGGAGCCGACCCAGCCATCTTGCAGCCGCCTGCTCTGAGGGTAATTAGTCAGCACCGAAAATTCGCCTTGTCATGCAAAGTTTGAACTGCCAGGCACTTGGTAAACTCTGTGCAGTTTTCCGCAATCTGTTCCTCTCGTGCGTGATCAAAAATCCTCTCTTGGCATTCACTGAAGTGAACGAAAATACACGGAGAAATCACGTCGGGCTTAACCTCAGAGAAGACCGCTTCAAAGCCCGATGATTGGCACCAGGGTGTACTTAGACACGACCGGTGCCTTCAAGCACCAAGAAGTGGCGTCACGGAACGTAATCTTCACCTATCGATAGGGTAAGGTATTAGTCAGTGGGTTAACTCCATTCAACAGCATCGCTAGCAAAAGCAAAACAAAACAAGACAAACAACAACAACAACAACAATAATTCATTAAAATATTTCGTTGAGGTGTAGATGCAGGTGATTATAGTCGACACCAAAGTTCATTCAGATGGACATTCATTGTATAGATATACCGCTGCCCCCTACGACCTGCAGCTGTACTCACAGACACTTTGGCACATGTACTTGTATATTATACATTGTTAGTTGTCATAATTATATGCATTGTGTTCGTGAAACTTAGAAAATGTTGGAGAATGTTGTAAAGCGAAATGAGTTAGGGTACACCAGAGAATAGCGCTATACAGAAGTTATCTATTATTATTATGTTGACCCGGAAGTATCAGTCATATTCCTCTTGTTATAACCAGCAAACGGGCACGTTTATAAGGATAACAACCAGCTACAATTACATGACCTGGACTGTGAGCTACACCCTCGTAATTCCACCCGTTCTACGAAGAAACAGTCAAGCGTCCCACTGGGACAGCGAAAACAAAGCAGGACACTCAGACGCTGGTGCTCATGGCTGCTTGTGCTTGACCACCACTCCCAGGGTGACCAGCCCCTATCATGACGGGATAACCCGCAGCCTCTGTTCTGAGCGACGTCAGTGCACGTGCTGAACGTGTCCTGGGCACGTGGCGGGGAGGATCTGGGTGGGGCTCTCTTTAACGTGGGCATTATCTCTTCATGTAGTTAAACAGCCGATGAGCTGCTCCTTTATGGCTATGGTCCACTTTCGACCACGGCCATATGACTGCGTGATGTGCGATCAGCTGCTGTGGGAATCCGCACACCGTGATGTCACCGTCGAGCGACTGATCGTGCAATGTAGGTTTTCAAACTGGCTTTGATCTCATCGGATTCTGTATTCTAATTGGAACAGAGCAAGTTTGAAAGCTACATTACACGACCAGTCGCTTGATGGTAGCAGCATGGTCTGTGGTTTCCTATAGTAACTGATCCTACATCATGTAGTCATATGGCCGTGATGAAAAGTGCATGATAGCCTTCACTGCCATCACGCGGATGGTCCCAGAGTCTAGCTGAGAATACGGGACGAGCTGAGAATGAGAATAAGGGACGAGATGAGAATAAGGGACGAACTGAGAATGAGAATAAGGGACGGACTGAGAATAAGGGACGAGCTGAGAATGAGAATAAGGGACGAGATGAGAATAAGGGACGAACTGAGAATGAGAATAAGGGACGAGCTGAGAATAAGGGATGAGCTGAGAATAAGGGACGGACTGAGAATAAGGGACGAGCTGAGAATGAGAATAAGGGACGAGATGAGAATAAGGGACGAACTGAAAATGAGAATAAGGGACGAGCTGAGAATAAGAGATGCCTCCAATTTCCAAGATATTGATACTTTTAACTAACACAAATACTAATGACTATCAGAACAATAATGAATATTTAGCTGCGCCCTTCCTCTTATCGAACGCATTAAGGATCTTACATCTGGAAACGTGAAAAGTCTTCATCTGCCCGTTCCATTCAGTGCATAGCCGGAGCATGACTCCACACTGCAAAATACAAGTTCAGACAGAGGGTGAATTTTCGCAGTGAGACTCAGCTTGTTTGGACGAAAATGCTGTCATAACC
>OY757541.1:39935391-39942891 GCA_963584105.1 Alviniconcha strummeri
TTTAGAATCCTCGTGCTTCAATAACGCTTAGAAAACAAATCGATTAGAAAAAGTCGATTAGAAAACAAAAACACATTCGAATGTCCCAGCTGGCCTTACACCTCCTGCGGCCTCTTTGGTCGTGGTCCTCGGGCGACTTGAGCACGCCACTTCCGTGTCCTACATCTAAGAGTGGTGCGTGCAACACGGGCAGGCTAGGAAAGTTGTCGTTGTTGTATGACGCCAGTCCTGCTACTGTTAACTCACGAAACTTTGATTAGAACATGAATATAGGATCAAGGTAGCATTTTAAAATAAAATCCATGATCTAAGTTGTTTTTAGTTTTTATTATTCGATCATTCAGCCTGTTGAACACCACGTGTTTTGAGACGGCTAGCTCCCGTCGCCTCATGAGTGTAATCGTGAAAGCGGTGACCCTCCAGAAGTAAATATTTACTTGGCAGAAGGGGAAGTGTAGTAGGGGTAGGGGGGGTGGTGGTCGCTTTGTGGTGGCACTCAAGCTGACCGACACAGGACCCACTTCGTCGTTTTTCTGGCTCGTTGTTTATCAAGGCGGATTTGTGAAGGTGATTTTCTTAGCCATTGGCCCGTGAGCCGTTAGCACTGACGATGGCCGGGTTTCTGTAATTGTTGGAAAAGCGCATTGTAAACACACAGTCATACTGTAACTCCCACAGATTAGTTTCCTTAAGCTATATGGTTTACACGTCGTCAGAACTCAAGTTTTCACCGGTAGTGGAGAGTCCAGCAATATGCCATTTTATATTCAGGATCCAAAGTTTTGGGTACTGTTGATCACAGCAGAGGTCTAAGAGTTGTGTCAGTACTGCCTGAGGTCACTTCCGGAATCACATAATACAGACAGAAATAAAGACAAGAAGATCGAGACGGACAGAGAGGCATGGACACACGGGCACAGAGAGGCACTAGAGCAGGTGGTAGTTAGCGTGGCATTTCCTAACTTTTATGGCTGTTGTGTGTATATATATGTGTGTGTGTGTGTGTGTGTGTGTGTGTGTGTGTGTGTGTGTGTGTGTGTGTGTTTCTTTGTCATCACAGAAGACACCAGCGGGTCGGGGTTCGTTGGACAGAGGCAGATACTGCGGTGTTCGCAGTCGACGTTTGCTCTGAATGCCCTTCACATAGATCATAGCCATAACTCGTGTATCTAAATGTCTGGATGATTTACAGGCCTTTTTCCTTTCTCAAGGTGCCCGATGACAATAGCCAGTGAAGAGGCAACCACTTGACTGTTGCCCGTCCAGACCCCTCTGTGTTGAACCCCGTCTCCAGCTGCATAGCTGACCGGACCTTGGCATTCTCTGCAGCTACAGTCGTTGTTGGTGCTCAAGGCGATAGCAGAGTCCAACAGCGAAATTCCTGTGGACTACTTTGAAATATAGAGAACATCAAGAGTACAGAAGCGAACTTCCGTCGCCATGGGACGCAAGCTGAACCTGTCACACCTGACGGAGGAGGAGTGCGAGAGAATATTGCACGTGCTCCAGAAGGACTTTGAGGTCCGACAGGCCGAGAAGGACAGAATTGGGTAAGCAAGCGCACCTTTATCCTGGCTTTCTTCTCCGTCTGTCGCTGGCTGACAGACAAACTATGGTGGTCTCAGTGTGTGTGTGTGTGTGTGCGTGTGCGTGCGTGCGTGCGTGCGTGCGTGCGTGCGTGTGTGTGTGTGTGTGTGTGTGTGTGTGTGTGTGTGTGTGTGTGTGTGTGTGTGTGTGTGATGAATGTGCACGTGTCTTGGCCTCTGTAAGAGGGCCGGGCTCTTATTATTTCGCACCCGATACCTGTGTAATAAAATCATCAATTTTACAAAGAGTGTAGTAATAACAAAGGATAATTAATATACCAAATTTCGAAATGTCGTTTGAGGAGTAATTGGTATGATTGACTTAATGGCTACTTCTGAAAGGTTCAGGGTGTGTTTTGTGTATTTTCGTTATGTTTACTAGAGGTGCAAGTGTGCAATTTGTGCTGCTCCGTCTTTAAATCTTTCATTCTAATGCTGATTATGATAAATTACAAGTATGGGATACGAACACAACCAAGCTTTGAGGTATTCGGGTTCCTCGCTTGTCTCGCCAGAATCGTCTTGAGCACGAAGTTGCAGTAACTATGGAGGAGCAGAAAGCTGCAACACCGCACTAAACTCCTTTTGTTTCATTTTCAGGACACAACTAAGAACACCTGCTGAAGTTCACAGCTTTTCTTGCGTGTTTTATTGACATTTTATGGCATCGTGTACAGCAATTTCACACATTCAGCACTGTCGTTGTATAGCCGGTTTATTGCCAACATGAAGTTTTGGGAATGTACAGTGCAGTTGCTAGAATGCGCGAATCAGTGGCTTATTTTGCGTTTCGTTATTGCATGCTTCGTTGTTGTTATTGCAGTACATGTGCTGCTGCTGCTGCGGACTATGATGATGAAATGATATGGAAATTTGTTAAACTAAAACAGAAACAAACACGCATACATGTACACGCACACGCTTGCGCGTTAAAGGCCGTGCAAATTTGTTCATTGCACAGTTATGCAGATAGATCAATCCTTGTGACGAATTTTCATCAACGACGTACGTTGTCTAGGACCAGCCTTGTGATGAAATCCTATCAAAGACATACGTTGTTGTTCAGGTCCATCCATGTGGTGTATTCCCATCAAAGATATACGTTGTTGTTCAGGTACATTCATGTGATGAAATCCTATCAAAGACGCACGTTGTTGTTGGGTCCATTCATGTGATGAAATTCTATCAAAGACGCACGTCGTTGTCCAGGCCCTTCCTTGTGATGAAGTCCTATCGAAGACGTACGTTGTCTAGGTCCATCCTTGTGATGAAATCCTATCGAAGACGTACGTTGTTTTCCAGGCCCATCCTTGTGATGAAATCCTGTCAAAGACTACGTTCTTGTTCAGGTCCATCCGTCCATCCTTGTGACAAATTCTCATCAAGGTACGTTGACCATGTCCATCCTTGTAATGAATTTCCATCAAAGACGTATATTGTTGTCCAGGTCCATCGAGAACTCACTGAAGCAGGAGCAGAGCAAGACCCAGGTGCTGTCGCAGCAAACCAAGTTCAACAAGAACTGCTGCATCAGGTGCTGTCAGGTGTTCGGATTCATCTTCAACAGACGTCGCCAGTGCTACGAGTGCGGTTACAACGTCTGCAAGGACTGCTGCAGCTACCAGCCAGACACCAAGAACTACGTCTGTCACTTCTGTCTCAAGGAGAAGTGAGTTAGTTCCTCGTGCTTGCTAAAATCCCGAAGGCAAGACGGAGAGGTGAATAGAACTGTGTACCTGTACGGTACTCTGTACTGGTACAATGACGGAATTTCAGCATCATACCGGTATTTTGTACCAGTATACTGGAAGCAGAAGCTATTCACCTACTCTTGGATTTTTGTATTGTGACATCTTCACACACACACACACACACACACACACACACACACACACACACACACACACACACACACACACACACACACACACACTCACACACACATACACACACGTGCACGCACGCATGCACGCACACACGCACGTACACACGCACGAACAAACAAACAAGCCAAAACCAAAAACAGACAAACAATAATTTGATTCATGGATCCGTGAGGCAAATTATAAACTCAGCATAATGGTTTTTATTGCCGTCACTGCTATTAACCGGCAAAACTGTACAGGAAGTTTCCACTAATCATCAGCTGACATTACTCATTTGTTTACCATGGATTGCAATGAAACGCTTGGCATTACGGAAACAAATTTACATCTTACATCAGCCTAGCTTCTAGCTGTCGATTTATCTTCCCCATTCCAGTTTTGAGGAAATCAGTCCGGGCATTGAATTTGCTGTAATCGCATGCGAGTGGGTGTCTTTCACTAAACAAAGTGCCGAGCGTTGATTGAAATCCCACCTGGGGGTCTGTATCCAGGTGGTGGTTGACTAGTTTTTGTCCGTTCGCTTTAACTGCTTGAATCTACAGGTGTGTGTAAGGTCACTCGGCTGATGTTCCAAGTAAAAAGGGACATTTGTAATGGCCTGGGCCTGGCAGTTTTTTTAGTTTTGTTGTTTAGTTTTTTTGTTGTTGTTGAAATTTTCATAGTTGCTGTTGTTTGTTTGATCAGTTTAAAGTAAAATAGAATTGTTAATGTTCTAATGCAGGCTGTGTACATTGTTTTTCTCAGATCCGTAATGTATTTTTAGTACTAATCTCAGGCTTTTAAAAGGGTTTCACTCTTCACATCTCAGGGCCAGTGGCGTAGGCTGAACAAAATCAAGATCAAGATAAAGACAATTAAATGTTTCGCTCCGTTTCACACTACCCTGCCAGCGTTTTGCACTGAACAATTTTTGTCACGCAGCCAACACAACAAAAATACCAATTCTGGCAGACCTGAAATGTCACGAGCCGTCACAGTAAGTTATGATTTGACCGCCGGTTCTTGATGCGAGCCAGACCCTGTAGGCTAATCACGGATTTCGGAGTCCAGCTTCACCATGTGCCTGCGTATTTGCCGTGCAAACGTAGGCAGCGGGGCATGCGGGCGGAAACAAACAGGGCGACTAATTGCCTCTGTCATTAAGGACAATCATCGCGCTAATCTGTAGCTGGGCGGCACCGAAATGGCTACTTTCCTCCCGTTGGCATGCCGCCGCCGTTTTGTTACACTCCGTGTTCTGTAACGGACCCCTCGCGTTAATTACCGGTGACGTGTTGACGGCGTTTCTGTGGCAGTTGAGTCTGTTGTTTTAGTTTTAAAAGAGCGTTATGATCATTACTGCAGCGAGCGGTTTTAAGGCGCGTTGGTATCGTTGCTACGGTGAACAGTTAGGTATACAACTAACTGGAAGGCACGACAGTAAATGAAGAGACGTCACCCGAGAGCAATGTCCACTTTTAGCCCCGTCGGTTCGTGGTCCTCAAATGGTATGAGAATAAGTGTGTGTGTGTGTGTGTGTGTGTGTGTGTGTGTGTGTGTGTGTGTGTGTGTGTGTGTGTGTGTGTGTGTGTGTGGACGGAATGAACTTGATGTATGCACAACGTTGGCATATTCACATATGCGTTTATTCCGTACTATGCCAGTGCACAAGCACACGCACACACCCATTCTCAAACTATCTGAGGATAGCGAACAGACGGGGCTAAAAGTGGATATTGCCCAGCCGAGTCTGTTTTACATTGCATGGAATGACGTACGTATCCACTTTACCTCGCCCGGGGCAAGGGTCTCGCCAGTGAAAACAGCGATGTCCCGGATAGCACTGCGAATAAATGGAATTCAGTTCACTTCAGTAGCGCTTTATTTGTCCCATACGCATGCAAGGAAGACAGTCCCATTTGACAAATTCGTGAACAAAACAGACTATTTGGCAAGGACGTCACACTTTTATACAGGTATAAAATACGGCGACGTCTTGTATATATCCACAAAACATATTGCAGATAGAAAGAGGGAGAGGGGGGAAAGAGGTAGAACTATATCGACAGACAGAAACAGACAAACCAAAGAACAATCCGATTACATCCAAAATGTTACATGAAATAATGTGCCATCTGACATAGTAATGACGGTCCAAATCGATCCTTATAATAAAGATCTACAGTTCGAGTACTGTTAGTTTTATATCGGATATAGACGTTGACTTCCAGAGACCCTGTCGTGGTAGGCCTGCCCGCAGTGAATTAAACGCCCTGTGCACCTAAACACCAACCTGAAAATGGCCATCTCGTATTAGCACGTGACAGATATAAAACCTACAGCCGTGCTTTCTCTTTCATGATTGACGTCATGTAGTGCAAAGTGGTAGCGACTAGATTATCGGCATTAGCCAAGAACCTATGTGAACCAGTGCACAGTGAATGCAATTCCCGCATGGATGGAACCTGAATGAACAGATGGTGGTCGTTACGTAGTTTGTTCCCGTGCACGCATTAAGATATATATATATACAGAGAGAGAGAGAGAGAGAGAGAGAGAGAGAGATGATGCACTATGCACGCCAGCACATGCTATCTGCTATAGTAGACTGAAATCAAATTCGCTTTGCAGAAAACATTCTTTCATTTTAGTGTTTTCTGCTGTCTTTCGTATGTATATTATACGCTAGAAAGGTTCAACTGAAAATATAGGACAAATAGCTGAAGCCACCCGTTGTTTATTATTATTATTTATCATTGTTATTATTATTATTCATTGAGTGCATTTGCCATTAGGCTGAGCTGATTAAGTTACCCGAAGTGGCAACAGGTGGCAGTTACATGCTGCACACCCTTTTTCATAATACGCTGACACGGAACTTCATCAGCGTGCCTGGTTGAGCAATCAAAACAACCAACAACAGATGTGGTAATGGTATAACCATCACTGATTCCACGTCGTCATCATCCATCCTCCTCCTCCTCACTGTCTCGTCCTGGGGTGGCCATGGGCGGTTAACAGGACGTTAAAATCCAGTTACGAACTCGCTTGTCATCGTCCTCGCCATCTTCATCATCAACATCATAAAACCTGTAAAGGAAGAAAAAGAGCAGTAGCAGCAGCAACAGCAAACAAGAAATAACAACGACAACAGCAAAACAGCACAAAAATGAAGGAAACGAGAGGAAAAAAGAAAGAGGATTTATAACGTATGTAACGCAGCGTAAACACCACATAAAAATAACTGCATACCAGTGGAGATGCCCAAGTTGATAAATCATGCATGCTCCGTTTGAGTGAGCAAAGTGAGTTTTTGTTTCGGCTTGTTGGGTGAAAAGAGTAGCCCGATCATTGTAGATTGGTAGTCGGGTGGTGTACCCAATCATTGTAGATTGGTGGTCGGGTGGTGTACCCGATAATTGTAGATTGGTGGTCGGGTGGTGTACCCGATCATTGTAGACTGGTGATCGGGTGGTGCAACAGTGGTACTGGCTTAACATATCAGTTGTAAAAAAGAGAAGCCTTTCAGACACACATTTTGAACGTGCAGGAGCTAGTATGACGTGTAAGCATAGCAATACCAAGTGCATATCCACAGATTTCCTGGCTCTATCGCGCATTGGGAATAGGCTAGACAGCCTCCATTAACACAGTTACAGATTCCAGCACTGCACTGCAGCAGTAATATTCATTGGGATGGTGCATAAATTTCCCATGAAACAGCATGCTGTGGAGGGGGGGGGGGGAAAACACGAAGCAGTAATTATAGGCGCTCAGTACTGTATGAGTTGAGGTCTGTGTGAGGCAAGCGCTTGAAAGGGGAATATTGGTAGCGAGAGAAAGTAATAATCGAATAATTGCGCGGTCTGGCGTTACAAATTGAGCGAGGAGTTGTCAGGAACAGGGCCAGCGTTGCAACGTTACAAATTACGGGACCGTGTCCAAACGTGGGCGCGCATCACAGCACCCAAGTAGACTGCACATTGCTGCTGCGGCCGTATTTTGTCCGCGGCATCCCGATTTTGTATGGGAGCCATGTTTCGTGACGA
>OY757541.1:39945391-39952927 GCA_963584105.1 Alviniconcha strummeri
GTTGTTGGTTGGGCGTAAAACAACAATTTGCTTGTTGTTGTTGTTAGATTTTTTTTTTATTCGTTGGTTTGTTTGTTTTTGGTTTTGTTGTTGTTGTTGTTCACACATCGGCTCCCAAAAAAACGGAAAAAAGAAGTTACCCCATTGCACAATTTATTCCTTTTTCACTGGAGTATGATGGAGCAGAATTCGTTGTAAACCGAATGCATGAGTGTGATTTGGAATTAAACTGTTGTGAGATACACTGCAGTAACGGCACTGCGTTGTTTAGTTGTTGACATTTAACGCCCACTCATCCGTGAAGTCCGTAATTATCAGGGCGAAACACAGTCCATACAAACTGCAGATAAAAGTCTGACTCACTTTTCGTGTTACACGTTACTTTGATAATTATAGAAGAGGATTGAAGGTAATGAAGCTGAATAAACCGGAAAGGCACAAATTAGAAAGACGGACTTCCCGAGAACAGGCGAAATATTCGTAGCTATATTTTTACCTGCGCAGGTGTTAAAGAGGGACCCGCTTTGATAGCTGAGGGTGAAGGGGTGGAGTTCAGCAGAGAGAACCTCAGTTTTTTGTTCTTTGTGCGGTAGGGACTGGGGGAAAAAGAGAGAGAAAGAAAAAAGAAAAAAAATGAGAAAAAAATCTGTAACAAGTTGGACTGTAAGGTACGTTACGACGGATTTAATATAATAGCAAACCTAAACACGAGAAGAGTGGACCTTAAGCTGTTTTAAGAACTCAGAAAATCCCCTGTTTGATCAGTGACAGTGTTCGTTGATCTTCACAGTCAGTGCATATTTGCTTTAATTTAAGGTCGGTTGATTATACTGTGAGAGCCACAGGAAATGGAAATACGTTTATTATAAACTTGTTTAATGCTCGTAGAATGATTCTGTTTTTTTCATATTCACATGCACGTAAATAAACTTTGCATAAACCAAATGGAAACAGGTTGCTTGCGCAAAGGCATAACGATCAGCAGATACGGGAAAATGTGAACAAGAGGACACTAAACAAAAATAACTGGGAAGAAACCTTACTGGACTGTGTATGTGGACCTCTAGCAGAAGAGCATATTAATTTTGTGATTACTTCATTTGTACATTTTCGTTTCGTTTCTCTTTCGTGCGACTTTTTCTTGGTCCCAATATGTGCATCAACATACGGTAGTAAGATTATTTGCGAAAAAGGTGAACCCAGTGACAGCTCCCGCCTGTATAAACAGAACTGAACATATCTGTTGTTTTAACTGAAAATGCTCATAAGCTATGCAATGAATAGTTTATCCATGGTTTTCTTTTTATTCTCTATTTGATGTAATTTGAAGTCTGTACCTGTGCATGTTCTTTGTATTGTACTGTCATGTTCTGAATGATTTCTGGAAGGCGTTTATAACTTTTTATCAACTGAGTGTTTGAAGTGTGTGCATGTGTCGTGTATCAGCTGTTCGGAAATGCGCATAGCTTAATTTTCATGACCAAAAAACAAAACAAAGATCACTCGCATGTCATGGCCAAAAAGCTGCCACCGTTAGCCGCAAACATGACATGAGACGTGGTTGCATTTGGCATTCAAAATAATCTTTATCGTACTTCCTTAAGCTGTATTACATTCGACTGACGGCTTTGGGGGCAAAGCGTGACCTAAACGAAAGCACGATAGCCAAGTGATCTGAGTACGGACATTATTATACGGACAACACTGGTCATAGTGTAGACCTGGGCATGACCGGAAATAGCCTAATGGCTAGATATAGACCTAATGCCGTTATCTGGACAGTATCGGTCTAGGTGTAGACCTGGGCATGATCGGAGATAGCCTAATGGCTAGATATAGACCTAGGCCGTTATCTGGACAGTATCGGTCTAGGTGTAGACCAGAGTTATTCATTACAACAGTCGTCTAATGGTCAAAATGTAGACTTAGGTAGATGTCTGAACTGTAATGGTAAAAAGATAGACGTTGACCGTTATTTGGAACGAAAGAGTTCGAATTGCTCCTTTTCAAAATCTGTTTATTCATGTTAAGGCGTAATTTGATCCACTTATTCGCCGGACTTGCAAACGCGCATGAACAGTCTGCTACTCAGTCATCATCATATAACTGATTTGTATTTTCGTGTAAAGGAACTAGCAAAACCCAAAACGAATTTTGTCCAGTAGGCAGAACAGATCAAAAACAGAACAAAACTGATGTTATAGGGGATTTTGTTATAAAATGCTCCGTTACTTGTAGTCTGAATTTAGAAGCCCAGATTTGTGAGTAACGATTAACGGGATCGGCTGTATAAAACATCTGCAATTGTCATAGCTGGTCAAACGGCTACCCGCAGCCTCTTTGCTCCTGCTCCTCGGGCGATGTGAGCACGACTGACTGTCTCTTGCGGAACTCCAAAGAGGCCGTGGTCTGCTGTAGGCGAGCCACGACATCTCATAACTCATATTTTGTACTTCCGGTCCCTCTAATCGTCGCTCACGAAACTCAGTTTAAAAATTCAGTGTGAAAGCAAAATCACGGGGCATTTTTATACAAATTTCTTTGATTATAAGCATTTTGTATGAGCTCTTCGAGTGTAAATTCCACCCTGGTAGACATTTCGAAAAAGCTAGTTCCTTTAACAATATATATATTGCTTTTTAGTAAGACATGGCAAAGCAATGTGCACATTTTCGGCAGAACTACCTTTGACAAGCGACAAACCGAGAGACGGGACCTAGAAACTGCACTGAACAAATATCAGTGTGCTGTTCCGCCGCTATTCAGTCTTAGTTTTCGTGTACTTGTGAACCATAAAGAGTGCAAATGGAGAGAGGCAATATTGATCAAAAGAGAGACAGGCAATGACCATAAATGCCTGTGCGCATCTGTGGATTAGTCACGCGTGGAACAACTAAATAGGAATGCTCTTTTTACTGATGTGGAAAACTGTGGGTGTATGAATACATTAACTGGCCGACACAAGGGCAAGCACTCCTGACAGACAAAGTCATTCCAGTGGCGGATTATCTTTCTTTCTGTATTTTCCTATTAACTTTCAAGCAGTTTGAATGACAAGAAAAATATCATAAAAAATTAAATTAAATTAAATTAAAAAAACACACGAGCCAATTTAATCCAGAAAAAAAAATCAGAAAGAATCGGGAAAGAAAAAGAAGAAGAAGACGAAAGCCTAAAGAAAAATAAACTGACTGAACAGACGATAGTGCGAACGATAATTCGATTGACAGACTGATTGCTGGAAGATTTGGTGCTTTAGCCAGAATATCATATATGGTAAGAAATGTTGAAAAATAGCACGGTCAACTGTAATAGCGTAGGTAAATGCCCTGCCCATTGACAGTCATAATATTAGAATGAAGTAGTAAAGTAGTAGTAGTAGTAGTAGCAGTAGCAGTTGCAGCAGTAGTAGTAGTAGTAGTAGCAGTAGCAGTTGCAGCTGTAGTAGTAGTAGTAATAGCGGCGATCATTATGGTGGTGGAGACGATAGCAGTAGTGGTGGTGGTGGTGGTAACAGCCAAACTGTGTTACTAATATGATGGTAGTAACATCAGCACTAGCAGAAGGAGTGGTGGTGGTGGTGGTGATGGTAACAGCAGCAGCAAAAGTATTAATATGATAGTGATAACAGCAGCAGCAATAGGACTGGTGATGATGACAGTAATAATAATAATTAACGTATTTGTAAAGCGCAAAATCTTGTCCATAGAAGCTATTCTAAGCGCGTACACAGTAGTAGTGGTGGTGGTGACGCTAGCAGTAGTAGCAATGTAATGGTGGTAACAGCAGCAGTGTACTTACTACCTGTTGCAAGAGCATGCGGTGAGTTTGAATTAAGTCGTTTTAAGTCAGGGGCAGGGTAGCTCAGCTGTAGTAGAGTGTCGGACCAAAAGACAGCCACAGCGGTGACGCGGGTTCGATTCCCGGGTGCAGCAAGGGAATTTTCTCCCAGATCCAGCGTTTACTGGAAACTGTTACAGTATTCGTACAGCCCCAGTGTGCATGCATGCACCAATACCTGTGCACATGTGTGCTGACTGGTAGCAGTTATAAGTATAGAGTAGTACCACACAGTCAGTGTTGACGCAGTAGCAGGCTGACTACTGTCACTGTCCGTTTCAGCGGACACAGAACTGGACGCCGGCTACACCGGGTCAGGCGTGGCCCGCACTTTCCACGTCCACAGCACAGTCAGGCCACGACCCAGGCTGCCCGACGACTTCAGAGACGACAAGGGCGAGGAAGAGGAGGACGACGAGGACAGTGACGGTGAGGAGTAGGTCAAGTCTCGAGTTCGGGTTGCTTGCTTGGTTGCTAGGTCCCTACCTTATGTCTGTATTCTTCTTTATGTTTTGTAAGAAGGAAGATAGATAATAATAATCCTTCTTCTTTTATTATTATCTGTCTTCTTACACCTGACGAAGACAATTTTCTGTCAATATAATAGCGCTTGTGTTTCATTGTTCCTTGTGTTTCGTCGTATAGATGAGTACATTTCCGTAGATCTGTTCTATTTACCTCTATCAGTCCGTAGCTTTGGTTCTGTCTGTCCTGATATTATGCTTCCATCTGTCCGTTTTATACTTCCATCTGTCCGTCCTTAGCTTTTGTTCTGTCGGTCTTTATTCTTCTCCCTGTTTTTCCGTCATTCCTTTTTTTCTTTTCTTTTTCTCCTAGTCCTTTCTTCTTTTCGTCTTTCCATTCTGCTTCTAGCGTCTTGCTTCTTTGCTAGTTTGTTTGCGTGTTTACTCCCATGCTACCGCCCTCTCTCCACTGCTCAACAACAAACTATGCGAAAGTCGGTAAACAGGCCCAGCCAACCGTTTGTTTGTCTGTGTGTTTGTTAACGAGTGCGGTTTTTGGTCGGCACTGCAAGTGTGTGTACGGCACGTAGTCTGATCAGCTGGCTCTAGGGTTGTCTGGCTCGCTCTCTGGCAGGCTAGCTGGCTGGTTGTCCACTGCCTTCTCTCTATCCTTTAGTTGACTGGTTCAGTATGCTGATCCCATGGCTGATCCAGTCCGTCGTTTCACTTCACTTCCTGGCATCCTGGCGTGTTTCTGTCTTTCCTGCGTTCCTTTCCTTTCCTTTTTGTCCTTTCCTTCCCTTGGTTCCCAGCACACGCGGAGAAGTGAGAGATTTGCCACATCGCCATTCAAGTGTGCAACATTCTCTGCATCACTTTGCTGCAGCAAATGTGAAATTCGCTGAATCTTTTTCATCGTGGAATGTTTGCTTTTCGGGCCGGGGCAGTGTTACGTTGCAATGCAAAGTGGAAATATTAGGAGAATATAGTCAACATGGGGAAGAAGCGTCTGCGTTTGCATACGGGTGGGCAAAGGCAAACTCGAGCCGTGGCATTAACTTGCCCATTGGAATTGTGTGAGATTTTGATTCCCTAAAAAAGAAAAAGATAATACGTGCGCCTTCGCTGTTGGAGTTTCTCTTTCTGCTATCGTAAACGTGGGTGTGTGAGTGCGTGGGCTGCTCGCGGGCGTGTATGTGAATGTGTTTGCGTGTGTGTGTGTGTGTGTGTGTGTGTGTGTGTTTGTGTGAGTAGTGTGTGTGTTTGTGTGAGTAGTGTGTGTGCGTGCGTGCGTGTATCCTTAAGCGTGCGTGCGTGTGTGCATGCGTGTGAGTGTGTGTGTGTGTGTGTCCGTGTGTCCGTGTGTGTGTCCGTGTTATGCATTAAACACTATCTTTCTACCGTGTCATCTCTCTCTCTCTCTCTCTCTCTCTCTCTCTCTCTCTCTCTCTCTCTCTCTCTCTCTCTCTCTCTCTCTCTCTCTCTGCGTGCGTGCGTGCGAGTGTGTGTGTGTGTGTGTGTGTGTGTGTGTGTGTGTGTGTGTGTGTGTGTGAGTGTGTGTGTGCGTGCGTGCGTGCGTGCGTGGGGTGCGTGCGTGCGTGCGTGCGTGTGTGTGTGTGTGTGTGTGTGTGTGTGTGTGTGTGTGTGTGTGTGTGTGTGCGCGCGTGCGCGCGCGCTCTTAAAAGCAGATTCCTCTACATTTTACCCAGGCATACAATTCTTCAGTCCAAATAGTAGTGATCCTTTGCATCCAAATTGTAGTGGCTGCAAGTTCTAAGCTTTCAGTCGATTTGTTGACTTTACACAAAGTGGCGATGCAAAGGGCCCATCACGAAAATAGATCACCTTTGCACTTTTGGCAACCAGTAGAAAAGGTAAAGTGAGCCAGGGTGTCTGGGGATGGTGTATGCACAGCAGACTGCTGGCACGCAGCTCACCTAACTGTTACCACCGTGAACTTTGCACAGGCGTGACGGACCACACGACTGTGTGTGTCTACCACGTACCCCAGTCTACCGCATCGGCCTTATCTTCTCTGTCCCCGCCATTTTCTGTGTATGGTCTCATCCCTTCCTCCACCTCAGTCCTTAGCTGCCTCCTCTTCCTCCTCCTACCTGCCTGCAATCTTCCATATGCTGTCACTCCTCTTCGGCCTCCATCTTCGGTCGAATCCTTCATCTGCTCCTCTTCATCCCCACCCAATCCTCCATCTACTTCACCCCCTCCCCCTCCCAATCCTCATCTACTTCACTCCCCCCTCCCCCCAATCCTCCATCTACTTCACCCCCTCCCCCTCATAATCCTCCATCTATTTAACCCCCTCCCCCTCACAATCCTCCATCTACTTCACCCCCTCCCCCAATCCACCATCTACTTCACTCCCCCCCCCCATCCTCCATCTACTTCACTCCCCCCCCCAATCCTCCATCTACTTCACTCCCCCCCCAATCCTCCATCTGCTTCACCCCCTCCCCCAATCCTCCATCTACTTCACTCCCCCCCAATCCTCCATCTACTTCACCCCCTCCCCCAATCCTCCATCTACTTCACTCCCCCCCCCAATCCTCCATCTACTTCACTCCCCCCCCAATCCTCCATCTACTTCACTCCCCCCCCCCCCCAATCCTCCATCTACTTCACCCCTTCCCAATCCTCCATCTACTTCACTCCCCCCCAATCCTCCATCTACTTCACCCCTTCCCAATCCTCCATCTACTTCACTCCCCCCCCCCAATCCTCCATCTACTTCACTCCCCCCCCCCAGTCCTCCATCTACTTCACTCCCCCCCCCGAATCCTCCATCTACTTCACCCCCTCCCCCTCACAATCCTCCATCTACTTCACTCCCCCCCCCCAATCCTCCATCTACTTTACTCCCCCCCCCCAATCCTCCATCTACTTCACTTCCCCCCCAATCCTCCATCTACTTCACCCCCTCCCCCAATCCTCCATCTACTTCACTCCCCCCCCCCCAATCCTCCATCTAGTTCACTCCCCCCCCCCAATCCTCCATCTACTTCACTCCCCCCCCAATCCTCCATCTACTTCACTCCCCCCCCCCAATCCTCCATCTACTTCACTCCCCCCCCCTATCCTCCATCTACTTCACTCCCCCCCCCCAATCCTCCATTCTACTTTAACTTACCCCCCCCCCCCCCCAATCCTCCATCTACTTCACTTCCCCCCAATCCTCCATCTACTTCACCCCCTCCCCCTCACAATCCTCCATCTA
>OY757541.1:39953127-39963127 GCA_963584105.1 Alviniconcha strummeri
TCAATGATTTCATGCCGTGAACTAAAGTATGACTGAAAACTGTACAAATTATACAGTACGAGTGACACAAATTGTTGAACAGGCCCAGGCTGAAAAATCACTGGTGCAATAAAAGTAATCAAAAATTCTGTTTACGAATAAATGACAAAGCTGATTCAGAATGTCTTGTTGTGTCTTCCTGGTAGAACGACAGCTGAGATTTTGGCTTGCAGAAGTTCTGCTAAAGACACGTAAAAGTATATTATTTTCTGTATACAAAGTATATTTGTATGTCATGTCGGAATACTTGATACACCCTCAGACATAAAGACATACTTGATACAGTGATTTCTGATCACTGACGCAATTAATCCCCGCAACACCTGACCGAATAGCCGAGCTGTCCAAGAGGAAACTTTACCTGTGGATTGGCACACGTCGCTGACTCAGCCAGGTGTGTCTCCCCCACAGCAGTCGATCTCGTGCTGGAACATAGGTGGCAGCCACGCAGCAGGCAGGCGTATGTGACTCAGGTGTCCTTCCAAACCGTGTATCTGATACGAGGAAGGCAGTGCGACACCTGAACATGGTCAGGGTGTTACTGTAGTGTGTAAATCGCTGCCAATCCTATCCTCTCAGCACGGGTTAAGCGAGGGATTGTGGACTGTTTTGTTTTTAAGGTTAACGCTCAAAATAAAACCTGCAAACCACCTTGTACAGATGGCTGGGTCCTGTCTGTGTGTGGGGGACTACAAACACAAACAAGTCAGCCGAACCTTGCAAAGGCTCCTGAGTTTTGTCCCGTATGCACACGGAAATGAGAAGAGAGCCCGAACGAATTGACATAAAATCTCTCTCTCTCTCTCTCTCTCTCTCTCTCTCTCTCTCTCTCTCTCTCTCTCTCTCTCTCTCTCTCTCACACACACACACACACACGAATCAGTTGTGGTTGGTTCTTTCATTTTTGACATTGGAGGGAGATACTGTTTTATTGCCGTTTTATGGCAAGAGAAAATGAACGTGGAGAACAAGTTTGATTCGAGCAAGCGAGAGGACAGGAACAAACAGCAGTCCCATTCCCCGGCCACCTTTTGTGTGGCGATGGGACCAACAGCCTTTGCAACCTGCTAAAAATGGTCACCGTCCGCTGAAACGTTGCTGGGTCCGGATTCGACATAACTGGTTACAATTTCATTTGAAAAAAATAATCCCCTGGTCTTTAGGTTGCCTGCGGGGCAGATGAGAGATGTGATAGGTTATTTAGTGCATGTGTCTTCTTCGCTGTCGCTGGTAATTACTACAAACAAAGCAACAGTAACTCCGAAATAAAGCTGACTGCCAGTGCCAGCTTGTAGAGGACAAAATAATCAAAACTCGAGGACGCAGAAGTAACAAATCTGTTGACACAGTGAGCGTGTTAGGAGTAACAAGCTTGTGTGTCGGAGACAAGTCAAACAGAAACCAGGTCCGTCCTGTGTCCATCCGATGTACATATTTGGAACTGTTGTATTGATAATTAAAAGCCACAATTACTGTTTCATCGGACCGGAGATAGGTGATTTTGTGTGTGTGTGTGTGTGTGTGTAGTACGATGTCTGTTGAATAGCGCTATTTTGCCAGGGCATCCTCCAAGGCATGCAAGCAAATAGCTATTGACACCATTTTGCTCCCACATTCGCATCGCTAATTGTTTTAACTCTTAGCGCAATTGTTGGGATTATTATTGCTGTCAGTGGAGTTGGGATTGTGCTCACTGTCAGCGGAATAGTCTTGAAAACGAGTAGTTCCTGCTTGGTGTTGTCAGAATCCTGGGTCCTCACCGCCCTTTCATTCGGGTCCAGCGGGTGTTGCTTCAGTGACAGAGCCGACAGTCCAGTCACTCTGACCTGAGCGTTGGTCATCCATTTACCTGAGACGCGCTCGCTGCGAGTGGTCACCGGTAAAGTAAGTCAGTTTGTCACTAGGCCGTCGCTGTCGCCGTCCAGCAGGACCTTGCTGCAATAAATCCCCGTGCCTCTTTGTTATTCTGTGGCGTGTTGTCCAACGCCATCGGAGACACCTGTACTGTCCTCTTACTCACTCGCCTCTCCCACACTATTTATTATGGCGTCGTCCTGACGCCTGCAGTCATACATATTGTTATATAAATGCAGCTGGCTGGAATCGCTTGATGTCTTATCGTTTTGGCTTTCAATCACTGTTCGTTCTATTGCTGTAAATTTCCCGTGTGTAATGTCCAGGACTATTCCCATAAGCTGTTCTGAATGTTTCGCAGTTGGCCATGTTTACCGATATTAATGTATTTTCATGTCCACATACCATCCGCGTGAATAATTTTTGCCTTAAGCTGCTGATTCATAATGTCACCTACACAGCAAATACCCTGCTGCTAGTTACAATCTACCCCCAAGCAAAGTACACTTGTACTGCTGTAAAATAACATATATATAAAAAGACGACCCGTGGGTTCAATTTGTTATGGATGACTGATTGCGAATTTACTAAGCGGTTAATTTGTTTGCAGTGTAGGCTTCGGGTTTTGTTAATGAACATCGCCCAGCCTGTTTGCAGTATCCTTCTTCGACACCCGTATTCTAGAGAGCAATATATATATGCTGTATTCAGTCGACTGTCAACACCTCTCTCTCTCTCTCTCTCTCTCTCTCTCTCTCTCTCTCTCTCTCTCTCTCTCTCTCTCTCTCTCTCTCTGCATCAGAAACGTATCGTATTAATTATTATAACGATCATTCATCATCGTCACCGCCGTCAGCGTTATTGTCGTCTTTGTCGTTGTTCCTGCTTCATAACAGTTCGTTTTTCGTGACATGAGTGCTTGACCTTGAGCTGTGTCACAAGCCTCTCAATTACGTAACACGCACTCGTGTCGTTAACCTTGTTTTTGAATGAGGTCACAAAACTGACTTGTACTCAGAAAAGAGAGGACGCGTGTATTAATAGCGCTGAAAGATGCTTCTTTATTTGCCGGTTTTATGGCGGCAGCTATCTTTAATCGCACCTTTGTTCTACAAGTACGAGGATGCATCATCATTTTGACACTTGTGGTTATGGCCCCTTTAGGTGCTGGGCGAGAGTGGGTTTTTTTGTTGTTGTTGGGGGGGAATCTGGGTCAGAATCTCACGGGGAAACAATCTTGTCAATGTGTGGGAATGTCATTGTCGTCGTTGCATAAGGACGACGACTCAGTCTTGCCCTTCAGATGCCCGGATAAGCTTGTCTTGTGTGGCATCAGTGAGGAGGGCACTGTACACAGTGAAATGGGCAGTACGCGTCATTGTCATGAGAACAAAGATGGAAAAATGTCTGCTGAAATATCAAGTATTTATGGTCAAAGACGCACGAACACACACACACATTCTCTCTCTCTCTCTCTCTCTCTCTCTCTCTCTCTCTCTCTCTCTCTCTCTCTGCGACGACTACACTTACAACCACGACGGAGCTCACCCATGGACTGCAACTATAGTTTTCCATTCGAGAGAAACAGATTTAGCCACAATGCTGCTCCCTCCCATTATACAAGTTTGCATTATATCAGTATGCACCGACGTGTGCGTGCTTTGAGGAAGAGGGTTTTCAAAACCTCATCTGGTAAAATAGACATTAAGGGGCGGTATTTGTTGCTGCACCTGTTTGCCATGCTACTCCTTTGTAACGCCGACCGACCGAGGCTCTCAGGGGTTGTTGTTTCCAGAGCAACATCCGATCAGTCATCGGAGTCCATTCTCCATTCCCTGTGTTTAAAATCCCTCAACAAGGCTGACCGATTAAACGTAGTAGACAGCCCACGGGGGACCCATACACGGCTCATTTCGCTGGGGAACGACACACTTTTGACTGAACAAACAGACAATCCCGCTCAAGCCACCCCTATAAAACCTCTTCGGGTACCTTTGGCGCGGTGTTTGCTTCAGCGTTAGTGATCAAACGACAGCAAGCTAGGTACCCGTCCAATGACTGGGATTAGTGGGGTACATGACCAGAACACGGTGCTCATCCCTTTCTCCCACGCCACGGGTAAATGCCTGTTTACACATCCGTGTGTGGCAACGCTTGATGGCTCTTGTTCTACATCGAACTTCCCAGTTATAAAAGGTAGGCTAGTGAATCAGTCAATATACCTTTATTGCCACGTATCGGGTAAAATATACATGCACATGAAATGAAGCATGGTGCTGAGAGCATTCATAATCACAGAGTTCAGGGGCGGTGTGAAGGTCGAGGTGGACGTCCTGAGCTCCCCGTCCGTAATAGTCTTTACGGTCTCCGTGGACGTAAATCACATTGAATTTAAGCCCATGATACTTGGAGTTCAGGAGCGGTATGAGAGTCACCTCGGCTGGTCTGGACTCCCCGTCCCTAATAGTCCTTGTGGTTTCTGTGGACGTAAAGTGACATTGAACTTGAACTAGCACTATACCGTTAGAGCTCAGGAGCTGTGTGAAAGTCGAGATGGACGGCCCACGGCCCTAATAATCCTTATGATCTCTGTGGACGTAAAGCAACATTGAACTTGAACTCATGATACCCATGTCTCAGGAGCTGTGTAAAAGTCGAGGTGGCCGTCCTGGGGCTTCTCGTCCCTAACAGTCCGTACGTTCTCTGTGGACAGAAAGCAGCACTGAAGAAGAAAACATGACACATCAGAGCCCAGGAGCGATCTGAAGAAGGAGGTGGGGCTGGGCTCTTTCAGTCATTTGGACTATCTTTTGCTTCAGGTTCTAACAGCTGGTCTTTCGGACTCCATCTTTGTGACTGTTCCGCAAAGCTTTTGAAAGAGCAAGTTGCGGAGTACAGAAGTTGCTGCGCACTGGCGGGGGGACACCTTCTTAACAGTCATTGTTCTGGCGGTGACTGACGGTCTCTTCGCTCTTTACGGGTCGGAGCGCAGGGACGAGCTATTCATGGGTGCCCTACCCCCCGTCACTAATAGGCCGTATGTGGCTGCTGTGGACGCTAAGCATCACAAAAAGAAAATCATGACACATTGTGAGGAGTTAATTGTGTGGGAGTCGTCGAACTGGGAGGAGGGCTGATTTGGCATTCCTTGAGGGGATTTGCTTCAGTTTTTTTTCTTCAAACAGGAGTTTCGCAGTGATGTTTACCACTTGAAAGCTGCCTCTCTTATACATTAAAGTAGCTGATGCTCAGATTAGATTCAAACTGTATCAGGAAACAACACACACACACACACACACACACACACACACACACACACACACACACACACACACACACACACACACACACACAAAATCGCGCGCGAAACGTCACAAATACACACTCGCGTGACACATATAATTATGATATAGGTATAAGCAGGATATTATACTACCCGAAAACAGTTCGTACAACTATTTGTAATGTTATAGCTTATTTACATTCGTACATACGTATATGTTTCATATTTGCATGTGAACGATGAGCCACCCAGTGAATTAAGATGAAAAGAAAGGCAAGTGAAGGGTTCATAACTGTACACAATATGCATCCTTTTGGCTGCGCGTCCTTCTCCGCTGTGCTTGCAAAACCACAGCCATGTCACCGTACGTAGACTGTTCTGTCTGCTGCTGAGTGGAGTGTATTCACCCTCACACGTTATTGCCTAATACAGTTCCGCCGATCCAGTACACTGATCATGGTACGCACACAGTGTGAACGCCAGCGTATAGATTGGGATTTTAGGGTCGTCGTCGTCCTTTTAATAATATTGTGACTGTACGTGGTCGACAGCTTGCGATACGGCCTTCGCAGCCTGCACGTTCGCCAGTCGCGTAGGGTGCTGTAACAACTCCACTGCCTCGCTGTTCAGCGTGCAGTCTAGCTGACTCACTGGCTGAATCGATCAAACGCGATCTGACGCGAGGGAAAAATGCACATGTTTGCAATTGCAAGGCAGTTTCTTACACCCCGCAGCTGCTCACGGATGACATGAATAGACATCAGCACAGAAACATGCACCATTTTTGTCTATTATTCTCCTGTTGTTGTTAGACCTGTTTAACGCCGTGTTGTTTCCGTCTATGTCGATACTGCCCCCACCCCCCACCCCCCCCCCACCACCACCACCCCCACCCCACCCCTCGAGATTCCACAAGGTTCGGGGAGAGGGTGACTGTACATATATACCTACTTGCAATTCACTGTCACCACCTGAATGATTCTGAGATGAGCTGAGGCCTGAGCCACATTAATGTGTTGCTCATTTGTGCGGGGGGGGGGGGGGGAATAGTTGCAGGACAGTGTCCATAAGCCGTAGGTTTGGAAGAGAAACTTGAGCTAAAGCCGTAGGTAAGTAAATATGGTGCTTAATCAAGTTAATGTCCACAGAAACCATAAGGCTTACTAGGGACGGGGAGAAATTGGGGAGGGGATATGGAGGTGGGTCCAGAGGGAGATTATATACCTATCGCTACACTGTCACCACCAGCATGACTTCTGCATTAAAGTGGGCAGCTATGAGATCCATGTTAATGTTTCGTAATTGTGAGGGACAATGTTACAAGACTGTCCACAGACCACAACTTTTGAAGAGAAAGGAGAGCCAAAGTGGATTCGAACCGAGGTCCCTCCGCTTACCAGCCTAACGCCTTACCGCTAGGCCAAACCGGCTCACAGCTAAAGCCGATTCGAGACTGGGTTTATATGCTTACCAGCCTATATACCTTACCACTAGGCCAAACCGCCTCCCAATATCATGTTCTCGCACCATTTTTTAAATTAGTCATCCGATTGCAGTGGATGATGCGCGGCCTTTTTTTTTTTCTTTTTTTTTTTTTTTGTAGGTTTATTGTGTGAGTTAGTAATCGATTTTTACCGTCCTGTCAGCCGCACAGGGTTTATGAAGCAGCAATGAGGGGAGTGACAATGCTACTCATTTTGATACAGAAGCTTTTAGGTGATGAAAGTGTAATGTTAGGTAAAGGTTCGGTTTCTCAACAGCCACCTTATTTTCTGTCCCCGCCGGTACCTCTCCGTAGATAAGCTCGACATCAAACAAGTCTCTATAACAAATGAACAGGACGATGGCTAATTCAATAGGCGACCCCATGACGAGCGCGCCGATTTGCTTCAACACCTGTTTACCTGTCCTCCCTTCCGCCTTCCTCCTCAACACCTGAAGGCGATCACACCAATACTCTTCCTGACCTTCGTCACAGGTGGAAATCTGGAATACCCCGCCCGCCCCTACCTCTGCCCAGCCCCCTGTCCCCTGCTGCCCCGAGGTGGTGTTTACTTCCTGTGTTGTCTAACATGGTCTTGTTGCCCGCCTCAACACTGGGAGGCAATCGTTGGGACCCATCTTTGCCGTTCTGTGAGAATATAGCTGTCCCTTGTTTTTTCGTGTGTGCGTGCGAAATGGGCAGACCGAGGTTTCACCCCCCTCTGGGGCATGCTTCCTGCACAATATCTGGCCTGATGGCCTGCTTTGCTTGGCAACGATGTCTTAAGTTTGTGCTTGCTCGGCAATCACTCTTGAGGACATGCTCCAGGGTGGAGAACAAATGCGTGATTGTTAGCATGTTGGTGAAAATGAACCTAGCATTAATTCTTCTTGTGATGTAGCTTCTGGCCAGTGAACCTGCTGTTTTGGAGAGCTGCCTTTTTATGTTAATTTTTGTTTTGTTTGTTTGCTGTTATTGTTTTAGTTTTGGGTGTGGTTTTGGGGGGGTGTGTGTGTGTGTTGTTGTTGTTGTTGTTTTACATGACAAAAGACCTTTCAAAGTATACCACTTAGCGGACCTTCTCGTGTTCCTCAAAGATAGACATGTATTGCATTATTATAGGTCAACATACACGCTGCGTACAGTCAGATCGTAACAGCTTACAATAATGAAAAGTCAAATAAAATATGTAAGACTTGCTTTGCCAGGGAGGGGCGATCCGATCATTCTTTAAGGTACAAAGTTCTCCGGACATGAAACAAAAATGCAACCCGGAAGCCTATGGCCGTGACCTTCCCATTAGCAGTGTGTACTGCGGAGTCACATTGGTTTCCCTTTTATGATCTGATTTATTCGCGCATCGTTCCCCCCTCCCCCCCACCCCCACCTCCCCGGCTAATTTTTTTGGTTAACTATCAGCATTGTTGCTCTTTAGTCCTGCTGCACACACACACACACTACCCAACACACACACACACACAAACACACACACACACACACACACACACACACACACACACACACACACACACACACACACACACACACACACACACCACCACACCTTCTGATTTCGACTAAACTGGCTTTTTATATTGAAATCCATAAATGTTGCTTTACTTGGATTGCGCAAGCAGTTTTCATTTTATTGACGTTGGTTGTGCGTTTCATAAATATATGCATTGCTGCGCTATGCGGTTTAACAGGGGTTATTGCGTCTTTGTCGTGTCGCTCATTTGTTCTGTGTTTATTTTGAACTTTGTAGTCATTCTGTCCTGTTTGTTTATTGCCGAGCTGCCAAGCCGGACAGATTATTTATTTTGAACTTTGGAGTCACTCTGTCCTGTTTGTTTATTGCCGAGCTGCCAAGCCGGACAGATTATTTATTTTGAATTTTGGAGTCATTCTGTCCTGTTTGTGTACTGCCGAGCTGCAAAGCTGGAGATATCATTTCCTCGGGAAAGCATCCTTCCATCTTCACAGTAAACTGGTGGACACTGTTCTTTAACTGTCCTTAACTTGTGTACATTGCACAGCAATCTGTATCCGTGCTCGCAGCTTGGATTAACGAAGTTTGTCGCCTTGTCCTCTGTGTGTTGTCAAAGCAAGAAATCACTCAAATCTTTTTGCGTGAACTGGATTTAAGTGTTGGGTATTTTTGCCCCTTAGGCCTGTTGGTAGGGTTTTACTGTTAAGAGAGGGACCCTGGACCCCCAGCTCCCCCTCCCCGACCCCCACCCCTCCACCTCAACATCCCCAAGGAGTTTGTGGACACCGCTGAGGATTACCACGCACGACCTTGGTGACCTTGGTGGCCGAGTCCTCGTCAGACAGTAATTAACAACTGGTGCACAACGCGCCGCTCTGTTTGCGCGGATGCAGGGTCCGAGTAGGGGAGGCTGACAAGTGTGCTGTTTACCTGAGGAGAAAAGGCCTCTTACCTTCGCCTTCGCCTGGATTACTGTGTCTTAGCCAGGATCCGAGACCCGACTGGTACGACTCCTCTGCCAAGCCGCGAGCACACAGCAAGACCGTCTGTGGACCACCAGCGGTCATGGCTAGCTAACACACGTCATGATGTTTGGCTTCTGGTCTGGCTGGTTGGGACTCGTTTGGGGAAACAGTTAAGGAGGTGGTTGCGAGAGATTTGACGGCAATGTCGTGTCTGTGGAGGGGGAGGTTTGGAGTTTAGGTCATAGGCGAGTTTAAAACTAGTTGACGGATAACTGTAAATTATAACCCAGGGCGTTTGGGGCAGCAAGCAGACATTTGTAGAATCATCATGGGCGAGTGATTTGGTGATGGATAGCTGTGTGTGTGTGTGTGTGTGTGTGTGTGTGTGTGTGTGTGTGTGTGTGTGTGTGTGTGTGTGTGTGTGTGTTTGTACGTGATTTTTTTAGCTTCATCAATACTTTGGGTTCTAGTTTATTCTACTGTGTTTTTGACGTGTATACTTACTTTCTGGCCACTGTTACTTTGTGTTTTTACCTCATTTTCTGTTTGTTTAGGTGCTGTTTTGTAGAGGTGATTGTTTGTTTGAAGGGGGGGGGGGGGTTGTTTCTTTTGGGGGAGTGGTCTGAAATTATGTTGGTCCTGAAGTTAGATACTGTAAGGCTTGGAGTGACACAACTTGTGTCGACTTTCCCTTAGAGGCAAAAACAAATCAGATCTAATATTTATTCCATTAGGTCAAAATCCGCTTAATGTTCAACGCCATATATCGCGACATGTATCATTGTGAGCTAGCCACTTTGTCATCTGTGCTCAATACTGCACGAGGGAAAATCGGTGTCAGTCAATACACGGAACACCAGCTTACGCCTTTGATCAAGTACGGCACG
>OY757541.1:39965627-39986383 GCA_963584105.1 Alviniconcha strummeri
ATTAATACTCAATTATATTATCATGTTTATCTGTGATATTTGGCTTGAAGCGTTTGTGGCGCTAAACATCTGCTCCGGCAGAATTTTTGTTCATCACACACGAAGTGTTTACATTTTCTGAAGTACGTTTCATTATAAGGGCAGAAAAGAACTCGTGAGCGTATAATTGTTCGATTATAGGCTGCGTTAGGTATTGGATTGCATTGACACACGCGGCAGATCAGTTAATCTATATGAATGACTTGCAAAATGAATGAATCAACCGACCGGTGTAGAAACGTCGTAAATATGGTAACTTCAGAACCAAGCGCATGACAGGCCTCTAAGAGTCTACCCCGAACATATCTCTATCATACAGTTCACGTGACGTCAATATCGAGACCGATAATGTACATAAAGTACCCCCAACCCCGAGCGAAGGACAAAGCGAAGCCACAGATTTACTGTCTCAGATTACCGTCAAATGTTGCCCGGAATTCCGCTGTCTTTTGTTGGCAGAGAATCCAGGCAGGGCGTGTGTAATTCATGTATCATATCATTGTCATCAAAAATGCGTGTTGAGCATATAGTTATGACCTATGTACACGAAGGCTGACCCATTTAACCATTGTCACGACCGTGTGTGCCTCGAGACCACTGATACCAGTGTCATTTGTTGAGTACCGTGACAGAAAAAGGCGCCACGCAGACTGGTGTAAACTTTAGATGATCAAGGAGTCGAGAGATTATTCCAGCTGCAGATCAAGCATTACGGACGGTCCGTTCGTACTTAGACTAGTTAGAGCCATGATTTATTGTTAGAGAATTTCTTTGTCATTGAAAAAAATATTCCATAACTATTCATCAAAGAGACACACTGAATTTGCAAATTAACTGTCTAAACGATAAGCAGATTTAGCTGAGAGTCAGTGAGACACAGTACACTCGAATGGTAAACCAGCTGTTCTCAAAGAAAGGTAATGTCAATGACCAAGACTAGATTTACAATCAATCTGCGTTTGGGTGGTTGGTTCAGTTTTAGTTTTTGGTTTGTTTGTTTCAGTAGTTGTCTTTGGTTTTGCCATGCTCTCGTAGCTCATTTTTAAATTCACAGTGACGATTTTCGGTTGTTTTAGACGATTCGTTTTTTGTTTGTGTTTTCGTGTTTGTTTTTGTTTGTTGTTGTTTTTTGGGGGGAGGGGGGGGGGGGAATTTTTTTTTCTTGCGGAAGGTTTTCATTGCGTAAGATCTACAAAGCTGTTTAACAGTTGATACTCTGTGTCAGACAATATTCATGCATACCTGAATGAAAACTCCTCCTGTAATCACCCCCTGTCATTGTACAGAAATTATTGAAACCAGAGCGTGGCCTGCAGTTTGTAAAACTGGAAAATGAGTAAGGAATCTGACAGCCGTACCTCTCTTTGGTATAATTCCTCGACCAGTCTGCCACAGAGCTGTTTCCTGAACCAAGCATACATTATACCAGGTGCTTTTCATCTTAGATGGTCATCCATCACTTCTTGTGACGGCGGATACTTATCCCTGCTTTCTGGTTTAATCCCTTGTCCGTTGTCAACGTAAACCCAGTCTGTTCCAGACAGTCACGGATGAAATCACAGTTCTGTAGAAGAATCAGACTGTCATGTAAAGTGGCAATCAGAAACAGGAGCTGGAACAGGACACCTGCCACTTTTCTTTCATTTCTTTTTAAGTTATAACGCAGGACGCAACCCTAGACATTTTGGATTGTTCGTGGTCGCGACACGCTTGTTCAGGCTGTGGTCTTAGCATTTCCATTTCCTCTTAGTCATCCTCACGGAAACGGAAAGCGAAAGTCACAACAGTCGGAGGATTTACCCCCCCCCCCCCCCCCCAACACACACACACACACACACACACACACACACACACACACACACACACACACACACACTCTTCCACTCCTCCACTCCACCCCCAAAAACGTGTTCAAGATGACCGATGTCAGAGCAGAGAAGGCAAATAAATTACTATGCGAACCAACTGTATGGACTACGAGTGACCTTGCCAGGTTCATTTCAGTCGGATGCAAGCTAATGCAACATGAAGTGCCTCTTTGCTTCTGGTTTACTCATTCGCAGTATCAATGTCACGTCAATCGCTGTGTCACTGGTCATCCGGATTCATAAATATTACCTTGAACTTTTCAGGCGTTTAATCTAGCGGCAAACAAACATGCATATCACAGATGATAGATCAGCTGTCGACAAAGCAAAAACAAACAGCAACAACAGCAAAATGAGTGAACGAACGGTGTCAAAAAAGCGTTAGAAAAGAAAGTTGACAAACTTGCTTTTTCTTAACAATAGCACAGAGAGAAGGTAGCGGTTGAGTAAAACAAAATCGCTCTGAATAGCCCACGGCTGTCGTATTGGTGTTATAGGCGGCAGGTCCAAGTTCAGTTCATCCAGATATAACCGTAACAGTTGCCTGGGCGTAAAACACCAAGTTATTACTTACTTATCAAGTTCAGTCGACGATGGTCAGTGTTACAGTCTGCGTTCTTTTGTTTTGTTGTTGTTGTTGCTGTTTTTTGTTTGTTTGTTGTTGTTGTTTGTGTGTGTGTGTGTGTTTTTGTCATAAGTGTTTGTACGCTTTTTGCACCAATTTGTTTTAGAATACTTACGGTTTTATCTTATAACTGTTTAGACATTCAACGTGTATGTCTTACACAACAGATCTGAGTGAGTTAGCGCAAAACAAGAATTAGTCGTTGTATAGGCTTTGCGAACGAAGTTTGGCGGGTTGGATTCTGCAAAAAACACTCGAGTTTTTTGTTTTTGTTTGTTTGTTTTGTGGATCGCCGTGATATAACTGCACAGGTTGACTGGGCGTTAAAAAAAGAGTTACTTTTTTTGGGGGGTGGGGGGGGTAGGGGTGGGGGGGGGGGGTAGAGGTGGCCCCGTTCAGTAATCCAGGAAAGAACAAATTCTGCATAAACTATTTACCACACGCACACGTGTATGTTGGCTAATACTCATTAGTCTATTCACCATCTTTGCTGTCGCCATCCTATTCTTTTTTACGGTCTTTTTTTCTGATTTAGCCAAACGTCTGTCATGGACGTTAACCACTGTTTCCAGCCAATCATTTCTTACCAGATACGTAAACTACATGCGAAATTATGGCTTTTCCGTTGCCACCTGCTGTGCTGTTACCTAAGATTACTCGGCTTAAAAAGAAAAAAGAAAAAAAGCTTTGCACACAGTAATAAATTACAGCGGGCCGACGAGTGTCTGGCCTTTCACGGCTTTGATGTCTTCCTAAAAATAAATATGAAAAAAAAGAAGAAATAGAAATCAGACGAGTTTTAAGCTACTCTTGAGTCAAATGAGCGAAAACGTACGCCACAGAGAGCCTGTCCGTTGAGGAATGCAATTTGTCATTTAAAATCTCATAAGCCCTCTTTTATGGCTCAAAACGTAGTGTTACAAACTTGAAGTCTTTTTATTATTATTTAAAATATTGCTGCAAGACGCCGGCCGCTGCACTTTAGCTTCTGACACAGAAAGCGCGCGTCACGAACAGTTTCCGCCCCGCGGGATTTTGACGGAGATCGTTTTGATGAAAACAAGCGGGAAAGCCTGTGCGGTGTAATTATAATTAAAGTATTTATAAAGCGCAAAATCTTGTCGGTGGACACGCGCGCGCGCGTACGCACGCACGCGCGCGCGTGCACACACACACACACATACATACATACACACACACACACACACACACACACACACACACACACACACACACACACACACACACACACACACACACACACACACACACGAGTATACTATGTATACAAAACCTAATTTACACACAAACGGACAACAGACTTGAAGACAGCAGCACGGAGATAGAAAAAGAAATGTCATGAGGTTTGATTTGAAGGAGTGCAGAGAGGGTTTCTGTCAGAGCGGAAGGGAAAGGTCATTCCAGGTAGAGGGGCCGAAGACGAAAAAGGCGCAGGAACCAACAGTGCAAAGTGTGTAACGAGGAGGCAGAAAGTATCAGAAGCAGGACAGACAGTACGGGAGGGTGTGTAAAGTTGCTGACAGTCACAGAGCTAAGATGAAGCAGTGCTCGTGATATGTTTATAGCAGAAAGTGTTTATTTTGTACTGAATGCTTTGTGGGATTGGGAGCCAGTGAAGAGATTTAGACAGAGGAGTGATGTGGTCAGTTGTATGTGAGTTTTTTTGTTTGTTTGTTTGTTTGTTTTAGTATAAAGCGTGCAGCATAGTTCTCAAGAGGAAGCAGGCAGACCAGAAAGGGGGGAATTGCAGTAGACGAGGCGTGATATAATGAGTGGGGTGGCCAGTTTCATTGTAGCCTCGATAAAAAGATACTTCCGGACAGCACTAATTCGACGGAGCAGGTAGTGGCAGGAATTGGCGGTTTGTCTAATGAAGTACTCCGTAGTGTGCTGTCGAGGAGAACGCCGACGCTTTTCACAAAGCAAGAGAGTGGGACTGTGGTATCGCCAAGCTCAAGCTGATATACGTGTTGTAACTGGTGCACATTAATATGCCTCAACAACCTCTCGGCAAGCCACTGGGGAATTCACGATCATTCATGCGCTTAGTCCCACCTGAATACAAAAAAGCATTCGGTATGTAGTATACATAATTCAACCTGACGTTCCAGTTTAAACACGACATTAATTCGACCATCCTCCCTCTAATATTTTGCCCCGTCTTTCCCAGTTTAAGTATCGGCACTATTTTTTTTATTTTTTTTTAACCCAGCAGCTCACAAGATAAGGTTGTCATAAGAAAGAAGAGACGTGGTAGTGAAAAGGACGCATCGCACACATTCCTGTGTATGTCATGTGAGACAGTCTCATAATTTCAAAGAGTTTTCCACCCACTCGCTTTTTGTGATGGATCAAAAGTGACACCAGGCCTATTTGTATTGTGTTCACTATTGTCATTTCTGTGATTCCTTTTCTTAGATAATTAATTTTGTTGGAAATATATTTTTCTTTGCTACAGTTTTCTTCACCTCCATTTATGATTTTTTCCCTTTCTCTTTAGTTGGTTGTTTGCTGGGGTGGGGTGAGGGGGTGGGGGTGGGGGACAGTGCCTCTCTGTGTGTGGTTTTGTTTGTTTCATTGTTTGCTTCGTTGTTGTTGTTGGGGGTTTTTTTTGTTGTTGTTGGGGGGGGGGGACACCTAGATAAAGTATACACAACTCTAAGCACTTTACTGACCTTGTAGTCTTGTCGAACAAATAAACTGTTCGGAAAAAGAAAACAAACAAAAAACCGACTAGTTACTATATTGCATACAACCGCAATGCCACACTGTCCAAACCCGTTGCATGACCCGGTTGTGGGACGCCTAAGAAATTTGCACAAAAATTCAAACTGTGCCTACATACGGCTACATCACTGTCCCCAGACGTCGTGATTAGTGCGGAGGCTAGGTCCTACAGTTGGATACCCGGGGTGTTGATAGACTGGCGCCTGCAGCCAAACACAATCAGCAGAGGCCTGTGCGTCACCTGCACCTCGTCACGATAAGTGGTCTGGCCGGACAACCGAGTGCCGCTGATGCCAGGGACGATGGTGGCCGGTGCCCCTTTGCCCTCCCCACCGTGTCCGACCTCAGCGACTAACTCCGTGTCCCTTCCCCTCCCGCCCCACTGTGTCCACCTCAACGACTAACCACTGGACTCGGCCGCTGAGCTCCCCCATTCCCAACCGTACCCCCTCCCTGCCCCTACCGGCCCAGCCACGAATAACTTGGTGTTGACAGAGAGATACAAGGGTGGAGAGGAAATGTACATTGTAATGGGACCCATGTATAGTTATCACCTCCTTGCTCCTCTGATAGGGATAGGTAAAAGGGGGGAAGGGGAGGTTGAAAGGTCTTCTGCATAGGATTCGGACTTTCGAGTTGAATGACAGATTGGGACAGCTCCTCGTTTTTGTCGGCTGGCTGTCTGTCTTTTTGAAAGGTCTATTTCCGGTTCATTATATGAGACTAAGAGGGATAACTCCGCTGGGGATATTGTAGACATTTTGTGATCCATTGCAGTCAACTTGATCGAACGGTACACATGTATTGGGCATGGATCTTGTTGGTCGTAAAAAGAGGCGAAATGTTTATGTTTCTTTGCTTCAGACGATAGCTGTCGTCACAACAACGACAACATTTCAAACATCATAGTTGTACTTGTCATTTTGTACTTTATTTATTTCATTTCAGGGAACATATTTGTCTGTAGTGACTGCTGGGTTTTTATGTCAAAATTGTGTCCCTCTCCCCCAAACTCCCCGGCACTCCACTCCTTGCCGGGAAGTTATGCATAATTCGGGTACCTTTACCCGAGAGAGAAGATATAGCAGTCACAAAAGCAGTGCCACCCATGCAGTTCTTAAGCCGTTCACAATAGTCTACAACAATCAGAGTACCGGACTACTTTTCTTGCTGCTTTTTTTTTGGGGGGGGGGGGTGGGGGGAGGGGGCTCACCGGCTCGACGACGCAGAAAAAGATAACATTATCGGTTGATATGAGTGCACATGTCTTCCAGGTGGACGCAGTGACCGGTGAAGTCAATAGGAAAACGCTGATTCCCTCACCCCGTTTGATAGTCAGCAGACCTCCGCCGTTCAACGTTTAGTCACCTTTGATATATGGCGTGCCCCCATTTGACTGGGAGGATTTTGTGAACAGAATAGTGAGGTTTACACACCAAACATCCCCCACCGCGCACCTTACTGTGCCCACCGCCAACACACAGCCGGCAGCAGGACTTTGCAGTATGGGACCGATGGCCTTCACTGACTAACACCTGTTCAAGCCCTGGTGCACAATGAGACCGCTGAGCGTGACATAAAATCGAAATAACTTCTGGTTGTTTAGCAATACCTTCTGCAATGATTTGCAGTGAAGTGCGTTCCTGTTTGGTGGGGTTTGTGAGACAAGGAAAGGAGTTTGGTCACAGGTGTTGTGAAGGATGATTTGGGGCGGGAGAGAAGTCGCGCCCCTGTCAATGACCGTGTTTACCTCAGGTCACAGGTATACCTTTCCCTGTCCCCCTCCTTCTCCCGCCATGTTGCCATGTACCATCGTTTGATCTTAGCTTCTGACGTAGCCTGCTTTACCTGTCCCTTGCCTCTACGTTAGCCTACCTTCAAGTGGAGAACGTGTTATGCGCATGTGTCTGTAGAAGGTGCTTCTGTTTGGAAGGAAGACTCGAGTAAGGCTTTCCTATCAGTCCTCCGGCTAGTGTGTGTGACAAGTGCTCGTCTGTCTTCTCGTCTGCCTTTACGTTCGTCCATTTGCTTGACTGATTTTCCCTGTTGGTGACTTCAGTTGTCATGTTAACGTGATACGTGGTAGTTGGTTTGTTAGCTGTTGGGTTGGCTGTTTGTTTGGTTTGGTATACGCCGGATTGTTTTTGTTTAGTTTCAGTGGGGTGGTTTTGGATTGTTTTCGTTTAGCTTCAGTGGTTGTTGTTTTGTTTTGTTTTTTTACAAGGTTTATATTTGCCTATCTGTTCTGTGTTAACCCACCCCTTAAAGTACTGTTTGCGTGTTGGGGTAGGTGCATATGGACAGCAGCACGCAGTGATCACAGGGTTGCCACCGCTGTGTAATGACTCTAGTCATGGTCGCGTTGTCTCTGCCACTGTGCAGACAGGAACGAAGATCCACCCAGTCTTTTCCTCCAGTGCACTGTCGCCGTTCACAACAATGATTTCATTGTTTTCGTGCCTTACAATAATATGTTCCCTCACAGTGCCCCAAGTCCATAAAGATTCTTTCGATCGCGGAACATGTCAACCATGTAATTGTCTCGTAAGTTTTGAACCACGGGATTTAAGTACACATGACTGCTTGCCTCAAAATTATAGGCTGTTGCAAACCCCAGCGATTGAGACACCGCGGGTCTTCTTCTTCTTGTTGTTTTTCAGAGGTGGGAAGGTTTCGTCAGTGATTTCCCATTTTAACGAGTCCTGATTTATGAATGAGACCTTTCAGTCATTTATTGTACGTCTACTGGTCATGATTCATACCCAGGTTATGTCGAAGATTTTCTCGGGGACAAATTTTTTTTTAGGTTAAAGGGTCATACCTCGGCTACCCGATACAGTGAAGGCGTCAAAACAAACTGATCCGCACAAAATGAGAAACTATCGATGATGGCCGAATCGAAGTGTTCCGATTTCCAACAACAAAACAAACAAAAAAGGAGAACTTGCATTTCAAAACACCGTTAATGTTTTGTACAATAGAGATGTTAACATGTTCAAATTGTGTTCTGTTGGAGCTCAGTAGCTGTATGAAAGTCGAGGTGGCCGTCCTGGGCTCCCCGTCCTTAATAAGCCGTACGGGTTTTGTGGGCGTAAGGCAGCAATGGACCTGTTGGACTATGACTTAACAATAGCAATGTACTTCATTCATCCCAGCGGGAAATTAAAGCTGTCTTTCGATCTTATACATTAACGCACAACGAAGAACTGAATTGCACATATCTCAGTAATTCAAAGACATGAAACACACACACACACACACACACACACACACACACACACACACACACACACACACACACACACACACACACACACATACACACTCTTAGACATACACCCCTTTCTATCAATCTGCATACGCTAAGGGAATGATCTAATGCTAATTCCTAGCAAACCCAAAATTACCTGGAATAATACTGACTATTAACAAAGACTTGATACACTACCTAAACCCAGACACGAATTGTGTCCCATTCAAAGAAATGTCAGCATGCACTGTGCCGGCAGCGCGCAGCAGTTCACTTTCATTTGCAGGTCAGTGCTTCAGACAAGTTGCCCACAACTCAGACCTTGCTAGATAAACTTCGGCTTTGTTGCGTTCATGTCAGGATGGGAAGAGTTATCGCCCTTCCTCCATGGGTCATCGTGTTGTTGAGTCGGGAGCTTTGAATGGGATCAAAGAAGGGTGAATACCGTCTGAATGCTTACACTGCTGTCATTCTGCCGACATAGACATACCCTGGCTGTTGTCACAACGTAAGTTCAGGGGCGTATCTGCTTCAGCGTTGTCATGTCGATGGTGCGGTAGGCAAACAGTTTCAGTTTGGTCAGTTGTAACTTGTACTTGTTGAAACGGCGGAGTGTTCTTAATCCTCTAGAGATACTCGTGCTACTGGTAAAGAATATGTTCTGTCATTTTAGGTCGATGTGTGAAGGTAGACGTTTCGCGAATGATAACGTGTGTGCAGTTGTGTTTGCCTGTAGATGTGTTACGTAGGCTACGCGTGATGATGGGGGTGGGGAGGTTGCGAGTGAGAATGAGCTGGTTCAGGGCCAAGCCAAAACAGCACACTGGTGAACCGGTTTGGCCTAGCGGTAAGGCGTGAGGCTGGTAAGCAGAAGGACCTCGGTTCGAATCCGCTTCAGCTCTCTTTTCTCTTCGAAAATTGTGGTCTGTGTACAGTGTCTTGTGACTATGTCCTTCACCGTTATGAAACGTTTAAATGGCTCTCATCGCTGTCCACCTTAATGCAGAAGTCATTCTGGTGGTGACAGTGTAGCGATGGGTATATAATCTCCATCTCCCCCCACCTCCATACCCCCTTCTCCCCCTTCTCCCCGTCCCTAATAAGCCTCATGGTTTCTGTGGGCGTTAAGCGCCATGTTTACTTACTTACTTACAGCACACTAAGAACAGTATTTGGTACTTGGGTGACGGTACGGTTTTTATTGATCAGTAAACAAAATGTGAAAATCAGAAACTTCCTTAGATTCACGTGACGTTTATTGCACGCACTCTTAACAAGAAGGGCAAACGGTACTTCGATTTGTGTTAAGCGATGTCATCATCAGACCAGTAGCGCCCTAGACGCATTTCACCACAAAGTAAACGTCTCTATCATTGATAACGATAACCCAGAATGGGTCTGACCCGCGCCTGTAATTGGCGCAGTTGGCTACTGACTCTCGAAATGAAGAGCGCTCTTTCGCAGGCTACATACATCTCCGCTGTCATACTGGTCTTCTGCAGTGCTTGCAAATGTCATAACGAATGTACGGACGGCCTTTATGAGGGTAGTGTGTATTCATATTGGCGTGACTGTATGTATCGTCTTGCAAGGCAGAGAGGGAAACTTTCAGGCTAGCTTGTGCCTGTTGTGAGCCGGTATACTTTTTATGTAGAGTTCCAAATCACTCGTTTTGGTGCGAATTTGAACGTCCTAACGAGCCTTCTAGTTTCCGTGGACGTAAAGATTTATTGAACCGTGCTTCGGCATTGGTCACAACTTGTCCCTAATATGTCAACTGACATCTGAGGACATTAAGCATCAACTCATCATCATTTTGAGTTGTGCATGAAGAGAGTCAAATAGACGCCGGAAGTAATCAAAACGCGCCGGAAGTAATCCTTCCTTAGGTACGCTAATTTAGTCTTTTGTTCTTTCTTCATCGCCGTGTTTTCCCCCTCATAGTAGCATTTGTTAGTATCCCAGTCTTTGTTTATTTGCACGTGTGTGTGTGTGTGTGTGTGTGTGTGTGTGTGTGTGTGTGTGTGTGTGTGTGTGTGTGTGTGTGTGTGCTGATGTTTTAATGAGGTATCTGTATGGAGAGGTGTGGATGCCTGGAAATTCAAACAGGATCAGTTGATTCTTCAGCACAAGACTAGGTCCGGCCCAAACATCCAGCTTCACATTATTGTCCTTGGTGTTGTATAATTGACCTCTGACCGAAGACTCGGAGTCCGAAGAAGTCGGCAGTATCATTCTCACAGTCCACGTTTGCTGTCTGACCCACAAACACATGAAAAATGTTCACGTTTATGGTCCAGGGATTTACGGGACGATTCCAGTTTAAGTGTGCAACCATAAACGCGGGAGGGGAAGGCAGAAGATCAAAGAAAATCACTGAACTGGAACGTAGCGAGTCATCGCTATTAAGTTGCAAGTTCAATGCCATTCAGAATAGGTTGGCGGCCTGCGATGACGTCTCGGCTCACTTGACTGAACAGGTTCAAAAGTCACTGAGGAAAATATTCAGACAGTCTGACTGATGCTATGTGAAAACGGTCCAAGCAGACAGTCTTATGGTTACTGAAGTGTACTGATTTCGGCTGAGTCTTATCGTTACTGAAGTGTCATGGTTTCGGCTGAATTTTCTGTTGGTCAGGTCTAGAGGACCACACGAGAAATATTCCGCAGTGGAATATTATGAATTGTAGTATCGGTCAGGTAAGCCGAGTTCCTTCACATGATGGAGAACTCTCTTTCAACTGTGTCTGTATGTTTAATGCGTTTCTGGTGTACTTTCTCAGAAAGTCAGTGACAGCGTTTGATATACGCAGGCCTTACGGAGTTCTTATGTGTGTGTGTGTGTGTGTGTGTGTGTGTGTGTGTGTGTGTGTGTGTGTGTGTGTGTGTGTGTGTGTGTGTGTGTGTGTGCGCGCGCGAGACAGACAGACAGACAGACAGATAGAGAGGAGGGGGGAAAGAGCATTACTAACTTTCGATTTATGTCTGATTTTATTGAGATGACTGTGCAGAAAATTAATGCACACTTATGAAGTAGCGGTAAGATCATGTTTGACCCCGAACTGAATCCGAAGAAAGTCAGGGTATCCGAAAATAAAGGTATACCCTGAAGGTGGGTAAAGGGGTAAGTCCTGCACGGCAGGGAGGTGGTAGGGTCACAAGTCATTTGAACTCGTTCACCCTCATTTGCCACAGGTGAAGGTTGTTGCCGGTTTGCCAGAGGCGCTTGACAGATGATCGTTAATCTGAGGCCGGTAAAATTAAAGTGTTATTGCCAAGTGCCTACCTGTACATGCCCAGGCCCGATTCAGCAACACCACATTAGTCTCTACTCTAGTACATTATGATCAGGTTCACAAATCGTAGCTATTTTCCACTCGGCTCCTTTTCTCTGATATCCCCAAGCCCGGGCTCTCCGCGTCCGTGAGAATGTTTACCAACCCCCACCCCCACCCCTCTCACCCACCCCCACACCCGCCCCTGTCCCCTTCACTCCCACCCCACCCTCGCCCCTCGACAATAACATGAAAAAGAAAACGTAGCAGCAATAGCAATGAAGGCTGGTATATACAGTGTTTGTCATGTGTAGGGGGCGTGTGTGACAGCGTTGAATCCTCATGAATACGCCACCGACTTGTTTCTCAACCCACGTTCGCCTTACCGTTGAATAGACCGTTTCTACTCCCTGAGCGTGGGCCAGTTTGTCAGCTGTTTTGAAAAACTGACAAATTTGGTAAATTACTGCCATAATTCTGACACACCGTTGAATGTTTGGTGGTGTAAGGATTAGGTGGTAAGGACAAGCTGCATTAGCATTTCGTTGTGGTGTCATTCTTGGATTCGAGGTAAGGTCGTGAGCGTAGTATTTGTTTAGTGCAGGGCTGAGCGAGGCCCATGTCTGACTCAGTGACTATGCATTCATTTGAGAGTTGCCAGAACGCCAGGCCTTCCGTACACAGTTTGACAGTCAAGGGAAGGGGGGGGGGGGGGCTGATAGGGAGATGTGTTGAACAAGTTTATGTCTTGTTTTCAGACACCTTTTTCCCTTTTCTTTGTGTGTGTGTGTGTGTGTGTGTGTGTGTGTGTGTGTGTGTGTGTGTGTGTGTGTGATATGCTCATGCTTGTGTCAGCGTGTGTGACAGGGAGAAAGATAGTCAGATAGCACCCCATTGACGTAGACTATGCTGGTTTGTTAATTGGCGGTACTAAGTATTAGCATTCTTGAAGAGGAAAAGAAGGTACTGACTCTAAGCGTAGTAAACATGGCAAAGGACGTCGGCAGGAAGAATCAACACCACAGACAGTCACTGGAACGGTAAGTCAAGATGACGTTGTGCGCAGTACATAATGATCAGGTACACTGCCAGGTAACGTCACCGACTTTCTTCGAGGTTGTTCAGGCTGGCTTGTCTCTAAGGATTTAAACTGGCGAATATTCATTCATGCGTGTTTACATTTGCCCCAGATATGACCCGGTGCGCTTGACTTGACGCTAAGTATAAGGAATAATCATACTCACATTTGACTGAGTCAGCTATTGCAGTTGGCCAGGTTTTTCCGGTACTTTGGTAATCACAACTCTGAGGGTCGGTCCATATGGTGTCAGCTATTACAGCTCTCATGATTATTAATGTTCTTTTCGCGATTTTGAAGGAGGTCCACTCTGTTACTGTACTTTTTCGGAGTAAACTGGCACAATCACGATTCTGAGAGCCAGTCCACAAAGCCGTGTATGTACAGTGTGCAGACACTTTTGCTACATGTATTAACCATTTCAGTGCCCAGCCACTACTTATTCAGTCCAGCATATTTTGTGTTCTTCCAGTTCTTTCTGATTATTGTGTTGAAAGATAACTGAACAAGTGTGCAAAAATGATATAACGCGTGTGCCTGTCTTGCAAGTGAGAAGAGAGATTTTTTTTTTTTTTTTTTTAAGGAAAAAATAATAATACTTAGAACCATTTTATTCCATAGCACACGCATGTACATAATTATTTCTCTTCTCTTTCGCCCAGATATAACCGTCGTGGTTGACGGGGCGTTAAGAAAACATTTACCTGTCTTCTCTGGCACTGAAAGGGTTAAACACAGGGCCCCACGCAGGTGACGGATGCCGATGACATCATTGACGCTTGTGGCCCCGGTGCGGTGTGGCGACTGGGTGACAAACACATGTCATCGGGCGTAATATGAACAGCGGTAATCTGGGCCCATGAAGTGGCGTGTGTGTGTTAACGTATGGAATGCAGGTGGTCGGGATTCCTTTTCTGCATCAGCTGGTCCCATTGACTTGTTATGTTGACCTTACCTCGCCAGGTGGAAGCTCCCAGGTAATTTATGGTGCTGACGAGCGTGATATTCTAATAAGGCCGTAAGATCAGTGAGCTGTTGGAGTACTATTGAGTTTAGCTTGCACTGTTTGCTGGACGTGTTGCCTTGATGCTCGACTGTGTCAGTTAAATCGATTCAACAGAAAGTGGATGAGATGTCTAAGGACTCGACAGTGTGTGGCCTGAGTATTGGTGCAAGAATGAACGCGCCTAGCTGCAGCCGATGCCGTGCATAAAATATTAGGAGTGGTGTAACCCTGCCGAAGTAGATAACATATATATATACCTTCTCGTCACATCATAAACAGACACAACTCCAAGTATCTAATCCTGCCGAGAAAGATAGCCTACCTGCTGATCATATCATAACCAGACAAACCTACAATGAGATCATATAGTGGCTTAGACTTTAACCTACACCTACTCATCGTATCAAGAAACAGACTCAACTGAGAGGAGATCTGAGTAATTTAATATGCAACTACTGGGTCTGGATCTTTGACAGATAGTCCTGCCATTCTGGCTCTGCTTGTCGTTGTAAACGGCTATGAGGTGCTTTATGACTATTGCGTTTCAGTTTTTTTATCCGTAATAACGATGCAGTCTCCGAAACGAAAATATTGGCATCGGATTTTTTATTGTGTAGCATATTACAGCTAGGACAGTCTACATTAACTGCTGTTTTGGGGAGAAAATGCAAGGATTTTCAGTGAGGCCAGAGACGATAGATTAGGGTCCCTGGTGGATCATCGAGTAGTGTATCTAGACTGACGGGTTTTTGTTACAAGCCTAGGTCTGTAGATGAGCCAGGGTCCACATATATGCAGGCTGAATTCAGAAATCCCTGTCGCAGGAAATAGAAGAGATATTATAAGACATTACGCTGAACCGATTTTTTGTCAGTTTGTTTGTTTGTTTTCCCTGCGTATTCAGCAAATGCAGGTGTCCCCATTTTGTGTTCAGAGTTGTTTTAAAGCAGTCACCAACAAAGTGGTGCTCCTAGCGGGTGTGACGTCCTTTGGAGTGCTGGTAGGCAGGATCGTTGTGTGGATCGATTTTTATGTTCTGCGGCATGTGTTGCCGGGGAGGGTTATTCAATACATCAACACCGGCGAGCTCGTGTTGCACACACACAACACACACACACACACACACACACACACACACACACACACACACACACACACACACACACACACACACACACACACACACACACACAGCCATAGTAATAGTGAGGCCAATGTATGTTTGACCTACAATTTTTAAGATAGACATCATATGCCGTGTCTTTCCACGCATGCCAGGTCAAAGTTATCGTAGGCGACTTAGGTCTTTGTTGTTGTGTCCATTGTTACCAGTGTGACGTCTGCTGAGTGTCAGAACCCCCTTTGTTGGTCCTGAAAATATGACAGAAGCGCGTTAGGACCCGTTCTCTTTGAGATTATTGTACTTTGAAGGAAGGAACGATAATTAACTGAGAGTCACCAGCCCTGCATTAGGAAAACGCGGACGCATAACTGAAGATTCCCCTTTGCTGTGTATTTGAAGCTAGCGAGAACAAATAGCTCTGCATGATTTGCCAGCTGCGAAGTATTCTGCATTTCCAGTTTCTGCCTTCCTGGTTCATTCAGCTCCGCCCTCTACTCCCCCCCCCCCCCCTCCATTCTCCGCCGAACCTCTGCTGGTGTTCGTCATAAACAATGTTCCAGCTATGCTGGTGATAATTTGATGAGTTGTGTTTTACCCTGGTATACGGCGCCATATCCACGCGTTTGACTGTGTTGTGTGTACATTAGGCACAATCACAAACACAGTGCCCACCTTCCCCTGTAACCCAGTGTATTAAGCTCAGTCACAAGCACACAGTACCCACCTTCCCCTGTAACCCAGTGTATCAAGCACAATCACAAACACAGTGCCCACCTTCCTCTGTAACCCAGTATATTAAGCACAGTCACAAACACAGTGCCCACAGTGCCAACCTTCCCCTGTAACGCAGTGTATTAAGCTCAGTCACAAACACACAATGGCCACCTTCCCCTGTAACCCAGTGTATCAAGCACAATCACAAACACAGTGCCAACCTTCCCTGCAACCCAGTGTATTAAGCACAGTCACAAACACATAGTGCCCACCTTAACGTGGGTAACATGGAGTGTGCTTGTAGCTGTAGATTCGATCGGTCAATTTTATGTTCTACCGCATGTTACCGCGTAACGGTGTATATTCAACGCTCCAGTGCAGGCGGGCGCGTGTTGTACGTTGAAATAGCAGCTATTGTAATAGTTAATAACGATATAGAATTATTCTTTGCATCTTTCATATAGCAAATGATAAATACATACAGTTTAACAAATAACGAGATTATTGTCGAGATGGAGTGAATGGATGAACGTGTGAATAAATAGTTATGCAAAATACTTTTAATAAAAATGGTTTGATACAAATACAAAGAGCAGATATTTAATTTTTCCAAAATGAGCCCAGTAAAACCAATGCATTGAGTGTTATTCTCGACAAAATATACTTCATGATGTATTGACTGAGTAAATAGTGCTACTTCCTCCTAGTTGTTTTGGCTGTACCTTCGCCATCTCCATCGAGCGTTAGATTCGTTCTGGCAGAAAACAGTAGGCACTTAACACCTTCCGTCCACCTTCTGAACGCCTCGCATATTCAACTCGAGCAAGCACAGCCAGATTTCCCGGCCTATCAGCTCACTGACCTCCTGATCTCAGGAATTATTTTAGCTGTATGCAAATCTTGGGCTTTGAAGGTGATTTCTGTGTGTGTGTGTGTGTGTGTGTGTGTGTGTGTGTGTGTGTGTGTGTGTGTGTGTGTGTGTGTGTGTGTGTGTGTGTGTGTGAGTGAGTGTGTATGTATGTGTGTGTGTGTGTGTGTGTGTGTGTGTGTGTGTGTGTGTGTGTGTGTGTGTGTGTGTGTGTGTGTGTTGTCGACAGCAGTCTTCATGGCGCGTAGCCTTTGCCTTGGGCTGCTTGGTGTTTGTCCACAGGCTCGCCTCACTCTGCCTGGGTTTTTCTTTAAGTCGGTCAGTGAGTCAGTCTGTCGAGTTGTTCAACACCGATTTCCGCCGCCTAACAAGCTGGTCGTCGCTTCGACACCTTGGAGAAGAAGCGGGGTGTTGGAACGTAGACTGGCCTATGTCTGTGTACACACGTGCTTGTCAAAGGGTTGATGTACGCGTAGGTGGTGTTTGCTAGTTCGAATCGTTGCAGCAACGCCAGGTTGACGCCGATGACACAGCATTGACGGAGACGGAAATTGCAGTGCGGGAGAGGGGGTGGCGCTTAGCATTAAAATCTTTTGATAGCTATGAAAAACTTTATTTGGTTATGTAAGTTATACCCGTCGAATGTTCCCGTTCCTGTGATCTCACTCTGTTCCGGTGCTCGCGTTAACTTGTGTGTTTTCAATGTCTGTATTTCTGAGCCGCAGTTCCATGCCTGTATGTCCTCGCCCCCCACCTCTCTCTCTCTCTCTCTCTCTCTCTCTCTCTCTCTCTCTCTCTCTCTCTCTCTCTCTCTCTCTCTCTCTCTCTCTCTCTCTCTAATTCCACTTGCTTCGCCTCCTGACAGGAATTCTTCCTGTCTCAGTTTTTGCCTTCCCTGTTCAGTCAGCTTTATATTTGCCCTCTTGTGAATTTTGTTTCGCCCTTATATCATCTCTGCGGTTAACTTGTCATTAAACATGAGCCGCATCTACTCTTTTGGGGAATTTATACCCCAGTGATTTCCCTCTTCCCTCGTCTGTGTTTTCACTGTGCATATGTGTATAGGTGTGTGTTTTCACTGTGCATATGTGTATAAGTGTGTGTGTGTGTGTGTATGTGTGTGTGTACGTGTGTGTGTATGTGTGTGTGTGTGTGTGTGTGTGTGTGTGTGTGTGTGTGTGTGTGTGTGTGTGTTTCTCTCTCTCTCTCCCATTCTCTCTGTATATATATACATATCGTGGGATTTTTCTCAGCTTTCTCGTATTTGAGCTTTAATTTTTCCCACTGCCTATTTTTGAATGTCCTCATTACTGTGTTTGCAGAGTTGCCGTCCAATAGCCCCGTCGCTTCAGCACGCCTGCCTTCGTCTTCCCGCAGTACCGGAAGTCGCCCGGTGTCCAGAGCTGGCTCCGTCGACACCCTCAACCTCCTCTCTTCTCCTTCCCCATCGGCCTCCTCCCATGCCAGACGCCTGGGGTCTCGAACCCCGGAGCCCTCGAAGCCTTCCCACGCTACAGACCTCGGCAAGCCTCGAACCCCGGACCCTGTTCGAGCGCGCGCCAAATGGGATAATGACAGTCATGGCAAGGGGAAAGTCAAGAAAGATACCAGAGGTCAGAGGTTTTTTTGTATGTGTGTGTGCGCGCGCGCGTATGTGTGTGTGTGTGAGAGAGAGAGAGAGAGAGAGTGTGTGCCTGTGTGTGTGTGTGTGTGTGTGTGTGTGTGTGTGTGTGTGTGTGTGTGTGTGTGTGTGTGTGTGTGTGTGAGGTAAGTGGTTTGTTACAATTTTGCGGAGGTATTTTGTAAGCTGTCAACACAGGCAAGTGAAAGTAAATTGCTAGAATTGTCTCCCTTTTTGTATCGGAGTAGTTGTGTTGCCTTTGGCTGGTGGCGTCCATTGTTACCAGACGAGACTGGATGGGAGTTTGACCATGGGACACCAGGCTGGTTATGATGTATGCTTCTTTCGCTCGTGTAAACGTACAGACTAACATTAACTGGTTCTATGAAACAGCGATTGTCTGCAAGTTGTACCACAGAGGGCGTGCTTTCGACTTTGACAGGACGCTGTGTTCTATGTGCGCTTTATTAGCTTCCCGCCAACGCTAAGCAGGCAGAGGTATAGCCGTATCGGGAGGCGCCGGCGTGCGTTCCTCAAGAAGTCGTGATCGAGCAGTTCTGATCTTCCTTCGTCTACTCACGATCTTCAAGAGGCTGTCTGAGAAGTCGTGTTTTATGGCTGTTTGTCACATCGAGTCCCCGGGGGCCCTTCTTAGGTGTGGCCTCAGGCCGCTAGGTCACAACTTATTAGCTCCTTGTGAGATCTATCTGAAGTGCGAGTCCTCTCTTTTCGTACCGCTTTCTGCTCTAGCGTCCGCTGCTGATTAAGTCTCCATCGTTTGGTCAGGTCTTTCTGTTGACTCTCTTGGTGGAGTTTTTAACACGTGTACATAGTAATTCAGTGGTTTTCCACGTGTCCTGACACCTGTCTGAGTGGAAGGCGCCTTCAGTGAAATTTCTCCTCACAACGTCACTCATCGTAGTGTATGTACTTCGAAAATACCCGCTGTCTCGATACCTTCACTTTCAAAGTATACTCAGCTTTTTGTGAATGTTTTGTCTGTCACAGTCTCCGTGCAAGTCAAGACTCAAACACAAAAAAAGGTTCAAAAGAACGCTATTTATTAGGACAAAAACACCATCTGCAAATTTTCGGGGTAATCTCCTTGATCAAGCTATAAAACAACACTTAAACAACTGTTAAACGGGTGAAAAACGATGAAAAATGAGATGAAAAACTAGATCACTTATCTGTTTTTGGTTGAGCTATGCTGTTTTCCTGTCCGGTGCTTGGAAGAATGTTATCAGGTCAGGACTGCTGTTTCTATTGATTGAAGAATGTTAGCAGGTAAGGGACTGCTGTTTGCTATTGATTGAAGAATGTTAGCAGGTCAGGACTGCTGTTACTATTGATTTTTGTTGTGCAGTTGTACTCTACGAAATTCATCCTGAGGTGACCCTGTGCGGTTGACTGGAAATTTAAAACACAAGCATTAACTAACTGTACGTAATGTCAATGCTTGATAGGAACTACGGATGTCCTGCCATACAGTACGTAGTATAATAATACCATATCATACGAAACAAAATGCAAGTTTATTTTCTGTTGGAACAGCAGAAATCTGAATTCAGGCTTACATGTTACATGTCACGTGAGGGTCGACGCTAGAGATGTGCCTATAGTGAAACACACAGCAAGGCTGGGAACCAAAAAAATCCACTGAACTCGACACAAAGACATACAAATTTAATCTTTTTAACTCATTAACTCGTGCTCTCAACATCACCCGAGGAGTCTCACTGATACGCGCTTTCTTCATACTTTGTAAACCTGAGGAAGGTCTTGGTGACATAACCAGTTTTCAACGGAACATTCAGCTACTATCGCTTTACAACTCGGATTATCACATGAACGTTCTCTGCAAACCACCCAAGTCCAACCCAACCCATCCCATCCACCCATTCGTCTCCCTTTCTTCAGGCCTACTAGGCGATATGAGATCTACTCGTTTCATCACTATGTTCATGTTAGTATCTTTTCTTTCCCGCGGTTAATCAGTCAGATGGCTCGAGAGGGATCGTGCTCACGTTTGCCAGGGCATCCTGGGCATTTCACATTTGTTCGATTTTCAGTTGGGTTATTACCCAAGGGGTATTTTTATTTTTTTATTTTTTTGTTGTTGTTGCGAGTAACCAAAAGCACGCAGGCCTTGTATTTTTCCTTCATTTTTTTAATAATTTGTTTATCTGCTTTTTTCAATGTTTTTGACATTTTTCCAAGTCTCCCAGACAGACTAGAAGAATACGGTGGTTCAGGTAGAGGCGAAACCGCAGCCCACGTCCTGAGAAACCCGTGCCGAGGCTGGAAATGTCGAACTGCAAGCCGCATGGCCACTTTGCTACTGTCGTTCTGTATTTTTTCTCTCCCCCCCCCCCCCCCCCCCCCCATCTTCTCCCCTGCCCCTTTTTATGTCAGAGTTTCTGTGTCTCCAAGCTAAGCTTGACAGTGACGATGGAGGGATAGTTGCCCAAGTGTGTGAAATTAGTGCAGGATATTAACAAGCAATGTTCTGTGAGAGCATTCTTTGATCGAGAAATGGAT
>OY757541.1:39986583-39989083 GCA_963584105.1 Alviniconcha strummeri
TGTCTGGTTTTATGTGTTGTTGTTATTATTATTTTATCAATTTTTATTTTTATTTTACCGATGCTGTATTTGTCTATAGCCTTCTGTAATAATATTTCACTGTGAATGTCTTGGTTATTAGTAGTACTGTAGCAACGGCAGATATGTGAGTCGGCCTTTGCGCTAATATCTTCACCGTTGAGAAATAAAGTTCAATCTCTCTCTCTCTCTCTCTCTCTCTCTCTCTCTCTCTCTCTCTCTCTCTCTCATCTCATCTCTCTCTCTCTCTCTCTCTCATCTCTCTCTGTGCAAATGGAAAAGAAAGAAAAAAGAAAACATGTGCAAACTATTGGATACGTCACTTAAACACTTTCACTCGGCATTCTACGATATCAGCAACATCAGTGCCTTCATTACGACATACGGACATTTTAAAGCGCACCTCCTCCCCCCTTTTGCCCCTCTCATTTCTCGTGCGCGCCTCTGTGTGTGTGTGTGTGTGTGTGTGTGTGTTGTGTGTGTGTGTGTGTGTGTGTGTGTGTGTGTGTGTGGTGTGTATTCACTGCTACCCAGCCACCGTACAGACGGGTTGCTGGGCAAAGTGATCATTAAACATTGCTTTGACAAGACAGCAAACACTTACCCAACCTGCCTGTCCAAAATTTGGAACTCTAGCTACAAATTAACTGCGCAGATGAGGGGGGAAAGGTTGTGAGTTTCTGTCTTGTTTCTGTCTTGTTTCTCGCCCCCCCCCCCCCCCCCCCCCCACCCAGTGATTTGCACGAGTGTTTCTGTGGAATGCCTGCTTGTTTGCTGTGTATTGTGTAAGCACGGAGACATCGATACGATGCACCATGCATATTGCTCTTTCAAGTAATCGTAGCCCTCCAAAGGATAATCGACTTCAAAGAACATTGCCCTTCGTCAGCAGCTTTTCTTGAACCCATGTAGAAACGTAAGTGCGTGACTTAACTACGTGTCACTGTGACCTAGGTTAGGCACGTGTAGATAATTAACTATAGTGCTTGAACTGATCCGTTATTCAGCATGGAACAGGACTCAGCACAGGATGCGTAGGAATGAGTATTCCAACCAAAACCAATACGTGGCAGAGAAGCAAAATAGTCATGACCAACATACACCTGTTTCCGAAAAGTACGTTTGTGGTGGATGTTGAATTCCGATTTTTGCTGTAGATGGCATGTTCGATGAGAAATAATTTACCAAACATCGGAATATTTCAAATTCACGTTCAGCCTACTACGCAAATGGAGCTGACAGTACTCGATCGACAAATCGCGTGCAATAATTAAAGGGCACAACAACAACGGTGACCCAAGTGGCCTGCAATACCATGTCTTTGATTTGGGTATATGTAATACTACATTGAGCGTCCCAGATCGAGGGCGCTTTTTAACACAAGTGATAATTATACGAATCTTTCAAAAACGTAAGTGTCTACCTAATAATGCCTGAATTTAGCGCACAAGCTGTAAGTTGGACATTTGTGAGGTATCCCCACACAGACACACTACACTACACTTGCTGTAGTATCTCTGACCCACAAGCTGCGGCGCCCTACATCTGAAGTGTAAAGTTGTCACCGACTAGGTCAAGTGTGTGTGTGTGTGTGTGTGTGTGTGTGTGTGTGTGTGTGTGTGTGCGTGTGTGTGTGTGTGTGTGTGTGTGTGTGTGATGTGTGTGTGTGTGTGTGTGTGTGTGTGTGCACGCGTGCTAGTGTGTCTTGTGTATTATGTGTTAGATGAGTAAATATACTAGTGGAAACAAAAATGATCCTTAATGTGTATGTGTGTGTGTGTGGTGTGTGTGTGTGTCTGTGTGTGTGTGTGTGTGTGTGTGTGTGTGTGTATGTTTGTATCTGTGTGTGTTTGTGTTGTGCGTGCGTGCATGTGTGTGTGTGTGTCTGTGGTGTGTGTCTGTGTGTGTCTGTGTCTGTGACTGACAGTGTGTGTAGTGAAATCAGTGTTACTTCAAACGTACTTTTTGATGCCTTGGTCCAGTTCACTCGACTCCCAATAGACTGCTTTTACGACAATTCCCACCGCTTGTTTGATAGGCAAGAGCAAACGCACTCTGCTCTGTGTGCTCTGTTGTTAGTACTGTGGGTAGTGTCAGGTGTTACCAACACTCATAGTCCACGACGAGCTGATCCCATGGCGTCAGCCCCACACGGAAACAACCATATCAAATGTTGAACAGATGGTCCGATACTGAAAGCTTGCATGCATGATCTGGCGTTTCTACTGTTGTTGTCGGACGCAGTGTCTATGGTGGCGTGTTAAAACCGCAAGGTTAGGCAAGAAGTCATCGATGGCCGTTACGTAGTCCTGCTTAAATGGTCGCGTACATGAAGAGGCATGGCTAGGTCAGGGTGACATGGCGGACTAGGTTTGACGGCTGGGATTGAGTAAACGTTGTTGGCGTCGGCATTGTGCTCGAAGGGTTGTTTGGCAAGGAGTTGCAATACCCGTCCAGAGCAAACTGTAGCTTCTCCTGCCCT
>OY757541.1:39994083-40024083 GCA_963584105.1 Alviniconcha strummeri
TAAATGACCTTCATCAGACTCTTGACACCCAGTCCCCTCATGGACTCACCGACAGTTTCGCCAGCACCTCCTGTAAGACTACTGGGACCCAATGGAGGAGGGGGGAATGGATCATTGGGATAAAAATGATGCTGACGATTAAAGATGATGACTGGGGATGGTGGATGATGATTCAGAAGTGGATGGTTTGGTGATGATAATGAGGAAGGGGAGAAGGAACATTACGTTGATGATCTGAAGCGACAAATTTTCAATTTAAACTAAACTGTTTGGTTGATACTTTCAGTTTTTCTTAGTTTACTTTTTTGTTATGTGTTGTCCCGGGTTTTGTTTTGTTTTGTTTTTCGTTCTTCTTTTGTTGAACGGTCACAGAAATCTCGGGGAATCCTGGATAATGTGATCGATACTGTACTATATCATGCAAGTTGGGTCTGTGGAGCACTTTAAAACAAAAATGCTATTTAACCAGCATTTCATTGAACGCGGAGATGTCGATTCTCGAGTGAAATTAAAAACGTGCAAAATAGTATTCTACAAATTACAGATAATACTTAATGGTCGTAGTGATTTATGTTTTATGTGTGTATTGTAATGAACACAAGTCGAAAATTCAATATGTTAAAAATATCTGTTGTGTTGATAATATCAGTGTGTGAAAAGATTGCGATTTATGTATTGCTGTGTTTGTTTCATACGTAACTGGTTTTTCTTGATCTTCAGATGGGGAGGTTATGCTTTCGTTTCGCGGAAGAGTCAAGGATCTGTTGATTGGTTTCAGTCAACGATTACAGCTTGCTTATGAAAGTAAGTTATGAAAAGCTTCGTCGTTTTACAAATTTCAGCAACATCTACGCCTGATTTGCGTAATGACCCGTGTGTAATAATACGAATACGTTACCAAACACAAAGGGCACGTTAATTTCAGTATGTATTCCAAACCTCACGCGGTCGTAGGAGGCCAGCCTGAAAATATTTAAAAAAGAGTCGTTTTTTTCTTCTTTTCTTTTCTTCTTTTCTTTCATTCATTTTTCTTTCTGTTTTTTATTTCTGCTTCTATTTGACATGTATTTTGATCAGCATGTTTTGCTTTGCTTGCCATCTATCTTAATCAGCGTGCTGTTGGACTGGATTGACGCTGAGATATTTATTATATTTGTTTTGAATGTCTTAAGACGCTCCTGGTACGTTATGGTTGGGTAACAAAAAAAGAAGCTAACAGTGGTACCCAGCAGCACAGACACATAACAAAATCATGTTTAGACTATCACTGTTAGTTCATGTCATCATCACCGAAAAACAGTGACCGGTTTGATATTGCTGCAGGCTTTGAGACCCGTGACTCGCCAGAAGACCACAGCCAGCACGTGAAGCAGCACGTGTCACGCTTTCTGGAAGATCTTCTCGGCGAGTCTCTCGATCTGGTGAGTCCTCGGCTGCGTCCTCTGGTAATGCCTTGTCCTGTGGAGAGAAAAATAAAACTGTCACTGTGTGCCGCATCTTATTTTTCAAATGATTTATAAGAGTAAAGCTTCCGTGTTAGTTTCCCCATGCGTACCTTTACGGTACGTGGCTATAACGTCCTGACAGAGAAAAATAAATCCGCAAAGTGAGAAGTCTGTCAGTTCTTTTTTTTCTTTTTTCTCAGGTGATTGCGGTGTCGGAAGTGCTAGATGCCTGTAAGATGACCGGTGTTTCGTTCTGATAGACTTCATTCTCTTCCTTTAAAGGAATCTGGAAGAGGATGCATAAAATATAATACAGGTATAATCTTTTTTGGCCGTCAACAAAGTGAATAACTGACGGTGATAATGATTATGGTGATGTAATTGGTGGTGGTGATGTTGACGATGATGATGGTTTACCTCTGTTCTGCCAGACCTCCGATGAAGCTGTCTCCGACCTGTCCTCTCTTTCGGACGACTCGGCCAATGATCGTCACGCCTTCGAGGATCAGATTGCACAGGCAGTGGTCTCTAAAGTAAGAACGCCTTCCTTTTTTTTTTAACTCACACGGGGGTTTGATTGATACAGGCTGATCTGAAGCGCATTGTCTCTCTATAAACATCTTCGATTATGGTTGATACAAACTCGTCGTTATTACATTATTTCTCTCTGACCATCTGATGCTCACTAACTGACTGTCCAAGCCATGTATTCGCTTTGACAGAAGAAACCATACTTATAACAAAGTATATGTATATTTAAAATGTTGATTGAACAATGTATCAAGGAGCACCACTCTATGATTGGTTTTAAGGCGTGGTGGGTACTAAGATAACAAATACACAGTGACGATCTGATATCAGAGCGTTTGTACACTTTGTACTTACGCTTTTGTTGGGAGATTTCCCGCGCGAATGCAAGGCCTGTAATAAATGGGTTGTACTATCCAGCAGCGGATATATGAAGTATAGTAAGTAATAGTAAGTATAGTAAGTAATTCGAGGTGGCTTCAGCTGCTGCCAACTAAGTTTCGAGAAATGCAAGCTTGGGCTTTCATGTTTTCCGCACTCAGTGCTTAGCTGTTCTCATGTTTGGCGTATTTCGTACGGACTGTCCGCCTGTCCGCCTGGTAAGAGGACGATAAGTACTACTTGCATTTTTGCTGTCGACTGAACACCACTGAGAAACATCCCAGGCGGTTAAACATGTATGTGGGTCATAGAATCTCCCTTGCTACCCCATATATGTAAATAGAAGCTTCCAATCGCATTGCAGAATTTATACACGCATTGAGTAGCCATAACCAGTCTGTGGCCACTAGCATTCCACTCCCAAAGAACCGGCATTGATTTTGTTTACAAGGAACGTTCAAGTGTACAAATATGGTAAACGCATGTAATACATACATCTTATTTCCTACTAGCGCAGTGCCGTGCAGAGGAAATGAGTCCTTGATCAAGAGTTCTTTCTGTCTTGCAGATATTAGAGAATCATCGCAGGGAGGTGCACAACTCTCTACGCCAGGATCGTCGTTTGGGCGGTCACCTCAACAGTCCTCTCCTCGTCCCCGAGGCCTTCAACGACGATGACGATGACGGCAGACAGTCTCCTGCAGCAGACGATATCGACGTCAAGGACACTGACATTTCAAAGGACTTCGAGGATTTGAAAAACTTTGTGCAAGAGACGCAGTCTCGGTCCAAGCTATACGATAGCAGTCTGTATGGCACTGATTTGCCGGACGGAGACGGGAGTCTAGATGACTCTGGGGAGGAGCCCAGAAACAGTGCTAGAGTTGGGTCCGGTTTTGACACGCACAGCAGAGACAGGGACTTCCCCCCTCTGCCGGACTTCTCCGAGTTTGATCAGATTGACTTTAACTCAGGCGAGTTGGATCCCGACCTCTTACAGGTAATTTTTGGTGTGCATTGTTCTGTGGAGGTGTGGGGCAGTCGACTGTGTTTATGTTTGACCGAAATCTTAAAAATGAAAAACGCAGCAGAGAGAGGGGGGCGGCGTGTGTGTGTGTGTGTGTGTGTGTGTGTGTGTGTGTGTGTGTGTGTGTGTCTGTGTGTCTGTGTCTGTGTGTTCTTGATGGAGAAGGGAGCTGAATGCTAGTAGGTGCTCTCTCTAGTAGAACAGACGGCCGAGTATTCGACCAGTTACAGTGATTGTCTGACCGGTTTCCGTAAACCACTTAGGTCGCATTGTAGATGTCACACCGGTTTGGAAACTGTCTAGCGCGATTTCTGTATATTCTCTATTCTAGTTACTTTGCTGTGCACTACTCCTTTCCTGTCCTTCTCTATTCCACTCCACTCTGTTATCCCCTGTACTCTGCCTATTTTTCTGTGCTTTGCTCTGCCCGCTGGACTCATTTTTAGCCTGTCCCACTTTTACTCTGTTCTTACTCCCTCTGGTCTGGCCTACCTTATCCTACTTTGTCTTTCTCTGCTCAATTCCACTCTCTTATACTCTGTGCTCTGCATGCATCGCTCTTCACTACTCTTTACCTACTTACTCTGCCTTTGTACTTGATGCTTTGTGTTTGGATTGATTGTGTAGATTTGACTTTAGAATTCGTATAAGAAGAGTTTTTAAATGTACTTTCCGTTTGACTGAGTCTGGTCGTTCTTAAGTAACCCTGTACGGTTGACAGGGCAGAGCTCAGGAGCTGTGTGAAAGTCGAGGTGGACGTCCTGGGCTCCTGTCCCTAATAAACCTACGGTTTCTGTGGACGTAAAGCAACACTTTAACTTGACAGGACGTTCAAAGCCAGTTACTAAGTAACGAACTAACTAACTAACCATACACCACTCCACCGTACCCATATCTACTCGACCTTGTCCACACCCGCAGATGAATCTGGCCGTCATTCCCGAGGAGACTGAGGAGGAGCTGGAGGAGGAGGAGGCCTCGGACACCCACTGGCGGGAGAACTGGATCTTCAAGGGGCAGGCGCCCTCCGCCTACGACAACTGCGGCAAGAAACGCATCAGGGGAGGCGACGACCAGCCTCAGTACATGATGGTGCCTCAGCCAGACGAAGACCTGACGCCCAGGGTGGGCAACAGGTGGGGGAAGATTGCAGTAGTGTATAATTATTTGTGTATATAGGATGTGCTTTGTAAATTGGTGCATGTAGCAAGAGGTGTGAACCTGCGGCAGTGTTGGGATACTGGATGAAAATTGATCAGGTCGTGTATGTTTCATACTTTCTTTTTTTCTTTTTTTTCTTTTCGCGCGCGCGCGTGTGTGTGTGTGTGTGTGTGTGTGTGTGTGTGTGTGTGTGTGTGTGTGTGTGTGTGTGTGTGTGTGTGTATGTGTGTGTGTGTGTGTGTGTGTGTGTTGTTGTTGTTGTTGTTGTTGTTGTTGTTGTTGTTGTTGTTCTTCTTCTTCTTCTTCTTCTTCTTCTTCTTCTTCTTCTTCTTCTTCTTCTTCTTCTTCTTCTTCTTCTTCTTCTTCTTCTTCTTCTTGTGTTTTTGTTTTTGTCTCTTGGATGGGGAGGGGTTTGTTTGTTGTTTGTTTTTCTTTTGTTTCTTTTGACTTTTGATTTTGGTTTCTTTAGGGAGGTGGTAGCTTGTGTGTATGGTAACATTCCAGCATGTGATGTAGAGAGAGGCCGGAGTTTCGAACTTCCTTCAGTTGTTGCTCGAAGCGCTGTGATTTGAATGCGTACGATGACATGTTTTATTTGTACACCGGTCTTCAGCCATTGGTTCTATACCGCTGATCTCTCAGCATTGCAGACTCGTACGCCTGTCTGAGAGAAAACATCACTGCTATGCTCTTGGGTGAGGTGGATGCATATTAACACTAGCTAAAGGGGAGATATCTCGCTGCAACAGAGTTCTCGTAAGCACAGCTCTGTTTCCCTGCAGGGATGTGGACCAGCTGTCGGACATGTCGGACAACGACGACCTGACGGACGACGACAACTCGTTCTACTCTCGCACGTCGGAAGAGCTGGCTCGCATCTCCAGGCACAAACGATCCTCCACGCCCCCTTCCCTTGCCTCGCCGTCTCTCATCCCCAGCACTGACCTCCTCACGAACCATCACGACGCCCTCCTGCCCGAGGACTCTCTGCACACCAAGAGGCACACATCCGCCACTGCTTCCTCGTTGCACAACTATTCAGCAGACTTAGACTTTGAGGATGTGAGCGTGGGCACGGATGACTTTGTGGGTCCCATTGTGGAGCCGAGCATGAAGGAGCTGAAGCTTCTGGAGGACCTGGTGCCGGCTGACGAGGACGACCCCAAGTTCGTGTTGCAGCCCGAGAGTGTCACCATTCAGGAGGGGGAACCCGTCAAGTTAGCCTGTCGGGTCGCCGGCACTCAGCCCATCGGTGAGACCCTTGTGGTTGTTCTTGAAGTGTCTTTACGCTTTTGGTGTCTGCCTGTGATATATGCTCGTGTTTCTCTCCCGTCAGATTTCTTTACACCGTTGCCGAATGTCAGCGTTTTTTTGTTTGTTTTGTTTTGTTTTTGTTTTTTTAATGCGCGTTGGATTTGCAAAGAGAAGGGTGCGGATTAAGGAAACACTCGAACAGCGGCGGCTTTCTGTATTTTGTTTGTGTTTCTTCTTCTTCTTCTTCTTCTTCTTCTTCTTCTTCTTCTTCTTGTCCTTCTCACAGGACTGGAGCAAAGCAACAAGATAAGCCTGGACTAAAAACTGTTCAAGCAGAGGACTGAAGTAGTTTCTATCGGCAAGTCGGTCGTATAGAATACCTTATGCCCACGCACATAGATGTCCTTGCTTATCGTGAGTGTTTCCTTTTCTGCAGTGTGTCGACACCCTGCTGAACAAAAACGGACCTCACAGCTTATCTTTAATAAGACGTGATCGAAGTTTTGCTCTGTTTCAGCGTACTGTTTCTGTCTACCCTCTATTTTAACATGCTTTTTCAGTCTACATTTTATTTCAGCCTACTTTTTATATCTGCCTTCTGTTTCAACCTACATTTGTGCGTCTACGCTCTGTTTCAGCCTACCATCTCTGTCTACCCACTGTCTGGACCTAGTTTTCTCTCTGCCTTTTATTCAATCAACCTTTTCTGTCTATTCATTCTTTCGACCTACCTTCTCTGTATGCCCTCAGTTTCAACCGATATTTTCTGTCTACTCTCTGTTTCAATCTGCTTTTCTGTCTGTCTACCCTCTGTTTCAATCTATTTTTTCTGTCTACCCATTGTTTGAACCTACTTTTCCTGTCTGACCTTTTTTCAGTCAACTTTTTCTGTCTATCAACTCTTTCGACCTACCTTGTCTGTCTGCCTTCTGTTTTAACCAACTTTTTCTATCTACCCTCTGTTTCAGCCTTCTTTCTCTGTCTACCTATCCACTGTTTCGACCTACATTTTCTGTCTGCCCTTTTTTTTTTTTTCTTCTTCTTTTTTTGGAATCAGTTTGTTCTGTCTATCCACTGTTTTCAACCTACCCTCTCTGCCTGCCCTCTGTTTCAACCACTGTTTCTGTCTACCCTCCGTTTCAGCATACTTTCTTTGTCTACCTGTCCATTGTTTAGACCTACATTTTCTGTCTGCCTTTTTTTTTTTTTTTTTTTTTTTTCAATCAGCATGTCCACTGTTTCAGCCTACCCTCTCTGTCTGCCCTCTGTTTCAACCTGCGTTTTCTGTCTCCCCGTGCAGACGTGTTCTGGTACCGCGAGCAAGAGGAGGTGGAGGAGCTGGAGGAGAGCGAGGACGTGGAGCTGCACGTGGACGGGGACCGCCACCAGGCGACGCTCTACAACGTGGGTCGCCAGCACGCCGGCCAGTACATGTGCATCGCTCTCAGCGACAAGGGCAAGGCCATCAAGTACCTCACTGTCACCGTCAAAGGTGTGCTTTCCTCCTAATCTGGGGCAGGAGGGACGGGAGGGGCCGGGAGAGGGGGGGTCCATCTTTTTCCTTTTTTTGTTTGTTGGGGGGGGGGGGTGTTAGTGGCTTTTTGTTTGTTTTTGGGGGGTGTTGATGGTTTTTTTGTGGTGGTTTTTGTTGTTGTTTGGAGGGTGGTTGCTTTTTCTTCTTATCTGTGTGTGTGTGTGTGTGTGTGTGTGTGTGTGTGTGTGTGTGTGTGTGTGTGTGTGTGTGTGTGTGTGTGTGTGTGTGTGTGTGCGCGCGCGCGTGTGTGTGTGTGTGTTATTTTTCTGTGTGTTTACTTTACCTGATAAATGTTATTTTCAGTAATAGTTGGTCTTTATAGTCTTCTGTGTTCTTTTCGTCGTCCCAAGCGTTTGACTGCGTGTGCATCCCGTGTCTAAAGTTAAACCAAGTGTTCACGTGGACTCCTTCGACATAGGCCTACTGCAGCTGATTGTTGTGCCTGCAGCCGGACTATGTGGTCGTAGCAGACTAGCGTGACGTACTCTAGTTGACTGTTGTACCTGCCGTGGACCCAGATACTTTGACGTACCTTAGGGAACTGTTGTGCTTGCGGTGAGACCTTATATACTGTTGCTGACCGCTTTTATACAGCGCATTTCTCTGCACTCGACCAGATTCACTGTGTTCGTACAACTTTGACTCAGGAGGTGAGTGATATATGTACTTATAGGCTCCTGCGACGTACCGTAGCGGACTGTTGTGTCTACAGTATGCCTACCTGGTAGACTCATGTGAAGTGCTCTAGTCGTCTGGCCCTAATATAACCGTCATGGATCACCGGGCGTTAAGACCGAATTATTTACCTATCTACTCTAGTTGTCTGCCATGTCTGCCGTAGGACCATTTGTCCCTGGCCGACTCCTGTGTCTAACATTGAATCTTGTGTGTGTGACAGATAACAAGCAGGAGCTGAAGAAACCAGAGTTCCTTAAGGAGCTGAAGGACGTGGAGGTGCTGGAAGGTCAAAGCGTCAAGTTCAGGTGCAAGGTCAAGGGTTACCCTCAGCCTCGCATCAACTGGTACAAGGATGGTAACCTGCTCAGGAGCAACAGGTCTTGCAGAATAGGTACGATCCTCTCTGTGTCTGTGTGTGCTGCGTGTCTATGTGTGCCTGTCTCAAATGCCAGTGAGGGAGTTAATAAAAAAATTGTGTGTGTGTGTGTGTGTGTGTGTGTGTGTGTGTGTGTGTGTGTGTGTGTGTGTGTGTGTGTGTGTGTGTTAGGGGGAGAGTCAGTTTGGGAGGGGGTGGGGTGCTTGCGTGTTCACGAACGTGCATGTGTGAACGTGTGCGTCAGTGTACTCAGTAACAGCCATCATAGAATTTTCGTAACACCCAGTCACATGGAGCACTTGGTGCCTTTTCCATTTCAGAGAAATTCGGCAACCGTGACTACATCCTGACGATTGACTGTGCCACGATGGACGACGACGCCGAATACATGGTGGTGGCCAAGAACGTGGCTGGAGAGGTCAAGTCCACAGCGCAGGTCATCGTTGAGCCATACGCAGGTGCGCGTCGCAACAAGCGTTTTGTTGATCAGTGAGGGTCAGAGATGCATGCACAACTCTACATAAGTTCAGTAGTTCGAAAGACATTCAGTTGGTGTCAGCTGTGGGCTTTTGTATACTCTGAAGACTTTAGATTCTGGAATTTGTGTCTGTTGAGCTACTGACTTGGTTATTTGATATTGACTGTAGACATTTATATAAAATGTTTGTTGTTGTTGTTTACTTTCTATCCTAGACGGTAGTCTGGGCATTTAAACCGAAAGATTCGTTTTTTGTTTCTTTCTTTCTTTCTTTCTTTCTTTCTTTCTTTCTTTCTTTCTTTCTTTCTTGCTTTCTTTCTTCTTCTTCTTCTTCTTCTTCTTCTTCTTCTTCTTCTTCTTCTTCTTCTTCTTCTTCTTCTTCGGTATGCTCTTCATGATTGACCTGGTATTCAATATCAAGAATCTTTTGTCATTCTCGTAGGGATTTGCCTGTCCATCCTCAGGGAAAACTCAGCCACCAGCATAATATGTCATCCCTAAGACTCTCTCGCACTTACCATTTGTTCCACTGTGCAGACGGTCACCCGCTGTTGACAAAGAGTCGTATGTCATCCCTAAGACTCTCTCGCACTTACCATTTGTTCCTCTGTGCAGACGGTCACCCGCTGTTGACGAAGAGTCGGTCCCAGTCCGTGAGTACCGTATACACGGACTCCGAGTCAGACCGACCGAGTTCCACGCAGCCCGACGACTCTCTGTCCTACACGGGCATGGCCGCCAGGGACAGCGTCAGGTCACAGCCACGCACTCTGGTACCCGAGGACCCCAGGGTGGACTCTCTCGTAACCAAGGTGACCGCTGCCAGGGACAACATGAGGCGGGAGGCGGAGGACATGCTGGTGACGGCCGAGGAGGTGAGTGGAGTTTTGCCAGAAGGTTTCGGTTCGGGTCGTTTTCTGGTCTGATTGTTGTATTTCTCTGGTGTACTTTTTTGTGGTTTGGTAATTTATATTGGTATTGTTGCAGTTTCAGTGTCGTTGTTTTATCCCTTTCAATGCACTTGTGAATTAGTTTGAGTTTGTATTAACCAGCTTGAAAACACTGTTTACCAAAAACTAACCAACATGAACATCACTGTAGCTCATTAGCCGTGTTCTTGTTTCGATAGTTTTGAATGTACGCTTTGAAAACGAGTCGTGCTGCAATTGTTTATGTAGTCTTAGATGAAAGTCTTTTTTTACAGTCTTTTTTTTTTTTTTTTTTTTTTTTTTACTTTGAAAATGTTTGCTTGACAGTTAATTTCACACTTTTGGGAGTTGTTATTTTGCTAAATTTCCTTACTGTCCGCTTTAAAAACCCTGTAAACTTCCTTACATTTTACACCTGACACTGTTTACTGTTTAATGATAATATTTATACGTTTTAACGTGGTCTTGCATGCTGCTGACATTTTAATTTTGGCCGCGTTATAAGAAGCAAGAATACAGAAGTCTTGTTACTAACTTTCTTTGTGTGGCCGAGTCATTTAAGTGTTCTTTAGGTTCACTTTATCGCCTACGGAAAAACTATAACAAAAATAATGATGCCATTTTTTTTTAAAGGCTGTTGTTGCACGTGTGTGTTGCAGCTGCTAGCTTTTGTCATGCAAGGGAGACTAATCGATGGTGGTAGACACTAGTCTGCTTTTGTACAGAGTAGCTTTCTTTGCCTGTGCGCTCCTCATTGTTCCCTTGTAGGATTGAACGTTGCATTCATTGTTGTTTTGCAATGTTTAGCTTTGCCCTATGCCTTAACAAACGCTTGCGCTTCCATTTTGTACGGGTACGGTAAAAATCGAGAAAGTCGAAATAAAACAGTGCATTGTTCCATGTGCACGGACAGAGCGGATACTGCATCGGATCCAAACACGGAAACGTGTGTCTCGATCGGACGCTGTAGCGGTCTATGCCGTACCGTACGGGTTAACGGATGGGTATTCTTATCTGTATCCGTATAAATGGACTCGCGTTTTACTGAACTACGGACAGTGTGTGTTGTTAAATCACGCTCTGCTTCTTGTCTTGGCACTCCTCCAACGAACTATCAGGAGTTCTCTGTTCTCCTTGAAGCTTGAAACAGGTCAGAATATAGCTTTGCATGCTCCACCTACTGCCAGGAATTCTACTCTGCTAATTTCTGCCTTTGCGGCCCATTAGACTTTTATATTTTTCAGTCTTAATAATAAAAAGTAATGATAAATACATTTCTGGTGCACTGAATCCTTCTGTGACATATCCAACCTTCTTCTAACATTGTCGCGTGCTTAGCTGTAATTCAGACTTTACTTGTGTGTTGCCCTGATATGAACTTGGCAGTTGACTGGGCGTTAAGAAACTAACGTTAAGTGTAGACTGCGCCTTAATTAACTAACTGCCACTAACAATTAACCATGATCAATTAACAGCTGACTGCACTAAACCAACATCTTGAAGACATGGAGCGCCACCTAGATAACCTGGAGGGCAGGAACACATCCCATCCCTCCACCCCTCCCAGGGGACAGTCCGTTGACAATGTAGATTATTCCACCATGGTGGATGAGGTCACTGCCATCCAAATGATCAAGGAGGAAGAGGAAATGGTAAGATCTGGGGAAAGATCTTTTTTCCAAGTGCAGAGGCATGGTTTTGAAACAACTCTTTTGCTCGCAGTTTTTTGTTTTTTGTTTTTGTTTGTTGATTTGCTATTGTTCTTTCTGTTGTAGATTTTTTTTCGGGGGGGGGGGGGGGGGGGGGATACAAGGGCCGGGTGTGCTTACAGCTAATCACACAGCAGAAGGAAATAGTGTTTTCATGATTTTTCGTGTTCGGGTTTTGTGTTAACAGAGAGACAGTGTGTGTGTGTGTGTGTGTGTGTGTGTGTGTGTGTGTGTGTGTGTGTGTGTGTGTGTGTGTGTGTGTGTGTGTGTGTTGTACACCGCCTTTGTTTTGCTGTTGTATTGCATGGTTTCGTTCCAAGTTGTCCCCTACTTGCTCGCCATGCTTTTGCTCACCAGTTGCACTTTCCCGCACTCTTTGTTTTTCAAAGAAACGTTTTTGCATGAATGTTTGCAAAGACAGCACTAATGCTTTTCACGTTGTACAGATTACTTAATTGTGTACTTCTGCATTTTTTGATAAGATGGGTTGGGTCTTTGGCTATATTTAATATAAACGTGGGAGGCCATGAGGAACATCATTTCTTGACACCCTCTGGTCGTAACCGGGTTTTTCTTAACCCGACCACAGGCTTGTGTGTGGAGACATTTCCCTTTAAATCATTAGAAGCTGTTGCTTTCCCTCTCTGACAAGCGTCTGGCGTTGTACGCGTACTCTTGGCCGGTTGTCTGCAGGCATCTCAGCTTGCCACTCCTTATTTTGCCTGCTGGCATTTTGCTCGTGACTGTTGACTGTAATTCGAATTTCCTTTGTTTACAGAGGACAAATAAAGATCCTTGATTCTTCTAATCTTGATGTGTGACATATTGAGATAGTCGCGCTTATAATTCCGGTATCATCATGAAGATTATCGTCATCGTTGTCGTGATATTATCATCGTCGTCGTACCATCTTCATATCACTAACACCACCACCACTACCAATCACCATCACCACTACCACCACAGTCATCATTCTCAGTTGTTTGGCTGTTGTTGTTGTTTTTTACTTTCTGACCTCGTAATTGTAAAATAATCTTCATTTCTTCTTCTTTCTTTAACGTTAACATAACAGCATCGGTGTTTGCGTAAGTATCAGTATCATTGTTATGGTTGCTACCTACCCACAGGGAGAGGCAGCGAAGAGCGTCCGAAAGCTGACCTCCAACGCCCTAAGTGTGCTGAGGGCAGCCGAGGAGATAATCCAGAGCGAGAAAAACGCGTCAGAGCATCCTCAGCCGCCAGCCTCCTCCTCTCTCCAGCCGGACTACAACTCTTCTCCTTCCTCCTCCTCGTTCCAACACCCCAAAAGCCCCAGCGAGGAAAACAACAACAACAAGGCTGTCTCCCCTGCCTCTGAAATGAGCCTGTCCGTGCTGACGAACCATTCGGACCTGAACAAGTCTGTCTCCTCCGGTTATGGGACGACCAGCTCCATGACCTCCAGTGCAATGGACGACGCTGACAGTGAGATGGCGGAGTCCGCCGTGTCTCAGCCTGAGCTTCCTTCCCAGCTGGACGAGTTCGCCTTGTACTTACCTCCCCTGGAGGACGACAGCTCGGGGTCTTACCGGGAGGAGGTGTCCATCAGCTTGTCTTCCGGCCCCAGCAGTAAAGCGAACAGAGCTAGACCCGTTGGTGCTTCCTCCGCTTCGTCCGGTACTCTGACGAACTCGTCTTCCTCTTCCTCCTTCTCCTCCTCTTCCTCAGGAAGGACTCTGGAGCCTCCTATTTCTACCTCGCAGAGCATGAGCAATTCCAGAGACAGTGCGACTCCCGCGCGCTCAGCGCGGAATCAGCCAGTGTCGAGTCAGCTGAAAATGGAGGTTCCCAGGGACGAACCTGACTCGCGCTTAACGGACATGTCCACGGGTTCACGGGATCGTGACGGCAACCTCGTTGTGAACTTCGGCCCCAAGGAGATCGACAGTACCGCGTACAGCAGGGACTACGAGGTTCCCGGGCGGCACAAGGTTCCAGAGGTGGAGGTGGGTGAGCGCAAGCGCTGGTCCGTGACGCTCGACCCTTACTCCTCCACCGCTGACGTGGTCAACAGGCGGCCGAGCTTGGAGGAAACGGAGGAAAAGGTGATGGCCTGTGTCCTTGTGCTCTGGTCTTGTCTGTGCCCGTTGGTGGGGTAGACGTGACAGTTACTGCCTGCCTATGTCTGTCTGTTGGTTGTGTATAGCATTTCACTGTCCCTGTTTGTCTATCCGCCCGTTCGACCGCCCGTCGGTCTGTCTGTCTGTATGTATGTATGTCCGGTGTTATATATACTTCTTAACTGTCACTATCTGTCTGACGTTGCTAAGACTACTTGTCACTTCTCTTCGACCATATTACATTGAAATCGAAATCTGTGCATTCATCAAAATGACACAAAAGGTTCAAAATCCCAAAAAAGAGTTAATTTTAATTCAACAATACAGAACGTGCCGAAATTCGCCAGAAAACATATTTTTCAAGCAACACAAATAATACACTAACAGATGACAGGAATAAAATTAATGTTATCAACTTAGCTTTCAGCTGGTGGAGAAATTTGGAGATTGTGTGGTGTGGGAGAACCGGAGCACGAGGCTGGCGTGTATGTGAAATGGGCATGATGTAGTGGAGATGCGACCTGACAATTAGATGACGCAGAAGAAAACAGTGATGCTTTTTGACAAACAAAGTTGTTCTAAAATGAATTAGTGTACAACACCATGTAAATGATTCCCCCAATTGCTTTCTGCGTTCAGATCTACCTGACGGCAGGGAAGATGTTCAACTTGGAGGATCGTGTACAGGAGCTGCACTCGCGGGTAGACGGCGGGGGCAGCAAGAGTTCTGCACACAGCCTAAGTGACCTGGAAGACCAGGTGGCCAAGACAGCAGCGCAGGTCGCACGCAGTGAGAAGGAAGTACGTCTGAGTTTCAGCTTATTTTATAATGCATGTCCTATTGTCATGGTTAAGTGAAAATGTATCGACTTTCGAACGAAACGTTTTGATTGTTAAAAGTTGGACAAATGAGGTCATGACTTCCCATGACATTTTGCGGCCGGGGGTGGGGGGGGGGGGGGGGAGGGCGAGGGGGGTCTTGATCATGTGTCAATCTTTCTGGTCTTACATTACGATCTTATGATTTTGGCTTAAAATCTTGGTTATTTTAGTCTTTATTTCTCTTTTTTTTTTTTTTTTTTTTTTTTTCATCTGCCGGCAAATACCCAAAGAAATTACCATCAGGGTAAAACCAGTGGACCACACCTTTCCTCCTGGACTCACTTTTTTTTTTTTTAGAACGCTGCAGTACGTCATAAAATGTTCGCTCCACATGATTGCAACCCACATGCACTTCTTCCGTAACCGTTACGCAAAACTGAGAGGTTCTGGTGTTCTCTCCGTTACGCCAAAGACACTTTGATGGCGTCAAAATGAAGAACGGGAAAAGAGCGGAGAGCGCGGTAGTCAGCTTGTGAAACAAGAGTTATATTAATAGTCGAGACGTTCAGTCACAAAACCTGTGCTGCGGATCATGTTAGTTTAACGTACTGCAAACACAGGAGAAGTTTAGCCTGTGAAGCATTTTTATTATTTTATTTTTTAGAGACACTTGGACGGTTTATCAGAAGTACAACAGTATTCGCGCACACACACACACACACACACACACACACACACACACACACACACACACACACACACACACACACACACACACACACACGCTCACGCACACGCACGCACGCATGCACACGTACCACACACACACACACACACACACACACACACACACACACACACACATATTCACACAGGGATTATTTCACAAATATACTGTTTATTACTGATCACACGAATTTTATAGTGTTGATTTGATGACGGTTTTGCAATTTGGTTGTGGTGTGGCGGCGGTGCATGCCTGATGAGCGTCGGCATTGCGGTTGTCGATCGTTGTTGCGGTGGTGTCACTGCTGTACGTTACCGCCGCTGTCGCTGCGAAACGCTGTGATCATAATAATAATGAATACTTAGAGCGCCTAACCCGCATAGGCCCTAAGCGCTCACACGTTCTTTACAAATACATATTGTCAAAATTCAACGCGTACAATAACACAATATTTTGATCGAACGTTACCGTCCCCAGGTCACCAACATCGAACGCGCCGTCAACACGCTGCAGTTCAGCCCGCGCTCCTCCAGGGGCAGCAACTCCAGCAGCAACTCCACGCCCCGCGAGTCCATCGACTCGGGCGTGTCGTCCTTCACCCCGGAGCGCCTGGAGCGCCCCCTGCCCGTGCACATGGTGGGCCAAACCCAGGAGGAAGAGGTGCCGGAGAGCAGGGCGGAGTACGACGCCGACTCCGGGATAGAGTTGCCGTCTGTCAGCCGGCTGAGGGCCATGTTCGGGTCCAACCGGAAGGAGGAGGACGCTGACGAGGGCAACTTCAAGCGGGTTAGCGAGCTTTGATGCTTCTGTGTGCAGCGTAGTGGGTGTAGCTCCTAGCTCGTAGCGCTGGAAGAGGTGCGCGTGGGGCTGGGGTTGCAGAGGGTGTTTGCGTGTGTATGTGGGTCTCATGAAGGAGTTGAATAACCGAGAGATTTTCCCGATCTCCCCCCCCCCTCCCCCGCGTGGGGTTGTGGGTTGGTTGGGCGGGGTATGTTTTCGTGTGTGTTGGGGCCTGATCATGAAGGAGTTGAATAACCGAGAGATCGTCTGTCTTCTGGCCTTCTCTCGTTCGCCTTACGTGTTTTCTGAGCTGGTGGTGAATGCAGCGAACGATCTTTTGCAGTTGGACAAGGTTGACGATAGCTGTATGTTCCATGTGTGTGTGTGTGTGTGTGTGCATGCGTGCATGCTTGCGTTTGTGTTTTTTCAGTTTGTCTTGTTCTGTGGTTACGCGATCTTCTTAGTTTTTTCAAGATTCAGTGTGTACTAGACGATGCTTTGTTTGCTATTGTTGTTGTTGTTCCTGTTTGGTTGTTGTCGCTGCTGCTGATGTTATTGTTGCGTATCACAGGGCTTGTTCACAGTGCTATGTTTGAACCTTATGAGATAGGGCTTGGTGCTGTCTTCATCCATTAATCCCCAAATTTTATATGTTTCCCTTTCCGTTCTATCTTTGTGAGATAATTGTGTTTCGTCACTAAGAATAGCAATACGTAGGACTGCTTGGAGTGTTGACAAAGAGAGTGTTGTCGTGCAGTCACCGTAGGGCAACTCTGGAATAACTGACGATGACAGAAAATCAATTCTTCCGCTCTCCGTTGGCCCAGGAATAGTCCGCTCGTACCTAAGAAACGTGCTTGGTTCTTAACTTGAATTTATGGACGACTGACTGGGGGAAATGTGGGTATTGTTTCTCGAGCCGCGTTCGTAAGACACGAATAGAAAAAAAGCAACTCGGGCCCACGCATTTCGGGGGCAAACAAGGGCTTATGTCGAAAGAATGTCCAACCCAAATTTGATGTTAGTCGAAGGTTTAGGTATCTTTCGAAACACTTTCCTCAGTGGCGTACCAAGGACGCAGAAATTAAGGCATTTTCGGCTTGAGAATTCAGAACTGTGAAATGTTCACTTTTCAGGCCCGGAGCAGATGGGGGATATGTTTCTGTCCAGATGGGTTCAGATCATTAAAAATGATGTGATCGGGAGAATGGACATATAGTTGATGTTTATGGTGGAATGATGTATGTTTGGACTCGCTGATGTGATCGGGAGAATGGACAGATAGTCGATGTTTATGGTGGAGTGATGTATACTCAGACTCGCTCTAGTCACTTTAAGTTGCCCGAGAATGAAGTGTGAAAGCACGTATTATAGTGATTATGGTGAGGCTACTGTAGGGCCAGTACCAACATTCGATGTGCACTACATGCACTGCTGGCGTCTGTTCTAAATATTGTCATTTGCCTGTCTTTGTGTATCGATGTTGAAGTGACATGAGTCATTAAATGGATCAAATACGAGCGTAGCTTAGGTACGTCATCTTAAAAGACTCTGTTGCTAACTGCCAGCATTCACCAGACATTGGTTGCAACGTTAATTTACTGTTTGTGACAGTAGTGTCGTTGATGTAAATGTAATACGTTGTGTCCAAACGTCAATGAGCAATATTGGAATGTTTGTGCGCACTATTTTTGTGTCGAATACTTTGAGGTTCGTTTGCTTTGTTTTGTGTCTCAGTACCACCGATATCTTATGCATACCGACTATGTCTTTTGATCGTTTATGTTTTAGACTTGCTTAACTTCATTTGACTCATGTGAATGACACGTATTGCAAAGTGAGATACTTCTTAAGACGGCTCACCTGATATTGATATTTTGTCTCTACTCTTTCACCTGCTCACTGTTTGTATACTAACTTGTTCTAGAAGTCAGATTTGATGTTTTTACCATTCTCTTCTTTTATTTTTGTTCTCTGTCAGGATTTTGAGAGTGATGTAAGTGATTGTTTTGAATGCTTTCTTTCTTCTTTTGCTTTTCTCCTTCTCGTTTTTCACAGTTTGTCACTATTTTTGTTTCACGAATATTTATTTTCCATGTGAATCACTCTTTATTCAGAGCACATTTGTGCATGTGAAGATTTTGTCAAATGCAGTTTTTCTTCACTGTACTTCGTTTATTTTATCTTCGACGTGTCGTCGTGTTTGTCGTCAGTATTCTTTGCGCACAAGGAATGAATAATTTGCTTGTTGGAAGCGAAAGCCTGTCGACTTACTAAGACAGTTTTCTTTTATTTGTTCTTATTTGTGTGGTACGGGTTTACATTTTTGAACTCTTTGTAAAATTATTGGGGAAGGTGGGACTGAGCTCCGTTATATTTGCATTTCTGGTCGTCGGTATGTGTTTCTATCTGTGTTTTAGATGTTCAGAAGTCTTGATACATTTTGCTCAGTGTGTTTTATTCCCATTGCAAATGTTTTAACCAGAAGCTGTGTGTGTTTGGCCTTTTTACAACTGTATGCTACTGGAAGTGTCCGATTTTGTTAAAATGATTATAGATTAGGTTACATAGTTTACTAACCGCTTGATGAGTTTTTTTTCTTCTTTTTTTTTTTTTGTTTTTTTTTCTTTTCTTTTTTTCTCCCCCTATTAGTAGTGCTTTGCTGATTATCGCATTTGTTGTGTATTTTATACAGATTATTTTTCACAGCGTGTCACTTCCCTTTAACGAGACGAGAAAGTGAATTTACATTGTTTTCTGTAATGATAGACATTTTTTAACTTAAAATTTTCAGGAAAATGATAATCCCCCAGTGAGTATTTTGGCATCATGTAAACCAACTTTGTATATGATTATAGTAGTCGTGTGCTGACTAAAATCAGAACCAAACCTCTGCGTGATTCTCTCTGCAGTATTATTGGTGTAATCATTGCACACTTTCTTGTGGGTTTTTTTTTTTTTTTTTTTTTCTGTGGGTGTGACCCATACAGTATTTATCACTCTACACGATATTTATCATGTGAATTTATTTATACTCCTCTTAAAAGCATTGCACCTCTTTCGCTAATTCTTGATATTCACATTTTCCGAAACCCTTCTCACTGGCTTTCCGCTGCGATTCTGTGTGCCCGTGCCTCATACTGCTGAACAAATTAGAGAAGAACTTTTTTCTCAGACATAGCCTAAATTTAGCTCTGAAACCATTTTAATGGAAGGCTGTCATTCTCGATGAAACGTTATTTAATGCAGTTTTAAAAGATGCTTTTCCATGTATTCATAGCTTTTTCTTTTTAGTTTTGCTGACTCAAGCAAAAGGCGTTAGCATTAAATATTCTCTGCCAGACACCTTTTACGCCAGTTCTAGTGGTCAAAGACTCGAGCCAGTGTCCTGAAGCGACTGTATATACTACTGTTGTTTTTATTGTTATGCAAAGAGCACTGTTTTGCAGTTAACTAATTATAATCTGCCGATCACCTTTCATCGGTAGCTCCTAATGGCAAAAAGACTCAAGCAAGAGTGTCCAGAAGCGATGTATGTACTACCATTGTTTTTATTGTGAGGCAAAATGCGCTGCTTTGCAGCTAATTAATTGTAATCTGCCGACCACATTTCATCGGTAGTTCTACTGTGAAAAAGACTCAAGCAAGTGTGACACTGGGTGAAAACCACTGCCGCCCCCTCCTGCTTCCCCCCACCACCCCCTTCCCTCCACTACCTCCTCATCCTGCACCGCACCCAGGCCTCGCCTCACATGTCCAATTCCGTCGCCGTATCAGTTGATGAGCTGTGTTTCATGTTAAATGTCACTGTGTCGGAGGTGTGAACAAATACACAATCGAACTGAGCCGCGAACATTTCCCTTCGATGCCTGTGTCGGTATAACCTTTGGTTAAAACCGAAAAGTCGTGATTTATCAAAGGGCAATCTCACTCTCTCTGTCTCTGTCTCTTTCTGTCTCTGTCTCTCTGTGTTTCCATCTCTGTCTTTCTGTCTGTCTGTCTGTCTGTCTGTCTGTCTGTCTGTCTCTCTGTCTCTGTCTCTCTCTCTCTCTCTCTCTCTCTCTCTCTCTCTCTCTCTCTCTCTCTCTCTCTCTCTCTCTCTCTCTCTCTCTCTCTCTCTCGCTCTCTCTCTCTCACACACACACACACTCACGCCTTTTTTCACCTAATGATTATTACTGTTATCTACTCTGTATAAAGTAGAGCTAGGGTACATTCTTCTTCTTCTCCTTCCTTTTTATTTGAAGACTTCACGTAAGTGACTTTAAACTGATCTTACAATTACCATGCTAACACCATGAACATGTGTGAGTGAGCTGCACCAATAGTAATAACAAGAAATATATTATAAAAAACACAAAACTTATTTGCGGTCAACAAACAACCATACAAACAATTGTATATGTATCCATGCAGATATTTCATTTCATTTTATAGAGTACATTTCATGCTGTAGTGTTCATGTTATTTTTCTAATATCTAAATTGTAGTTGACAAAAGTTATCTGACTGTGTGCACTAACCTTCCTAATTATTATGAATAGTACCTGTGCGCATGCGTGCGTGCGTGCGTGCGTGCGTGCGTGCGTGCGTGCGTGCGTGTGTGTGTGTGTGTGTGTGTGTGTGTGTGTGTGTGTGTGTGTGTGTGTGTGATAGCAAGACTGAAATTTGCATGTCTTTCTGTTGTAACTTTCTGAAACAGCCATGTAGAGTTTTATTATTGTGGCAAAATGAATGATACCATTAACGAGAATTAAAAGAAAAAGAAGAGTAAACATAATAATCTTGATAACAAATATAGTAATACCAAATGAATAGTGATTATGTCACAAGAACCAGAAAAAGAATAGACAGATTTGGTGATGACTATCACTACAATAATGACGATGAATATAAAAAGTATTCCAGGAGGGTAACAGGCAGAATGCAATCCATGATGCTCCTTTTTATTTCAAGAAAATAATGAAGGAGTTGTATAGTTAGGTTAGTGATGCTTCGTGATAATCAGACAAAAAACCACAACGACCAAGATTGGGATTATCTTATTCTTTATGTAACGGGAAGCAATGACATTAAAAAAAAATTGCTGGTTTTAACAGATTCCACATCTGTCATCAAGTTTGCTGTTCATTAGTGTTGTTTCTTCTTATAATATATCTACTTAGTAAGTTATTCTGAGGCGTTTTTACTGTCCTGGGGTGACCCTGTGTGGTTGGCAGGAAATCAAAAATCCAATCACTAACTGAGGTGTTTCTATTGTTGATGTGTTTTTTAGTCTTTGTTTTTGTCTGTATTTAATATGCTATACCGGGTAAGTATTACAATACTTTTGTGGCTGCGTGTGTATATTGATGAAACATCTTGTGCTTAATGTTTGAGGTTATACCCAGTATGTTTCCGTGTGCGATGTATGTCTTTTAATAGTTTGCTGTTCTGTTTCTGATCTCATTCTGCACTGCTAATTTTCCCTACCCTTTTTCTTTCTTTCTTTCTTTCTTTCTTTCTTTCTTTCTTTCTTCTTCTTCTTCTTCTTCTTCTTCTTCTTCTTCTTCTTCTTCTGCTTCTTCTTCTTCTTCTTTTCTTCTCCTCCTCCTCCTCCTCTCCTCCTCCTCTTCCTCCTCCTCCTCCTCCTCCTCCTCCTCCTCCTCCTCCTCCTCCTCCTCCTTCTTCTTCTTCTTCTTCTTCTTCTTCTTCTTCTTCTTCTTCTTCTTCTTCTTCTTCTTCTTCTTCCTCCTCCATTGGTTTACCTGAAGCCACCATCCTTTCGTAATTGTTGAGTCTCTGCGCTTGATATTTATCAGTTATTATTGTTTTCTGTTCTGATATTCCATCGAGCTTTGCTTGGACCTGTAGCTTGTATCCAACCTGCGCCACGTTCCGCTCCTGATACGTTCTCTCTGTTTTAACCTGCGCAGATCCACAGCATCACGGCTCGCAGCCTGTCCAAGGACCAGCTGCAGAAGCTGAAGGACGCGGGCAACACCACCCTGGCCGACGTCGTCCGTCTGAAGAACGCGCAGCCCGCGCAGTCCCGCTCCTCCATCCAGCTCCAGAACACCACCGGCGGCGCTCCCAGCAGGCGTGCGCAGCAGCCCGGCAGGACGTCGTTGTCGTCGTCCGTCAGCGTCACCTTGTCTCCTGGCCAGCATCCCCACCACCAGCAGAAACCGAGCGCGCCGGCAGCGCAGAGGCAGATTCGAACCGGCAACCTCCCGGAGCCCGCCCACTACCAGCAGCTGGACCCCACCAAGGAGCCGGTCCTCATCTACCCGGAGCTGGAAGGGCAGGAAGCTTACTCCTCCCCAGCCTCCCACCCCAGCCTCAAGAACGCGGGCTCGGCCCCTCGGCCAAAGAGCGCCGTGATAAACACTCCCCAGTCCGGATCATCCAACCACACCGGTGTGCAGGCCGGCGCCTCCAGGGTGCGCGCCCAGTCCGCCTCCGAGGCGTCAGGGAGTCAGGAGCTCCACGCCACCCCGAAGATCCGCTCCGGGTGCATCTCCGCGCGCGCGGCCTTCTGGGAGCGGCGGATCATGCAGGGCGAGGCGACTGACACGAACGTGGAAGAAGAGTTCCCAGAGATGGTTCAGGACAGCGAGGCGTGAAGCAGGAGAGAGACAGGGAGAGACACAGAGAGAGAGAAAGAAGTAAACTGTTAGGCTGTCACTGGAAGTGGAACCAGTGAAAGCAGCTTAAAAGCGGAATGTTTGACAGGAAAGATTGGAAAGCTTTTGACTGGAAAGATTAAACACCAACAGGGTCGCACGGAAACGAGGACTTCTGTGAAAACACACAAACCGCCACAGCGTTCGCTCAGTTACGCATTGAATGGAAAGGTGTGTCAATTTAGATGCTGATGTAGACAGTCGTGCATGAAGTGTCTGGGGACAGATCTCGATGCTTTTGCCATGCATGAAATGAGTCAGTGTATGCCTCCAAAGAAACCCAGCAGACTGGATTGTGGGTCTCCTCCTGATGCCTCGTGCCCGATCCGCAGGGCCATCGTGTCATCATAGAACTTTCCGCTCGATCTGTCCTCAGCATGACTGTACTCGCTCGCATCGGCGTGCCGTTTTCTGAGCATGAACTTTTGTGGGAGCCTCGTCCTTTGCCGAACTGTTTTATGTACATTTCTTTTGGCCCACCTTGATATCTCTGTCTGCATGCTGTTTCGTCTGTTCGTCAGCATTCGAACATTCTGAAAGTCATGATTGTGAGTAAAATACTCTGAGAGCTTACAACCCGCACGCCTTGTGAACTGCCAGCATCTTCTGGAAAGTGAAAGTGTTTAGGTAGCCCGAAAGGGTTGTCTGCCACAGACTCTTTGTCTCTGATTTAAATAGAGAAGAGAGCAGTGCATGTTCTCTTGACGTCCTCGAATCATTTCTCTTGTTTGACTTTATAGTTCTGTGGTTGTGAACGTCCTCATGATCATCTTCACAAAGGTACAGAAACAGGAGGCGAGGAATGAATATAAAATCACTTTTGTCTTGATTGAGAGACGTAAAGACTCAATAATTAGTGAACCGCAGAACCTACCGGTTTGGGTGGAGACCCACACACTGACAGAAACACAATACGTTTCAGATCTGACACTGTTTCAAAAACGTTTGTGCGTGAACCTAATTAGCGATTTCTTGTGCCTTTGGCTTTGATATACATTGTATATGCATGGGTGGTTGCAATATATAGCGCTGTGCATGTGAGCTCGATTCGTTAACTTCTTCAGAATTGTCCGTAAGTGTACAAAGTCTTGTGTCTTGCTGTTATTGATCTCTGTCCAGATCTTTGACTTGTCTTGGATTCAGGAGTGTTTCGTATTAACCCTTTCATCGCAGAAAACTTTCAAAACATGGTGCTAGACTGACAGTGTGACAAACCCACGGAAGCTTAGTCTGTTACTTTAGCCGGAGATTTTCCGTTCGTTCACGAAACCAACTTCTGCACTGACACCGCGGCAACCTTTCACGTTTCCCCTCAACGCCAATTCATTCGTAGATCATGTCTCGTTCTCTGCTGCTGGTTGGCAGATGGTAGGGCAAAATCAGAGTTCTGTTTATCGAAAGTGGTCCTCCGTGCGGCTTCATGTTAAAGTGCCTTTCTAATAATTATGGACAGTCAGTCATTCGTTGCACTCCCGGTCCCGGCTGTTTCTGTGTGGGCCTATTCTCCCCTTCCGACAGGTGGGTGTAGAATTTTAGACTTGCCTGACTAACTCTGCAAAGTTCATGTCAGCTCGGTCCAAACCGCCCGTGGGGCTGGGGAATCGGATGTCGGCTCCACTAGCCTTTAAATGTCGCGGCAGAAATGGATGCTTCTGATGGTGCAAGCGCTTTCCTTACCGAGCGCATGCGCCTTGCTCTCAACTGCCTTCCATTGGCAAGGTGGGGTGGGGGGGGGGGCGGGGGGGTAGGACTGGAAGATTTCGTTGTAACCATTGTAAGTTATGCTGTGTGATCACGACAGAGCGAAACATTTTGTAACCAAAGCTGTGTGTCACACAGTAGTTCGAAATCGGTTCGTGATGAAAACGAGCAGTCATGTGTCACTTACTGGGCTTCATTCTTTTATTTCGCAATTAATGTTTTCAGTACAATTAAGTAAACTATGATTTATTTGTGTGCTTTCTGTCCAATGGATTGAACTGAAGCAGTTCCCGCAAATACCTCAGAAACTGATTTGAGCGCATCTCAGGATTACGTTGATGTTACGCTCCGTCGTTTTCGTTTGCTCTGTTAACTCTCTCTCTCTCTCTCTCTCTCTCTCTCTCTCTCTCTCTCTCTCTCTCTCTCTCTCTCTCTCTCTCTCTCTCTCTCTCTCTGCCCCCCCTCTCTCTCTCTCTCTGCCCCCCCCTCTCTCTCTCTGCCCCACTCTTTCTCTGTCTCTCTGTGCCCCACTCTCTCTCTCTCTATATATATATATATTTGCTGACTCCAAGCCTTTATATATATATACACCTAATTCTTCTTTAAGTTTGTTTTATTAATTTTAGCTGCTGATTTGGCTGTAAACACACTCCGTTTCAAAACCCGGTAGAGTCCAAACAGTGTAGTCATAACACGCCCAAAGGGTAATTAATCTATATTTTACTGCAATGAAGGCGTCCTGCATAACTCGCGGGTTTCGCCATCACGACTATAGGACAATGCTGCCGGAAGATTGTCACTTTCTGTCCTTTTTACGTTCTGCCTGTAGGTAAATATAGGAGCCGATGGGTAATTGTAACAGCATGACTATTAGGAGCTTATTTTTAGTGCAATATAGTTCTTTTCGTTTGAGCTCGGAATGTCTGCTTGATCTCTCTCTCTCTCTCTCTCTCTCTCTCTCTCTCTCTCTCTCTCTCTCTCTCTCTCTCTCTCTCTCTCTCTCTCGCTCGCTCGCTCGCTCGCTCGGGAGTGCCATCACTTTAGTATTGTTGCCAGCGTTTGTGAAATTCCTGCTGTAAAATTCCACGTTTTGAATTTCATTTTGGAACTACGCTTTACCTTAATAACCATTCCATACACAGTTCTTTCATTGCCTTGCCTCGGCATGCAGCTGTAACATTCCTCTGTGAAACAGCTTCATGTGTGTGTACATAATGTACGTCCCTTTTTGTGCATGTATTTATCGTAATCGTTCTAAAAGGTACCGACACTATGGACTCTTTCTCGCCGAGTTCTCCGTTCTTGTTCCTTGTCAAAATACCAGTCAGTGCATTTATTGCCCACGAATACCGACTGATATTTACAACAGAATACCAAAATATGTACAGCAATAAATTCACATCTTGACACGCGTGTACATTTAAATGTACAATCAGCTTGCACAGTGTATAGTTCAGTACGTGTAGCCAAATACATCTGGCTTTGAACAGTGGTTCCTGTAACGCCATCAAAGTGCTATACGAACGGATTCTGAATCGAGGAATCCGGCTGGAGGATATCAGCACTTCCTGTCTCCTTTTACCGTTATGGAACGTGTCCGCGTGAAAAGCTAACGTGATTTATAGCACTGAGACTTACCCGCACTTACGGCAGAATCAGCCAGCGAAGGCGGTTAGGAGCTTTCGATTGACGTCACATATAATTAGCAAGGGACGCAACAACAGAGAAACTCGGGTCGTTGAAATGAATCGCGTATCTATTGCGGCGTCCATTGTTACGCGTGTGACGAGCATCGGTATTAGTCCCCTTCGTTTGTTGATTGTAGAACAAGCGCACTAGGCCGCATTCTGCTTTAGATAGCAATAATGCATCAGTACTTTTGAGAAAGAGGTTTGCAACGCATCTCTACAGTTGAAACATTGTCTCGTTCTCATTGCTGTCACCGAGTCCTGTCCATTTGTTTTTTGTTGCGTCTCTGTCAGGGTTCAGTGCGATCGATCCGATGTAATACAGGGTTTCAAGTATATATCCAGTGTTCTGAAAAAAGAACAGTGGCTCGCTTTTCGTTGGGGAATTCAGTTTGACAGAAACCTTATACTCAGAACGGATTTTATAAAATAATGTGCTGTGTACATATTCCGCAGGAGGTTTCCTAGTGACATGGGTCAAGTCAGCGGAAGCGTTGTCAACTCGTGTGATATATAGGGCAGAACGTAGGAATAAGCTGTTAATACGGTTTAATATCCCTTGAACTTTTAAAATTAGAAGTTAAAAATATCCCGTGCTTTTAAAAGTAGGAACGAATTGCTTGATTGAGCTGATTGACGAAATGCCGCGTTCATTTCTTTGCGTTGCGATGGTGATAAAGCAGTATGCGTGCATCTCACTCTTCGGAATTAGCAGGTGAGCAGTGCCTCCAACAAGTACACAGTGAAATATACCTTGTACGCAGTAGAATACACGATATGCAAGTATAGTACTATACAGCGACCAGGTTTCGTGTTCTATATTGAAATGTAAGAGACAAACGTTTAAAGAATTAGTGAGGAGGGAGGGGAGATAATATTAATTATTATATTATGTTCCTGTGAAGTCTAGATCTGAATCAAAAATATCATTCCGATCAGAATTAAAGCAAAACTGAAACAAGAAAAACTGTATTTTGTACATGTGAACTGTGAACCCAGTGTACTTCCTGCAAGTGTACAAGATACTATTTAACCTGTTGTACATATACTTGTAACTTAAACGACTGCTAGGGTAAGCTGTATAGTCCAGCCTATTTTTTGTACTCGTTCCTTGTAAAATGGATTGAAAAGTGAGAATATATATCGGGCTAATGTCTCAGTGATAACACCTGTGGTAGAAGGATTATTTTCAGCCGTGTCTGCTTCCCGTGTATGTAACCTTTTTGTACAAGAATCATAAAGGGAGAAAAGGCTATTTCTGTTTGCTACGACTATGTATGTACTCGAAGTACTCATATTTTCTACCTTTTTTTTAAGTCACAGAAACACGGGATGCCAGGCAACGGGACAAAAGCCATATTCAGACTATTGAGATGAAAACTTAATAAACTCTGTAAGCTGTCTGTTCCTGATATGGATATAACTGAAGTGTGTGTGTGTGTGGGCGTGCGTCCATGTGTTTGTGTGTGTGTGACTGTGTGTGGTGTGTGCGTGAGTGTGTGTGTGTGTGTGTGTGTGTGCGTACGTGCCTGCGTGAGTGTGTGTGTGTGTGTGTGTGTGTGTGTGTGTCTGTGTGTGTGTGTGTGTCTGTCTGTGTGTGCCTGCCTGTGCGTGTGTGTGTGTGTGTCTGTCTGTCTGTCTGTGTGTACGTGCGTGCATGCCTGTGTGTGTGTGTGTGTGTGTGTGTTCGAGCGCATGTTAGTGACTATAAGTGTTGCTGTCCTGAGGTTACCCTGTGCGGTTGACAGGACGTTAAAATTCAAATACTGATTAGCCGACATAAATGACGTTCACCATAAAACCCCAGTAACTGCAACTGCTGACGACACAAGAATTGAACGCGATCCGAAACAGAGTAGTATTTAATGCCGACACAAAAAGGATGAGGTTAGTATATAGGAGTACTGTAGCGTCAATGGATTAGACCATTTCCAAGACAACTTTAAACAATACTGTCAAACACGCACATACACACACACACACACACACACACACACACACACACACACACACACACACACACACACACACACACACACACACACAACACAGACACGCACACCACTGTCACACACACACACACACACACACACACACACAAAAGGATGAGGTTAGTATATAGGAGTACTGTAGCGTCAATGGATTAGACCATTTCCAAGACAACTTTAACAATACTGTCAAACACGCACATACACACACACACACACACACACACACACACACACACACACACACACACACACACACACACACACACACACACACACAACACAGACACGCACACCACTGTCACACACACACACACACACACACGCACACCACTGTCACACACACACACCACAGTCACACACACACACACACACACACACACACACACACACACACACCACACACACACACACACACACACACACACACACACACACACACACCACAGACATGCACACCACTGTCACACACACACACACACACACACACTAAAGGGAGTACCCTAAATTATTCATGCCTCGTGACATTAGTACAGCAAAAACGGAAACTCTGGTGGAAACCCTGATTACAGCTCCTGGTTCTCGGTCATTTGAACTCCTTACTTATTTATCAGTGGCTGCGTTAAGTCCTTATTTGTTGTCAGGTATTAGTGGAGAGGGAGACAGGCAGGCAGAGACAGACACACAGTAAAAGAAACATTTGGACATGGACCTCAGGACACACACACACACACGCACGCACGCACGCACGCACGCACGCACGCGCGCACGCACGCACGCACGCACGCACACACCGAATGCCGGTCGGATCTTGGAGCCGACGTTTGTACATAGACCTCAGGAGACACGTCTGTTTTAACACGACGTTTGGACAAAGACCTCAGGAAAAGTTATTTGGACAAAGACCTCTGGGAAAAGATATATGGACAAAGACCTCATGGAAAAGACATTTGTACATAGACATCAAGAAACGACGTTTGGACGACACAGAGCTCAGGAAACAACGTTTGGACATAGACCTCAGGAAACGACGGTTGGACATAGACCTCAGGAAACGAAAGCTGGACATAGACCTCAGGAGGTATGTCTGGTGGGACACGACGATGGACAGAAACCTCTGGACAGCCGTCTGCGGAATCTGCCGCCACAGAAGAGGGCATACCAGTTTCCTCGGAAGGCGGAGCCGGCGAAGCAGTAGAGAAGAAAATTAACGGAGTGGTTGATGTACATTAGGGTGTTTACCACGATCCGTACCAGTGTGTACACTGCAACCTGAAACAAAGCATTACTGCAACCTGAAACAAAGCATTACTGACGTGGTGAAGTAAGATGTTGACAGAACGGAGTGTGGCCATTTTTGTACCGTTCACTCGTAAGCAGTGCGGCCTTTTATTATTGTTGATGGGAAATCACCAAGAACAGGACTCCTAAAAATAAGTAATTTTCATATGAAATGATAATAAGAATAATAACACACACACACACACACACACACACACACACACACACACACACACACACACACACACACACACACACACACACACACACACACACACACATACACACACACACTATAACCAGAATGACGACCAGTATAAGTGTCAATCCGTATGAAAACGATATCAGTTCAGACCATGAAACTAGATTGCCCTGATGGTATGGCCAAATACATAACTGTGTTTAACGCCCATTTAACCGCTTAGGTTGTCGTAGGGCGACTCATATGGCATCGCATGCACTGTATACAGGAAACGAATAACGCTTTAAGTTAAGCAAATCAAAATCACTGTTTTCATACAACTCTGTACACTATGATCAGTGTTGTATGACTATTACGTGTTTTGCTTTGTTGTGTGTGTGTGTGTGTGTGTGTGTGTGTGTGTGTGTGTGTGTGTGTGTGTGTGTGTGTGTGTGTGTGTGTGTGTGTGTGTGTGATGTTGCTGCTGCTGCTGCTGCTGCTGCTGTTAGTTTTGTTGTTTTTTGTTTTGTTGTATGTTTTGGTGAGTTTGTTGTTGTTATTGTTGTTGC
>OY757541.1:40029542-40039542 GCA_963584105.1 Alviniconcha strummeri
TCTCTCTCTCTCTCTCTCTCAATAATGAGATACCCCCCTCCCCCTTACCAAGTCCCAAGATTTGCTGATTGAAATCAGACGTGGGCGGTTACCTTTGCTGATGGCCGTACGGAAAACTTGGGCGTTGGCCTTCTTTCGGATAACAGTGACAAAATCGTGACTGACCTCGCCCCGCCACATCACATCATTAAGTGACGCTGCCACAACTTATCGAGGGGCAACTTGTCAGCTTAGTTCATAAACTCCCTGTGTTGCACGTGACACGTGCAGACTGGTACATTTTAGACGCACAAACGGATTCGTGCTGCACGTATAAACGCTGTGACATGCTGATGCACATGTAAGAAGAGGCCCCGGGTCAGCTGCGCCGGAAAGTCACGTCTGTGACCTTAATCCGAAAGTTCAGCTGCATCTACTGTAACTGCGGACGTGAAGACCAGACAGCCGAACATATAGTGCAGAGATGCCTCCTTCTGCAGACAGCAAGAACAAATGTGTGGCGAACAGCAGTCCAGCTACACACCAAACTCTACAACAGCAAAGAGGAACTGGAGAACTGAGACAGCTACATTCATATTGCAGACTGGACTCTCAGTGTAGCGGCGATCGAGAGGAAGAAGAAGAAGATGATGATAATGATGATGATGATGATGATGATGATGATGATGATGAAACAAGCAAGCAAACGGAGTGGTTGCAGAATCAATACACAAAGGAGTTAATTCGGTAGCGTTCGAAATACTTAACACAAGTACAACAACAAAGACCTGAGTTAGCTACGCCTACAGTCAACCAGCCACAGACCGAGACCTCTCAGACCGGTTAGAATGACGTGGCTGATGATTTAGGGCTGAATGTCCTCAGATGTCGGGCTGACATCTTAGGCCGGACAAAGGTAACGTGGCTAAGAAACAAGCCACACATGAATGAAATGTTCGCAGTTCATGCAAATCAACAGCCAGCACTAAAGTTTCGCACCAGCACATGTTTGACGGCGTTAAAAATCAGTAATAACATCTATCTCTTTAATCACATTTTTGATTTAATTTAAAGAGATTATTCATCCCGCTGGGACGAATAAAAGTATACTATTATTGTTATTACGTTAGAACCAAGCTGAGTGTATTAAATGGAGAGAGAGATAAATAATCATAGGGCAGATGGTTGAATCAGTCATGTTCTTGTCAGATATCTTTCTTCCTGATTAATTCAGCTTTTGTTGTTGTTGCTTAGCGTAAATTATTGATCTGTTGAGTTTTCGCGTGCTCTCTGTACAGAACCATCTCAAGACGAAAGAAGACGAGGTGTCAGTAATTGCTGGTGTTTGCGCCAAGTCAGCCGTGGCAGCCATAGCCTTGTCAGGGCCGGCAAATCGCCAGTCATGCAGTCAAAAGCAAAATAAATGTTCGCACACTTTATGACTGAAGAGGAATTGCAAGTTGGGACCTACGTAATGCTCGTCCCAATTAAGCGCTCCGCATAGTTCAGGAGCTGTGTGAGAGTCGAGGTGAACGTCCTGGGCTGTCCGTCCTAACGAGCCTTCTGCACGGTTTCCGTGGACGTAAAGAATTATTGAACCGTGCTTCGGCATTGGTCACAACTTGTCCCTAATATGTCAACTGACATCTGAGGACATTAAGCATCAACTCATCATCATCATCATGCGCCGGCTCCGCCACACACACAGTGTGTGTCACTCACAGGGTCCAGGCTAGATCAAGAGGAGGGAGGTGGTGCTGGACCCCGTAGCCGGTTAGCCCAGAAGAGATCATGAGCAGGGAGGTGGAGCTGGGCTGTGAAAGCTGGACCTTTTTTGCTTCAAGTTGTTACTCAACAGCGGTGCAACGGACATTGTCTTTGTGACTGCAGTTGAAACAGCAATTGCGTAGTACACTAGTTGCTGCGCAATGGCGAGGGGACACCGCCTTAACACTTCCATTGTTCTGGCGGCGGTCCTCGGCCTCCTCGGTCTTCCGTGTTGTGCGCGCGGTCGAGCCTTCACTCTCTCGGGTGCATAGGTACAAACACTCCACCAGAAGTACATCCTGTACCTGGCATGCGTGTAAATACAGGGTACATGACTGAAACTCCACCAGAGGTACATCTCTATGAGGATGCCGTGGAGTTTATGTACCTTGTACTTACACGCATGCCAGGTAGAGGATGTACCTCTGGTGGAGTTTATATACCTTGTATTTACACGCATGCCAGGTGACAGTTACTGTAGGCGACTCAGGCCTTTGTTGTACTTCTGTTACGTATCAAGTTTCGAACGCTAATTAACTCCCTTGTGTCACGTCAATTCCGCAAAAGCAAGACTGAATGCCGGACTAAAGACCAACACCATTGACTACCAGAACAGTAGATGTGAAGGTGATGCGGAGCTCGCCAGTGCAAAGCAACTTGTGTACTTTGAAACTTGTTCCTTCAACAGTTGTGGGGAACAAAGTCTGTTTTTTGACAGCTTAGGGAGTTAGTTGCTTTCAGTTTTAACGGCTGTGGCTGGTCCGAACGGCTTTCAGTAGTTCTCACACTTCTAACTTACCCCAATTACATTGATTTTATCATTATATTTTAAGCAAAAATATCATTAAGCATCGGAAACAGGAGCACAACGCTGCCAAAACAACAACAACGACAAGAAGAACAAGAATTTTTAGACTTATTGAACGCTGTTTTCACCAAGGGAAGCAATTAATTCATGTCAGTGCTAAATGTTCGTGTAGTAGTTGCGTCCCTTATTCTGTGTCACAGTCTCGACGAATCGATTCATTTTTTGTGAGTGCCCCAGTGAGCTGTGCGCACTGAAGATTACGTTCTTAGTCTTTTTATCCTTTTTAACAGTGAATATGCTCGAAGAGTTTGCCGCTTCTTTTCTCAGTTCTGTTATTCATTGAACAGCCACTGACGGGTGACGTAGTTGACAATATAAGAGTAAAATTTCCCATTTTTCTCATCGGCCGTGATAGTCTAGTGGTTAGGACCTCGCGTTGTGGCCGCGATAACCCAGGTTCGAATCCTGGTCACGGCATACTTTTTTTTTCTTTTTTTAACATATTAGGTTTAAATTAACATTTTATACATTGGTATTGAAAGCAATTTTGTTGTCGTTGTGTTATTTTGTTTTGTTTTGTTTTTTTCTTTTCCTTTCTATTACGACTGAACAGCTGCCTGGAAATGAACTGAAACTAACATGCATTTCTTCTTCTTCTTCTTCTTCTTCTTCTTCTTCTTCTTCTTCAAATGTTGCTTTACATCCACAGAGACCGTAAGGACTATTATGTTACGGATCGGGGAGCCATGACGTCCACCTCGACTTTCACTGCTTTCACATTAACTTACACAGCTCCAGAGCTCTGAAAAGGTCCATGACGTCCACCTCCACTTTCACGTTAACTTACACAGCTCCAGAGCTCTGAAAAGGTCCATGACGTCCACCTCCACTTTCACATTAAAACGGCTCCAGAACTCCGAAAAAGCCCATGACGTCCACCTCGACTTTCACACACCGCTGAAAAACGAGGGATTTGCACGGTTTTCACTTCTTCCTTGGTTTCATGTGCTAGTCAGTGTATCCTAATTCCGCCGTGTTGCACGCACAACTCCTTGGCTACCCGAACGAAAGGTAGGTGCTCAAGTCCACTGATACTGACTGACAAGAGCTGAAGTCGGAGATCAAAGAGGACAAGGCGGAAAGTCACGATTATATAGAATCTCTACGGGGTTCTCATGACAGCAACAGTAGGGGAAATATTGATGCTTCAGTGATGGCATTTTAAGTATTTCAAGTCCCTCTATGCGTTACTGGCACAAGTAGGATTCTAAATTATACATAAAATGTATGCAGCATTTTAAACCAAACTCCTCCGTTTGAATTGTTTTCATCTTTTTTATCTGCTTCCTTTTGGTCGGCATTTTTGGTCAGTCTAATAATATCCGTGTATTGGTCGGAGAAAACTAATTCTCTGTGTGTGCGTGCGTGCGTGCGTGCGGCGTGCGTGCGTGTCATGTGCGTGCGTGCGTGTGTGTGTGTGTGTGTGTGTGTGTGTGTGTGTGTGTGTGTGTGTGTGTGTGTGTGTGTGTGTGTGTGTGTGTGTGTGTGCGTGTGTTACTGTGCTTGTGGAACGCTTCATCACCACTGATTGGGATTATTAATAGACTGATAAAATGATTCACTGACTGAAAGTATACACGGCGTAAAATATTTACGCAGATATTAAGACTGTTGGAAGAAAGAAAAAAATCAAATAGAAGAAAACAACCGAACGTAGCAAAACTCATAAACAGTTTAATCAATAATTTATTTATTTTTCAAATTTAATGGAAACTCGTCCCCATATGTTTCAGAAGGGACACAACTCCCACACTTTTGGATCCCACACACGATTATTTCCCCTGCTTTTGCTGTCATGAGAACCCCGTAGAGTTCCAACACGACTAATTGGCGCTGCCTCGTGGGCTACAGCCCTTTGATGTGTGGTCTCTGCGCCCCGCCCCGGGACACAGACCGCGCGGGGGGGCGGGGTGGGGGCGGGGCTGCCGTCACTTCCCATACTCCGCTTTCCGACCGCTTTGACCTTCTGACCCCACTTGCCTCGGCTTTCGAGCAGCTTCCGCGATGGTACAGTGGGTTTGTCGTCGGCAATATGATGCCCTGAATAACTGGGAAAGGCTGACAGTAAGCCCAGCACAAAAGCGACTGAAATTACCAAGCAAGCTGCGCTGTTGACAGGAAGTTAACAACAAATCACTAACTAACCACGGCCTTTCTTCTCCTTTCTTTTCTCCTTCTTTCAGTTTAACTATCAATTTGGGTATTTTTCATCAGGCAGGGAGATGACGCTGTAGGTCTAATCGTCACTATCATGATCATGATCGATTAAATTAATTTACTCTTTGCAGCTAGATACCTTTTCTGGTGGCTCTGTTCTCTATGGCTTCTGTTCTTTTGAATGTCGCGTGTCGTATCGAGTCGTCGCTTGCAATAGTCACGACCGAATCACTGAAGTCGCTAAACTAGACTGGGGGGCGGGGGGGAGGGGGGGCACAGAGAGAGAGAGAGAGAGAGAGAGAGAGAGAGAGAGAGAGAGAGAGAGAGAGAGAGAGAGAGAATACGTCTTATTATATAGTTTTTGTTTTGTTTTTTGCCTAGTTTTATTTTATTCGTTTATTTTTGCGCACCTCATCAGGCGTTGCCAGTTTTGTTTCTAAATCCTCGATCGCACTGAGTGTCTTTCGGCTGATATGGAAATGTATGCTCTCCACCCGGGCAAACACGCAGCATCCAGAGGTGACCCAGTGTAGCTGACGGGACAAACAAATCCAACTAAAACTAAACCAGACAGCCAACATCGTCCTCCTGTCGTCAGCAGCATCTTAAGCTTAGCCTTCAATTACTCTACACCCATCTCAAAAATCAATGCTCATTATGCACTAGTAGGTGGACGTTTCTAGCAAATGAACAAAATATAGTAACTTGACTGATGAACCAGGAATGTCTCATTTTCCACATAGTTTTTAATTGGATTTTAATGTCTTGTCAGCCGCACCGGGTCACCTGAGGACGATGCGGGTACATACATACATACATACATACAGACAGACAGACAGACAGACAGACATACATACATACATACATACATACATACATACATACATACATACATACATACATACATACATACATACATACATGGATAGATAGATAGGGCAAAGAATAATCACGAAGGAGTCAATTTTCAAACTAGGCGATGGATAGATAGATAGAGAGATAGACAGATAGGGCAAAGAATAATCACGAAGGAGTCAATTTTCAAACTAGGCGATGGATAGATAGATAGAGAGATAGACAGATAGGGCAAAGAATAATCACGAAGGAGTCAATTTTCAAACTAGGCGATGGATAGATAGAGCAAAGAATAATCACGAAGTAGTCAATTCTCAAACTAGGCGACAACCTCAGTAGAGCTGCGACCACTAGAGCGTCTTTATAGGCAACGGTCCACGCAGTGGTGTTTTGAGTGACGAAGATGAGAGAGATGTTGGCGGAGTGCAGACTTGTGTTTTGTTCACATCTGAAGCTGGTGGCGTTTGTTCTGGCGGCAGTGAAAGGGCGAGTGCTGAACCATGCTGGCATCCAACGGCTCCTGGCTGGCTGTATTAGCTTCTGCGTCCTCCGACACAATGACAGTGAGTGAGCAGGCCCTCTAGACAGCGGAAAAGGAATGACGGGCAGCCTACTCAGGTTGAGGCAGTGTGTCCTGGGACACCTCAGCTCCACTGAGATGGTGTCTCTTGGGACATGTATCTCAGCTCCAGATGGTGTACGTGTCCTGGGACACCTCAGCTCCAGATGGTGTACATGTCCTGGGACACCTCAGCTCCAGATGGTGTACATTTCCTGGGACACCTCAGCTCCAGACGGTGTCTCCTGAGACACCTCAGCTCCAGACGGTGTCTCCTGGGACACCTCAGCTCCAGACGGTGTGTCCTGGGACACCTCAGCTCCAGATGGTGTGTCCTGGGACACCTATGCTCCAGACAGTGTCTCCTGGGACACCTCAGCTCCAGATGGTGTGTCCTGGGACACCTATGCTCCAGACGATGTGTCCTCGGACACTTCATCTTCAGGCGATGTCTTGTTGGACATATCAGTTCAGGTGGCGTCTTTTTGGATACGTCACCTTGATGTGTAGTCTGCTTGGGCACACAACGTGAGCCGTAATCTCCTTGGACATATGAGCTTCAGACGGTGTCTCCCTGGATACATCGGCCTGACGAGTAGCGGTCTGCTTGGTTCCATCAGCTTGAGACGTAGTTTGTTTGGACACACGAGCTTGAGCTGGTGTCTCCTTGGATATGTCATATTCAGGCAGTGTTTGTTCGGAGACATCAGCTTTAGGTGGTGGTGTACGATATGTATCAAACTATACGAAACTATCTCAGTCTGGGATACATCAGACTACAGTCTTCAAAGGACATGTCAGAAGCATCAAACTACAGAGCTGTCTCCTGTGACACGTCAGAAAACAGAGCTGCCTGTGGTACAGTCAGACCATGGGGATTTAACGGGACTCAACAGACTACTAGACTGGTACACCAGGCTGCGAAGCTGTCTCCTGCGTCAGTATATCGTATGCATCTGCCTCCTGGAACACACTCGACGTACACATAAGACTGAGAAGCTGTCCCTTGGGAATAACAGAACACAGTGTTGTCTCCTGGAAAACAGACCACAAAACTGTCTCCTGGGACACATCAGAACACCGAGCTATCTCCTGGGACACATCAGACCACAAAACTGTCCGCTGGGTCACACAAGACCACAAAGTTGTCTCCTGGAAAACATAAGACTGCTAGGAGTTGTCTCCTGGGACACAACAGACCACAGGATTGTCTCCTGGGACACATCAGACCACATGGAACAAATCAGACCACAAAGCTGTCTCCTGGGACACATCAGGCAACAGGGTTGCCTCCTCGGACACATCAGATCACAGAACAGTTTTCTGGGACACACCGGACCACGGAGCTGTCTCATGAAGCACATCAGAACGCATAGTTGTCTCCTGGGACACATTAGACTTCTAAAAGCTATCTCGTGGGATACATCAGACTATAGGGTTTCTCCTGGAACACACTAGCCACATCAGACTACGGAGCTGTTTTACTGGACACTGCAAACTGCAGGTTCCCTGGGGCACATGGCTCTATCGTGCTTTCTCTTGGGACACGTCAGGCTACAAAGCTGTTTCCTGGTATGCATCAGACAAAGGAACTGTTTCATGAAACATATATCAGACTAGATAGTTGCCCCTGGACTATTTCAGACTACAGAGCTGTCTCTGGAACAATCAGACCATGGAGCTGTTTCGTGAAACGCACCAAGCTCTATCCTAATAAACTTTTACATATTCACATTGAACTCCTACTCAAGAAAGCGTGCTGTACGCGAAGAGAATTGGTTCCTAATATATATAATGACGTTGATTCCAACTTTGTTGTTGCGATAGCTCAGCAGTATAACTGAGCGAGACTGAATGAAGTGAAATAGGAAAAATAACTTTTCACGCTTCGCGTCGTCAGCAGGAATGCAAGTAACTTGTTTGTAACCCAATACCTTTCTGCAGAAGAGATGCCAACGGGCCCTTTACAGACCTATAAATTAAATGTCAAAAATTCTCAGACAAAATGTGCCCAGACCTTCCACTCAAAGCCGAATGAAGTGCTGTCTGCTGACCTGGCGGGTCATATGCATAAACTAATGTGTTCACGCGACGGGCCAATCACGAAGATAGTTTGCCTGCCCTAAATGCTTCCGGCGGGGTTCGTGTTATGAAAGCACATCAAAATCTGCGCTCCGTGTTTTAGTTCGCAGAATGCTCGTGAAGAGTATGAGAAAGGAATGTGTAGCCCAAGGAACGCAAGTATGCACTAGTTAAGACAAGGTTTCAAACTGCATATACTTCTCTGTCTAAGAGACAATCAGAGTGAGCCGGTTTGGCCTGGCGGTATGGTGTTAGGCTGGTAAGCTGAAGGACCTCTGTTCGATACCGCTTCGGCTCTCCTTTCTCTTCAAAAAGGTTGTGGTTTGCGGACACTGTCTTGTGACCTTGTCCATCACTTCCTACTAAAACATTAAAATGGCTCGTATCACTGCCCATCTTAATGCTGGAACCATTCTGGTGGTGACAGTGTAGTGATAGGTATATTATCTCCCTCTTCCCCCAGCTCCATACCCCCTTCCCCCCTTCTCCCCGTCCCTAATAAGCCTTATGGTTTCTGTGGACGTTAAGCACCATGTTTATTTACTTACTGACAGTCAGACTACGGAGCTGTTGTATGGGACGCATCCAACTACAAATCTGTTGTTGCGACAATCAAACCAGCTGTTTCAAGCGACGCATCCGACTACAGAGCTGTCTCCGGGACAATCAGACTACAGAGTTGTTTCCTGGGACAATAAGACTACAGAGTTGTTTCCTGGGACAATCAGACTATAGAGCTGTCTCCGGGACAATCAGACTACAGAGCTGTTTCCTGGGATACCTCCACAACAGAGCTAGCTGCCTCTGGAACAACCAGACTACAGAGCTATACTTTGTGCGACATGTTCGACCACAGAGTTGTCTGTTACAATTAGACTACCGAACTGTCTGTGCCGGCACAATAAACAGAGATGCCTCTAGTACAATCAGATTACTCCGCTGTTGCGTGGGACACACCAGCGGAGATAACTATATATTATGGGCCTGTAATATACCTACCACATCGCACATAAGTACCGAACATAACTAAGTCGTTTAGGTTTTCCGACGGCTGTCTCAAAGTCGACGCGTTTTACTGCGTTGCATCATCACACTATCGATGAAAAGAGAGTGCCAGAAGAAATATAAGACAAAATAATAATGACTGGCAGCGCCTGCGTACGCACATAATTATAGGTAGTACTAAAACTGGTCAGATTGTTGCTGGTGTGGGAACATTTTGTTGTTGTTGTTGTTGTTGTTATTGTGTTGATGTTGTTGCTGGTGGGTTTGTTTCTTCTTCTTTTTCTTCTTCTTTTGTTGTTGTTGTTTGTTTGTTTTGTTTGTTGTTGTGTGTTCTTCTGTTTGTTTTGTTTGTTGTTGTTGTTTGTGTGTGTGCGTGTGCGTGTGTGCGTGTGTGTGTGTGTGTGTGTGTGTGTGTGTGTGTGTGTGTGTGTGTGTGTTCTTGTTCTTGTTCTTGTTCTTGTTGTTTTGCCATTTTTTCAAAGCCACAAAACAATAGTTAAACACCAGGTAAACGGCGAGAAATGAAAACATTGTACTTATGCTGTTGTGGACACTCCAGGCATTCAACACACCTCAACTGCAACCGGATAAACACAATATTTTAATTTATCACCATTTACCTGGTGTTTTGGCGCACATGTTTATATTGTCGTATTACATTAGTGTTCTTTTTAACTGTTTATGTGTTTGGATATTATTTAAAAACTCTAGCGGTCATCCTTCTTTCA
>OY757541.1:40042042-40049542 GCA_963584105.1 Alviniconcha strummeri
TGATGAACTGATAGTGTAGGTGGACAGATGCGCAGAAATAAGCAGTGCCCGTACATGGCATAACCAGTTATGGCAGAGCTTGGAGGAAGGGTGCCGGAAGGCGAGGCCTGGAGTGTGGATCTATCGCAAACTCCGGGCATTGGTCTACGACTTCCTTCCTCCAACCACTGCCGTAACTGATTGCGAAATAAGTCTCGAAAAAACTGTCAGCTAAGCAGCAACCAAATGGCAGAAAGTTTGTAACAGACGATGCTCAAATGGCAGCAATTTGAGTTTGAAACAGACAACTCAAATTATATCAGGAGTTTCCTTCGTAGCCGCCCACGTTGCTTATGCGATCACAAATGAAACCGAAATCGTTTGAATCGAGACGGAACTTTTATCATCTGGGGCATTCGCGCCTTATGCTTACATGCGTATTTGGACGCTATGCTGCTTCCACAGTATTATTAGTATCCAAACCTTTTGGAGGGCGCTGACAGCGTCAGAGGCCAGATGCGTGGAGTTAAACTCGCGTACCCCTTCAGGTGCGTAACCAGTTCTGGCCGAGTTTGGAGGAAGATGCTGGAAAGCGATGCCCGGAGTGTGTGTGTGTGTGTGTGTGTGTGTGTGTGTGTGTGTGTGTGTGTGTGTGTGTGTGTGTGTATGTGTGTGTGTGTGTGTGTGTGTGTGTGTGGGTGTGTGTGTGTGTGTGTGTGTTGCTTTCACAGTCTTGGTATCCAAACATTCTGGAGAGCGCTGACAGCATCGGTCTTCTTTCAGGGTGCTTTACGGCCACAGAAACCATCAGGCTTATTGGGTACGGGGAGCCCAGGACGGCCACCTCCACTTTCACACAGCTCCTGAGCTCTCTACAGCATCGGTGGACAGATGCGCAAAAATAATTGCGCCCTTTAAGTGGTGGCGTAACTATAATTATGGCAGAGTTGGGAGGAAGGGTGCCGGAAAGCGATTGTCGACTGGGACTGGGACTGTCAACGGACCGCCGCCGCATTAACTCTTTACTCACCACTGCACCACAGAAGCCCGTGTGTAGCTTCAAAAGTCTCTTTTTGCTACTGACAGGAAACTATTAGGCAGCGGGCGGCAGCTTAGAGACTAATTTTGCCGGGCCACGTTGGGCCAGGAGCAGCTTGTTTCGAGCCGACCCTGAGAGGCCCAGTCGACAGTCTGTTTGCATCGCCACCACTTCAAAGGACGCCGCACGTGACATCAAAAGAGCCGACTCTTCTTTACTGCGTAATGCGCGCACGAGCTCATACACTGAGCGAGCCGCAGCGGCACAGACTGCGCTGCGTTGGACTGTTGTGTCAGTGTGTGCGAGTGCGTGTGCGGTGGGCGAAGAAAGAGGAAGGGAATGGTGTGTGTGTGTTTGTGTGGTGGGGAAGAATGAGGATGGGAATGGTATATATATATGTGTGTGTTTGGGGGGGGGGGGTATATAGTGTAATTTATGTGCTCTCTCTCTCTCTCTCTCTCTCTCTCTCTCTCTCTCTCTCTCTCTCTCTCTCTCTCTCTCTCTCTCACACACACACACACACACACACACACACACACACACACACACACACACACACACACACACACGTGCACACACATACACCCCTCCCTCTCTCTCTCCCTCTCTCTCTCTCTCTCTCTCTCACACACACACACACACACACACACACACACACACACACACACACACACACACATACACCTCTCTCTCTCTCTCTCTCTCTCTCTCTCTCTCTCTCTCTCTCTCTCTCTCTCTCTCTCTCTCACCACACACACACACACACACACACACGCACGCACACACACACACACACACACACACACACACACACACACACACACACACACTGATAGTGATGATGATGTCACACGGTGACATCTTTCAAACGCTAATTAACTCCTTTTGTTGGTTTAGCTGATGAAGAGACTAACGTCAGCCGCAGTCACCACCAGCATCTCCAACACTGACAATCATGCTAAACAGATCACAGAATGAAGAACCTCCTAAACATGGCAAGCATTAGTTGCATAGGAACTAAGTTGTTCATTCAGTCAGTCAGTCGGTCTTTCTGCAATTTTCTAACATGAGCGCACTACGAAAATTGCCCAGAAGGAGTAGATTGGTAATTATTGGATTTGAACACCCTGCCCGCTACTACGCAGGTCATAATTTTATGGCGAGTCCACGACAAAGGCTGGTTCCCCAGGTGTCAATAAATATTAACAACAACAAAAAAAAAATGGCCACTTAATTTCGTCTCCATCAACCAGTAAAAAGCAGGTGCAGTGGTGCAATGAAAGGTGCGAAGGTGCAGTGAAAGGTGCGAAGGTGCAATGAAAGTTAATTTTCTCTCTGTGGCACACAGACAGTTACACACAGCACTGAAAGCAGATGTCATAGGAGCGGAAACTATACTGTACGCAGGTGCGTCCACGCATCTTTCAGCCCGGAAATCTTACAGGCTTGGGCAGTGAAGGGGTTAATAGTGTTTCTGTTGCTCACGTAAAGTAACTATGTGGTAACCAGTTTTTGTCTCCTTGGGTTCCAAAAGTGTACACGTACCAGTTATAATTTCTATTCACAACTTTCCTGACCAGTGAGTCTGAATAAAGAATGGCGTTGGGTTGCAGGAGGCTTCCGGTTTTATGAGCGATACATCCGGAAAAATAGTCACGCGAGAAAGCTTGAACCAACTCAGTGCAGTACCGTTTAAATTCAACAGCGAAGGCCAGACATGGCGTGCATTTTTGCTGACGTTTCAGCAATTGACTCGGAGAAAACATTCCATGCTTTCTACTCAGTTCATTCGTCTCGTCAAATCGTGGTTAGGCCTAGCCATGCTCTCTTTCTTCCTTTCAGCCAACAAAGAAAATCTGTAAAAGGCATTTTTGTTTCTTTCTTTCTTTGTTATTATGCTCGGACTTCGAAAAACAACGTTCTACGCGTACAGCAGTATCCCTCTGCGTTCACGCTTACGCAGATATTTGTCGTCTGCATTGGATTTCTTAACCAATGTCCTGTGTGTGTGTGTGTGTGTGTGTGTGTGTGTGTGTGTGTGTGTGTGTGTGTGTGTGTGTGTGTGTGTGTGTGTGTGCGCGCGCGCGCGGGCGTGCGTGCGTGCGTGCGTGCGTGCGTGCGTGCGTGCGTGTGTGTGTGTGTGTGTGTGTGTGTGTGTGTGTGTGTGTGTGTGTGTGTGTGTGTGTGTGTGTGTGTGTGTGTTAGTTTCTTTCTTCTTCTTTTTTTGAGGTCAGGTCTCCTCAGCTTTGTTTTGGATTTGCCTCAAAGTATTTGTTGAGAATGGTCCATGCCATCCGTGTTGTAGGTCTCCCCTTTCTCCTGTGTCCCCCCACTCCCCCACCCCCAACCCCCAATTTTGGCCCAACCCACCAGCCTTTGCTCCCCAACTCCCGGTTTAAATCCCCCATCCCTTTTTAACCCAAACCCTGCCCACCGTTTTTATGCTGAACCCTATACTATCCATAGTTCTAAGGAAGAGTGCTAGGGTTCCTTTTCCCGTTATGCCCGAAGAGTTACTGAATGACTTGGGTTGACTGCTTCTTGACGTTTAAATCCCAGTCAACCGCGACCGTCATGCTGATTAATCAGGGCGACTGAAAGCCAATTTATCAATTCACAAGTGAAAGTCTGATTCACTGTTCATGTCACATGTCAATTTTGCTTGAAGGAGGTGGAGGAAAATGCAGTTGAAAGAGCTGGGAAAGAGAAATTAAGAAGACGAATTTCCTCGCGGAAGGTGAATCATGCTAGCCTATATTATGAGCTACCCAAGGCTAAATTGAGTGTGTTTGCTTTTTATGGCTTCTTTCTTAACAAATGGGACATTAATTTCTGCATCCACGTACACAACTGCGGGAAGGGCGGAATGGGTGGGGGCTTTAGGTTTTGCACAGTACTGTGCAAAAGTGAGGCTGATGACTGCATAATTATCACATAAAAACAATGTGCAAAAGTGAGGCTGATGACTGCATAATTATCACATAAAAACAATGTGCAAAAGTAAGGCTGATGACTGCATAATTATCACATAAAAACAGTCAGCCTTACGCTGCAGACTCTTCGGTCGGTACCACGTCAGAGAAACCGACGTAAAACCAGAGAGACGAGACAAGACTGCAGACTCCTCTTCAACATCGGTACCACGTCACTGAAACCGACGTAAAACCAGGAAGAGAAAGGACTGCAGACTCCTCCTTAATTAACATCGGTACAACGTCAGTGAAACCGACGTTAAACCAAAAAGAAGCGACAAAACTGCCGACTCTGCCTGTCGGTACAACGTTAATGAAACCCACGTTAAAACAGTAAGACGAGACCAGACTGCAAACTCCTCCTCAACATCGGTACGTCACTGAAACCGACGTTAAACCAGGGAGACGAGACCAGACTGCAGACTGTCTGTCGGTATCACGTCACTGAAACCGACGTAAAACCAGACTCGGTCTGTCAGTACCACGTCAGTGAAACCCACATTAAACCAGGAAGACGAGACCAGACTGCAGATTCCTCCTCAACATCGGTACGTAACTGAAACCGACCTAAAACCAGACTCTGTCTGTCGGTACCACGTCACTGAAACCTACGTAAAACCAGACCTTGTCTGTCGGTACAACGTCACTGAAACTGACGTAAAACCAGACCTTGTCTGTCGGTACCACGTCACTGAAACCGACGTAAAACCAGACCTTGTCTGTCGTTACCACGTCACTGAAACCGACGTAAAAACAGACTCTGTCTGTCGGTAACACGTCACTGAAACCGACGTAAAACCAGACTCTGTCTGTCGGTAACACGTCACTGAAACCGACGTAAAACCAGGAAGAGGAGACCAGACTGCAGACTCCTCCTCAACAATCACTGCAGACGGCTGTTTGTGCAAGGTCTCATTAACCCTCGCTGCCAGTTTCGCAACAACTACTCAGGTTTCACGAAGACTTATTACAGGAGGGAGTTGTCATCGGCTCTCCCCCGTGAGAATGATTAGCAGTAATCTGCAGCTTGCTACTCGAGCCGAGGCTTCAAAGAGGGCGGTGTGTTTGTAGGAAAAGAGGAAAGATCACACGAGGGTCTCACCTGGAAACAACACAGACATGTGGGTTCAGGGGCTCAGGCGGGATTAGAGAACGTGGCCGCCATTTGCTAAAATTAGCGCAGTAACGAATCAAAAGGGGGAGCCAAATGTGACACTCACGGAGAAGACAGCTATGAATAAACAGCTACATGTGGTGTAATAACCACCGTTCCTGCCCCCCACACCCACGAAACTATTTGCACCCCATCTCACACGCTAACCGTTTCCAGCAACACTAAGTGTGGTGGACGGTATTAGTATTCATGGAAAATATACGTCTTTCTTGACTGTGTATACCCTCGTTTATTTCCCAACGCAAAATGAAACGTACCACACGTCCCTAATAAACTTTATGGTTACTGTGGACGTTAAGCACCATGTTTACGTTACGAAATGTACCATCTCCCTGCAAGCCGGTTTGGCCTAGCAGTAAGGCGTTGGTTCGTAAGCAGAGGGACCTGGATTCGATTCCGCTTCGGCTCTCCTTTCTCTTCAAAAGGTGTGGTTTGTGGACACTGTCTTGTGACTTTGTCTCTCACAGTTAATGAAACATTAAAATGGCTCTAATCTCCCTTTTCTCCCTGTGGACACAGTTGCTGTCTATGTGAACGTGCCTTTGACGCTAGTAAGCCGTTGCAACCGATCGACCAAAACAATAATTACTAATTATGTGTGATATTTACTAATTACGTAGAGATAATTAGTAATGATGTTAATATAAGTGCTAATGATGTGCTTTTGACGCAAGTATGCTGTTAAATGTGTCAGTCAAAAGCACATAATTAGTAAGAATATGCACATAATTGTGATTACTGACGCATGTAAGCCGTTAAACATAATTACTAATCATGTGGTGATATTTATTAATTACCTAGCGATAGTTAGTAATTATGCTGATGTAATTACTAATTATGTGTTTTGTGGCAGGCATGCCGTTAAATATGTGAGTCAAAAGCACATAATTAGTAAGCAGTATAATATTATGCACATAATTGTAATTCTGTGCACATAATTACCAGTTATGTCTTTTGACGCTAGTAAGCTCGCCATAACAATGCCTCCCTCGGCCTGCTGTTCGCTGCCTTCCCACACCTGTAAAGAAAAGACAGGTTAAAAACGGCGGCGCGAGCGGCGTCCTTTGATGTAGGGCCAGGTAACGGGGTATGCGCACAGTTGTTTGCACTGCAGCGCCCGAACACCACAAAGTGCCCAGAGACAAAAGGGTTCGGGGTTTGACCCCTCCAGACCTCAAACATACCGGGTTACACGTTGCAAGGGTATTTGATAGCCCGGCATTTATCGCTGCATTCCATTTGCATACATTTTCAGCCTGGCCATCTCCGCCTCGGATGCCAGCGGTCCGTCTCGCAGTGCACCCACAGTGTGAACAGACATGCGGCGGGCTGACGTTAGTAAGTAAGTCAACATGGTGCTTAACGTCCACAGAAACCACAAGGCTTATTAGGGACGTGGAGAATGGGGGGAAGGGGGTATGGAGGTGTGGGAAGAGGGAGAGTATATACCTATCGTTACACTGTCACCACCAGAATAACTTCTGCATTAAGGTGGGCAGCGATGAAAGCCATTTTAATGTTTCATAATTGTGAGGGACAAAGTCACAAGACAGTGTCCACAGACCAGCCGAAGCAGATTCGAACCGAGGTCCCTCTGCTTACCAGCCTACCGCCTTACCGCTAGGCCAAACCGGTTCACACGGGCTGACGACTCGGGACTAACGCTGTATACCGGCTTAGGACATCCTTCCTCCAGCACTATACCATAACTGTAATAGTAATAATAATAATAGATACTTCTTTTCAAGCGCTGTTCTGTAACCCTCACTTAAGCTGACTGCGGTGTACAAACAACTCATGACAAAAGCCACATTTCGTTTCAACACATAAAACTTTAAGAATACTAATCGACCGTGAAAATATCACATAGCAAACAATAACACACACACACACACGCGCACACACACACACACACACACACACACACACACACACACACACACACACACACACACACGCACGACACACACACACACACACACACACACACACACACACACACACACACACACACACACACACACACACACACACACACACGTCGGACTCACCTCTCGCCAACTCAGCTACGCATTACAATTACTACCTTACCAATACTCTCAAAAACTCGCTGCCTTTGAGTCTCTCTTCTCCTCCTCCGCCCCCCCCCCCCCCCCCCCCCACCTTCTCTTGCCTGGTTCTCTCATGCTTCCCCCCCACCCCCACCCCCACCCCGTCCCCCCTCCCTCTCTCTATCCATCAGCTGGTTACGCCAGTGGATTCAGAGAACTATCAGTTGAATGACAGTTTTTCGTTGGTGTTTAAATGGCAGTAAGTTTGTAATCACACACACAATC
>OY757541.1:40054542-40068081 GCA_963584105.1 Alviniconcha strummeri
TAAGACTCCCCGCACGGACAGCGCGTGCGGTGCGCGTGTGAGCTACCGAGGGACGGGCAAGGTGCCCCGCCCACTCATGATACCTGTCTCAGTCAGTCTCGTTCGCCGGCAATTACTCAGCTTCATCCTATTCCCATCTTCAATCAACGCTGGTTGTCGGCTCAGTGACTGACTGACTGACTTATGTACTGCATGACATTGCAGTGAATACTCGTCGAGGGCCGTTTCATCGGGCGCGTGAGAACCTGCCTGCACTGGAAGTAACTTACTGTGGAGAGAGAATTGGATTTTTAGTGTGTGTATTTGTGCATCATATACGGTGCGAGCAGTGTTAGTGCTGGCGTGAAGTACACCGAATGCGATGACAGCGTGCACCGTCCTCCCACAGTACCAGGGAATAACCCACCCGTTGTCACAGGTGAGTGAAGTTAGTGTAGTCAGTGATAGTCACAAGTGAGTGATGTTTGTATAGTGATAGTCACAGGTGAGTGAAGTTAGTGCAGTGATATTCACAGGTGACTAGTGAAGGTAGTATAGTGATAGTCACAGGTGAGTGAAGTTAGTATAGTGATAGTCACAGGTGAGTGAAGTTAGTATAGTGATAGTCACAGGTGAGTGAAGTTAGTGCAGTGATACTCACAGGTGACTAGTGAAGTTAGAATAGTGATAGTCACAGGTGAGTCACCCTCTAGTCACGAGGGAGTGAAGTTAGTATAATGATAGTCCAACCCTTTAGTCACGGATAAGTGGAGTTAGTATAGTGACAGCCCTACCCTTCAGTCACGGGCCACCTTTTAGTCAGTCACGGGTGAGTGAGGTTAGTATAGTGATAGCCTTACTCTTTAGTCATGGGTGAGTGAAGTTAGCATGGGGATATCCGCACCCCGAGTTTAGTCATGGCTGAATGAAGTTAGTAGAGGAATAGCCCTGCCCTTTAGTCACAGGAGAGACAGTGAAGTTATTACAGGGATAGTCAGTCCCATTATTTGTGGTGAGTGAAGTTAGTACAGGGATAGCCCCACTTCTCGTCACAGTTGGTTGAGGGCAGTACCAGAGGACATTTAACTCTTTAACACGTGAGTGAAGTCAGGACAGTCAAGCCGCCCAGTATATCCCAGTGTATATCACAGGTGAGTGGATAGCCCAGTGTCATACAGGTGCATGGATGCCCAGTGTTTATCACAGGTGAGTGGATAGCCCAGTGTTCATTACAGGTGAGTGGATAGCCCAGTGTTATCACAGGTGAGTGGATAGCCCAGTGTTCATTACAGGTGAGTGGATAGCCCAGTGTTATCACAGGTGAGTGGATAGCCCAGTGTTCATTACAGGTGAGTGGATAGCCCAGTGTTCATAAGAGGTGAGTGAAGCCAGTCGGCCTGAGCAGGCGATCTTTGTCGAGGTGAACGAAGTCAGTACGTGGCGACAGCCCACTCTTAATCACAAGTGAGTGAAGTCAATACCTGTACCAGGCGATAGCCCACCCTTCGTCACAGGTAAGTGAAGCCTGAACACAGCGGACCGTCCGGTAACAGGCGACAGCCCACTTTTTGTCACAGTTGATTGAAGTCAGTAACAGGCAATAGTCTAATCTTTGGCATGGTGAGTGAAAGCAGTACCAGGCCATTAATAGCCCACCCGGCTTCGTCACAGGTGAATGAAATAATGGCCAGAGGATAGCCCACTGGTTTTAACGTAGGTGAGTCGGTGAAGTCAAAACAAGATGATATAGAGCCCACCCAGATTTCGTCACAGGTGAATGAATCAGGGCCAGAGGATAGCCCACCGGTTTCGTCAGTCGCAGGTGAGCGAAGTCAAAACCAGATGATATATATATATGTATCCCACCGAGATTAGTCGTCACAGGTGAATGAAGTCGGCGTACCCACCAGTTTCGTCAGTCGCAGGTGAGTGAAGTCAGAACTGGATGATATATAGCCCACTCAGGTTTTGTCATAGGTGTATGAAGTCAGTACCGGAGCCGGATAATCGGTTTCGTGACAGGTGCTTCAGCGAAGTCAATAATACCAATAGGTGCCTACTAACAGCAGCCTGCCGTACTAAATAACAGGAGCCTACCTGCAAGGAGAGCGGGGCAGCCAGTTTGGCCTAGCGGTAAGAGGGACCTCGGTTCGAATCCGCTTAGTCGGCTCTCCTTTCTCTTTAAAAGTTGTGGTCTGTGGATACTGTCTTGTGACTTTGTCCCTCGCAATTAATGAAACATTAAATTTAAAATGGATCTCATCGCTGCCCACATTAATGCAGAAGTCATTCTGGTGGTGACATTGTGGCGATAGGTATATAACCTCCCTGTCCCCTCACCTCCATACCCCCTTCCCCCCTTCTCCCGTCCCTAATAAGCCTTATGGTTTCTGTGGACGTTAAGCACCATGTTTACGTAGGGGAGCGGTTAGAGCGCCGGACCCGTGGTCCAAAGGTCGCGGGTTCGAGTCCCCACAGGAGCGGCGAGATATTTTTTTCTCCAGGATCAACTTTCTGTGCTGACTTTTATTTCGGTATCCGATGCACGCCCGTGTTACAGCAGTAGCACGTGAAAATCCCGGTCAGTCTGCCAAAAGTGCAGGTGGCAGATTACAGCTAAACACACATGCATGAAGTATCTCTGACCGTAGACAGTACACCGAAATCATCGTGAAAGCCACCCAACCGAGCTCGTACAACGTAAGCAAGGCGACCAGCTGCATAACATTATTGAATATTTATCACGAGTTGTCTTACACTGCTGAACACACACACACACACACACACACACACACACACACACACACACACACACACTATGACACACGAACAGTGAATCATACACTGAACCTTTTCTTGTGATTTCATAAATTGGTATTCAGTCACTGCAAGTGCAAGGCATTGATTGCTATCGGTTTTTCAGACCACTGTGCGTGAAGTTCATTACTAGCTATTGGATAATGTGTGTGTGTGTGTGTGTGTGTGTGTGTGTGTGTGTGTGTGTGTGTGTGTGTGTGTGTGTTCATTCTGGTATCACTATCAGTTACTGACTTTAATTGATCAATAGTAGTTTGGCGCCAAGTCCTTTGAAATTAAACTGCATATGCCTTACCAGTGCGAAACTAAATTTACCACACACGAGAAACGCGTGTAATTTAGGTCTGTTCTGCTCACTACACACCTTTTTTTCTTTTTTTCTTTTTCTTTTTAACTGAAGCGGTTAGAGAAGAGGAATTGGTAAAAATGAAGTTGAATGGCCGGGAAAGCAAAGTTTAGAGAGAGCAGAATTCCTTCCAGTGGTCGAAGCAGGCAAAGTTACATTCTGATATATTCCGAGTTGACCAGAACGTGGACTGACTTTGATTGTTCTGCATGTTCAGCAGAAGGGACGTTAGTTCAGCAAGTTCTGCGTCCGCTGTTCCCCATCCCGGTGGGGTGGGGGGGGGGGGAGAAGGCTGGAATGGGAGTGGGGGAGGGCGGGGGGTAATGCCGGTATACTTACAGGATTTGGAACATGTATCCATTGATAATCCATAATTACCCTGAATTTTTTGCTGGTCAAAGCAATTATATAATCTTTCACGTCCTACTCCATTGTTTGTCTAGGTTTGTCGTGGAAAATTCTAAGTTTTTTGTTTTTGTTTTTTTTGTGTAATTTGCCAATTTCACTGTTTTAAATATTACACATGGTTTAATTATCGACTGCTGATTGACTGGTTCATTTATTGTTCTTTCATCGATTATTTGCTTTATTCAGACATTTATAATTTTTTGCCTTCACCAGTCAACATAAACTTGTCGTGATTAGTAATACTATATAGTGGTTATAGTAGTAATATTATATGATTTGTACATGTATGCATGAGTATATTGCTTCTCATGCGCTGTGTGCATATGAAAGATACAATCTAACTTACAATTTGTGCACCTTAAAATATCGAACACGCGAGTAACCAGATCGGTCTACATTTTTTTTTTTTTTTTAAATGTACCGGCAAATTATGTGCTTAAAATGAGAGAGGCGCATATAATACAAATTACTTCAGAATGACCCGAATTCCTAGAAGAAGAAAAAAATGAATTCCTCTGATTTCCCAAATAACAATACAGGAAGAGAAAAGAGAAGAAAGAAGAAAAAATCGGCAATCGGCGGGCTCCCGCTTGTAACATGAGCCTATATCATACAGTCGTGTTATATTTTCCGACCACTAAATCGGTAAGTGGTCATCATTAACTCATGTTTTCCCAAGTGCTACTAAGTGGTTAATGTCATAACTTGATAAACTGATCCATTGTTATGGGTTCCTACAACTATGTGTGTGTATACGTCTAGTCTTGCACACAGTTATGTTTGAACCCGTGTTGGTGTATGCATTATGTATTAGCTGTTTGTCAGATTGATAACAGTCGCTGTCTCGATGTACGCTATGTATGTTATGTTTGTCATTCATCACTCTGAGCCACAAGGTAGGCGTTTTAGAAAAGTCCATTATTATTGTATTATTTTCCTTCCTTGTTCTTTCCTTCTTTCTTTCTATTCGTTCTTCTTTCTTTCTTTCTTCATCATTCTGTTGATCCATTGAGTATCGCCAGTTCTCTATCCATGCGTCCCTTTGACTTATTTCAATATTTGCGTATTCATTCATTAATTACTGGTTTACGTATAGCAGTATTATTACCCGTTTAATATTATACACATCTCTTATTTACTTATCTTTGTTTATTGTTGGTATTGTAATGATTACATGATCCAGTAAAAAATAAAAAATAAAAATAAATCGGGTATTCTTCTCTGGGGCAGTTAGGTTCTTTTACTCGAAGTTCGTGAAATGACTCAAGCAACAGTTAAATGATAGTTTAGTTCTTTTACTGGAAGTTCGTGAAGTGACACAAGCAACAGTTAAATGATAGTCTAATGATACTAAATCAAATGATAATAAGCCATCGTCACTGGTAGCCCAGTCGCTAGTTCATTTGTTAGACTTGTTCAACGCCGAGCTGTCAGTCCGGAGAGGTACTGACGGGAACCGGGATTGCAGCCGGAAGTGGGATGGGAAACTCGACTTAACGCTACACTGTCGCCACCACAGTGGTTCTACAAACATATGTTTTTCTAAGCACAAGGTCAAAACGCCGCAATTCTCAAACCGTTTGGCAAAGTCTGATTCACTGTTATGACCCACGCCACTTTAAATTATGGTTGACGATTTAGAAAGAATGAAGTTGGATGAAATAAGGTCGAAAATTAACACGGCAAAATTTATGGCAGCAGGTCAAGCATGAGAGGCTATATTCTGACTTACTACAGTCTCAAAAGAGGAAACCTTTGGTGGCGCTGATATCTCAGCAGTGGGAACCTTTATTCTGCGTCCTGCAGCAGTCCCCGTCCCCATCAGGTCCCTACCCCCCCCCCCCCCCAACCCCCTTCCCCTGCCCTTTCCCTTTCCAGCCCCCCCCCCCCCCTCATCCCCAACCACCAACTTCACCCGGCCTCTGTGCGGGGGGTTTATTTACCGATTCTTCACGGTTTTGTTGACTTGATTTCTTCCCAACCCTTTGACATGTTTTATGGTGTTGTGGTTGTTCTGCTTCACTTACTGTACTCATAACAATTTCATGCAACATCAAGTTGGAAATGACCTGACTGCCTTTCTCCACACAATCTCGTTGTTTCTCTACGTTTTGTTTCTCGGCAGGCTTTTAGACTGGTTCACATTCTTTCGTACAAATAATTAAAAACAGAGACTGAATAAAAAGACATACTCTGAACAAGTATCGACAGAGCGGTTAAAATAGATAAAGGATTGATGTATGCTTTGATGGATGCATGCAAATTAACCGAATGAGAAAAGGAAAACAAAATCTAGAATTTTCGTGACATGCAGGTAAAATACTATGTATAAAAACGTTTTGTAGTATAATTATAGCCTAAGATGTGATAGATTTCGAAGTCAGTGTCAAAGAAAACAACAAAAACTAGCAAGTATATATATATATTGTGTGTGTGTGTGTGTGTGTGTGTGTGTGTGTGTGTGTGTGTGTGTGTGTGTGTGTGTGTGTGTGTCACTAGTAGTTGTGGTAGTAGTACTAGCAAACTCACACTCCGAGTTTCACAATATCGCAGACGAATAAAAACATTTGTCTGCCGCCTTGACCCCTACGCACGCAACCGCGCGCACGCACAAGTACCTCAGGCAAGAATAAACAGATAGATACAAGTGTGTGCGTACGTGAAAGGAAAAAAATGCGGCTGTCAGCCATATAAGATTCATCAAAGGCGAGCCGGGGAGAGTTACACAAGTTCTGTTTGACGCGTTACGACTGTGTCGAACGCTTGCTGCATGCCGGACCAGAGATCGGGACGTCGCGAACGAATTAGCGGGCAATTGAGATACACACTATAGGCAGTGCGAACAGGAAATGTTTGGCGGCTAGGCAGCCTCCTTTGGAGGAAAACAAAGTGTCGCGAAAAGACTAAGTAATGAGAAACGTGGTGGTGGACCCGAGCCGGAATGAACACCTGCTGCCATGCTGCTAAAACCTGGACTTTGAGACTTGCATACTTCCCTCTAACTGCACCATGGAGCTTCGACATCCTTTAACGTTTTACGACTAAAATGTGCAGCCTCCCACCTACCCCCCTTGTAGTGAATATTGCTGCTGAGTTTGGAAGTTGGGATTTGCGTCTGAAGTGTTGTTTGTGTGATTTCTCTTCCTCCTCCTCCTCCTCCTCTTCTTCTTCTCATTAACACGTGTACAAAACCGCAATGAAATTTTTTTTTCTTTTGGGCAAAAAGGCAGTTCTACTGACCAAATACACTTCATCAAAGATAGGTGAAATCAGGTCTTTGGTATTTACTGACTGTTGGGACTTTACTAGCGGCCAAAATCTGATAGAAAAATGACTGCTAGCGTTCTTAATTGAACATTTAGTTTGCCGAATATGGTTCGGACAGTCCAAACTTTACTTCATTCTCAACTGGCTTTAAATGAGATGCAAGCTTCGGCCCGAACTTGCGGCAGACGCGCAGCAGACAGCATGATCGAAAATGTAGGCTAAAGTCAAGTCAGGTCAAGTCAATATACTTTAATCATCCCCCACAGGGTAATTCAACTAACTACTATATATCTCATTCTGGGTCTCCGAGACAAGGCTGCGCCTTCCACAAGTCAACAAATAAACAAATTCCCTCCGAAGCGAGTGAAAAACCTAGCGACGCCGTCATCCATTTTTATTTTTGTGTTTTCTTCATTCACAGGAGAGCTCTGCTCTCAGCCAATCAGAGGCAATGATCGTCCAATAGGGCGAATGTTCCCAGAACATGTTAAGCGAAGGTTTTTGGACCCCGAATACAGCTTCGACGAATACTTCCAACTAGGTTCGCGAAGAAAAGTTGGCCCAATTAAGAACCAACTAGCTTCGCCGAATACTTCCAACTAGCTTCGCGAAGAAACATTCGCCCAATTAAGAACGGGCTTAAGACACTTATTTGCCTATTTAAGGTGGCGGCTGGAAACCGCTGTAGTCTAGATTTGCAGTGACCTGTCTCTGCTCCACTATAAAACATTGAATGTATCTTTTATATGTTTTCAGGGTGTTTTTTGTTGTTGTTTTGTTTTGTTTGTTTTTTGTGTTTTTTGGCTTTTGACACTTCCGTTCTTCGGTTGGGATTTGCACAACTCAACTCGTTGCATTTGCATACTTCTCTTTAGCTGGGACTTAGCTAACTTTTCTCAGTAACGCACTGAGTTGGGACTTTCCCACGTTTCTATGGATAGAACACAGCGTTTGGAATTTCCCGTCTCTGGTCGTCTAAAACTTGAGTGACGCTTGTCAGCTCAAAGTGTTAGGGCTTGCATATATCATATACCTCCAAGTTGAATTGCAATGGAGTTGGAACTTGCATATGATATACAGCTTTTATGTTGTCAGCGGAAACAGACCTTAGCCCGTATAGCGGTTAAGTGTAAAGAAAAATCGGCTGGGATTTGAATTCTTGAGATGAGGTTTGCATTGCATTCTAGGCAGAGAAAGCATGAAATTGAAATTTGCCATTTCCTCAACTTTTCACAGCTTTATTTGAGACTACCTGGTGTGGGGGTGGGGGGGTACAACGCATAGAAAGTATGAAACAGAAATTTGCCATTTTCTCATCTTTTCACAGATTTATTTGGGACTAACTGGTGCGTGTGTGTGTGTGTGTGTGTGTGTGTGTGTGTGTGTGTGTGTGTGTGTGTGTGTGTGTGTGTGTGTGTGTGTGTGTGAGAGAGAGAGAGAGAGAGAGAGTATACTATCCATACAACTACAAGAGTAATATTTTTATCGGCTGGGAATCACTGAAAAACATTTCTATTGATTTGAGTAAAACTTTATAGAGGACTATCGGTTGTTGTTTTTTGTACTGATGAACGTGTGCTATTTACCGAGATGTCAAGAGGCGTGGTATCAGTAAAACAAATTCAGCACTCAGAGCTATCACGAGTGTCTTTTTGGTTATTCGTTTGTCTTAAGCATGATATTAATATAATTATTATTTATGGCGCCAGGCCATCTTGTAAGACTAAGAACACGGGGCACTTACACAGGCCTGCGGATATGCGCATTTCATTACACACACGCACGAACACACACATACACACACACACAGATATTGACACGCATGCACACAAACACATGCACGGACACACACTAAGATACGCACGCACGTGCACACACACGCACGCACGCACGCACGCACGCACGCACACACACACACACACACACACACACACACACACACACTGCAAATACATGCATTACTGGTGATATTTTGGCAGCAAGGAGAAGAAAAAAACGACAAATCAGTATAGGGCAGAAGAGAAGAGGTCGGTTTTCAGTTTTGACTGAAGGAAGATGATTGCTTGACAGCGATCGGACAACGGACAACTTCATTCTTATCACGTAATCAGTTAAAAGAAAATCCGAGGCGAGGTAATGTTTAATTTTATCGGGTTCTTCTCCCCTCCATCCGCACACACACACACACACACACACACATAATTTTATATATTATATATCCGACAAACTGAATAGAACTGATATTATATAACACACGGAGGAAAAAGACAAACTATAAGCTTGTTTGAAGACGTTTAGACTACTTCTGACCTGTATGCATGTGAGTCTTCTTTTGTCAAGCAACTAGTTTTCTGTGCAGTGGGAGGGTGTCGCACTGAACTCTAAGCCCCGCCTCTTTCCTCACGAGCTTTCCAGCTGACCATTACGCGACGGGTTGAGTCTGATTCAGCAGCCAAATGGATTCGATTTGCCTCATTTGATCGCCGATTAGTCATAGCCATCGTCATCAATGAACGCGCGCCATTACTGATTTTGAAGGTTTTGTTCCCAACCAACCAGTCTTTTTCACCGCTGCTATGCTTCGGCTTGTAAAAGGGAGCTTCATCCTTGGAGATTCGAACTCTAAATTTTGCCAAGTCGGTTACCCTGTGGACACCCCTGCAGAAAAAAAGGCGGTCACTCGGTTTTTTTCGCGGAATATTAATTGTAATGTTTTGATTGGCTGAAGTGCATGGGTGATTGGCAGGCCCAGAATTAACCCTCCGGCGTTTGAACTGTACTCGATGTCCCATCAGCCTTCCGTAAAGACTGCTGCATACAATCTTTCAAGGACGCTTACCGCGCAGTGGCAACCAACATCACCGACCCTGCGTTTTGATTGGCTTTCTCCATGAGGGTCTAATAGGATTAATCCCAGTTTTTACCCTTTCACCGACATGGAAGATGTACCTAGGACGCGTGGTAAGTTATGGTCCGATGTGGCTCGATATATAGGCTATGTATATAATATATAATAATGTATTTATGTCTCTATCTCAATACATATAGCATGGAAGTGTGTGGGCCAAACGAGTTAAGGAGGCGAGTAGAGTGGAGGTGTGCCAAAGTGCGCGATCCCAGGATTAACGTCCCGCGGTATAGTGATTCGCCGCTTCAAAGAGATTGATTGCGTCTGGTGGTAAGCTGATTGATTTGTGAATTAGCAAGGATGGGCACCCACTGCACTGAGTGCATGCAGCCAGAGTGACGTGGGGTGGGGTCAATGGGGTGGCGTGATTTGTTGTCGAGCTGTAAGCTCGACCAAGCCACTCCAGGGGCATGTATTTATATGTAGCTGAGGCGCATTGTAATATATAGGCTGGTGCATAAATCATGTCAAAAGTTGTTTGAAGGCATGGCTTTCAACTTCGTTTTTATCTTTCGGTTTTTATCGCACCTTGCTTGATCACACGAACACACACACACACACACACACACACACACACACACACACACACACACACACACACACACATCCGCACAGCTTTGCTCCAGCATTTCAGTTCTCCTTTACAAAAAATACGCACAGCCAACTCGCAGCTAATGAGCGTGTTGAATACGTGTATATAATGTAAAAAGAGGAAAGACTGAAATGGCTTCATGACCTATACCTTAGCCGTGGATGTTTCCGACCGGACAAGTGTACAAACATTTTTCACCTACCCGCAAAACGTGTTAGCGTCCGATTAATTAATCTCTCTCACCTCGATTTCTCGTCACGTTAACTGTCCGCGATTGTTCTGCGCCGGGACTGTTTTTCCAATCCACGTTTTCACGTGCTTTGTGTCGATGCATGGGCACAGGTATGTTTGGCCTAGGCTGATGGACTTAGCGATGTTACATTGCCGAGGTGTTTCACGCTTGCTCGCTTGACTATTTACACGGATATATATATCTCTCCTAAAGCCGGAAGGTTCGTTCGTTGAAGGCAGCTCTTTATTATTTTAGTGTCGTGGGTCAGGAAACTTGTGAATACGGGCACAGGCCTACTGTCTTCAATAGCCCGCATATCATAGCGTTCCCGCTGCCTTATTTTCATCAGCTTCCATGTATGTTTTGGCTTGCTTTGTTCTTCTTGTCGGTCCCCTCATGCGTTTTTGTCTCGAAGACGTGTTTGATGTATTATGCTCTGACGGCGGCTTTCCTTTCATGTACAGTCACCTGACTACGACTGAGCGGCTGAGTCGAGTGTGGAGACGTGTGCACACGATCTCTGCATTCAGCTAGGCAATGTCTTTGAAGATGGAGAGAAGTGGGCAAGGGCTTGTTGAGGTGATAGACAGGTTCAAACACAGACCGGGGGTGGGGAAGGAGCTGTCTTTGATGTAGTTTCTTTTGGCGGGGTCCAATTATGTTCTTTTCTCTGGACGTTTTGTTCTTTTTGTGGGTTTTCCAATGCGGTGGGTTGCATGCACCTAATGCCATCACAGAGAGAGAGAGAGAGAGAGAGAGAGAGAGAGAGAGAGAGAGAGAGAGAGAGAGAGAGAGAGAGAGAGAGAAAGGGGTGGTGATGGTGGAGGGGAAGACCAATATGCAAAGGGAACTTCTGTTGATGTTTTTTTTTTCTTCGCCAGAAACAGTTGACCTGAACACAATAAAGCACACGTCATAATACACGCTTTCGTGAGTTGAGGTTATGAACACTCCACTACTGATAACGCAAGAGAAATCTAGGTATACACATTTGCTGTAAACTGAAATTATATTAGACATAATTTGTACACAGGTGATATAATAATAATTTAATATATTAAATCCGTGGAGAAGAGTCATCATTTTGACAACTGAGGCCATGAGAGTAATAGAAACAGGGTGAAGAGTGTGGGAATGGTTGAACGTAATGTGTCGCTGTGTGTGTCAGTGTGCTAATCATGCATTGAAGTAGCCTTTAAACTACATCGTACGTCCAGCCTTTAACTCCTTCTCACACCCTCAGTCGGACAAATGGCGGAAGACAAAGGGACATATTATTTGCCGGAGAAGCAAGCTGGGATTTGTTAATTCTTGTCAGACTGACTCACACTGTCCTTCTGTCAGTATCCCTATTCTCCTCCTCCTCCTCCCTGTCCCTCTCTCTCTCTCTCTCTCTCTCTCTCTCTCTCTCTCTCTCTCTCTCTCTCTCTCTCTCTCTCTCTCTCTCTCAGAACTGTTATCCTTTATAATATGTCCCATGTCGTTGCATCGCCGTTGCGCCTGGTGCATCCATTCACGATCTAAACAGTATTTGTCTTAGTTGTTCGATCAGTTCGTCTTTTTGTTTACTTTGCGCAATGAATTGTTTTATACTTTATTGTATTTTTATGTACTTAAACTCGCACTGATATAACCGTCATGGTTGACTGGACGTAAACACACACACACACACACACACACACACACACACACACACACACACACACACACACACACACACACACACACACACACACACAAACAACAACAACAAATCCTTCCTCTCTATGTACTTGAACTGTGGGTTTGCTTGTTTGCAAGAGATGAATGGGAAGATAATAATGATAATATCAACAGGAAAATAATAATGATAATCCCAACAGGAAGATAATAATGATAATCCTATATCTGTTTACAGGAGATGGGTGCTACCAAACCACGTCTGCCAGTTCTTGGGGCATGCGGACGTCTGCCTACCATGCCTGAAGTGCGGCGTCCGCTTCCCACCTTCCTGCAGATTCCTTCGGGCTGGAGACCCACGCACCCCCACCCTCCATCCTTGCAGCACCCTCTCTCGGAGATCAGCCTCAACAGCAGCGCCTGTGTCCCGACGTCCCACACGCACGGGCTTCCGGTTCCGGTGACCATGCCGTTGGGAAGCCCTGGAGGTCAGGCAAGGTCACCTCCCTCTCCCTTGGAGTACGAGATGTACCAGGCGAGGCTGCTGCAGCAGAATTTGATGGCGGCGGGCCGAGGCCTGCCCGTCATGCACCCGTCCACCCCGGTGACTATGGGCATGCCCCAGCACCCTCCCGCGCCCCTCCCGTCCCCGGCGGCTGTGCCCCACCACCCGACCGCAATGACCCCTGCCCACCCCCAGCAGTCCAAGCAGCTGTCCCCGCCGCCGGCCAGCGAGGCCGAGCTGTCCTGGTGGAGCGTCCACTCCAATCTCGGGGCCAGCCTGTCCCCCAGCGCCGGCCTGCCCCCCAGCCACCGGCACCCGGCGCCTCCGCAGCTCCTCTTCGCCCACGGCCCGCACCCGCACCCCCAGCAGCGGCTGCACCACCACCACCACCACCCAGCGGCGCTTCCTCACCACCCAGGCTCGGCCACGGAGCTCCGGATGACGCCGCTCTTCCCCGCTGCTGCCGCCTTCAAACCGAGCCAGCTGGTGCCCACGAGGCGCTGCAGGAGGTGCCGCTGCCCCAACTGCCAGAGCTCCAGCGCCGGCGGAGGCGGCAGCCCGGGCAAGAGGAAGCAGCACATCTGCCACGTCAGCGGCTGCGGCAAGGTGTACGGCAAGACTTCGCACCTCAAGGCCCACCTCCGCTGGCACGCCGGGGAGAGGCCCTTCGTCTGCAACTGGCTCTTCTGCGGCAAGAGCTTCACGCGCTCCGACGAGCTGCAGCGCCACCTGCGCACCCACACGGGGGAGAAGCGGTTCGCGTGCACGGAGTGCGGGAAGAGGTTCATGCGCTCGGACCACCTGTCCAAGCACGTGAAGACCCACG
>OY757541.1:40070781-40088460 GCA_963584105.1 Alviniconcha strummeri
ACCAGACCGACAGACCAGCTTCTCCTTTGTTCTGACGACCGCATGTGCACATGCAGCGACCCCCTCTTCTATGACGTCAGACTCTGTGTCAATCAACGCCGCTCGCTGGCCGTGTTCAGGTAAGCGAGAGAATGGATGGAGGGGTGGGTTGCTTCGATTCATGGCTTGGATATAGCCTTCAAAGGGAAATCAACTGGATATGTATTTTAACACAGCTTTGAATGGGGCATTCCTTAGACACAGCTTGAATGGGGCATGCCTTAGCCACGGCTTTGGGGCATGACTTAGCCACAGCTTTGAGGCCGCATGCCTTGGCCACAGCTTTTGGGCATGTCTTAGCCACAGCTTTGAGGCCGTATGCCTTAGCCACAGCTTTGAGGCCGTATGCCTTAGCCACAGCTTTGGGACATGCCTTGGCCACAGCTTTGAGGCCGTATGCCTTAGCCACAGCTTTGAGGCCGTATGCCTTAGCCACAGCTTTGAGGCCACATGCCTTAGCCACAGCTCTGAGGTATGCCTTAGCCCAGCTTTGAGGCCGTATGCCTGCGCTGACACACGAGCCGTTCCGGCCTGATGGTTGAGGATCATCCGAGCCTCATGCGGTCGGACCCGTCCGTCATAAACGTAGCGTGTACCAGTTGTACAACTTGGACAGATGCATAGTTTGGTCACGTGAGCGTGTACCAATTTCATAGCTTGGACAGATGCATAGCTTGGTCACGTGAGCGTGTACCAATTGCATAGCTTGGACAGATGCATAGCTTGGTCACGTGAGCGTGTACCAATTGCATAGCTTGGACAGATGCATAGCTTGGTCACGTGAGCGTGTACCAATTGCATAGCTTAGACAGATGCATAGCTTGGTCACGTGAGCGTGTACCAATTGCATAGCTTGGACAGATGCATAGCTTGGTCACGTGAACGTGTACCAATTGCACAGCTTGGACAGATGCATAGCTTGGTCACGTGAGCGTGTACCAATTGCATAGCTTGGACAGATGCATAGCTTGGTCACGTGAACGTGTACCAATTGCACAGCCTGGACAGCAGGTGCATCGCTTGACCTCGTGTAGCCATTGCATAAAGTAAATTGCACGAATATGTGCACGACTCGGACAGGTGGATAATGACCTAGTTCACGAGCATGTAATCAAACTTCGAATACTAACACATGACAAAAGGGGGGGGGGGGGGGGGACCTAATAGTCAAGAACCATGCTGTCCTCCTCGTGTAAAATATCAGTCTTCTACAATTCCTTGCTCATTCTGTTCTTATTTCAGAGCGGAGTTTCCAGATCTTCTGGCCGAATCAATTTGGTCTGATCATCAAACGAGTTCACCACTGACGATTTTAACGTCCCGAAGAAGTCGAGCATCGTCCACTGAAACTCTGCTCCCCGACCTGACGTTCCGTAACAGACAATCTTCTGCCGCTGTGTCAGATCCTCACAAAAGCCCAACACCTTCCACAAGTCCTAGGTCGATGTTTCATCAACTCTTGCTTGCTTTGACTAGGTTCACGGCTAGAACGTGCCTACTCATATGTGCGCTCCTCACAGTATTGCCTGCAACTCCAGAAACATTTAGAATAACTTCCAGCTCTAGTGCGAAACAGGATAAACGTATTCTTATTTCTTTCATTATGCTTTTGTCCATAGCAAGCGTCGCTAGCATCACAACCCCCGCAAACCCCGACACTTCCTCCACCACCACATGCACCACCAGCAGTGACTCCAGAAACTGTACATGTATCTGCACATGTGATGTACCTCCTCCATGTCCAACCTCTCCAAGTCCAACAACTCCCACAAACCCCACCTCTCCTACAAGCTCCACCTCTCCCACAAGCCCCACCTCTCCCACAAGCCCCACCTCTCCCACAAGCACAACATCTGGAACAAGTCCTTTTATGGTCACTGATCCTGCTGATCAGTCCACAACGCCGATGGGGTTCACAGAACCCACTTTTGTATCTACGAGTCCTTTTGTTACCACGGGAATTTCTGCATCTCCCACAAGTCCGTTCATCGTGACAGATCCTGCAGTATCACCCTCAAGCCCGACCACTCCAACATCATTAAGTCCTACATCTCCTACAAATCCTACAATTCCCACAAGCCCTACATCTTCCACAAGTCCAAGCTCTGCCACACGTCTTACATCTCCTAGAGGACCAACCTCCCTGATTAGCCCTACATCTCTCTCAAGTCTTACATCTCCCACAGGTTCTACATCCCCCACAAGTCCTACATCTCCAACAAGTTTGACCTCCCCAACTAGCCCTACATCTCCCACAAGTCCTACATCTCCGACAAGTCCAACATCCCCTACAAGCCCTACATCTCCCACGAGTCCAACATCTCCTACAAGTCCTACCTCTCCCACAAGTCCGAAATCTCCAACAAGTCCAACATCTCCCACAAGTCCTACATCTCCGACAAGTTCCACATCCTCCACAAGTCCGACGTCTCTCACATCTCCCACAAGTCCTACATCTCCCACAAGTCCGACCTCCCCTACAAGTCCGACATCTCCCACAAGTCCAACATCCCCCACAAGTCCAACATCTCCAACAAGCCCGACATCTCCAACAAGTCCGACATCTCCCACAAGTCCAACCTCCCCAACTAGTCCTACATCTCCCACAAGTCCTACATCTCCCACAAGTCCGACATCTCCCACAAGTCCGACCTCCCCGACAAGTCCTACATCTCCCACAAGTCTGACATCTCCCACAAGTCCGACATCTCCCACAAGTCCTACATCTCCCACAAGTCTGACATCTCCCACAAGTCCTACCTCTCCCAGGAGTCGGACATCCCCTACAAGTCCTACATCGCCAACAAATCCAACATCTCCCACAAGTCCTACATCTCCAACAAGTCCAACATCTCCCACAAGTCCCACATCTCCAACAAGTCCGACCTCTCCTACAAGTCCTACGTCTCCCACAAGTCCTACAAGTCCGACCTCCCCTACAAGTCTTACGTCTCCCACAAGTCAGACCTCTCCCACAAGCCCGACATCTCCCACAAGTCCGACATCTCCCACAAGTCCTACATCTCCCACAAGTCCGACGTCCCCTACCAGTCCTACATCTCCAACAAGTCCAACATCTCCCACAAGTCCTACATCTCCCACAAGTCCGACATCACCCACAAGTCCGACATCTCCCACAAGTCCGACATCTCCCACAAGTCTGACATCTCCCACAAGTCCTACTTCTCCCACAAGTCCAACCTCTCCCACAAGCCCGACATCTCCCACAAGTCCAACCTCTCCCACAAGTCCAACATCTCCCACAAGTCCAACATCTCCCACAAGTCCGACATCTCCAACAAGTCCAACATCTCCCACAAGTCCGACGTCTCCCACAAGCCCGACATCTCCCACAAGTCCGACATCTCCCACAAGTCCTACTTCTCCCACAAGTCCAACGTCTCCGACAAATCCAACATCTCCCACACGTCCTACCTCTCCCACAAGTCCGACCTCCCCTACAAGTCTTACGTCTCCCACAAGTCCAACATCCCCCACAAGTCCAACATCTCCAACAAGTCCGACATCTCCAACAAGTCCAACCCCCCCAACTAGTCCTACATCTCCCACAAGTCCTACATCTCCAACAAGTCCGACATCTCCTACAAGTCTGACATCTCCCACAAGTCCGACATCTCCCACAAGTCCTACATCTCCAACAAGTCCTACTTCTCCAACAAGTCCTACATCTCCCACAAGTCCGACATCTCCCACAAGTCCGACATCTCCCACAAGTCCGACATCTCCCACAAGTCCTACGTCTCCTACAAGTCCCACAAGTCAGACCTCCCCTACAAGTCCGACATCTCCCACAAGTCTTACATCTCCCACAAGTCCGACATCTCCAACAAGTCCTACCTCTCCCACAAGCCCGACGTCCCCTACAAGTCCTACATCTCCAACAAGTCCAGCATCTCCCACAAGTCCTACATCTCCCACAAGTCCGACATCTCCAACAAGTCTAACATCTCCAACAAGTCCGACATCTCCAACAAGTCCAACCTCCCCAACTAGCCCTACATCTCCAACAAGTCCTACATCTCCCACAAGTCCGACATCTCCTACAAGTCCTACGTCTCCCACAAGTCCCACAAGTCCGACCACCCTTACAAGTCCGACATCTCCCACAAGTCCGACATCTCCAACAAGTCCTACCTCTCCCACAAGTCCGACGTCCCCTACAAGTCCTACATCTCCAACACGTCAAACATCTCCCACAAGTCCTACATCTGCCACAAGTCCGACATCACAAACAAGTCCGACATCTCCCACTAGTCCGACATCTCCCACAAGTCCGACCACCCCTACAAGTCCTACATCTCCAACAAGTCCTACATCTCCAACAAGTTCGACATCTCCAACAAGTCTAACATCTCCCACAAGTCCAACATCTCCCACAAGTCCGACATCTCCAACAAATCCAACATCTCCCACAAGTCTGACATCTCCCACAAGTCCTACTTCTCCCACAAGTCCAACCTCTCCCACAAGCCCGACATCTCCCACAAGTCCGACATCTCCAACAAGTCCTACATCTCCCACAAGTCCGACGTCCCCTACCAGTCCTACATCTCCAACAAGTCCAACATCTCCCACAAGTCCTACATCTCCCACAAGTCCGACATCACCCACGAGTCCAACATCTCCCACAAGTCTGACATCTCCCACAAGTCCTACTTCTCCCATAAGTCCAACCTCTCCCACAAGCCCGACATCTCCCACAAGTCCAACCTCTCCCACAAGTCCAACATCTCCCACAAGTCCGACATCTCCAACAAGTCCAACATCTCCCACAAGTCCGACGTCTCCCACAAGCCCGACATCTCCCACAAGTCCGACATCTCCCACAAGTCCGACATCTCCCACAAGTCCAACGTCTCCGACAAGTTCAACATCTCCCACAAGTCCTACCTCTCCCACAAGTCCGACCTCCCCTACAAGTCTTACGTCTCCCACAAGTCCAACATCCCCCACAAGTCCAACATCTCCAACAAGTCTGACATCTCCAACAAGTCCAACCTCCCCAACTAGTCCTACATCTCCCACAAGTCCTACATCTCCCACAAGTCCTACATCTCCCACAAGTCCGACATCTCCCACAAGTCCTACGTCTCCTACAAGTCCCACAAGTCAGACCTCCCCTACAAGTCCGACATCTCCCACAAGTCTCACATCTCCCACAAGTCCGACATCTCCAACAAGTCCTACCTCTCCCACAAGCCCGACGTCGCCTACAAGTCCTACATCTCCAACAAGTCCAACATCTCCCACAAGTCCTACATCTCCCACAAGTCCGACATCTCCAACAAGTCTAACATCTCCAACAAGTCCGACATCTCCAACAAGTCCAACCTCCCCAACTAGCCCTACATCTCCCACAAGTCCTACATCTCCCACAAGTCCGACATCTCCTACAAGTCCTACGTCTCCCACAAGTCCTACAAGTCCGACCACCATTACAAGTCAGACATCTCCCACAAGTCCGAGATCTCCAACAAGTCCTACCTCTCCCACAAGTCCGACGTCCCCTACAAGTCCTACATCTCCAACAAGTCCAACATCTCGCACAAGTCCGACATCTGCCACAAGTCCGACATCACCCACAAGTCCGACATCTCCCACTAGTCCGACATCTCCCACAAGTCCTACATCTCCAACAAGTCCGACCTCTCCCACAAGTCCGACCTCCCCTACAAGTCCTACATCTCCAACAAGTCCTACATCTCCAACAAGTTCGACATCTCCAACAAGTCTAACATCTCCCACAAGTCCAACATCTCCCACAAGTCCGACATCTCCAACAAGTCCAACATCTCCCACAAGTCTGACATCTCCCACAAGTCCTACTTCTCCCACAAGTCCAACCTCTCCCACAAGCCCGACATCTCCCACAAGTCCGACATCTCCAACAAGTCCTACATCTCCCACAAGTCCGACGTCCCCTACCAGTCCTACATCTCCAACAAGTCCAACATCTCCCACAAGTCCTACATCTCCCACAAGTCCGACATCACCCACAAGTCCGACATCTCCCACAAGTCAGACATCTCCCACAAGTCCTACTTCTCCCACAAGTCCAACCTCTCCCACAAGCCCGACATCTCCCACAAGTGCAACCTCTCCCACAAGTCCAACCTCTCCCATAAGTCCAACCTCTCCCACAAGTCCAACATCTCCCACAAGTCCGACATCTCCAACAAGTCCAATATCTCCCACAAGTCCGACGTCTCCCACAAGCCCGACATCTCCTACAAGTCCTACGTCTCCCACAAGTCCCACAAGTCCGACCACCATTACAAGTCCGACATCTCCCACAAGTCCGACATCTCCAACAAGTCCTACCTCTCCCACAAGTCCGACGTCCCCTACAAGTCCTACATCTCCAACAAGTCAAACATCTCCCACAAGTCCGACATCTGCCACAAGTCCGACATCACCCACAAGTCCGACATCTCCCACTAGTCCGACATCTCCCACAAGTCCTACATCTCCAACAAGTCCGACCTCTCCCACAAGTCCGACCTCCCCTACAAGTCCTACATCTCCAACAAGTCCTACATCTCCAACAAGTTCGACATCTCCAACAAGTCTAACATCTCCCACAAGTCCAACATCTCCCACAAGTCCGACATCTCCAACAAGTCCAACATCTCCCACAAGTCTGACATCTCCCACAAGTCCTACTTCTCCCACAAGTCCAACCTCTCCCACAAGCCCGACATCTCCCACAAGTCCGACATCTCCCACAAGTCCTACATCTCCCACAAGTCCGACGTCCCCTACAAGTCCTACATCTCCAACAAGTCCAACATCTCCCACAAGTCCTACATCTCCCACAAGTCCGACATCACACACAAGTCTGACATCTCCCACAAGTCCGACATCTCCCACAAGTCCTACTTCTCCCACAAGTCCAACCTCTCCCACAAGCCCGTCATCTCCCACAAGTCCAACCTCTCCCACAAGTCCGACATCTCCAACAAGTCCAACATCTCCCACAAGTCCGACATCTCCCACAAGCCCGACATCTCCCACAAGTCCAACATCTCCCACTAGTCCGACATCTCCAACAAGTCCTACATCTCCAACAAGTTCGACATCTCCAACAAGTCTAACATCTCCCACAAGTCCAACATCTCCCACAAGTCCGACATCTCCAACAAGTCCAACATCTCCCACAAGTCTGACATCTCCAACAAGTCCTACTTCTCCAACAAGTCCAACCTCTCCCACAAGTCCTACATCTCCCACAAGTCCAACATCTCCAACAAGTCCAACATCTCCCACAAGTCCAACGTCTGCGACAAGTCCGAAATCTCCCACAAGTCCGACCTCCCCTACAAGTCCTACTTCTCCCACAAGTCCAACATCTGGTACAAGTCCAACATCTCCCACAAGTCCAACATCTCCCACAAGTCTGACATCTCCCACAAGCCCGACATCTCCCACAAGTCCCACATCTCCAACAAGTCCGACATCTCCAACAAGTCCGACATCTCCCACAAGTCCGACCTCCTCTACCAGTCCTACCTCTCCAACAAGTCCGACACTTCCGACGAGTCCGACATCTCCCACTAGTTCGACATCTCCAACAAGTCCTACATCTCCCACAAGCCCCACGATGCCGACATCTCCCACAAGTCCAACATCTCCCACGAGTCCGATCTCCCCTACAAGTCCTACATCTTTCACTAGTCCAACATCTCTTACAAGTCCGACGTCCCCAACAAGCCCTACATCTCCAACAAGTCCAACATCTCCCACAAGTCCAACATCTCCCACAAGTCCAACATCTCCCACAAGTCCAACATCTCCTACAAGTCCGACTTCTCCCACAAGTTCAACATCTCCTACAAGTCCCACAAGTCGAACATCTACAAGTCCGACCTCCCCTACAAGTCGAACATCTCCTACAAGTCCGACCTCCCCTACAAGTCGAACATCTCCTACAAGTCCGACCTCCCCTACAAGTGCAACCTCCACTACCAGCCCTACAACTCCTACAAGTCCTACATCTGGCTTTTCTGCTACAAGTGCTATTTCTCCTACAAGTCCGTTTATTGTCACAGGTCCTGCCGCCTCTGCTACAAGTCCTGTCATAGTGACTGATCCTGTTGCCTCTCCCACAAGTCCTGTTATAATGACTGGCCCTGCCGCCTCTCCCACAAGTACTGTTGTAATCACAGGCCCAACCGCATCTCCCACAAGTCCTGTCATAATCACAGATCAGGCTGCCTCTCCCACCTCTCCCACAAGTCCGACATCTCCCACAAGTCCGACATCTCCAACAAGTTCTACCTCTCCCACAAGTCCGACGTCCCCTACAAGTCCTACATCTCCAACAAGTCCAACATCTCCCACAAGTCCGACATCTCCAACAAGTCCTACGTCTCCTACAAGTCCCACAAGTCAGACCTCCCCTACAAGTCCAACATCTCCCACAAGTCCGACATCTCCCACAAGTCCGACATCTCCCACAAGTCTGACATCTCCCACAAGTCCGACATCTCCCACAAGTCTGACATCTCCCACAAGTCCGACATCTCCCACAAGTCCTACCTCTCCCACAAGCCCGACGTCCCCTACAAGTCCTACATCTCCAACAAGTCCGACATCTCCCACAAGTCCTACATCTCCAACAAGTCCTACATCTCCCACAAGTCCGACATCTCCCACGAGTCCGACGTCTCCCACAAGTCCGACATCTCCAACAAGTCTAACATCTCCCACAAGTTTGACCTCCCCAACAAGTCCTACATCTCCCACAAGTCTAACATCTCCCACAAGTCTAACGTCTCCCACAAGTCCGACATCTCCCACAAGTCCGACCTCCCCTACAAGCCTTACATCTCCCACAAGTCCGACCTCCCCTACAAGTCCGACATCTCCCACAAGTCCGACATCTCCCACAAGTCCGACATCTCCCACAAGTCCAACGTCTCCCACAAGTCCAACATCTCAAACAAGTCCGACCTCCCCTACAAGCCTTACATCTCCCACAAGTCCGACCTCTCCCACAAGTCCGACCTCCCCTACAAGCCTTACATCTCCCACAAGTCCGACATCTCCCACAAGTCCGACCTCCCCTACAAGTCGAACATCTCCTACAAGTCCGACCTCCCCTACAAGTCGAACATCTCCTACAAGTCCGACCTCCCCTACAAGTGCAACCTCCACTACCAGCCCTACAACTCCTACAAGTCCTACATCTGGCTTTTCTGCTACAAGTGCTATTTCTCCTACAAGTCCGTTTATTGTCACAGGTCCTGCCGCCTCTGCTACAAGTCCTGTCATAGTGACTGATCCTGTTGCCTCTCCCACAAGTCCTGTTATAATGACTGGCCCTGCCGCCTCTCCCACAAGTACTGTTGTAATCACAGGCCCAACCGCATCTCCCACAAGTCCTGTCATAATCACAGATCAGGCTGCCTCTCCCACCTCTCCCACAAGTCCGACATCTCCCACAAGTCCGACATCTCCAACAAGTTCTACCTCTCCCACAAGTCCGACGTCCCCTACAAGTCCTACATCTCCAACAGGTCCAACATCTCCCACAAGTCCGACATCTCCAACAAGTCCTACGTCTCCTACAAGTCCCACAAGTCAGACCTCCCCTACAAGTCCAACATCTCCCACAAGTCCGACATCTCCCACAAGTCTGACATCTCCCACAAGTCCGACATCTCCCACAAGTCTAACATCTCCCACAAGTCTGACATCTCCAACAAGTCCTACCTCTCCCACAAGCCCGACGTCCCCTACAAGTCCTACATCTCCAACAAGTCCGACATCTCCCACAAGTCCTACATCTCCAACAAGTCCTACGTCTCCTATAAGTCCGACATCTCCCACAAGTCCAACATCTCCCACAAGTCCGACCTCACCTACAAGTCCAACATCTCCCACCAGTCCGACATCTCCCACAAGTCCTACATCTCCAACAAGTCCTACGTCTCCTACAAGTCCCACAAGTCAGACCTCCCCTACAAGTCCAACATCTCCCACAAGTCCGACATCTCCCACAAGTCCGACATCTCCCACAAGTCCGACATCACCCACAAGTCTGACATCTCCCACAAGTCCGACATCTCCCACAAGTCTGACATCTCCCACAAGTCCGACATCTCCCACAAGTCCTACCTCTCCCACAAGTCCGACATCTCCCACAAGTCCTACATCTCCAACAAGTCCTACATCTCCCACAAGTCCGACATCTCCCACGAGTCCGACGTCTCCCACAAGTCCGACATCTCCAACAAGTCTAATATCTCCCACAAGTTTGACCTCCCTAACAAGTCCGACATCTCCCACAAGTCCAACATCTCCCACAAGTCTAACGTCTCCCACAAGTCCGACATCTCCCACAAGTCCGACCTCCCCTACAAGCCTTACATCTCCCACAAGTCCGACCTCCCCTACAAGTCCGACATCTCCCACAAGTCCGACATCTCCCACAAGTCCAACGTCTCCCACAAGTCCAACATCTCAAACAAGTCCGACCTCCCCTACAAGCCTTACATCTCCCACAAGTCCGACCTCTCCCACAAGTCCGACCTCCCCTACAAGCCTTACATCTCCCACAAGTCCGACATCTCCCACAAGTCCGACCTCCCCTACAAGTCCAACATCTCCCACAAGTCCGACATCTCCCACAAGTCCAACATCTCCCACAAGTCCGACCTCACCTACAAGTCCAACATCTCCCACCAGTCCGACATCACCCACAAGTCTAATATCTCCCACCAGTCTGACCTCTTCCATAAGTTCTACGTCTCCAATAAGTCCAACATCTCCCACAAGTCCGACCTCCCGTACAAGTCCTACCTCTCCCACAAGTCCAACATCTCCGACAAGTCCGACCTCTGCTAGGAGCACTACCTCTCTCACAAGTCCGACATCTCCCACAAGTCCCACGGGTCCTATATCGTCAACAAGTCCTACATCTCCCACAATCCCGACATCTGCAATAGGTCCTGCATCTCCCACAAGTACAACCTCCATTACAAGCCGTACACCTCCTACAAGTCCTACATCTCGCTTTTCTCCTACAAGTGCTACTTCTCCTACAAGTCCGTTTATCGTCACAGGTCCTATCGCCTCTCCCACAAGTCCTGTTATAGTGACTGGTCCTGCCGCCTCTCCCACAAGTCCTATTATAGTCACAGGTCCAGTAGCGTCTCCCACAAGTCCTTTCATTGTCACAGGTCCAGCCGCTTCTCCTATCAGCACAACATCTTCCACAAATCCGACATCTCCCACGGGTCTTACTTCGCCCACAAGTCCGACCTCCCCTATAAGTCCCACCTCTCCCGCAAGTCCAACATCTCCCACAAGTCCGACGTCTCCAACAAGTCCTACCTCTCCCACAAGTCCAACATCTCCCACAAGTCCCACCTCCCCTACAAGTCCTACCTCTCCCACAAGTCCAACATCTCCCACAAGTCCGACCTCCCGTATAAGTCCTACATCTCCCACAAGTCCTACACCTCCCACAAGTCCGACCTCTCCAACAAGTCCAACTTCTCCTACAAGTCCCACGTCTCCCACAAGTCTAACGTCTCCGACAAGTCTTACCTCTCTCACAAGTCCTACCTCTCCCACAAGTCCAACATCTCCCACAAGTCCCACCTCCCCTACAAGTCCTACCTCTCCCACAAGTCCAACATCTCCCACAAGTCCGACCTCCCCTACAAGTCCTACCTCTCCCACAAGTCCAACATCTCCCACAATTCAGACCTCCCCTACAAGTCCTACATCTCCCACAAGTCAGACCTCCCATACAAGTCCTTCATCTCCCACAAGTCCAACATCTCCCACAAATCCGACCTCCCGTACAAGTCCTACATCTCTCACAAGTCCGACCTCTCCCACAAGTCAGACCTCTCCAACAAGTCCAACTTCTCCTACAAGTCCCACGTCTCCCACAAGTCTAACGTCTCCGACAAGTCTTACCTCTCTCACAAGTCCTACCTCTCCCACAAGTCCAACATCTCCCACAAGTTCCACCTCCCCTACAAGTCCTACCTCTCCCACAAGTCCAACATCTCCCACAAGTCCGACCTCCCGTACAAGTCCTACATCTCCCACAAGTCAGACCTCCCATACAAGTCCTTCATCTCCCACAAGTCCAACATCTCCCACAAGTCCGACCTCCCGTACAAGTCCTACATCTCTCACAAGTCCGACCTCTCCCACAAGTCAGACCTCTCCAACAAGTCCAACTTCTCCTACAAGTCCCATGTCTCCCACAAGTCTAACGTCTCCGACAAGTCTTACCTCTCTCACAAGTCCTACCTCTCCCACAAGTCCAACATCTCCCACAAGTTCCACCTCCCCTACAAGTCCTACCTCTCCCACAAGTCCAACATCTCCCACAAGTCCGACCTCCCGTACAAGTCCTACATCTCCAAAAAGTCCGACCTCCCGTACAAGTCCTACATCTCCCACAAGTCCGACCTCTCCAACAAGTCCAACTTCTCCTACAAGTCTAACGTCTCCCACAAGTCTAACGTCTCCGACAAGTCTTACCTCTCTCACAAGTCCTACCTCTCCCACAAGTCCGACCTCTCCAACAGGTCCGACCTCTCCGACGTCTCCTACAAGTCCGACCTCTGCCAGAAGTCCAACATCTCCCTCAAGTCCCACATCGTCATCAAGCACTACCTCTCTTACAAGCCCGTTTGTCGTGACTGGTCCAGCCGCCTCTCCCACAAGTCCTGTTATAGTCACAGGTCCTGCCGCCTCTCCCACAAGTCCTTTTATAGGTACAGGTCCTACCGCCTCTCCAACAAGTTCTGTTATAGTCACAGGTTCTGCCGCCTCTCCCACAAGTCCGTTTATTGTCACAGGTCCTGCTGCCTCTCCCACAAGTCCTGTTATAGTCACAGGTCCTGGGGCCTCTCCCACAAGTCAGGTTATAGTCACAGGTCCTGCTGCGTCTCCGACAAGTGGAACATTTCCTATAAGCCCTACTTCACCTACAAGTCCAACTTCTCGCACAAGTCCGATCTCCCCCACAAGTCCAACCTCTCCAACAAGTCCAACTTCTCCTACAAGTCTAACGTCTCCCACAAGTCCAACGTCGCTCACAAGTCCTACCTCTCCGACAAGTTCGACCTCTCCCACAAGTCCGACCTCTGGCACAAGTCAAACGTCTCCCACAAGTCCAACCTCTTCAACAAGTCCAACGTCTTCTACAAGTCTAACGTCTCCGACAAGTCGAACATCTTCCACAAGTCCAACATCTCCCACAAGTCCCACCTCTCCCACAAGTCCTACATCTCCGACAAGTCCCACCTCTCCCACAAGTCCCACCTCTCCCACAAGTCCTACATCTCCCACAAGTTCCACCTCTCCCACAAGTCCTACATCTCCCACAAGTTCCACCTCTCCCACAAGTCCGACCTTGTCATCAAGCCCTACTTCTCCTACAAGCCCGTTTATAGTCACAGGTCCTTCCGCCTCTCCCACAAGTCCTGTTATAATCACGGGTCCTGCCGCCTCTCCCACAAGTCCTGTTATAATCACGGGTCCTGCCGCCTCTCCCACAAGTCCTTTTATAGTCACAGGTCCTGCCGCCTCTCCCTCAAGTCCTGTTATAATCACAGGTCCTGCCGCCTCTCCCACAAGTCCTTTTATAGTCACAGGTCCTGCCGCCTCTCCCTCAAGTCCTGTTATAATCACGGGCCCTGCAGCCTCTCCCACAAGTCCTGGTATTGTTACGGGTCCTGCCGCCTCTCCCACAAGTCCTGTTATAATCACGGGCCCTGCAGCCTCTCCCACAAGTCCTTTTATTGTCACAGGTCCTGCTGATGCCGCTGTAGTCAACGCCTTTGCCAGCAGAGGTCCAACCATTGCTCCTACCAGTCCTTTCACTGGCACAGGGCCAAGCGCTTCTCCCTCCAGTCCTTTCTTTGTCACGGAGATTGCCGCGGCCGTCAGACATTCTCTGATTGGTAGCGCCCACTCCGCCGTCGCGATGACTTCTGTTGCGGATGTAAGATCCAAAGAATTACCCTCCACACGCTTCCCGCTTTTTGCAAGTCCCCCGCCTCCCATCAGGGTTGCGTCACGGGCATCCCGCTCCCTGGCCACTGGTGCCGTGTTGACGAGGACCACGTCGTTCGTGCTCACGTCCAACTGTTCCCCGGCCTCCTGAAGTCCTGCTTCTCCACCTCAACACGTTCTGCTTGTGAAATATTTGTCATACCTCTCCACCTGAACACATTCTGCTTGTGAAAAACTTGTGCTGCTTCTCCACCTGAACACGTTCTGCTTGTGAAAAACGTGTCATACTTCTCCACCTGAACAGGTCCTGCTTGTGAAAAGCGTGTCAGACTTCTCTACCTGTTTTCCACCCTTCAGATTGTGAATCAGTTGTTACACCTCTCGTACAATTCCTGCCGCACTCACATACCCATGCAGGATTTCGGCCAGTTAGTTCAGCTGGGGGTGGGGGGGTGGGGTGGGGTGGGGGGGGGTCGAAGTGGAAGATGCGGACGGTCAATACAGTGACCTTCGCTGTGACAGCATCGTAAGGACGAGGCGAGCCGTTGCTAAAGTCGACAAAAACATCGTAGGCTTTATTTCCATTTCCTAATCATCCAGCTGGATTGCCTTGGCGGGAGAAAAATCTTTCATTGCAAATTCAGCTTCTTTACAATGTGACGAATAGCGTGTCCTGGAGTGAGATTTTTAAAATGTGCTTGACTGTAATTCAATTGCTAACAATAAAGAAAGGGGAGCAGGCCAAAATTAATAACTATAGATATAAGATTTTAAGGCTAAGGAGCTGAACACGTCTGCATGTGTTTGTAAATTCATCATTATTGCTCTTCTTAATTTTGTTTTGCTTTGTTAAGTAAACTTATTCGTGGCATGAAGGATGTGTCTGTCAAACGTGGCACTTTTTAGTCAACGTTTTGCTACGCACATTTTCAAAAGTTATTTGTCTGCACATTTTTAAGAGATTATTTGAAAACAAGAAACAATGCAGCAGCATCAATTGTAATAGCAAAAGCATGTCATGATACACGGAAGACAGAGCATAATAAGTGCAGAAAAAGACAACTAAATCTGAAACAAAGATGACTGCTAGCGTTCCACAACGAGTTCCAAATGAACGCTTATTGAATAGGACAAAATGAGTTCCGAAAGAACGCTAATTGCATAGGAGAAAACGAATTCCAAAGGAACGCTAATTGAGTAGGACAAAACGAATTCCAAAGGAACGCTAATTGAATGGGACAAAACTAGTTCCATAGGAACGCTAACTGAATAGGACAACACGGGTTCCAAAGGAACGCTAATTTAACAGGACAACACGAGTTACAAACGAACGCTAATTGAATAGGACAAAACGAGTTCCAAAGGAACGCCAATTGAATAGGACAACACAAAACGAGTTCCAGAGGAACACCAATTGTATAGGACAACACAAAACGAGTTCCAAAGCAACGCTAATTGAATAGGACAAAACGAGTTCCAAAGCAAAGCTAATTGAATACAAGTTCCAAGGCAACGCTAATTGAATAGGACAACAGAGGAAACGAGTTCCAAAGGAACGCTAATGGAATAGGACAACACAAAACGAGTTTCAAAGGAATGCTAATTGAATAGGACAACACAAAACGAGTTCCAGAGGAACGCTAATGGAATAGGACAACACAAAACGTGCCAATGTCCGGGGTAAGCCCCCTTTTGTAGCGACAAAATATGCCAACATCCTTCCAAACACTCGAAACACACACAGTTGAAGCCGGATAAGTACATACTAATTTTTCATGGTTTAACAATCGTTTAACTGTTGTTTTGTCGGTCGAAAAAGGGGCTCACGCCGAGAATTCCCACGTTTTGTATTGTCATACATTACTTTTTTCTTTCTTTTTAACCTTGTGTGTGTTGCAGCTTATAGATAAAGAAGCTAAGTATTTTGTACTTAGTTGTAGGCAAAAGCCATCTGAAAGGCACAGCTTCGACCTAGCACCCACAAATATTTCCCACCTGTCATTAATACCGCCACGAGTAGAGACTCCCCAATCAAGCCTTTGGTTGCCTCCCTTTACTTGTGTCTTACTTAATTACAACGAATTCGCCGCATTGCCTCCCTTTAACCTCCAGTCGAATTTCTGTTCTGCTCTATCAGAATTTACAATGTTGAAATCAGCTCTTGAAATATTAAAGATAATTATGCCGGAAATTAAACAGAGCTTTTTGTACTCTCTCTCTCTCCCTCTCTGTGTGCGTGTGTGTGTCTATCTGTACCTGTGTGTTTGACTTAATGATTGTTTCTCTGTTCTGATTTTGACAAACATCACACCCATCAGAGACAAACCTTTCACGATCCACGCTGTCACTGAAAAGAACAGAACTGGGAATAAAGCACACGGCATCAGTGCATGTGTTCGTTATTGTATGCAAGATGCAACAAACTCCAAATGTTTCATGCCAACACTGTAGATGGACGAACTTCTTGCGAAATGATCGAAATATTTTGGCTGCGCACGCCTTGTGGTTTTCAGTTTCAAGATTTTGTAACGCAGCTTTTGGGGCTGATTTCTGTTCTATTCAGCAAAAAGGATCGATTTCGTCAAAACAACCGTACTATCAGTGGAAATAACTTAACAGCACATTCTAGCAACTGGAAGAAGAAACGGAATAAAGCATTATTATGTTGCAAATATTGTCCCTTTGCCTGCATGCGCATGTGTATGTGTATATATGTATGTGTTGTGTGTATATATATATATATATATATATAGAGAGAGATGAGAGAGAGAGAGAGAGAGAGAGAGAGAGAGAGAGAGAGAGAGAGAGAGAGAGAGAGAGAGATAGAGGGTATAACAAAGTCCAAGCATGTTTTTTAGTGGAAACTTTTTACTCCGAATTTTCGCCCTTGAGGGCTTCGTCAAGGCCCGGTTAGCTTGACTGATTCCTTTACAATCATCATCAAAGGAATCAGTCAAGCTAACCGGGCCTTGACAAAGCCCTCAAGGGCAAAAATTCGGAGTAAAAAGTTTCCACTAAAAAACATGCTTGGATTTTGTTATACCTTCTCTACATGACACCATACTAAGTCCCTTCCTGCACGTTGCGGTGCACAGGAGTCATAGAGAGCCTTGTTTTTCTGTCTGTCTGTTTGTCTGTCTGTCTGTCTGTCTGTCTGTCTGTATGTGTGTGTGTGTGTGTGTGTGTGTGTGTGTGTGTGTGTGTGTGTGTGTGTGTGTGTGTGTGTGTGTGTGTGTGTGGTGTGTGTGTGTGTGTGTGTGTATCTGTTTGTCTCTCAGTCTCTCTCTCTGTCTTTCTGTCTCTGTCTGTTTCTCTCTCTCTCTCTCTCTCTCTCTCGTCTCTCTCTCTCTCTCTCTCTCTCTCTCTCTCTCTCTCTCTCTCTCTCTCTCTCTCTCTCTCTCTCTCTTCTCTCTCTCCTCTCTCTCTCTCATTCTGTCCTTGATCAGACTGTCTTATTACAACCCCATGAACCTCGATAGACCACACGCAAAGAAAACAAAAGTGACAGATTCTGGCGATGGTCAGGTCGTGGGTGAAACTTGCTTTACTTTGATGAGATTTTAATCTGAAGCATATTTGACCAAGTTCCGAACCCTCGCTTACAGCTACCGTCAGAGGCCAGACTGCTGGTTC
>OY757541.1:40088660-40159314 GCA_963584105.1 Alviniconcha strummeri
GAAAGCGCTGAAACATGACTGACGAGGAAACGTGGTTGTATTTTAAAGCACATAGAACACATTCGTCTGGTCTTGTTGCAACTTGCTTGTGATTTATTTCAGTGCTGTTGCCACCTCCCCCACCCCACCCCATCCCCCATCCCACCCCACCTCACACTCCCATCCCAATCTTCTGGCTGTCATAAGAAGTTGAATTAGACTGCATTAAACAAAGCAAAACAAAATAGGTATTTTATTCTAAAACAAAACGAAAAACCTACACTATAAGATTTTTTTCCTCCAAAAATTCAGATCCGTCCATTTTATTTCAGATTTCAAATACTTCGTTCGAAATGTCCCCCATCCAGCCTGCTTCCATTTAGAGAAGAAGAATGGAAAATAAATCAAAACTGCGTCGTCCCAGAGTCGGCCTGCTGTCTTTGATCCATTGACTCGTGTGACGCTTTCAAACGGTCGTCTGCTGAGGACGACACCACAAAGACCGCCCCTCGACATGACTCCAGTCTCCCTATGGTCCTAGACCCTTCCCCCCTTCACACCCTCCCACCTCCTAGCACTCGACGACATCAACAGGGAGGCACAGTAGTTAAGGGACTATCTGAACTGGATTACTATATATAAGATATATGAATCAGTCAAGCTAACCGGGCCTTGACGAAGCCCTCAAGGGCGAAAATTCGGAGTAAAAAGTTTCCACTAAAAAACATGCTTGGACTTTGTTATACCCTCTCTCTCTCTCTCTCTCTATATATATATATATATGATGATGATGAGTTGATGCTTAATGTCCTCAGATGCCATTTGACATATTAGGGACAAGTTGTGACCAATGCCGAAGCACGGTTCAATAAAAGCCACATACGTAAGGTGTATGCGTGTTTAGCTGTAACCTGCCACCTGCACTTTTGGCAGAATGACCAGGATTTTTTACGTGCTACTGTGGTAACACGGGGGTGGAACGGATACCGAAATAAGAGTCAGCACAGAAAGTAGACCCTGGAGAAGAAAATTCTCCCGCCGTTCCAGCAGGGATTCGAACCCGCGACCTTTCAATCACGAGTCCGGCGCTCTAACCACTGAGCTATCCCCGCCCCTATATATATATAAAATATACACAGGCTACTCTGCTTCGAGAGGTCAGGAGCTGTGTGAAAGTCGAGGTGGCCGTCCTGGGCACTTCGTCCGCAATAAGAATTATGGTTTCTGTGGACGTAAAGCAACACTGAGCTTAATTCTCCTGCTTAGAGCTCAGGAGATGTGTGAGAGTCGAGTAGTCCGTGTGGTCTCTGTGGACGTGAAGCAGCATTCCGTGAAGTCTTTATCTTTGTGTAATCAAGTACGTTAATAAAATATGATTCTCTCTCTCTCTCTCTCTCTCTCTCTCTCTCTCTCTCTCTCTCTCTCTCTCTCTCTCTCTCTCTCTCTCTCTCTCTCTCTCTCTCTCTCTCTCTCTCTCACTCTCTCGTGTGTGTGTGTGTGTGTGTGTGTGTGTGTGTGTGTGTGTGTGTGTGTGTGTGTGTGTGTGTGTGTGTGTGTGTGTGTGTGTGTGTGTGTGTACCTGCGTGTCGTGTGTATATAGTTGTGTTGCGCGTCTGCCTGTGATATGTGTGTATGAATAATGTGTGCGTTCTGTGTTGTATATGTGTTCTTGCGTCACTGTATATATATATATGCGCGCGTAGGTCTGTGTTACTGTTTTCCAGGTCACACACACACACACACACACACACACACACACACACACATCTCTGTAGTTTTTCTCTCTCTCTCTGTCTCTCTCTGGGTTCCTGGGGTGACCCTGTGTAGTTGACAGGATATTAAAATCCATCTGGTCTGCTTGGGCTTAAAACTCTCTCTCTCTCTCTCTCTCTCTCTCTCTCTCTCTCTCTCTCTCTCTCTCTCTCTCTCTCTCTCTCCCCGCGTTAAAAAAACGATTTCCAACATCTCTTTCTCTCCCTCTGGGCTAAGCTGACCGCACTAACCGCAAGCCCACTGCACGTGCCAAAGGTGACGTCACGACGGGCAGAGAGCTCAATGGGGGAGGTGTACCCGCGCCCCATCCCGCTCAGCCGCCCCAGCCGCCAAAGGATCAACGGATTAACGTTAATCCGCCCTAACTCGCAACCTCTTTGACCAGCAAAGAGGCCCAGGGGCTTTGCGCAATCCCCCTAACCCGAGCTGCGGGCAGAGAGGACAAAGTGATCAGCGGCCGTGTTTTCCTTTTGATCTTGCCCAGGGCGTGTTTGTGCTTTTCATGGATTTATCGTTCGTTCCAACGCTATGGAGTGCCAAAAGTCAGCACAGCAGAAAGGTCTTCGCAACGCCTCACTGGCCCGTCGAAATGGATCGCACCCTGGTCTCGGCTGTCCAGCATTGGCTTCGGCCAAGTCAGCGTGCAGAAACGGCTTGGGACTGGATTGTCAAAGCTTGACGTGTTTTTTTGCTGGGATGACTTTCGACAGAACTGTTGGAGGGAGTGACTGCATGGGCTCGCGTTAATATCATAATCCTGTTTTGCACAACTGCTCTGAACAATCGCTCAGCGCCTACACATGTACTATTTATGATAATTGTTTAAGAACAGGTAGGTCATGTAACATGCGGTTTTTTGTTTGTTTTTCATGGGTGCAGAGGAAGGGGGGGGGGGCAAATGTTGAAAATAATTGTACCTGTACATTCTCCATATCCTTCGCATATCAAAGTTCTTATCGACTGAACAGCACAAAACCTCAGCAAGAGATCAATTAGCAATCAGCAGAGAAATATCCTCCCATTATTGAACACTGCGTGACCCGGCCACTGATCCTCAATTGGAACGGCAGCTTCATTACGAGTTCAGTCTAAACCAATTTTTAATCTCCGCGGCAAATTTTAACGTTTACTTTCCCGACAACGCCGCGCAGCCCCAGCTATCCTAAGTGTAAAGTTAAAAGATCTACAGTCCCAAGCCTTTGAAGCCCCCCTCGTCGGTGTCGGCGCATTGTGGGCGACACGTTCGTTTATCTTCAACAAAGACGCGCCACAACCCTTAGCCGTCCTGATCTCTAGTCGGAGACAAGGCTCGACAGTTTTCGTACACTCTCCAAGCGTCTCAGGCCATTGGCAGCGCAGTCTCGTTGGCCCAGATCAAAGAGCAGGCCGTCAGTGACCCCGGAACCACTTCTGTAGCGACTCGGAGGGGCGAGGGTGGAGCTGAGGGTCTAATCCGTCGGGAGGGATGCGCGGGCACGGAGGGAGAGTTAGCAGAGACAACACAGCACTCCTCCCCTCGCCCACCTCCCTCGCAAACAAACGCCACTCCTTCGGCGCGAGGCTACCACGAAAAAGAAACCGCATCTTTTTATGATAGTGTCCCACTGGGTGCGCGCGCGCGCACGCACACACACACACACACACACACACACACACACACACACACACACACACACACACACACACACACACAGCGGATGGACCTAGGTTCAAATCCTCTTCGGCTGACCTTTCTCTTCAGAAGTTGCGATTTATGGATACAGTCTTGTGTCTTTTCACCCCACAACTCACGAAACATTAAAATGGTCCACACTGCTACCCACGTAATGCAAAGAGATACATGCGCATTCAGTCACAAACCAAACCAAAACAAAGACCTCTTCAAGTATTCTGACGGTGATAAAGCAGCGTATACAAAGTAAAAGCCAAATTCAGCTCCCTCTCCCCTATTTGCTGGGATTCGGTCCATGTGTTTGGAAACAAACCACTCCACGCAACAAACGCCACGGTAGGGGCTTCGTGGTCGTACACAGTGCAGCAACGACTGAATAGCCTCACCGGGGCCGGACCTCATCAATGAAATTCTCAGACGCCCGTAGGCGTGTGAGTGGTGCCAACAAGACAAAGATGGAACGTTTGACGCCAAATTCTGTTTCCGTCACTGCGACCTTCCCCTGATGTCCTGGGCCAGTCGTCTCAAGGTCAAGCCAAAGGGGCAACAACAACTGCAAGGCCAATACGAAAGGTCGACAACTCAATCGCCATACATTCGGTTTTGGGGGTTCCTGTTTTGGCGGAGCGGGTGGGTGGATTGGGGAGGGGGGGGGGGGGGGGAGCTACTGCGTGTTCCCACTGTCCGAGTAACGAGACGAAAAAGGTAGGTATATGTAGATGCATAGGCAGGTCTGCGCCGTTTGACTGTTTTGCTGTTGTTGTTTAACCCCTTTACTGCCATGATGCCAAATGAAAACGACCAATAATAGTGCGAAATGTTAAACCCTTTAGCCCTTTTGTTTTCTTTATTGTACTGGCATGTGAAAGGATTATCACGAAAACGCAAAGCAGGCGCGTCCGTGCATCTTTCAGCCCGGAAATCCTACAGGCTGGGGCAGTAAAGGGGTTAATCCAGCAATCCTTTAATCGTCACTCAGGGGGGTCAGATTCAGTTTTGTTTTGTTTTTTTAAGATTCAAAATTCGCAATAGAATCAACAGAACAGTTTGAAACAAAACGCCTGACATTCAGTTTTTATCTTTTTTATTTGATCTCCTCGCCTGCTGGAGAAAACATGTTTCGAGAAAGTTGTATAGCATCTTTAAAACATCGGTCATCGCCCCGATATAACCACCACGGTTGACTGGGCATTCAAATCAATTAGCTATCTTTTTACACTAAGCTTAATACTCAAGGATAAACCGACACAGAACCTGAAAGTATCCAGAAAATTAGCAACAACGGCAAAAAAAAAACCTTTTAACCTTTTTACTGACACCGAAGATGTATTGTGCTGACACCCAGTCATGAAGTTAAGAAAATGTATCTGCTGAGACCTCCAGTACCACCAGAGGTTTTCTGTTCTTCTTCTTATTATGTTGCTTTACGTCCACAGAAACCATACGGACTTTAGGGACAGGGAGTCCAGGACGGCCACCTCGACTTCCAAACAGCTCCTGGTCATCCTAATGACCTGGGATGAGGACCGCAAATCTCCACCGTCGTGACCAAGGCCAACAGAATTCCGGACTTCATCAGCAGGAGGAACATCAACAATCATCACCCATACGACTAGGCAAACAGCCTATGAAAAAGCCCTTGGTTAGATGTCGGTGGTACGCAGGTTGCAACACGCTATCTGCAAACCCTCGTCAGCAGCTGACAACACCATCAACATGATACTGGACACGGTTCAACGACAGACAGATGGTTAAGTGCATCGGTACCGACTTTCAAACATTCCTTATCGACCTGATGCTGAAGCAGTGGAAGACATGAGTTCAATGGTAAACCCTGGGAGTCCAGAAGATCGAGGGCTAGGTTGAGCAACTTTCTTCAAAGTTCCTCGCTGCTCATTACTGGATCAACATATAGCGCAGATCATCATTGTGCCGGTAATCGACCGAAGAGAATCGTTCGTTACCGGTGACCTTCAAAGGGCTTCAGGTTCAACACTTTCAATGCCTCTTTGAATGAAACGATCCATACAATTATACCGACAAGTCATTCTTCGGTCTTGCATCGTCCAATTCAAAGCGAATTACCCTGCATGCATGCACGTTGCCATGGTTACATTACTGGGATCATTCGTGTCAATATTAAAATCCAAAGTGCGACAGGCTTCAAAGTGGTAGGTTACTTGCCGACGTCAACCCGTAGGCAAGTAGACAATACCGCTTCGGCTTTTGACCCGTTTTATACACCGATGTTGTGACTAATACATGTATGTAAGATGTTTGCTGTGCGACCAAAAAGGGATTGTTCAAGTGGCAGGACAATAACCCTCTTTTGGAGGTATTTATGCTTCATTTTGTCCCGACAGACTCACGGCAGCCTCAACGGCTCACATTAGGGGCTGAGACAGGAAACCAGCCAAACAGTGAGAATGAAGAAGCCAGAGAGTGACAATGAGAGCCAAGTGAGGCATAAAAGTCACCACACTGACACGATCAGCTCAGGCCAGTCACGTCAATGTTTTGCCAAAACACAGTCCACAATGGGCCAAGACGGAAATTCGCCGATTACCCGTTAAATATCTCAGCTTTGTCGGAAGCTGAGAGCTGTTCGTTCTTTTCGTGCCTCGCATTTCAGACCTATTTCTGTGCCAGTTAGTTCGATGGCAAAATGTGGCCACATGTTCCGAAAAGCTGGCTGGGTGTTAAAAGAGTCTACGGAGGGGAGGCGCAGCGCCAGTTCGCTCCCTTGGCTGACGAGCTCTCGGGCCATTTGGAGGCGATGGAGAGCCGCCATGTTGACAGAGCGGCTTTGATGCCGACGTTCAAAGGGGCCGCCATGTTGCAAGCTCGCGCTGCCCGTGTGCGCCACTTCTGCGGCACTTTGATCTCTCCGCCAGTCGCCCTTTGCCCAAAAAGTTGCGCTTTGATGAGAGCGAGTCAGCTAACTAATATCGTGCAACCAAGCCGGGGCGGGAAGTTGGCAGCGCGCCCTCTGTAGCGCCCGTCCCCAGACCTGCCCGCCGATGTTTGCTGTCTTTTGGGGCCCTAATCCCGCCGCTCCGCCTCGAAACGCTGCTGTCCACAAGACTTTAAACGGTGGAAGCGTTTCCTTGTGGGCTGAGTCAACACGCTTTCATTTGCTCGCGTTGTGTAAAAAATATGCTCCATATTTTTCTCGTCTTCTGATGATAGGCGGTCGGGGGGCGGGCACTACGACTTGTACAGCTAGCTGATATGCGGCTTCCTGGATATGGCCTCCTGGGTATGGCCGGTGACCCGTGCGGTTCAGTCTGCACCGAAGACGATTTCCACGTGCTGCTGCGGCTGTCCGCCCGGCAGAGCCATTGTCTTGACTGCAAATCAGTTATTGTGTCCGGTGGCCAATGGCCGAGTTATTTGACCATCCCCTCGATGCCAAGCACTGTAGATTCAATGACACTGATTCGGAAATCCATGCCTGGCAGATTGGTGAGAGGACATCAAGTTAGTACTTGACCATCTGGCTTGCTCGAAAATTAGCGTGGATGTATCAGTATCAGTATAAAAAAAATTGTGTCTGGCAATCTGTGATGCGGAATCACTGGAACGCAGGAGCGCGCGAAAAGATCCCTGTTCACTGGTTAGTTACGGTACTAAAAACCTCGGTGAATAATTATGGCCATGGCCGTGGGTTGTAATGCACAGCCCAGCCACACTGAGTGAGACGTGGACTGGGACAGTCAGTCGACATCATGTGGATGCAGCCGTGTGCGTTACACCATAAATATGGTATCGTGGGCACGAGGGCATGATTCCGTGTTTTCTAGCATGAGCTTGGTTGTGAGTGAGCCGGTTTGGCTTAGCGGTAAGGCGTTAGGCTGGTAAGCAGAAGGACCTCGGTTCGAATCCGCTTCGGCTCTCCTTTCTCTTGAGAAGTTGTGATCTGTGGACACTGTCTTAATTGTGACTCAGTTTGTCGATCACAAATAATGAAACATTAAAATGGCTCTCATCGCTGCCCGTCTTAATGCAGGAGTCATTCTGGTGGTGGCAGTGTAGCGATACTGGTAAATATATACATGTATATATATACTATACTATACTATCCCCCATCCCCATTTCTCCCCGTCCCTAATAAGCCTTGTGGTTTCTGTGGACGGTAAGCACCATGTTTACTTACCGTCTTGGTTGGAGAGACTTGTGTACAGACCAGTCTTAATTCTTCGGTTTCAAAGCCCCGAGTCAAGCGCCGCACAGGGACACCTCAGACACAGTGCCTTTCTGATGAAGCCCCGGCTTGGAGCCAAAGAGACGGTCGGACATTTCTGGGACATTTTAAACGCCATTTTGGGCCACAAATATCAGAATCACTCAAACAGGGTCATAACTAGCGAATGAAGCCAACATTTTTGACTTTGATTACAGTCTGTAAATGGGTGAGTCCTCGGTACACGATCGATTGTTTTGCTGCCATAAGCATTCCGGAAGCGTGTACGGTTACTCAGAAACAAGATCGAGATCAAGTGTCTGAAAGGAGAATACGCACACTGAAGGACACAGATATGATAAAACTTACTTTATGTTGCAACTTTGCGATTTATTCACTTCGTATGACCCTGTTTTGATGATTCTGGTGATATTTGTGACCCCAAATGGCGTATAAAATGCCCCAGGAATTTCCGACCGTCTCCTTGAATATTACCCCAATTTGAACCGGCTGCCCACAGCTGGCTTGCCTTTTCCAGATGAGGAGAACCTTGGTGTTTAACGCCTAACCCCAGTTTCCGGGCGTTAATTCACTTTCAGTGGCGTGACCTTCACGGTTGGCTAGGCCTTTGCAATATCAACAACTAGCCAATCCACGCGCATTTAGCTAATGTCGGGATGGATTGTTGTATTAGTTGGAATTTAACGTCAACAGCATAAACGCTCGTGAACCTCTCGACAGGAATGCAGTTTCAGTTCTGACGAACTTGGTTCCTCAAAGCTGTATGTCCACATGGAGAGAGAAAAAGAAGAGAAAAAAAAGGAAAAAAAAGAAAAAAGAAGAAGGAATAATCATTAATCATGGACAGGGTTCGCTAACCGGTAATTTCCAGTATTTTACCAGTTAATATCAGCGTGTACCGGAAACTGCCAAAATCATCAATCGGTCAGACTGACAATAGGTTATAATTTTGTTTTGACCGGTTCCCCCAAACAAGAGAGAAAGTTTAAAATGCAACATAATGAGGGGGGGGGGGGGGGAGAGAGAGAGAGTGGGGGAGTGTGTATGTGTTTTTATTCAATTCGCCAGTGATGATGCCCCTGTCGTATCTGTCCTCCACGGCAGTTTTGCAGCATAACTCTATCGTGTGACGTTAAGTTGGCCATTACTCCCTGCGCGGTTCATCCCTTGACGGCACTAACAAGCCTGTACACGTTGTCTCCTCCTGGAACATTCCTCCCACTGCCCGTCCCTAATAAGCCTTGTGGTTTCTGTGTTTACTGCAACATCCTGCCCGCTTTTGTTGCCCAGACTGTTCGATTGAAATATAAAAAACAAAATCCAGCAATTGTTTCTACCCCCTCCCCCCCCCCCCCACACACACACACACACGCACACACCACACCATACACACCATACACCACACACACTGTTTTTAAATTATTTGAGTTGACTGATGTTGTCAGTGTGCATATGTGTGTTTTTGCGTGCGTTCGAGTGTGAGTGTGTGTGTGTGTGTGTGTGTGTGTGTGTGTGTGTGTGTGTGTGTGTGTGTGTGTGTGTGTGTGCGTGCGTGCGTGCTGATATATATATATAAAGTTTTATTTAAGAGGTTAATTCGAGCCTTACAAATATATATATATATATAAAATAAATACAGTATGGTTTTTTTTTTAGGGCATTTTTTTTTGACGGCCCATCTTCACAAACCCGCCTCTGTTAAAGGAACTATCGCTCTCAAAACATGCGCATGTCAGTGTTGTTCAACAAAGAGAACTAGAAGATATCAAAATAAAACTTATAATCAGGATTTTGTATTACAATTCTCCATTGATTTTATAGTTCATAAAAAAAAAAAAATGAAACAAGCGGAATGACTGCTAGCGTTCTAAAACAACACCCAAACACATAAAAGATTCAGAAGAACGCTATTTATTTTGGTCATGTCAACATTCTTTAAAGTACTGGACTGACACGAAAACAACACAGCTCAACCATAAACAGATAAGTGGCTTAACTCTCCGTCTATTTTTTTACCGTTTTTCACCGTTTAACTGTTGTTTAAGTGTTGTTTCGTAGCTTGACTAAGGGAATAACTAAGGGAATTACCCCGAAAATTCGCACGTTCTGTTTTGTCCTAATAAATAGCGTTCTTTTGAACCCTTTATATGTTTGAATCATATTCATTTAGTTCTGATCTGACTGTTCGAGAGTAACGATTAGAGGGGCTGACTGCACAAAACAACGGCAAGTTTCCTAGCCCCGGCCGCCCATGTTTCAAGTTCAATTTTGCTTTGTGTCCTCAGAGACAGTATCAGGGACGGGGAGCCCACGACAGCCACCTCGACTTTCACACAGTTCCTGAGCTCCGAAGCGCCCGTATGACACTAACCTGTCCTTTTGAACGGCACGAACGTTGTCACTTTCGGGCTCCGATATATATACCAAAGGAGCAATATAAACCAGGCTGGTGGTCGCCGTTAGACAAGCTGTCACACCTGGCGGTGTTTCCCCCAACGAGTTCGAAAATTGCGTTAAACGCAGCTGACGCAGGTTGGATTCTAAATTTAAAATATAATCTCGACGGAGCGTTTTAAAACACTAAGACATTCGACTGGGAGTTTTTGTTTTGATCTGTTCTATCTGTTGGAAAAAGGCCGACTTTCTTATGCTGAGAAGGTTTGTTCCTTTCAATTCGTAGTGAAAAGAACGGCAGTTCATTTGGTAAGTAAGTATCTTGGTGCTTTACGCCCAGTCAACCGTTACAGTTATTGAGGGCGAATTTCGTTTGGACTAAGGGACATTTTTGCTTGATTTGAAAATATATATTTAAAAAATCGAACACGTTTTGAGGCGATTATCCCTATTTTATTGACATCCGTTCGCAAATCGTAATACATCATCGCTCTGATTGAGATCATTTCTAAGACCAGTCGTTTGCTTTAACTTGCTCTGACCTCCTTTCCCTCGGTTCGTTTCCTTCTAAGTTCTTTCTTTTGCTTGCTTTAAGTTTTAAAAAGACTTCGTCTCGTAAAACGTTGGAAGCAGCAACTGCTTCGTCAAAAGTTCATTGGTTTTCTTACAAAACTGCCTACAGCCCGCCAGCAGTAAATCGTTGTAGCGATGGTGCTTGCCCCCGACATGAACGTTGGGCTGTTTTATTTTATTGACGTGTTTCTTTTCCCACCTTCTCTTTCTGCCGTTTATTGATCAGTATTACTTTAATTTTATTCGCTTTTCCCCCGGTTCTTCTCCCTCTCTCTCTCTCTTTCGCACTGATATATACTTATCGTTCAGGATAAGTAACTTCTGTTCTTTTGTTGTGGTTGAGAAGACGTTAAATTTAGTTTCTTACTTATTTGTTTTTCACATCTTCCATAATTCTTCAGTAAAAAAATGTTTTCCCTCTACTTCTTTCTTTTTATAAAATAAGTTTGTTGACTTGTTCCTTTATCGCATTATTTTGTATTATTATTATTGTTGTTATTGTTAACATTGGCTTCTGCCCTTTTTTAGTTTTTGGTATGTATCTTTCTTCTTCTTCTTCTTCTTCTTCTTCTTCTTCTTCTTCTTCTTCTTCTTCTTCTTCTTCTTCTTTTATTTTTTTATTTTATTTTATTTAATTTTGTTCATTTGCCTGCATATTTTTTTTTTCCCCCTTCCTTTCTTGTTCTTTTTCTTGTACACACCTTTTGTCACTTAGAGTACAAATTGTAATCATCAGGAAACGACCAATATAATGAATGATTCCATGCCGATCACTTGATTTTCCTTTCCTATCTCCTGTCTCGTTTTTCTGCCCAGTCCTCTTGCTCTTTCTGTCTTGTCATTTTCTGCTAAAGATTCATTCTCCTAACTTTCCCCATGATATTCCTTTAACATTTTTCGTTAAGATGTAGTTTTTTTGTTTTTTTTTAATGTATTTTTATGGCTCTTGTTGAGCGGCTAGGAAATGACAGTTCATGGGTGGTATGTACAGCTTGCTGCCACTGGTATTTGCCATTATGCATTAATATATTTTAAAATGTTTTTATTGTTTCTCTTCATTCCTGCTTCTCTCTCTCTCTCTCTCTCTCTCTCTCTCTCTCTCTCTCTCTCTCTCTCTCTCTCTCTCCCCCCCCCCCCCCCCCCCCCCCCGTGTGTGTGTGTTCTTTCTTTTTCTTTTCTTTTATGTAACCTGGTATCAATAAATTACACAGAATGGTCGAGGATACCAGCATGTCCTAGCCGTATATTATTGACAAAAGCAGTATTGAAGGGACTAAAACTTCGAAAACAAATTGTGTTTAATGTTTGAGTATACGTATGTCTTCTTTTGTATTTGTGCAGGGATTGATTCTGTGGATTGGATTTCAGAAATGGTTCATATGACTGGTGAGAATAGTTTTGAAATATGCATTTGAAATATGCATTTGCTTATGAAAGAGTGGTCGGCATGTGGTGATCCTGTGCGGTTAACTAGACGTTAGAGTACAATTACTAACTACTAACTAACTCCATGCCGATCAGCCGTTGTATGTGCTATCTCCTGATATTTTTTCAACAGGAAAACAAAGATTCATCGAAATGTGTGTCTAATATCGTCTGTCTTTCTATTAATGTGTGCGACCACCCATCCAATTATTTCTTTACTCGTTTATTCGTTCATTTCTGTAATTTTCTTTCTTAGTTTGCTCGTTCGATCTTTTGTAAGTAAGTTTGTCTTTTTAATTATTGGGTTTGTTTGGCTGTCTGCTTGTTGGATTTTCGGCTTCGCAAATAGTCATTGCATATATATATATATAGAGAGAGAGAGAGAGAGAGAGAGAGAGAGAGAGAGAGAGAGAGAGAGAGAGAGAGAGAGAGAGAGAGATTAACTGAATTTTTGTGTGTGGAATAATCATGCAAAAGTAGTTATTAGGAATGAAGTAGTTAACTAAACTGTATTTGTTCACATAATTGTTTCTTTCTTTGTTCTTTTTCTTTTTGTTTTGTTCTTGTTGTTGTTTGTATAGAAATGATTAGTCAAATGTATGCGCATGAACTTTTTTAGAAAATGTTTTTCATTTGCTCATTGATTTATTTGCCTTGACTGATTGACTGATCGGCAAACTGACTGGCTGTCTGATTGACATAATAACAATAATGATAATAAATAATCAGATATATTATTTTCTTGATTTTTGTAATCGTATATTTGATTTTGTTATTTACCTTGATTTGACTGATTGAGGTGACTTACTTCCTTACTGAAATGATTGTTTATTGTTGTGTTCTCTTAACCAATTAAAAAAAATACAAAATACATTTGGACTAGTCATTTAGTTTTCTGTTTGTTTATATGTAGGTCACATCTCGGAGTTTGGGGTGCCTAATTATTATATTGCAGTTGTTGGTAGCAATGTACTGCTTTAAAAAGTTTATTTTTATTTTTATTGATTTGTGTTTGTATTAATATCTTATTATTGTTGTATCTAATCGTAGCCTAGCAGTTCACGGTCGTGAGGTGTCCCTGTTCGGTTGACTGGACGTACAAATGCTCGCGGTATTGCATTCATTCATACAGTCCCAGCACCGACAATACCGCTGCGAATGAAAATGTGCATGAGTTTTCTCTCTCGTGTCTCTGTTTGTCTGTCTGTCTGTCTCTGTCTGTCTGTCTCCCCTTCCACTCCCCAGTCTTTCCTTCTCCCTCCCTCCCTACACTGACCCTTTCAGCCCTACCGGCCTCTACGTGTTTCGTCCATTTTGTTCTTTATACTGTTATAGTCATGTAATATGTATGATTATCATAACTGACAGCCCTCGAAAGCCTGGCTGCCAGAAGGGATAGAACTGGATTTTGTTTACTGCTTTGTGTATGTGTAGGCTATAACACAATCCGATACAATAATACTTTCTTTTCTTTTTTTCCTTTTTTTATTTTGAAAATTATCTATCTATCTATCAGTCTATCTATCTATCTATCTATCTATATCTATATCTATATATATATATATATCCATGAAGGAAATTCAGTTGTCTCCCTATGCTTTGGACCCCATATTTGGAAGTTCACTCCCACAAGACCTCAGACACTGCTCAACCCTGTCATCTTTTAAAGCCAAACTGAAAACCTTCCTCTTTTCACAGTATTTCCATCCTAACTAATATAAGTACCCAGTTTCTGCTACAGTCAGTGTGCGTGTGTGTGTGTGTGTGTGTGTGTGTGTGTGTGTGTGTGTGTGTGTGTGTGTGTGTGTGTGTGTGTGTGTGTGTGTGTGTGTAGTGCGTTTTTGTTGTTGTTTTTATAATACTTTATGTAGATTGTTTTGGTAGGACTATGCTCTACCTGTGTATATAATATCATATTTATGTTAATATGTATCATGTGAGCGCTCAGGGCGTTGATGAGCGCATGATAAATGTACATTATTATTATTATTATCATTGGTCACAACTTGTCCCTAATATGTCAGCTGACATCTGAGGACATTAAGCATCACTTCATCATCATTCGATTCATTGTGTGTAGTCTGTGTCAGTCAGGAACAGAACCTGATTCAGTATTTTGCACGGCTGGCGCAAAGCCGGGCTGGGCTCACTGAAGCCACGCGAGTCAGTCAGACACGACTGATTTGAACACACCGCTACCACCAGTTGAACTAGCTATTTGTAGGCTGTTGACAGACATTATTACAAGGTGAGAGTTCTGTGTTTTTTGTTGTTGTTTTTAAATATTTGTTTTGTGTATTTATTGTTTTAGTAAAGTATGGAAGGAACTTCAGTCCATAACAACTGACGAGTCGTAGCAATTCCAGAGCAATTGTTCTTGTACGGGCAGAGAGAAAGAAGGAAAAAAAGAAAAGAAAAAAAGAGGGAATAGAAAAACCAGAACGGAGTAATTGGTGCTATTAAAAAAATAAAAATAAAAAATAAAAAAATTGGAGATGCAGGGTATCGATCCCCGTACCTCTCACATGCTAAGCGAGCGCTCTACCATCTGAGCTACATCCCCATCTGGTTAAAGGGCGAGATTTTAATGTTAAATAGTCGGCCTCAACACCGCCGCACCCACTTTGTGTCACAATGAATAGTAGTTTGTAAGAAAGTTTCTTTACTCCGATTATGTTGGCTGATGCATGTAATTATGTGCATGCGCCGATCGAATGCACTCTTTTTACTTTTTTAAAAGTTTCGTGTCTTCGTGAATGGGCCATCGAGTTCACTTTTCTGCGCTGTCGAATTCGCTCCCTTGGCGCGGCAACACGCTGCCGCTGATGGTAGAAAGCTTTAATTGTACATTCAGCTGTTCGGCATTTTACATGATTTCAAACACCGAGCTGCACTAGTTTTGCCGCGTCACTTAAAGAATCATCTGTTGTGTTACGTTTACTGGTCGATTAAGTCGATCCTGGAAACTAGCCGCCGGAGTCTCTCTCTCTCTCTCTCTCTCTCTCTCTCTCTCTCTCTCTCTCTCTCTCTCTCTCTCTCTCTCTCTCTCTTCTTCTTCTTCTTCTCTCTCTCTCTCTCTCTCTCTCTCTCTCTCTCTCTCTCTCTCTCTCTCTCTCTCTCTCTCTCTCTCTCTCTCTCTCTCTCTCTCAGCCTGCAGAGCTTTGCAGAGCACTGAGTGAGATTTCGACTTTTCTAACTTTTAAAGACCGCGGAGATCAAAGACTATGCACAAGTCTAAACGGCTGATTAATTCAAAATGAAGTTATATTTTAACCGCTGGCATTGATATTGCAATGTTTTTGTGCCTGTAGGTTTATTAAATGATAGACTACAAATTTTATGTGTAACACATTTCATTTAACTCGGCCAGCTCAGATGGGCAGAACTGGGTATACTTGTAAGTCGGGTGAATCTCTTCACTCGCCGGTGGTCACTGTCCCTGCATCTCTCTCCAGTTACACGTGCACACACACACACACACACACACACACACACACACACACACACACACACACACACACACACACACACACACACACACACACACACACATGGCCTTGATCAAGCTGGGAACCCTATTAGTCCAGATTCATTTTCGACTGCCACATACCTACTTTGCTCAGTGCAGAAAATTTCAATGTAGCTATTGGTAAACATACATTCCCACACATGCCAGTGTGTGTGAACTGATTTGATCCTTGTTCATGTTATGGTTGCAGCTAAAAGACAATCCTTGCATATCCATGTAATGGTTGTTTTTTGCTATTATAACAACCATGAGTAGTGCTATAGAAATCCTTTACCTGTGTCACTGTACTGACAAAAAATGTTGATTTGCAGACACTGTCTTGTGACTTTGCCCCTCACAGTTAAACATTAAAATGGCCCTCGCATTGCTACCCATCTTAATGCAAGAGTCATTCTGGTGGTGACTGTGTAGCGTTAGGTGTGGCCTCCCTCTTCCCCAGGCACCTCTTGGGATCTCAGTCCCAGCCTGTACCTCTTCTGAGACAACTTGGCAGTTAACTAATTTCATTGGCCAAGCCAAACCAGTATTGTATTGACTTTCATCTGTTCTTATTGTTGTTTTAAATTTTTGTTTTTTGTGAGCCTGTCTGATGGAACTGCCTCTCATGGGATGAATAAAGTGTTGTTGAATTCAATATTATTCTGCTTGCATGACTTATTTATTCTTATCGTTGTTTTAAATTTGTGTTTTTATGAGTCTGATAGAACTGCCTCTCGTGGGATGAATAAAGTGTTGTTGAACTGAATATTATTCTGCTTGCCTGTTATGCAAACTTTGGAAGTAACAGGTCTTTAAATGTATTCACCTAAGGCTCCTTTAATAAAGGGTGCTCTACGACCACACTACTATTATTATGAGAAACTAGCTAGTCTGACTGGTACATGCCCCTATGCGTAGTGGTGCTATGTAACAGGATAAATAGATCAGTTAAACTTGTGGCAACATGAGCATGTTCCCAGACTGACTTGAGATCCGAACGCAACCTTCCTCTCTTGCACCCACTCACATGACAAAACCATACTCACAAAACTCAGACCCTGAAGACAAAAACAATTTTGACAAAAAAATCATTTTTATTATCATCCATGAGTTGCACTGTCAATGTGTACAAAAGGTAGTCAAGAGTAAGTGTGTACTGAATGCAAGTCATGTGCCTGAAGAAGGTTTATGTACCCAGAAGCAGCCTGGAGACAAAAAAATTAAGACGACATTGATACCGTCCACAATGAAGTTACGTAACTCTAGCACTTCGGCGGTACACACTCTTTGTTTCGCTGCTCTCCCTTGAGCTGAGTCTTAACAATTATTTTTCTCTCACTCTCTCTTCTTTTGTGGCTGCTGCAGCCCAAGCAATCTGTTAGACATCAGTCTGTTGGCATGCTAACATTCACTCTTGGGTAGTGCGCCATCCTACTCAGTAAACAATAAGCTAAAAGATGAATCCAAGTGATGGAATTTACTTGGTCAACAAGCAGTGTTGTAGTTAAGCCTCGAGCTTGCCCCAGGGTCTAGCATGTTGTGGGTAATGTATACATACTTGATAATGCACAAATAACAATGCAGGAAATCTCCGATAATGTTGGTAACAATAATCATCCTCCCTTCAATGTTAGAGAAAAGTTGCTTACCTGGAAGAAAATATCTCTGTATTTCACAAAACTATGAAAATGCTTATTTTAACCTGACACCAATGCATTTGGCAAAGCATGATATGTAAAAATAACTACATCCAATACTACTAAATCACAACTTATGAACAAATATTGAAACAAAACAGATATATGATATGTATGTGCATGCACAGCCACATGCAATCCAACTGTATCAGTATTTAGTCTATGTCATGAGAAAATTATGCACTACTTCATCAGTTCCATCAATTACTAAAATAAATTATCTGGGGTATTTTTTTCCATGTAATATAGAAAAGTATACAGTTAAATAAGTATTTTTTGTTTGTTTGTTGTTTTTTTGTTTGTTTTGCAGAAAAGAGAAAATAAAATAAAAATCAAACCAGCACACAAGATGGAAACAAAATCCAAAACCAAAACCAAGCAGATTCAGATGTTTACAGAATAAATTTGGTACATCAAAGTAACAGCATTTCAGTTCACCAAAAAAGCAGCTACAACAATATGAACAAAAACAGACCAAAGATGACAAATTACATGCAAAAAACAGCACAATAACAAGAAAAAATGTAACAAGAAAAAAGGTAAAGCCTGGTAGCAAGTAAACAAAAACCTTACACAGAATACTCAGAATCATTTCAATCAAATTACAATATTTGAATTTCTGAGCAAGATAACAGAGCAAATGCATTCATGTAACCCATTATCTGTACGAGGTGAACAAGAACAGCAAAACAGATCACTATTGTTATCACCAATGTGTGAACATTTCAACACAATGGGGAAAAAAACAGAATAAGGCTGGTACCAAAATGCACATGGTACACAAATAGGGAGCAGAAGTAAATATCACAGGACAGAAGTGAGCAGCACAGCTGAGGGAGTTGAGAGTGGAGTGTTGTATCACAAAGGAGAAAGAACACAAATTTAATGTGGGTAAATGGCACTAATTGGACTGTCTCACAACCTGCCCCTAAAGCAACAACACTCACACACACACACACACACACACACACACACACACACACTCACACACACGCCACACACACACTCACACACACACACACACACACTCACACACACATACACACACACGCATGCACACACCCACACACACACACACACACACGCATGCACGCACGCATGCATGCACGCACGCACGCACGCACGCACTCACTCACACACACACACACACACACACACACACACACACTCACAAAGAATGGACAAAGAAAGCGACATTTACATAACCTCTGCAGTGTACAATTTGACAAATTTGTCTTCATGGAAAAACAAATTTTTATGCATCATTTATATGCTTTTTCCTAAATTAATGTACTTGATAAAATCAATGAACACACATGCACACAAAATATTTTACTGGTCACATACACTTTTCCTAAAAAGTGAGATCAAAAGATCATGCACACACACACACACACACACACACACACACACACACACACACACACACACACACACACATACACACACACTTTCATTCTGCAATACAAACTTCACATTCCAGTTGTATGTCCTGTGACATAGCTAAGCAGTTTTATTTTGATGTGTGTATACACTACATAATTATAGGGTGCCATAAATTATTATTATTAGTGTAGGTTTCCTGTACATCTGATGAATGCAAGTCTGTAATTTCCTGATGCTGGGGTTGAATTACTTAACACATGATGCATACAAAATGGGCCTCTTTTTCATTTTTCATTTTTAAAAAAGATTTAGTGAGTATTTCATATTCTAGTTTGTGTGTGGTAATGTTTTCTTTTTGTTTTATCGCCTTGATATAACCACACTGGTTGACTGGGGGTAAAACACCAAGTTACTTACTTACTCGTCTTGTTTTGTTGGGCTTTTTGACTTATATGTAGTTTAAATTGTTGTATACCATGATGTTGAAAAACTAATATTTGCGTCTGTGATGTAGACAGAGAAACCTTTCATGTCTCTTACTGGATAGAATCCTTTGAACATAAAATTGGGTGAGCAAACAAACATGTACACCACTTATACAATGGCTGTACAGTGAATAACTTACCTCTAAATTTAGAATGAGGCTTGGATCAACAAATGAAAACAATATAATAATAGAGTATTTATGGTGCTCCATCTTGTAGGAGCCTGTAGCACTTACAAAGACATAAGGATACACTAATTTCATCACAGGACTCAGTAAATGTTACACAACAATGTTGCTGTGACCAAGTCTCATTGTTTTTCCTCTTTTTTTTCATTTAGAGTCTACAAAAATGGCCAAGACCCTTAATAAGAAGTTAGTGGTACCTGATTTTGACATAGATGAGAGAGATCCTGTTTTGTAAATATGACCCAGCTTAAGGTTAATGCCCTCTTGTTCTTGTCCTCTCTCTGTTTAAAGCATAATATTGTTCATTGTGCATACAGTAAACTTTGTTGGCATGTTCCTAAGAACAATAACAACAATATATGTGAAGACATGGCCACCTGAAACACATATGCACCAGGTCTGGTTACAAAACACAAAAAGGTGTAAGCTACAATGTTCCCTGTGAACCTGGTTCTATACTCTGAAGCTAAGAAGTTGCGATCTAGAAACAAAATGGGAGTGAGTTTACATTGTGCAAAAGGCACAACTCAAATGAAGCTAAACACAAATTCAAAATATAGTTCCTTGACATACATATTTTGTGAGATATAAAGTATAAACAGGGAGAAAAAATCAAATTTGAGACTCACGGGCATCATCTTTGCTTACACAGAGATCTGATGTCTTACAGCTTTAATTTGTATGTCTATAACACAGACACACAACCACACACCTACATACACACGCGCACACACTCACACATGCATGAGCACACACATACACACACACAACTTGATGCACATATGAAGTTTAACATCTGAAGGCAGAAGCAGAAAAGTAACACAAACTCACAAAACTGCACCAAAAAATAGTTCCACATAAAACTGCACATAATTACACCTGCCATGGACAAAACAACAACATTCTCAAACGAAGCTGACCTGTGCAAGAATTTCCCTTGCATGTGATTTAGGCATGTCAACTAGTCAACACTAAGACAAAGAAGCTGTCACTCTACTTTCTGTTTACTTGCATGGAAGAAAAAAAGCATAAAACTATTCACTAATTGTATTCTGCCCCCTGCAGAAATACATTGCATAAAACATGTTAATGGTCAAAATTGCACATAGTGGCAATAGGTGTAAAGTGCTTGTTCATGACAGACATGGGGACAAACAGTCTGTAGTTTGAGAAAATGTTTCCACAATGTCCCATGAATCCACTAGCACTGACTGTTTTAAAAACCAACAAACAAACTTCAGGTATGCCACTGCAGGAAGGCAATACTTGTTTTGACAAAAGGCAACAGTCATTTTTGAAACATTTGTCCACAATAGTTTTCTGACATTTCATCATCTTCACAGACTTTGCTATGAATAAGTGTTCTGAACACAAGTGCCTGATCTGACACTGTGCATAAATGCAGACTTCTGACAGGCATCACATTCAATCCTCACATGCCTTCAAAACTGCATTAAAAACTCACCTCTACAGACAATACTATTATTCCTTCTTATAGTCCTTCTGTGCACCGATGTGTGTGTGTGTGTGTGTGTGTGTGTGTGTGTGTGTGTGTGTGTGTGTGTGTGTGTGTGTGTGTGTGTTGCTATGTTGTGTTGTTTTGTGCTGCATTGAACTGTGGTGTGTGTGTGTGTGTGTGTATGTGTGCACACTCGTGCGTGCATGCGTGAACAATACAATGTTATGACTACATAACTATTATTTTTGAAGTTTTGATGTATACTTCTTTCTTTTTTTAAATCTTGTAAAGCATGGTGTGCTTGCCCTTGTCAGTTTGATACTGCATTATAAAAATGACCACTCTTATTATTATTATAATGCTTCATAATTAAACTTTAATTTATAGTTATAGAGACTAATGGATATCTAAAGCATTATATGGAACATCAGGATTTGTAGATTATTTTTGTATTCAGTGTTCATTTATTGACAGATGTCTATCATAATATGACGACTGACACTGGAATGCAACTGTATGTGTATGTATGACTAATTCCTATATCATATTTAATATATATGTGTGAGCAATTTCTTCTCAACATATGGCTATGTTGCTGGTGCATATTTTATTTGAAAACAAGTGTGTGACCGAGTACATGTGGAATGTTCACAAAGAATGCCCATAAAACATGTATAAGTGAACACAACAGTGTTGGATTAAAAAAGAAAGAAAACAGATTGATATATGTAAGCAAAGTGGAAGAGATATAAACTGCGATGGTCACTGAATCCATGGCTGCTGCATGCCCAATGGCAAGGCCGAGAGAGTGTTACAAAATATCACAGACTAGTGGCACACAACCATACACCCACACACCAACAAGATGGCATTCTGTTAAAGCCAACCTGAGCAAAACAAAAGTGCAAAACACAAAATCAATCAAAAGTACAACTACATTAAAATAAAATATATGCTTGTCATCATACAGGAAAGAATTTCTGACCAATTTAGAACAAAGTCTGGGTGTAAGTTTGGGTCAGGGAAGACAAAGTGTGCACAGAGTTGTAAACCCTACGTCAAACAACACAAAATCATGGGTATCACACGATTTGTACATAAAACGCATTAAAGATTTTTAAAGTTTTTTTTTTTTTTAATCAAGTGACAAACAAAAAACAAATTATGTTGTCATCAATAGTGCACCCAACATCCTCCATGTATATACATGTAATAGAACGCCATCTTGTACGTGCAGCAAATTCTGGGAACTTGATTCATATACAGATTATCATATTGTTTATAAAGTGTGCAATTTTTGGTCATCCTATAACCAAACAATGAAAGCACTTCAGATCAGTAATAATCTCGCCAACACTTTGGTGCCAGGTGTGAGGCTGCTATTAGCCTGCATTACTGATGTTACTGATCCTCTCACTTAGGAATAGGTGGGGGAAAAAACCCTGAAAAATTAAAAAATATTCATGCTTGCATTAAAACTTGCGAGATAATCTTGTTTTCAGTCAAATTGTACAGTGCAATAGTACCTACCCCCCACCCCCAACATAAAAATCAAAAGCAATCACAATGAATCCGTCATGAACACTCCAAGCATATCTCTGGTAGATGTGGTATTGTGAGTGAGTGCAGTCCACACATTTACATGTGAAATCTGACTGTTTTGTTTTCAGATAATTATGTGAAGAGCAGCTGGTTGCTGACAATGATGTAGCTGTTGAATTTGTTTGCATGAGTGAAAGCCCATCTTCACATAATCATCTCACAAGCCCCCAACTCCCTTCAGATTCTCCATTCTAATAAAGAGCAGCAGACAATATATACAGACCGAGCAGAAAGGAGGCTTAAGGCTGGCCGGTCTAAAACACTGACAATACACAGCTGCAGACATGTCAGGTCTTACTGTCTGTCCACCCACAGCTGCAGACATGGAGGGTCTTACTGTCTGTCCCCACACAGCTGCAGACATGTAGGGTCTTACACAGCTGCAGACATGTAGGGTCTTACCAGCTGTCCCCAGTTTCTACAGAACCAGGTTAAGGCTACATACAGTACGCTAGGTACCACTGGGGAAACAGGGTGGAGCGCATCTGGGCTTTTCTCAGCACTCACTGCCTGCAAGGTTTAGAGTTTCCAACCCTGTGGTGCTCAGGGCTCATTCCAGTATGAGAGGCTTCAGAAACTCTTCTCCACCATCACTCTACAGGACTTAGAAATGTACGCAGCAAACTCTGCAGATCATCAGGTCAATTAATCTGACACTGGCAACCATGCCCGAGACGTATTCTACTCTGTAACAATACCATCTAGCCTCAGCTAATAGAGCTGTTGACACTCTCATGTCTGAATTACATCCATCCTTTCACGCAAATGTGGTAAACCCTGTGTATATTCACTGGAAGAGTCTTTGAGCATCAACATTTCAGCATGTCCCCATGTCAACAACAGCCCATAATCAAAATTAAACTTTAAAGAGAAAGAGATTAAGACACTGCAATCTGTCATTTGCATCTCAGTGTGCGTTTGGTACACATACGGCAACAAAGCAGAACAATAACACTTATTTTAAGATATAAAGTGGAGAAGAGATGAACCAATACAAACAGGAATGGAATCTACCCTCACAGCATCTGCTTCGACAACTGGGAATGTCTTAAGACAGTTCACGGGGGAATCTTTTCACGAAAACTTATCCCCAGCAGGATTGGCCCCTTTCTTCAGGACATGCCTGAAGTCAATCTGCTGTGGCGTAACGTCCACTGGTCGTCGCAGAGTGTCTTTGTTGTAGTCAAACCTGGTTTTGCGTAGCTTCATCCTGGCCGACTCCAGAGAGCTGTTGGTATCATCGCTGTTGTCTGATTGTGTAGAGCTCATTCTGCTGCGCCGTGCTCCTTTTCTGTGGGCCAGAGTGGGTCAGTCAGTTGACAGCAACATCAGGGATTAACAATAATGAATACGCCTGTGTGTGTGTGTGCGTGTGCGCGCGCATGTGTGTTGTGAGGTGTGTGTGTGTGTGTGTGCGTGTGTGTGTTGTGAGGTGTGTGTGTGTGTGTGCGTGCATGCGTGTGTGTGTGAATCCATGATGTCATATACTGTTCTTGTACTTGATCAGTTTTTCAGCTCCATGTTTTAATACTTTTATTGAATTGTTGAATGTTTTACTGTATAATGTATTGAACGTCTTATATGTAAATGACAAGCAAGAAGGCACATTTCTCATCACAGAGACAATAAAGTTGCATTGTACTGTACCATACTGTAATCAAATAATTATTCTAATCACCTAGTCTCAGGATAAGTCCTAAAGCACCACCAGGGCAGAACATTTTGAAGTTGCTGCTAAAAGGCACTCTTTATATCATAGTTCGCTTTACTGTGCTCAAGTACAGCCTCTGTTGAATAAGCCAAGCTCTCTAACATGCAACAAAAACACCAGCAACAATCTCTGTGAAGGAAATATCTCCAAACCAACCAATTATTTAAGTTCATAGCACACACGCTTCTAAACACAGTACAAGGGACACAGGGGAGGCTGTTAATCAAAAAAAGAACAGAAGATATGAGGTGGTGAAACTAAGACTTACATGCCTTAATGTACTAAGACTTACATGCCTTAATTCTAGTGAAATTAATACTTTCAGTTACACATTTGAATTCTGTTACAGCACATGATGGCATCACATGTCTACATCATTATAGCTCTATGCATGTGCACCTTTGAAAATAGGCTGAAGGGAGTAATTTAATTTCTCCACTGCAACGGTTTATCACAAATAATAGCTTGTAAATTTTTATTGTTTATTGGTTGATCTTTCCAATGGAGGTTTTTGTCCTTTTTGCACAAAAAATTATGCAGACCTCTTATCTTGCTCAGCTAACATCTTTGTCAACAGGTGTCCTCTGGCAGGGAAGAAGCATAATCAATGAAAATGTTAAAATTGTGTAAAACCAGTAAACAATGATGCTCACAGATATGCCAGGGCGCTTGACCCAGCACGCTGCCCCAGGGAGCCATCAGGAAACTGCGATGGGATGGGCGGGGAGCGAGGACTGGTGGAGGTGGGGGTGTTGGCTCCCGTGCTGATGTCGTCATCACTGTCGTAGGCTATCTCAATGTCACCAGACCCCATGGGCTGGTTGAGTCGCTCGCGCCACAGAGCCAGGATGCTGCCAGCCACTTCCTGTTCCAGGCGGCGAGCCAACTCGTGTTTGTCTTCCTCATCCAAGAGTCCCTCTTTCTCAGCCATCAGGTCTGCCTCAATGGAGTAGATGCTGCAAGGGCTGATGTAGCCACTGCCATCTCTGAAGGTGGCAAAATGCATACAGCTGTCATTTTCTTCTTTTTTTTTTCTTTTTTTCTTTTTTTTTTTTTTGGTGGGCAGGGCAAAGCATGTCAAACCATGAAGCAAATTAGCAACCATTTTTTTCTGCCAAGTCTGCCACGTGATAGCAGATACTGCAATAGTTGATGCTGTGTAATTACTACCATTTAATGTAATGCACCAACTATGCCCTGTCAAACCTTAACCTGTAGCTTCTAAACACCAAAGTCATGGATGGCTTCTCATATCAAGACTGAACTGATTGTAGGGGAACATCTGGAATTTCCCTTCAAATCCCCCCCCCCCCCCCCTCCTCCACACCCAGTCCCTTATCCAAAACAAACAAAACAGTTCTGAGATCACAAAAATCTGGGATGTACACATTTTCATTTAGGGTTTTGGGCAGACAACCATTCCCCCCACCCCCACCCAACCTTTACACACACACTCTCTTAATGCTAAAATTGCACATAAATCAGGAAGATGGGGGGAGAGGACAAGAAAGAAAATGGACAGTGATGTGTCCAAAAGAGGGTTTACATACATTTCAGGCGACAGAGTGTTCTGACGCAGAGACACCAGCGGGGCATCCCAGGGGACAGACAAACTGTCGTTTTCCATCGTATCTGTCGTCACAATGACTTCAGGCTGACCTGGCTTGCTGCACAGAAAAATCCACACTCCATCATCACACACAGCTATGCACAGGAATTCAAATACAGTAGCTATACCTTGGGAATCAAAAACAAACATGCTTTGATCATCATTGTGAATTATAAGTCTAGCTTGAAGAAAACTTTTGTACCAACTACTGCCAAGTCTTTGGCTGAAAAAGAGAGAGAGAGAGGAAGCTCAACTAATTCCATGTTTCCAGCCTCAACAACTGAAACTGACCCAGAGTGTCTTTTTTTAAACAAACAAATGTTGTTGTTTTTATTGCAGTTGCTGTTTTTTCTCTCATAAAAACAGACAGAAGTAACCCTCATCAATCATTCCAAATGCAAACAAACCTCAGTAATAAACACATTTTCTTCATGATGTTGTCATTTTTCTACATTTGTCCCATGTGCAACATACTGATAAAACCAATATCTGCACCCGACTGTGCACTAGTGTATTTTGTGGCAGACTAAATTGTTCAGCAGCCAGAACCCAAAACAACTTCAGACAACACGTCCGATGTAAAAACAAATCAAAGAGTCAGCTTAACGTCACTAGAACAGGAACCACATGGTGTTTAACAACTAACCCCTTCACTGCCCCAGCCTGTAAAATTTCTGGGCTGGAAGATACACTGATGCACATTTAAACAGCATATTTTCTGGTCCATTAACTCATTTACTTTGAATGCTATTCATTTTGATGCGTTTTCACATGCCAGTGCATAAAAAAAGAAAAGGCCTAAGGGTTTCAGATTTCACACTTTTATTGGTCATTTTCAAGTGACATCATGGCAGTAAAGGGGTTAAACCAAAAGCATAACTCTTTTCACGCCAAACACGCTAAGTCTGCTGTAAATACTTTGCTCAACATGGCATTCTGCACAGAAAGTGAATCGTGTCTTTGCCAGGAACATTATATGTCACAGAATGGCAGGAAGTGGTTACAACCCACACAGCTCCTAGTCAGCAAGCAACCACCCACCACTAAAGGTCAAAGTCGTGATGCAGTAACATGATACCAATACCACCAGCTTGGTATATGCCAGGAAAGATCATGCGGGATGGATGCTACACTGAACATGACAAAGATATTATATGGTAGGAGTCCTAGGTAAGCAAGTAGCTTTACGCCAAGTCAACCAGTATGAATATATTCGAGTGAGGGAGATTTAGGTGGCACGTAGCATTTCTTGCAAATTACGACAAGTCTATGTGCCTTTATTTTATCCACAAACCATAGTTAGGTGAGGTAACAATCTACCTTGCAGTACAAGTAAGGTTCAAGCTGGGAATGTTCAACCACATTTGCCAATTAAACAATTTTCTTTCTTTTTATTTTTTATATATATATTTTTTTTAATTGGTGGTGGAGAGACAGTTTGCTCTTGCCAGACAAAGCAGTGATTTAGGGCAAGCAAGAGTACAACTGCACTGAGGGAGGACCAGACTATTTCAGCCTAAGGTGAATTACCAAAGTGCAGACAAGGTATCATTTAATGAAAGCATACACTGACATTATTTTTTTTTAAAGAGAGAAAAAAAGGTATTTCGTAACAATATGTAGGTATATGATTTTTTTCTGCTTTTAACATGGTAAATGATGTTTTCATGTTAAAAGCAGAAAAAAATCATATACCTACCCAGAAGGAGAAAACAAAAACAAAAACAAAACAGACCCCCCCCCTTCCCCCATGACCTTCAAAGAAACTATGAGTGAACATTTTGATATGTGAATAAAAAAAAATTGGAAGAACATAAAATTTTGGAAAGCAAGATGCAATCTTAACAGATGAACTGCACACTGACTGGGGAGATGGGGATGGTGATATATACTGCAAAATGCACAAGACGTCTACTTTTAATTTTGTGCAAGCTTAGTATCGTGACCATACTGCAGTATTGTATAGTGATTTCTATTTGCTATTAGACTGCATTAAAATGGAAACAAAAAGTTAAAACACAAAACAAAACAAAATGCATACAACAATTCAACAAAAAGTTAAAACACAAAACAAAACAAAATGCATACAACAATTCAAGCTTAAATGTCACAACAACAAAACTAAAACCCTTTCCTAAGCAACACTTCCTAAAGTCAGTATAAACGACATCAGAACCACTCTTACAATGTATCAAAACAACTCCAACAAAACATTTTGTTGTTGTTTGAAGTCTTTTATGCTTGAACTTGAAAGAACAACACCAGGAAAGATCACTGCCACTGGAATTCCACACTGTCGCATAAATAGTCTACAAAAAGTGATGTGAAGTCCACATACTTGACTAAAATGCTGTGAAAGAATAAACTCACCTATACAGACCAAAGAAATGCATATAGATCATATCAATGCACAACCATATTAACCTAGAAACTGGATGACGTTACAAAACATGAAGCCTATTTTCACAATGCTGATGCCAATGTCAGCAAGATGCTGTGCACAAACTGACCATTGCAAGCAGGAGAAGAATATCAAACACCCCATGCAGACAAACTGATGAAAAAGGCCTGATCAGATGAGGCCCAAAACAAGATTGGTCAGCATGCAGTGTTCACAGAACCAAGTGTCTGGCCAACATCAACCCATGACTATGACAACGACATCAAACATGCGCAGAATTGTTTACAGGATTAAAAAATAAATAATTTGTTTGGTGAATGTTGTTGTTGTTGTTGTTGTTGTTGTTGTTGTTGTTGTTGTTGTTGTTGTTGTGTGTGTGTGTGTGTGTGTGTGTGTGTGTGTGTGTGTGTGTGTGTGTGTGTGTGTGTGTGTGTGTGTGTGTGTGTGTGTGTGTGTGTGTGTGTTCAGCAAATTTCCATCCATCACCAAGAGCACAACGATGGTGACCACAAGGACACGAAACATGCATAAGAACTGTTTTTGTTTAGTTTTTTCCTTCAGCAAATTTACTTCCATCACCACAAGCACAGTTTGGACAACCATGACAAGGACATCAAGCATGCACCATGCAGAAGTGTTTGCAGGAATTTTTCTATTTTTTCAGATTTAAAAAACAACAACAGTTTTTGTATTTTAGTTCAGCAAATATGCATCCATCACCACAAGCACGATGACGACGACCACGACAAGAGTGCACAAAACGAGGACAAGGGCAGATGAGGACTAGAAACCCACTTTGCCATGAGTGCCTGTGCTGCTGACTTGGCCAGGAGCAAGCGTGACAGACGCGTGCTCTCACTGGAGTTTAGACCTGCTTCTTCCTCCCTGCTCATGTTCAAATGCACAAGCAGACCACAGGTTTAGTAATGGTTGCAAGGATTTTGTTGTTGTTTTTTTCAAGCAAAGCAAAAACAAAAACAAACAAAAACCTCAAAAATAAAAGGAACAATAAAAGAAAAGAAAGAAGGAATAATGCACATGTCCTCTCTCTCTCTCTCTCTCTCTCTCTCTCACACACACACACACACACACACACACACACACACACACACACACACACACACACACACACACACACACACACACAAACTGAACTGTCCAGTTTTGCTTCATTTGGTCAAGGACACTGATTTGTCAAAATCTGAGATATGTAACTGTTAAGCCATCCCATTAATATAACAATCAACCTTATCATGCTTGTTGAGGAAATAGGTGAAATGTACCCTGACTCTACAGCTGCAGTAATACATTAATGATTATATCACCAGGTGGCATTTAAAGGACAAGCCACTAAAGTGGCAAGGTAGCTATGGCAGCAATTCAATGTTTTCCCATACAAATATAGGTCACTCTCAGAGTCAGATAATACAAAAGTTCAATCTTCTGTGTTCTAGACTCTTTTTTGTGTGTGTGCATTTTATTGTCTGTTTAACTGTCTGTTATTGTCAATAAATGCCATATTTATTACTTAACTGTGTCACTGTAAAACAGGTCAGAGATGTATGTAACACATATGCCCTTCACTCTATTTCTTATTGCTCAAAGTCCTCTGTATAAACTCTGTTTTCAGTGTTCTCTGTTCTGTGGAGATAAATCTCCCCTACATGGTCCTCTAATGTGTATTTCTCTTGACTAAAGGCTGGCAGTGTATCTCTTTCATGCTGGGGTACCATGCCCAGAATGACAGTAAAGTCCCTTCCACAGAGAAATGCAGAGCTGAAAAGGATCCTCTCTTTCAAGTCTGAAGCAGGTTAGATTATAGCTTTACACACTTTTCCAACTACTAGGAATTCTGTCTTCTAATTTCTACCTAAAATCTCAGTTCAGTTCCATTTTTTCCTCTCTTTTTTTTTTTTTTTTCTCTCTCCACAGTTCAGAAAAAAGAAAAGAAAAAGATGTTTGAAGATCAATGTGTTTGACTACTTTTATTGATCCTGGTTGCACAGTTGACTGGGCTTCCAATACAGGAGTGAAGAAATAAGTAAGTAACTCAGTGTCAGGGTGATATACATTTCATCATTACGTATTAAATATTGAAAATATGTACGTAAATCCACAGCAATTTTGGGTTACTGCCAACAGCTGAAGTAATGTTGAGTTGCCATTTTTTAGCCAATGTTGCATGTGATTTTTTTTTTTTTTTTTTTTTGCTGTGGTATCTTTAGTGACAAGCCCTCAGCATGCATGATCTCAATTTTTCATTTTTTTCTTACTTAACAGCGAGGGGCCCACCACCTTAAGACCACCACACTGGCAACCTTCCATTCCCCTCTGTCTCAAACTGATTCTAACTCAAGTTTTTTATGTTTCCTGATTCGCTTCTATCCCCCACCCACCCACCACAAATTTCAGTCTTCGAAAGAGTTGAAGTTGGTGGAAGAAGAAGAAACCAAGGAGATTGTTACTGTCCAAAATGAGATTTATTCAGCAATCTCTCAATCTCGAGTCCAACATCTTAACCAACTTCAGGCCTGTCATGATTATTATGTTCAACCACTGCACTTCCCCTCAGACATACACATTACAAAATCACACCAACCACAAATCTGTTTGATTCTATATTATGCCTTATCACCTATTCTGTATTCTGTCTGTACCCACTTTGTGCATATGTGTGTGCTCAAAATGATGATAGAAAAAAAAAGCAGCAAAACAATGGCCAATGCATGTTACAAAACAGAAAGAAAAAAGAAAAAAAGAACTATGCCCATAAGAGCACACTATTTACACAAATCAACAGCACTAGTGTTCTGCAAAGAAAGGAATTGAAGCCAAATTTCTATGTCTGCAACAGTCACTTAAAAACTATACACAAAAAGAGCCCCCCCCCCCCCCCCCCCCCCCCCAAAAAAAAAAAAGTGTCAAGAGGTTTGACCAGCAAGAAGATTAAATGGAGCAACTGAATGTGGTACATACAAAACGCTCTCAAGCAAAACCTGTATGAAAGACCCAAGACATAATTATCATGTAACTGTTTCTATGCACTTTGTTTCAGTAAGTCCTCAGTTGCAGAAGCTGCTGCTGCTTGGTTGAAAATAGCTTAGCAACATCCAGGTTTAGCTCCCAAAACAGGCATACTTTTGTTTCGAGGTAGGTATTTGGAGTGAGAAAATGCTGAAGGTAAAATTTCCTTCTCCGTGCATAGTGATATTACATACAGCTTTTCTGCTGTATTACAATACACATCCCCATCACCTTTTATTATTCATGACACACATGTTCTCAGTTCTCAGTCCAATAAGCTCTGTTGCTGCTTATCTTCCTGGTGGGGCAATTCGTTTCTTGTGGGATAGGGGTTCTGGTTGAGAGCAAAACAAAAACAGTTTACTGTCATTTTCTTCCCAGTTACTGTGAGAGCTAGCACACTATACTCACTCCGAGTGGTTGTTGTTGCTTTCCTCTGTGTGGGTGTTGTCAACGCCTGGGCTGCACACACATAAATGTTGGGGGGAAAATAATAAAACTATTGGATCACACACAGCTACACTGAGTACACACTGACATGAATGACCTGGCCAAAAACGTCACATGTAAGTGGCAGATTGACAAAAAATGACTTCAGTAAGTAAGTAAGCAAACATGGTGCTTAACATCCACAGAAACCATAAGGCTTATTAGGGAAGGGAGGAAGGGGTATGGAGGTGGGGGGGAGAGGGAGATTATATACCTGGATGTTTCATAATTGTGAGGGGCAAAGTCACAATACAGGATCCACAGACCACAAATTCTGAAGAGAAAGGAGAGCCGAAGCAGATTCAAACTGAATGACTTCAGAACTCTGAAAGATTTCTTATAGTCCCACTCTCTACTGCACACCTTTAAATTTTAATTTTAAGGTCACCAGGTCTCTTAACTGCAGTCTCATGTCCTAGACTGCTACTAGACCTCCACTAAGAATGCCATATGACGCAAGTGCTGTACACAGAGAAGACAGACACAGAGAAGACAGACACAGAGACGACAGACTCAATTTGTTGTTGCTGTTTTTGAGAGTATTGCTCATTTACTAATTGTAAAGCATATTTGAGTGGGGACTGACTGGTGTGCTCATGGGTGTGTTTCTCTGTGTGTGTGTGTGTGTGTGTGTGTGTGTGTGTGTGTGTGTGTGAGTGTGTGTGTGTGTGCGCGTGTGCGTGTGCGTATGTGTGTGCGTATGTGTGCGTATGTGTGTGTGTGTGTGTGTGTGTGTGTGTGTGTGTGTGTGTGTGTGTGTGTGTGTGTGTGTTTAAATACATAGTTATTGTTTGCTAGGTGATATGTTTATGGCAGACTACAATATTTAAGGTTCTGCTTGCTGTGCTGAAAAGTATGTTAATGTGTTTTTGTCATGAGTTGTTTGTACAGTGCAGTAACTCTGGTTAGAATATAGCATTTTATAAGAATGATTTATTATTATTACACATAAAACGATTTACCCATTCAACCTTACAATGTTGTCATTTTATCACTATTATGGTGAAGCATTGCACACACAGATAGACATTGTTGTGTATTATTAGTAGAGAATGTAATTTTTCTTTCAAAACATGGCCGTTTTGTTTGTACTTTCAAAAAGAAGACGGGGGAATTACATAATCTGTCACGACATTCCACATAAAGATTTCACAAACATATTGGAAAGAATAATCTGGATCAGTACATATATAACATGCAGAGAAAATTAATATAAAATTCAATTAACAAAAAATAAGCAGCTGAAATTTAATTTCTTTTCTTCTTCCTGCAAACACAAGCATAGATGTATGATTTCAAAAAGCAATTTGTTGTAAGTTAATCTAAACTTTGGTTCACTTTGTATATCTGATTAACACCAATTTGTACAAATGTATTAAGTGTTTAATTAATCTTGTAAATTTGATCAGTCTACAAACAAGAAAACTAAAACATTCAGTTGTGAGTAAGTACAGTTGTTGAATCTAAGAGGTCTGAAATTTAAAATCAATCAAAACTAAAACATTCAATTGTACAGTCATTTAATCTTGACTAAGAGGTCTGAAATTTGAAAGCAGTTAAAAGTGTGAAACCAAATTCCCTGATTCAAAACAAGAGAGAGAGAGAGAGAGAGAGAGAGAGAGAGAGAGAGAGAGAGAGAGAGAGAGAGAGAGAGAGAGAGAGAGAGAGAGAGAGAGAGAGAGAAGGAAGGAAGGAGAAAAAAGAAAGAAAGAAAGAAGAAGAATGAAACAAAGATTTTAAAAAAGATTTATTTTTTAGGGAGTACTCACAGCACCATTGAACAGAGAGATCTTGTGACAAGATCAAGACAAGCAAAACTTTGAAGAGAAGTTAGACAAGAAGACAGGAGTGAGGAGACCCACAAGAGAGACGTCAAGCCCTCACAGCAGCACCTGACTTTAGAGCAGCAGCAGTGGATGTGTGTGGGTGCTGTGCTGGTAACAAGCAAACTGACTGAAGGAGCAGTATCAACAGGTTACTTTATAATCACGGCAAGACGCAGTCAGCTTGGCTGGTTGGTACACACAGTGTGCACAATCCAATCCACCCAGAAAAAAAGAAACAACTTAAAAAAGAAGATCTATTCACAAAGAAAACTCCAGGCTGTTGTGGAAGTCAAATGGCAAACACACACAAGCAGAGCTGGTGAACGTAGATCAATAACCAGCCTGGAAACACATCTTTGAGCAAGAGGCAGCAAGACAGGACACACCCAGTTTAACCCTTTCCCTGTTTGGAGAAAATGCTGCCTGCTAGTAGACTAGACTTGTGCAACAAGTTTTTTCTCCAAAGATGGTAGGTGGCAGAAGTTGCTAGTCAGCTTGTCATACCCATGCAGTTTGCCACATTCAGAAAATTGGTATTCTCCTGAAGATTAGAAGCCCTGTTATGACTTTAGTTTTAAAGACAGAAAACTGAAATCCTTGTGTGAACCTGTTAACCATATCATATTGATATGCCAAATTTTGATGCAAAGAGCTTAACGTCTCAGAAGGAATGGGAAACTGGTATTTTTTAAGACTCAGACTACCTGAGCTGTGACTGATCTTGAAAACAGCAAGCTGATAATATCCCACATCAGCACACCAGATTTGGTACAAATAAAAAATCAAATCAAAAATGGGGGGTTAAGACCTATTACTTCCAGTAAATTCCCCCCTCCCCCCCCCAACTACCACCATGCAGACAGCAATTAAATGTTTCAGCCTAACTCTCTGGTTTGTTATGATTGTGCTAGCAATCTAAGTTTGGTTTTAAAATATTCTGCAGTTCAGGTGTGGAGAAAACAATCATTTATTTGTGAAGGACAAGAATTCATCTTAAACTGACTTTGAAATGATTGTAACTTTTACTACAGCCTAATAATTTTGTGAACATGGTCCTCACTATCTTGCATTGCTATGAGCCGTAAGACTTTTTATCAGTGATAAAAATAATGCAAATACACATGGTGATGAATTTTAAGTTCAGTGTTGCTTTACATCCAGAGAAACCATCAGGCTTATTAGGGACGTGGAGCCCAGGACGGCCACCTCAACTTTCACACAGCTCCTGAGCTCTGATGTCAATTTTCCTTTGGCAAGCAGCTTAAATATTTTGAGTGTGTGTGTTTTCCATTTCATTGTTGAACTGTAAGGGGGGGAAGTGAAAAGTTGAATTGCAAGCATTCTTTGTAGTACTGTACTCACAATTCAAGTGTTGATTCAATAATGGTTGTATTTTTATTCCAGATGGGGGTGGGGAGAGGGGATATAAAGCTCTACAGCTACTAACCACTACAAAAATATCTACTTGTAAGGATTTTGATTACAACCAGCAGCATTAATACTTAAACTGATGAAATTATAAGTAATCTCTCTCTCTCTCTCTCTCTCTCTCTCTCTCTCTCTCTCTCTCTCTCTCTCTCTAGAGAGAGAGAGAGAGAGAGAGAGAGAGAGGAGAGAGAGAGAGAGAGAGAGAGATGTATGTGTGTGTACGTGTATGTGTGTGTGTGTGTGTGTGTGTGTGTGTGTGTGTGTGTGTGTGTGTGCATTTGTGCTCATGCCACATGACTAGCAAATGCATGCCGGGGACAGTTTTTAGAGTGATAACATCTGTGTGATGATTATGGATGTGAAAGGTGGCGGGGGGGGGGGGGGGATTTCAATTACAAGTGTTATTTGTAGTATTGTAATTTGTACACACAAATCAGTTGCTATTGTTTTGCACCTTCATTTTATCTTTTTTTTAACAGTTGTGTCTGTCAGCTGTGAAACATTAACTGACCACACCATACATTTGATTCGAGAACCTTTTATTAGTTTTAAACATGAGCCAAGCACTTCACGCTGTGGCTGATGCAGTGACTGACTTTGTTCATGACACGAATGTGAATGCCCTAGAGACAAGAGTATGCAACTCTACACAAACTTCCATTACGTGCTGTGGGAATGGTCTATAATTCAAGCAGAAGTAACTAAAGTGGTCCCAATACACATGTTTTGTTATTCTCAAGTACCAACAAAAGAAGGATGTCAGAATGCTCATTTTTAGCTGAGGCAGTGAATCAATGTGATTCAGCTACTATACAGCAACACCTCAGGCAATTTAAATGACTAAAGCAGATGGACCTCTTCTCCTTCAAAAAAGATCATGGCATACAATTTGACTTATAGTACTGATAACTTCCTATCACCAAAACAACTAAAAACAAATAAGGAATTAAATAATAACTGACTGAACAAATAATGAATCACACTCCACAACACACAACAGAGTGCCACTCCCAAGAACAGTAAGTTAACAATAATGATTAACTGTCAACGTAAATGTCACCCACCTACAACTAATTGACCCTGAGGTAGACAAAAAACACTCTTGTTGTGTCAGTCTGCTGTGCACGAGTGATAGCTAACATAATGAAATGTTTTTACAGTTTAAACACACACAAAAAACATGGAATATTCTGTCATTCAGTGTGGCACACAAATGGATTTAACTCTTCCGAAACAGCAACCCAAAGTGCATTACACATGCTTCTTTTCTTTAAAATTTTTTTTATGCAGTGATCGATGAGGATGAGGACGACAACCGATGATGCCATGGAGGTCCATTTTGGTCTGAGACTACTTGACAGGGCCGCAGACCACGCTTACTGTCACAATTATCCCGGTGTTAACCAGGTCCGGGAACTGCAGCACCTGCAGTGTTGGTCAAGTAATTAGAGCAACACCCTCAAAGACGCTTCCGTTAAGTGGATGAAGCTCGGCTGTGTGGTTCCAGCCTTCCCATTGGGCCCATAGCACTCCCAGCTCTGGGTAGGAGCCGGCCAGGGCCAAAAAATCCCACATGACTCTGATGGGATTCGAACCCCAGACCTTCCGACCCACAGTCCGACGCGCTAACCACTGTGCTACGGGGGCCGGTCATTACACATGCTTCTTGATTTCACTGTCAACAACCTCTGAACTGGAATGTTCTTCTGACAATTATCTGCACCCACAATATGAACCAATGGACTAAATATGACAGTCACAGCTGACTATAATAGGTATCAAATATCAGGTAAATACTCTCTACATTTCTACTCTGGATCTTCAATGTAATATTTGTCTTCCACATAGATTACACAACATTTTTAGTTTTAGCTCATCAAGGGAATCCTAAAAAAAATCAAAAAATCTTTAGAGGCCTCAGCACAGACCGAGGCTTGGCAACATCAAGAAAGGGTGGAGGGGGCGGAGGAGTGTGCTTTGCTGATGCTGACACCTGTCTCTATCTCTCTACGCATCCCTTTATGTTGGAACAAAAGCATATCACCTGATGCCACCCACAACCTCACTTCCCTGCATTGGGGTTGACCGCATTTCAATTATTTACAAGCGCCTGCAAAACAAGCCAGGCAGAATGTGTCACTGTGTATCGATGTCCCAGCTACGCTGACTTTCTTCATTTAGCTAAAAGCAATACCCACTTTCAGCAACCAGCGGTCTGCATTTAAAGGGAGGAATACCACAAACCACATGCAGTTGCAGCTCAGGGGAGGGAAATGAGATGCGGCTGTGCCCCTGCTTCAAGCCAGAGCTTCCTGCCAATCCACAGGTGATTTTGAACAGGCAGCTTATATGTTCATACACCAAGCATGAATACATGATTAGACTGATTGATCAGTTTAAAAAACAACATTTTACAGCACTATTCTCTACTTCTGAGCAGACTCACCATGGGTCATTTTGAATGGGCGGCTTATACATTCATGCAACATGTATGAATACATTTTTTTTTTTAAATAGCGCTAATCTCTATTTCTGAGCAAACTCATTGTGCTTTGTTGCATGAAACTCAAATGAGTGGCTGCAGCTTTACACAATGTTTTAAATATCCAGCCAAGTGGTGTATGTATGTACTTGCAGTGCTGTTTGGTTGTTACATGGCTGGTGCCACATGAAACTGCTGCCATCTCGGTGCACACTCTGTGTATATTCAAAGCTACATACATAGGGTGCATGTGTGTTTAGCTGCAACCTGCCATCTGCACTTTTCGCAGACTGGGATCTTTTACATGCTACTGTGGTAACAAAGAGGCGGAATGAATTCTGAACAAGTCAGCACAGAAAGCTGACTCTGGAGGAGAAAATTCCCCAGCTGCTCCAGCCAGGAATCAAACCTGTAGCCTGCTGACCACAAGTCTGGCACTCTAACACTCAACTATTCCCTGCCCCCTAAATGAATGTACATTCCCCACTCCACTGTTCAGGCAGCTGCATACTGACTTCAAGGATTTGATTTTTCCACATCATATTCAGCATTGTTATTTGCAGTCCATCATTTCTGATGCAGATGGCAAAGCTGCAGAGGGTTACCTCTGAACAATCAAACTCTGTCATTAGCAAATGCACATTTCAAAACTCTTCTCATATAAATCAAAACAAAACATATATACACAAACATCAAACACACATTTTTAAAGGGCAGGAATGGCTTAGTTGGTAGGCCATCTGACTAAAATGCCAGGCACAATACAGGTGTGGCAAGGGATTTTTCTCCCAGAGTAAACTTCCAGTGCAGACTCTCTTATGGCATCCATACAACCCCCATGTGTAATCACACACATCAACATATGTGCGAAAATCAGTGCACTGAAAATCCAAAACACTGGCAGCCATACCATTATTTGGACGCATGAAAATACTGCATACACTGATAGGAATAGGTAGTGCTGCTCTTGCAGCTGCTGAATAGGTAGTGCTGCTCTTGCAGCTGCTGTGCCTAGCCCAGGTAAGGCAACCCAAAGTTTCCCACAAGGGAGAATGAAGTACCACAAAGAAAGAAAGGAGTCAGTGCATTAAAGGAGTTAGTGCCCTTGTTAAAAAAAAAAAAGCACACAAGGCTAGGATATTCTGGTATCACTGACACCTACTTTATTCATACCAGATTTTTTTTAAATAATGTAAACAAGGAATGGACAGAAATGATAATTTAAAAACAACAAAAGTTTTAATATATATGCATAATGACAAATACCAGTGCCACATGGCAGCAAGCTGCACATATCACCCAACTATCATCTCCTAGCTGCTCAACAACAGCCATACAAAAAAGCCTGTCTATATTACAGAAAAAAAAAAAAAAAAAAAAAGTTGGAGAATTTTCTGTAAAAGACTTAAAGAATCAGGAGAATGGACCATTAGCAGAAACGTGACAAGACAAAACAACGAAACAACAAAAAAACAACAAAAAAAGCAAGAGGACTAGGCAGAAAAACAAGAGAGGAGTGTGTTGGGGGTGGGGGTGGGAGAATCACCATGGAGGCGATGATGGCTTTAAGCCAGTCTTTACAGGTAAATTATATAGACGCCACAAGGTGTGAGTAGTTCTGCAGGGAGGTCAATGATGCCCTCCAGCTTTGTTGCTAAGACCAAGGGAATGACTATGGCCCTGCCTACATCAAAGACTATTCCTAGTTACAGTTTTTGCCCACACAGGGTGGTTTAAGGGAGCCACAAGGGGTGACCAGCATTACCCCCACAAAGCAGATTATGTCTAGAAAATAATCACAGTGAAACAGTAAGCAGCACACTGATGATGTTTCTTTGTGCTCACATTTTCACTCCTTGCTCTAACATCACTGATACATCCAGTAATCTAAAACACATATGGATGACACACAGCAAGCTGTCCAAACACTTCACAGGATCACAAGTACATTTGTATATAGGCATAATACACACACTTGCCTTGCTGTGTTATGGTGGTTACAGTCCTAAAAAGAAAGGTGCTAACCCACTGAAGCTCATATGTCATCAGGGGAGATCGCCAGTGAAAATGCTTCTGTCTCCAGAATAATTAGTACAATTTCTCCCCCCCCCCCACTCCCTCCCTACCCCCCCCCCCCCACCCCACACAACTTATTTTGTTTGCACAGTTTAGTGTGCTGAATTCATAATAAGCAAATGTCACAACTTGTGGCCTACATCAGCAATATCAGTGTATGAGCTGTTTTGTGTGGTGATGGTGGGGGTTGACAATCAGGGCGATGCTCAGCCAGCATAGATAAACAAATGAGCAGATTATAAACAGCACTCACAAAAGTCAGTAACACCAACACATTGCTGTAGACAACACCACATGCAAGATGTTTCTTCTGTGTGTGCATGTGTGTGTGTCCATGCATGCATGTATGCATCTCATGTACATTTGCAGGTGTGTGCGTGCATGTGTATGGTTTTGTTTGTGTTTGCTACAATGCAATTCTCTCAGTGAGCTCATTTAAAGTTGCATGACACAAAAGTCACCAACAACACACATAGCAGACTGATCTCATATGATGCAAAAGTCACCAACAACATGCAGGAGAATGGTGCTGCATGACACAAAAGTCACCAACAACAACAACACGTAGCAGACTGATCTCATATGATGCAAAAGTCACCAACAACACGCAGGAGATTGGTGCTGCATGACACAAAAGTCACCAACAACACACATAGCAGACTGATCTCATATGATGCAAAAGTCACCAACAACACGCAGGAGAATGGTGTTGCATGACACAAAAGTCACCAACAAGAATGCACAGCAGGCCGACTGACATAACATGACTAAGAAGTCACCACATGTAGGAGAATGATGTTGCATGACACAAAAAATCACCAACAAGAATGCACAGCAGGCTGACTAAACTCATGTGACTCAGAAGTCACCAACAACATGCAGGAGAATAATGCTGCATGACACAAACGTCACCAACAATGACACGCTGCAGGCTGACTGACATCAAGTGACTCAGAAGTCACCACAACAACGACATGCAGGTGAGCTGACTCTTTCAAACCTAAACATCAAAACTAATCATCAGGACAGGTGCAAGCAGGTACAACAATCCATCCATTCCTCATGGGTGAGCAAAATACCTGTTATCACCTCCACTTCCTGGCACCGTCCCGCTAACCACCTGGGTGTAATAGTTCTCATGTTCACGGTCCATCACATGCTTGGGTTCGCCACGTGCCACCTGCTTGGAGAAGTCGATCAATTTCCTTGGAAACCGATCAGCACAACACAGTCGATAATTGTCAATAATATCGATGGATCAGGCTCTTTGCATACTCCTTTAGAGTACATCTTGATGACGCTGCCAATGACTATACGAGAGACTTACAAAGTGAAAGAGCCATGCAGAAGGCAGAGAAAGCGAAAATGCAGTCTACAAACTTCAGATAAAGTACACACTGATACTGCAAGCGATAGCAGTAAAGGAGACCCTGGACTGAATCTCGGAGGAGACAAGGTGATGTGGAGCTTAATGTCCTCAGTTGTCGGGTTGACATATTAGGGAAAAACTGTGACCATTGCGTGTGCATGGCTCAGTGTTGCTTTACATCCACAGAAACCATAGGGCTCACGAGGAGCCCAGGACGGCCACCTTGACTTTCACATAGTTCCTGAACTCTGGGAGGAGACAAGAGTGAAAAGTGCCCTTTATATACTCCAAATAAAGTACACCTTGACGGTGCTAGCAATGACCGTACTGCATGGGAGTGCCTCAGAATTGGAAAGTATCTGACAGATGTCAGACAAATGTGCACTCTACATTCTCTATATTGCAAGGGACACTATGGACACTTTACATAGCCTATGCAAGGTACACCCTAAAGATGGTGCTAACAACAGCTGCAGAGGAGAATCTCACAATATGACAGAGTCTGTCTGAGCTAAAGGAAGAGACAGGTGCACTTTTTGTTCTCCCTTGTGGGCCAAAAGCAATCCCGGAAAGCACCAGCAATGGCTCTACAGCTCAGTTTACCAATCAGAAAGAGTGGGAGACGCTGGGGAGGCAAAGAAAACCAGCTGGTGATAAATGATGCATACTGGTGATTTTTTCTCCATTTCAGCCTCTTTATTTTCACCCCTGCTCCTCCACCCAACCCCCCCTCCCACCCACCCCAGCTCCCCTCCCCAACCAACCCCACCACCACACCACACCCCCAAAATAAGAAAAACTAAAGATAAAAGCACACAACAAAATATGGTATTGCACAATATCTACAACTCAGATAACTGACAAGCTAATAAATCTGCAGAAAAACAACAACAAAAAAACAAGGACTTGTCCATTAGTGATTTCTTGTCAAAGCCAAATGATACAGTTGACCCCTCTCTCTCTCTTTCTCCTTCCCCATCCCTCCTTCCCTCTCTCCCTGCACCAGCTGTCAATTATTAAGTAAGACAAAGTACGAGAAATCAACAAGGCCAACTTGAAAAGACATGTGTTGATTTTGTTCAAGTGCAACATGTGAAACAGAGACAAACAATGTTTGATGAAGACTTCTTTAAAGACAACGTTCAAGGAAAACTTTCATGAAGAAAACATGTGAACATGAAGACATGTACAAGCTGTTCACAACTGACAATCTCTACTTCTCTGTTCAAAAAACGAGTTGTGTAAAAGACCAAAGAACTGGTACCAGCTTAAATCAGAAAAACAACAACCAACCAACAGACAAAATCTGCAACACACACACACACACACATACACACACACACACACACACACACACACACACACACACACACACACACACACACACACACACACAAATACAGTAGGGTCAGGTAATAATAAATGGACCCAGAAGCTCCTGAGAAATATCTGAAGGTGGATAAAAAGTTTCAAGGATATTATGTCTCTGTGAAATGACCCACACTAATGATTACAATATAAAAAAAAAAAAAAAAAAAAACTTTGTCTCTAAATCCTACACCTTATTTAATTAACATTAGTGAACAGGAATTAATCAGGCATCTATATGCATGCCCACCTGTTCTGTTCAACTTCAGCAAACAGGAATTAATCAGCCAAGCAACAACCTCATAAAGTCAAAAACCAGTCCCAGTAACTAAGTGCCACGCTGCATGGTGGCTGTTACCATGGGAACCTTCATTCAGATGGCGTGGCACTAGCAAGGAAAAGGTTTATAGATTTCTAGGTCTCTCTCATTTTTTGTTGCATGAAGGCATCTGCAAGTCTTTGCCAGCTAATAGGATGTAGGAACTGATCAATGCAGTGCTTGACAGGGATAGGGATGGCAAGGCTACTGACCTCTGCTGTCAAGAAACTGGAGCATGCTTCAGGGAAAATGTTAGAACAATAAGGCAGCAAGGCCAGTTAGGAGAATACCTATCTCCCATCAAGATGGTGCACGAGCTATAAAAGTAAGTCATGAATAAGCATTTGCTAAACAAGACGAGTCTGGAGAATACACTAAATTATTATCTCTCACCAAGATGGTGCATGAGCTATGAAAGTAAGTCATGAATAAGAATCTGCCAAATGAGACTGTTCCAGAGCTACAAATGTAAGCCATAAAATGTGGTGGTCAACTCTAAAGCAGTATCGAAGCTGAGAAAGCAAGTTGTGACCATGAGAATCTGTCAATCAAGAGACTACCAGGGTTATGAAACTAAGCCACCCACAACATTGCTCTTCAAGACACAGTACTGGAGTTGTAAAACTATGACTAGCATTACAAACCAGCAAGTAAAACTTCCTGAGATTACCCTGTGCAGTTCACAGGATGCTAGAATCCAATTTACGAGTAAGCAATGCAAATGTGGCAATCAACTTTTCAAGACAACGCAAGAGTCGGAAACTAAGCTGCAAGAAATCGTTAATAAGGACGGTACCTGAAAAAGTTCAATTTCAGAGCGGGTAAAAGTTCACTAGTGCATATCAAAGCACTATCAGATTTGGGGAACTGAGGCACAAGAAACTGCCAGCAGAGTTAAGGAATTAATAAAAATCCATTACTGAGTACAGTACTCAACCAAAAAAAACTCTAAAAAAGCTAAGTCCTAACAATCTGCTGATCAATACACTGCTACTAGTACGAGACCTGGAAAAGTAAATCACTGAAATTTCCAAGCAAGGCAGTTCTAGAGCAGGGCAAGTCAGTCGAAAGAATTTTGACTAATCTATACAATATTAGATCCAAACACATAAAAGGTTAAAAAGAACACCTATTTATTAGTACAAAATACATTTTTGAATCTTTTATTTGTTCGGATCTTGTTTCAGAATGCCAGCAGCCATTCTTGATTCAGATTTGTTTTCAATACAATAATTATTAGACTCATGGAAGTAAACCATTGAAATTCTCCTAATCAAGGGAGACCCACAGCAAGGAAAGTTGGTCATATCAATCTGCTAATCAAAACAGTACCAGACTTTGGGAAGTAAGTCACAAGAATATGTTAATCAGTACAGTCATAGACTCATGAAAGTAAATCAATGGAATTCACTAATCAAGACAGTTCTATAGGATCACACAGACTTGCTAAATCAGTACAGTAATGGACTTAGGAAAGTAAGTCATAAGGACGTGTTAATCGATAAAGGTCCTAGATCCATGAAAGCACATCATTGGCATTTGCTAGTCAAGAAAGTTCTAGAGCAAAGAATGTGCGCGTAAGATTTTGCTTATCACAACAGCCCTAGACTTAGGAAAGGGGGTCATAAAAACCATGCTATAAAATCAAATCATACTCTGTCTCTCAGACTACTTCACTGTCAACATGGCAGCCTGTCAATCCAACCTCCCCATCCATCTGCAGGCCCATTTTTGTTTTACATCATTCTCTCTGTCGCTGACAAAAAAACTCATTGCTGGTTGTCATCTTTGTTTCCAGTCCTCTCTTCACTACTCCTCTTGCTTATTTGTGTGTGTGTGTGTGTGTGTGTGTGTGTGTGTGTGTGTGTGTGTGTGTGTGTGTGTGTGTGTGTGTGTGTGTGTGTGTAAGTGTGTCTTATGCATGTGTAAGTGTGTCTGTGTATGGTGAGTGTTCATGGATGTGTGTGTTGTATTAATATTGTTATTATATGCTTGCATATTAACATAAGGGCACATATGGTGTGCTTTGTTAGTATTACTCTAGAATTATATCATGTGAGGCACTCTGAACTTACTATATGGATTTGTGCCATGTAAATACCATTTGATTGATTGATTGATAGTTGAGGCACATTTCTCAAGAACACACGGACATTAAGGCCAGCACCAAACAGGGGTGGATGAGGGAGTGATGAGCTCATAAATAGATTACAGCAGAATGTTTCATATCAGTACATTGTAATACATCCAGGAACAAAAATGTATATATATAAGCCAAAAGGAACTGATTTGTTACTGCCCTTGTACCTGTGGCATTTTTTTTATTTGTTTGCTTGTTTGTTTTTTCCCTTCCCTTTTTATTCTTATCTGTTTGTTGTGGTCCTTTTTTTCTTTTTTCTTTCTCCTTTTAAATCTTTTTTCTTTTAACTGTTGCTTTTTGCTCATTCAACACTATTACACACAGGGTTAGTCTGTTCATATAAACTTTGTGTTTATGTGCATGCTTGATGTCTATACATATGTTTTTCTGCATAATTATTTATTTTAGTAAAAAATAAATAAAGCTGATCTATTCAAACTACATCCATGGGAGATTTAAGACAGTAATGATTTATACATACCATATGTAGGATAAATACACATGTGACTAAATTCAAAAGCCACTTTTTGATACAAAAACAAACAAAACAACAACAACAAAAAACTCAAAGACTGTACCTTCTTGTTGCTTCTGACATCATTGGCCGTCTTGATTGTTCTGGGGTGCTGCCCACAAAGATGGTAACAAAACAACTGAAGGGACTGGTGTATCTATTGTTCATCCCACATTTAATGTCAGCTAATATAATATCCACAAAATGTCAAGGTGAAACTACTTTTACTATCTGACAGCCAACAACACAACATTCAACAGAAACAAAATGCATGTATAGAAGAACACTACACACACATATGTGGATACCTGCACTGTGAATACACACACACAGCTTTGCATACTGCCAGGAATTCTATGTTCTGCCTGCCTGGTTCATTCAACCTTAATTTTCCCAGTCCCCTTCTAACACAAGGTGGCATTTGACATGAAGATCAAGTCAGACTTTAACTTGTTTTATTCTAAACTCAGTTTCTCCCTGGTGTCATAATATGACCATCACGGCTGATTGGGCATTCAACACCAAGACGACACCAATGGTATACACATGTGCAACCATCTCTACAAGCACACACATATACAGGCACAAAGACACAGAGTGACTGGGTAATAATCAGTGGCCCCTCTAGCTGAAAGTGCTAGGAGTATGGAATCCCCATTGAGAATGCTTTGTTAATAAAAATAAAAACCATCCCACTCAGGACCAGTGAGCCAGTTTGGCCTAGCGGTAAGGCGTTAGGCTGGTAAGCAGAGGGACCTCGGTTTGAATCTGCTTCGGCTCTCCTTTCTCTTCAAAAGTTGTGGTTTGTGGACACTGTCCGGTGACTTTGTCCCTCACAGTTATGAAACATTAAAATGGCTCTCATCGCTGCCCACCTTAATGCATGAGTCATTCTGGTGGTGACAGTGTAGCGATAGGTATATAATCTCCCTCTCCCCCACCTCCATCCACCCCCCACCTCTTCTCCCCGTCCCTAATAAGCGTTATGGTTTCTGTAGATGTTAAGCACCATGTTTACTCAGGACCAGGAACAACCATCCAAAGGGATCCAGTCAGTTCAATGACAGTGGTGTGAATGTATTATGTACATTGTGCCCAGCTTGACTCCATTCAGACAAATACATGTTCCATGTACTAAACAGTTGTTTCATGTGTGTGTGTGTGTGTGTGTGTGTGTGTGTGTGTGTGTGTGTGTGTGTGTGTGTGTGTACATGTATGTGCATGCATGTGTACACGTATGTTTGTGTGTGCATATGTGTGTGTGTGTGTGTGTGTGTGTGTGTGTGTGTGTGTGTGTGTGTGTGTGTGTGTGTGTGTGTTTGTTTGCGCATGTGCATGTGTGTGCATGTGTGTGTAAGCATGCGTGTGCCTTTGTTTGTGCATGCACGCATGAAATTATTCCACAGCACAATCATCAAACATGCACCTGGCAACACATCACCATCATGGAACAATCTGCCACCTAAAATATACCCCATCACCACCCACCATCCCCAAATCTGAGAAATACAAAGCAAGAAAGGATTGAATAACACAAACATAGTCAACAACACAAAGAAGTGCCATTTGCCAGACAACATCCTGCAGAACAGACAATGGCCAGGTGAGAGATGGGCAGCAGGACAGACAAACAAACACACCTGGGAATCTCTCCATTGACCAGCAGGGCAGGAGGCTGTGAAGGCTCCAGACCATTCTGAACCTTAGTGTTTCCATTCAACTGGAATCAGGACAAAAGCAAAACAGATTACAGTCATGGGATGGTCTGTCCCCCAGCAAGCAACTTTCTAACTAACAACACCTACCTGCACTTATAACAATGACCAGAACTATTGCAAAAAACCCCACTATATTTCATAACTATTCATGATTTTGTTCAGAGGGAGGATGGAAGGGTGGTGGTGAAGGGGATGCTAAAAAATATAGTTTTTAAACCCTCAAATAATGAAGTTAACCAGTACATTTTGCTTCTAAAACCATAAGCAAACAACACAAACATATACAGGAGAATGCTGACATGTCAGCACTATTTTCATCACCTAAAAATATGTACGCACACCTGTTCATAAAAATGAAAACAGCCCCAAACAGGACAAATGTTTTGTTAATAAAACAAAAAAGTCAGCAAGATAATAAATGAACAAGGCTACTGAAAAATGTAGTTTACACACAAGCAAACAAAGTAGTAACAAAATGACAGCTCTGGAAAGAATAAGAAAGGAGGAGGAAGAGGAGGAGGAGGTGCTTGGTTTTTATCACCAGAGTAGGAAAGGAAAGGAGGAGGAAGAGGAGGAGGAGGTGCTTGGTTTTTATCACCAGAATAGGAAAGGAAAGGAGGAGGAGGAGGTGCTTGGTTTTTATCACCCAGAGTAAGAAAGGAAAGGAGGAGGAGGGGGAGGTGCTTGGTTTTTATCACCAGAGTAGGAAAGGAAAGGAAGAGGAGGGGGAGGTGCTTGGTTTTTATCACCAGAGTAGGAAAGGAAAGGAGGAGGAGGGGGAGGTGCTTGGTTTTTATCACCAGAGTAGGAAAGGAAAGGAGGAGGAGGGGGAGGTGCTTGGTTTTTATCACCAGAGTAGGAAAGGAAAGGAGGAGGGGGAGGTGCTTGGTTTTTATCACCCAGAGTAAGAAAGGAAAGGAGGAGGAGGGGGAGGTGCTTGGTTTTTATCACCCAGAGTAAGAAAGGAAAGGAGGAGGGGGAGGTGCTTGGTTTTTATCACCAGAGTAAGAAAGGAAACTGAATGAAGCTTTGCTACTCACACTGTCATAGTACTCCGCCTCCTTGGCCGGCATGGTGGCTTTGATGTCATGCATCTTACGCATCTGCTCAATTCTCGCCTCTCCAACCTCCTCCTGGTTCACCTTTTCCCACACAGGTACACTGGGCTCAGTGGTTTTTGTCTGTATCTACAGGAACAAACATCTACTGATGATAGTGAAGAAAACTGAATAGTCAAGATTTCTGAAGAAAATCCACGCTTAAAATTAAAGTACAAGCTCAAAACACAATTCATCAAATCACAAGCAGAAGTTAAACTCCCATTTATAAAACCTAAACACGTTTTGGAGCCAATGATGTTCCACTGGCTCTCAACATGGGAAGCTGCATCAATCACATTTGACAATGAGAAGGACGACCATTTTATTCTGCAGGCCCACAAAAAACAAAAACAAAAACAAAAAGAACCATGTCAGCTGGACCCAACAGAGTTCAAAGATGGAGAGCGAATTTGGCAACAAAATAAGTTGAATGAACTGGGGTGGTAGAAATCAGAGCAGTAGAACTCCCAGCAGCAGGTCAAGAATCCAAGGCCATGTTCTGACCTACAGCAGGCTTGGAAGAGAGAACCTGAGCCCTGGGTTCTCAGCAGAGGGGATCTTAACAGCTGCTTTTGCAATACCCACTGTGGGTGGAAGCAGAGAAACCAGCTCATGTTATCTAGCCCTTACTGTTAGCTGCAGCTTTCTTTGGCAACTCTGGACAAAACAAAAGCCAACAGCAATGCATCAGTTTATTTTCACCTGGCCTGAGGATCCAGCTTCTGTGGCAGTTTCCAGTGTGACCTGAGCTGAAGGGGTGGTGGTGGGGGCACCCCTGGCATCATCAATCTTTCGCAGGCTCTCATTCATCTCTCTGCCATACAGCTCCACCTGGCCAAAATAATAACAACTATGATTGCATTTTCTGAACAGACCCTTCTTGTGCACACAGCTTCCTCAGTTTTGTTTGTTCAGCACTGCCTCTTTACCTAAAGCTCCCATGTACTTGTCCAGTCCAATCCTCTTTACCTAAAGCTCCCATGTACTTGTCCAGTCCAATCCTCTTTACCTAAAGCTCCCATGTACTTGTCCAGTCCAATCCTCTTTACCTAAAGCTCCCATGTACTTGTCCAGTCCAATCCTCTTTACCTAAAGCTCCCATGTACTTGTCCAGTCCAATCCTCTTTACCTAAAGCTCCCATGTACTTGTCCAGTCCAATCCTCTTTACCTAAAGCTCCCATGTACTTGTCCAGTCCAATCCTCTTTACCTAAAGTTCCCATGTACTTGTCCAATCCAGTCCTCTTTACCTAAAGCTCCCATGTACTTGTCCAGTCCAATCCTCTTTACCTAAAGCTCCCATGTACTTGTCCAATCCAAATGAGTTAGGCCCCAATAACAGATACTGGCAAAGGGATAGAAAAACCCAGAGTTAGGAAACCTCTTTTTTCCACAAGGTTCCATGCACCTGTTCTTTTCTTCTGAACTGAGGCAAGCAGTGTTCATCAAGCTGAAGAATGTCTCGCACTTTGCATAGGGCTTGCATTATAGCAGCATCTAGTTACTGATCCATTTCGGCATTAAGCTATTACAACTATTATCTTATAGCGAAAGAGTAGATGAGACATTCCTGACAATCATTTTCAGCCTGCTTTTCTGTACCATCCCTAGCTCTTATTCAACTTTCTTTTCTTCTATGCACACTACCAGTCCCAAACTACAGGGACTCCCACGGTTGAAGAAGAAAAAGTACTGAGAAACATATATAACCTACAAACCTGTTGTCCAAAGTAAATGAGCTGGGTCTCTTTCTGTCCTTTGTAGTCAGTGAGCTGTTTGTAAAGCGTTTTGGCTTTCCACATGCGGAAGCAGGTCTGTATGATGGTGGATGCCTGGGTCCTCTTCTGCTCATGCGCAAGCTGCTCCTTTGCCTTCTTCCTCATGTTGTACAGTCGGTACACTACAAAATGAACCAAGAACAGCATTTTACCAGCTAGCCATTTCTCCAAGCAGAGACAACCCTTTGGAGACCACATGGATTTTTAAAGGTCCATCTTGCTTTGAGTTTTTAAAAAAAGAGAGAAAGAGAAAAAGATCTCCAACAAGGATGACTGCTAGAGTTTTAAAACAGGATCCAAACACATAAAAGGTTAAAATCAATGCTATTTATTAGGACAAAACACAACAAGCAATTTTTTGGGTATTCCCTTTTATCAAGCTACAAAATGACACTTAATAGTGAGTAACCCTAAAAATGTACCTGTTGTGTTTTGTCCTCATAAATAGTGTTCCTTCTAACTTTTTATGTGTTTGGATCTTGCTTTGAGTCATTTTACCACTTGCAGTTCTAAACTACACTGGTTATTCTGCTAGTGTTGTGTGCATCTGTGTGTTGCCCATACCACTGGCCACTAAGCATTCTCTCCTTGTAAGGTGAACAAGGGAGCTTAATGTGCACAACCATCTCAGTGACAGCAGAGCACACAAAGGTAAAAAAAATGCATTGATGGGCCTGCATTTCTCAATTGAGAAGCACTGAACAAGTCTTCCATCCCGTATCCACTGGAACTATAACTGTGTCACTGGATGTCAAGCAAAAGATGCTAACAGTTCAGCAACCATGCCTGCATTACAAATAACTGCCATGTATTCAAAACAGCACTGCCCAATGCACAAAAATGGGTGAAGAGTCGTGAACTGTTTTACCAGATGTAGAAGCTGACTTTCGTATGAGCCAGATGCCACATACTTTTCTGGATAAACTGAGCTGAATCTTGTTCCTTCTTTGCCTCATCCAGTTGCCGCTTCTTCAGACTCGTGCGTATACGATGCTTGCGGTATGCCATCTGGATTGCTTTGGCTGCCTCTCGCCGCCGGACAATCTCGGGTTGGTACCGTTTCCGTGCTTGATGCCCTCGCACACCTAAAAAAGAAATTGACCCCAAAAAAGAGACTTACTGGAGTCACATAACATTTGCACAGTGCCTTGCGCTTCATAATGACTGACAGAGTGATGACAGATGGAGCCAAAATGGCAAAGAAAGGCTACTCAGACTTCCTGTAAAAGGTGTTAACAATGTTAATTTCAACAAAATATTGAACAATCTGTTTTGCTCAACTGTCTTGAGTTGGACAATGAGTGACAGAGGGATGGCGGATGTGTGCCTGTGCAAGCCTATCAATGCCATCTGCAAGGAGGAGCAGAGCAACTCTCCCACACCATGATGCTTCTGAGCACCTTTTTAGCAAACGTTTTAGTGTTGATTGCACATAGCACTTAGCAGACCTAGGATGTGAAATTCTAACAGCACGATTTTTGTCTGGCTAAACAAACTACACAGGTAATACCATTTCACCTTTTTGTATTATGGTGGCAGCTTTGTGTCGTTTGTCAGCCATTGATCTGTACTGTCGGCGGGCGAACCAGCCACGGGTCCCTGAAAAACATATATACATACATGCAAGTTCTCTTCATTTGACTGCAGGCATGACAGTAGCAGGTGGACATTGACCTGAACTACCAAAAGTTGCAGAACACTGCGGCTGAAAACAAAGCAACTTAAACAAAATAAGCAAAAAATATGACTCGTCTGTAGGAGATCATAATTGTCCTGGGACTAAGAAAGAAAAGCAACAATAAACATAAACAACACCCCAAAACAAGAAGAACAAACACTGCAAAAAAAACACCAAAACAATAAATATGTGACACAATGGTTCATTTCATATCCAGTGAAATTACACCCTAACAAAAAGTGATTCTAAAAATACCTTCACTTTCTTTGGTGAAGCCATCATTCTGTCAAGAAGAAGTAATTTTTATGATCAAAGCCACTTTCTCTTATAAGGGGCTCCCATAGTATATTCTTCTTCCACACTCACTTATTAGGTGTATTAGCAAAACCAGGAACGACAACTTCTGAACTCTCATAACCAAGCACAGTTACTCCCCCTCTCCTTGATGATCACAAACAAAATGGGAAATGCCAATAAAAATTACATTTCTGCACAGTGACCGCTGCCTTTTGCCGCTCCCATCGCATTTTGTAGAAGCGTGTACGTGCCATCCACGAGCGCACAACTGACTGGACCATCACCACCCGGCGGGTCAGGTTTTCATACAGGCGAGCCAGCTCCTCTACATGGTAGTACTTCAGGAAAACCTGCACACACATAGCAACTGAGTGACTGAGAACACACACACACAAACACACACATGCACACTCATTCACTCACTCACTCTCACACAAACACTCACTCTCTCTCTCTGTCTCTCTGTCTCTGTCTCTCTCTCTCTCTCTCTCTCTCTCTCTCTCTCTCTCTCTCTCTCTCTCTCTCACACACACACACACACACAAACACACACACACACACATGCACACTCACTCTCACACAAACACACACACATACACACTCTCTCTCACACACACACACACACACACACACACACACACACACACACACACACACACACACACACACACACACACACACATGACTCTAAAGGATTTTTTTTTTTTGCTGCTACCATTTCACTACCACACTATTACTATTGATTTTGCTAGTTTCACACTTGTTGTTATTATCATTATCACCGTGGCCTTCTGTACCTCTTTACTACAAACATCATGGTGACTGGCACACACTGGAACACAACTTCATATATACAAACATGAAAGAATAAATAAATGCATAAACAAATGAATGAACAAATAAACAAGTGACAGCATGGGTAACCAAGTACATGTGGGAGTGACTGAACAAGTTGATGAGAGTGAGGGAGTGAGCAAGTCAAAGAATGAATAAAATAAATAAATGAGCAAAATGAGGGAGTGAATCAGTACGTGAAGCAGTGATTAAACACATAAATCAAGGAATAAATGAATGAATCACTCCCTCAATCAAACAAGAAAGCGAAAGTGAAGTGAGAGAGGCCCACTGTAACCAGTACCTTTGTCTTTCCCAAGGCCCAGCCCTTCATGTTGAGTTTCTCCAGCAACAGGGCGCAATTCTCCCTGGTGATGGGGATCTTGGTGGTGCCATACAGACCCAGCACATGGTACCTGAAACATCACCGACAGCACAACCCAAACACATTATCACTTAGCTGAATTGAAGACAAAAAAGAAACCAACAACAGTACCAGTGACAAGAACAACTTACTATTACTATGGCAGCAGGTCTGAAGAAAAAGAAGGAGGAGGAAGGTGGGGGTCAGGAACAAGGAGGGAGGAAGGAGAAGAGGAGGGAAAAGGAGGATAAAGAAAAAGAGAGGGAATGACAAAGAGGAGAGATCTTTGGGGTTTTCCGCACTATTCTGATGCTAAGGAGCCGACATAGTTGTCCCTGCATGCAAACTGCAGACCAGCCAGACGCACCTTCTGAGGAAGTCAGAGAAGAGGATTCTGTGCGAGTAGCCCTGTCGGCGGATGCGGGTGGTCTCCAACACTCCTGTGTAGCGCAGCTGGGTCTGGACACGGTCAGGGTCAAAGTTCCCTGGCTCCTTGACGTCATTGGGTTTGATGCACCTAAATATGGTTGGAACAATGCTTCAGTGAATGAAAAACAACAAAGAGTCAAGACAGCAAAACAAGACTGGCCGTGAGAGATTAACCCACCCCACCATCCTCGGCAAATCTGTGAATAAACATCAGACTCTTTTTTATTAAAGCAACAGCATGATGACCCTTCGAACTTCAACTATTGAGCCAAGTTGTCTGAAGATGCTGCAGTCACAATGTACAGCAGATTGTTTCACATTCACACTTTTTATGCCATGTTCCTCCAGATACAGTGCAGAATCCATTATGAGCTGACCTTTTCTAATGTGGGTTACATTCTGCTAGAAGACTTTTGTGCTTATGCTTCGTGTCATCTTCAGTGGACACACCAAGTAGTCATAAACAAGTACTTCAGACTGTCTATTCACCACAAACAGCATGACTACTACAACCAGTAATGTCAAGCTCTTGTTCAACCAGTCACACTTCAACTAAAGCCAAAAGCAAAACAAAAGCAGTGTTTAATTTGCTTCTGACCCCCCCCCCCCCCCCCCCCCCACCTTCCTTACCAGTCACCACATACACATCAAGGTTAGGTGTGTTCAATGTTGTGGAGGACTTTTGAAATCAAAGCAACTTGCAGTTGTTTGTTGTCATTCAAGTTAGGATCCTGCTTCAAACACATGTTGTTTTTAAATCTGACAACCCTCTTACCAGTTTTGAAATGGATACACAATGCCACACAACAGACCTGACAAAATGTGGTGTACCAGCCACCATCTTGTTCAGCAGGTCCATCAGAGAGAAGCGGAAGTACGTTGCTACAGTCTGTTGGATGCGCGTCATGCTCGTTGACCCCGTCACATGCTGAAACAATCCATCAGCTTGATAACCCACTCTGCCAAATGCATCAACTCACGTTTGTCAGGGAGGGCAGCCAAGGCTTGCCAAGGAGAGAACCACAGACAATACAGCATGTAACATCATCAGCTTGTCAAAGTCTATAAATCAAACTGTACTGTACTGCCTGTCATCTTCGAACAGCCAATAAAATTAAGAATTATAAATATGCCTATTAATGAATCAACACGCAAGGGAGTTCATTAGCACTCAAAATACATAACACAAATACAGCAACAAAGACATGAGTCACCTACAGTAACTCTCACCTGGCTTGTGTGTAATACAAGGTACATAAACTCCACCACAGGTACATCCTCTGATTTCGTACATTACTTTGCCTAATAATGAATTATAAATATGCCTTGTACTTCTGAAACCATAAAATTTAAGCATCAAATTATCAATCAAAATGTAACTTCTTTTGGTATTCCAACTGTCACTGGAAAATCATCCAAAATGTGCAATGTTGCCACCTTGAAACTGTAAACAATCTCACAGATGGTTTTGCTTCAGATATTAATTTACAGATTTTTTCCCGTTCTAATTCCTTCTATTTTCCTCCCCTTCTCTTAGGTACAACAGGTACCTGTGTGTACTGTTTATAAGTGCCTATCAGCATCTTAATTTTAGATCAAGGGGCTGGAGAGAAAAAAAGCAAGTAATCAATTGTTGAGGCATTATATTTAGATCTGGAAGGCCTTAAACAGAGTAAATCTGACAGCGAGAAAGAAAAAAAGAAAAAGAAAAAAGAGAAGAAAAAAAAGAGAGAGAGAGACAGAAAAGTCATACAGAGAGTCCTACTCCCTTCCTTGTTTCTAGCAGAGAAACTTACTGGAAAGAAGGGTAGGCAGAGGAAAGCTTATTATGGGCAATATTTGCAGTGGAAGTAGGCTTTTCATAATTTTTATTATTTTATATAAATAATAATATTAACAATAACAACAGTTAATATTCTAAAATGCCTCATTCCTAGGTGCTGTTGAGAAGGAAGCCTTGAGGCATACTCCTCAGTGAAAGCTACTTTTTGTACAGTTGCTGCTTAATTATTCACATTTACTGTTTAGCAGTTCATATATTAGTCTGGTGCAAAGTCCTTTAAACACATTGACTGACATGTCTGCTGACACATTCCCCCAGCCCTATCCTCCAACAGACATCTACACACCCACAATCAGAAGAATGTGTTAAACCTTCTCCCATTTTGCAGTTAGTAAATCATAAAAAAAAAAAAAAAAAAAAATGAAAACAACAAACTCTCCAGCCAAATCACACTGACCACCTTAGAGTTTATTGTTGCTACTGCTGTTTGTGATGTGAGTGAGAGAGAGAGAGAGAGACTGTGTGTGTGTGTGTGTGTGTGTGTGTGTGTGTGTGTGTGTGTGTGTGTGTGTGTGTGTGTGTTTGTGTGTGTGTGTGTGTGTGTGTGTGTGTGTGTGTGTGTGTGTGTGTGTGCGCGCGCGCGTGCGTGTGTGTGCGTTCGTGTGTGTGTGTGTGCATGAATGTACTGGATAAGCTGTGTTCTATCTGTTTGTAGAGCTATGACAACGTAGCTGTGCATGCTTTTTCTTAAGTGAGTCACAAACAAAACTTTCATAAGCGGAATTAGTTCTGTCCAAACAACCACACCTACATCTCTTGAAAGAAGAAAATTGATGCACATGCATGAATTACTCCTAGAAACACTCACTCATGCATATATGCTCACATGAACACACACCACTCATTCACTCTACCTCCCCCCTCCCCACCCCCCAACATACACACACACACACAATGCATGCATGCAAGCACACACACACACACGCACACACACACACACACACACACACACACACACACACACACACACACACACACACTCATGCACACACTCATGCACACACTTGTTTCTTCAATATGGCTCCTTGCTTCCAAGCAACAAACCATCTGTTATGCAATCAAACACAAGCAAACAATGGTTCTATGCCCTGAATTAAATGCTGGAAAAAATTAGTTCAATTCCAGGTCAACAATCCACACAAGACCTGAACACTTCCACATCATTACCAATTATAAACCCAAAATGCTGGGTAAAGTCATGTGCTGAATGGGTTTTTGTTGTTGTTTTTTTGTTTTGTTTTTTGTTTTTAAAGCAAGTTTAAACAAGAACTGTTTTCTCTTTTTTCAAAACACACACACACACACACACACACACACACACACACACACACACACACACACACACACACACACACACACACACACACACACAGCAATCTTCCTTTAGAATCTGAGGAATGGAAATGCAATGTGGCTTTTAACACCCAGTCAACCATGATGATTATATCATAACAAAATCTTAGGAAATGTCTAGCAAGAGAATACTGGCACATGTTCTATGAGGCTATTCTACTTCATAATTTGAAAGGAAAAGAGGATAAAGTTGAAGAATAAAACATTTTCTCAGATCTAAACTATATTCAGGAGCAGGTGAGAAATAGAAAGGTGATGAAGTATGGTGGTAATGAACTGCAATGCCATGGATGTCTCATAATACAGGATGCACGTAACTGGCACCAACAGAAAGCAGCTGCAAAGCTGAATGGGAGCAGAAGAAGAAAAAAAATCAGGAAACTTTCAAGAGCAGCGTGCACACTTCCTTGTACTTACTAATTTACTGTAGATCTGAAATGTTTATTTGACAAAGAAAATGAGAAAATAAAAACAAATGAACATAAAAAGTAACTATCTTGAAAGAAAAAGCTGTTAAAAAAAGAAGTGTAAATCTGTTGGTTACAGCTATTCCGTGCAGCAGTCTAGTACACTGATTTAATGACATAGCACTGAAATAACCCTGTGTGCATGTGCTTTCAATCTTTTCATGGGTGTGGAAACAACCATTATACAGAGAATACAACCCCCATACTTACTGAAATCAGCAAACCCACGGGCAATTCACACCCCTGATTGTACAGAATGTAGTCAAACATAACTTTCACACAATAGTAGAAACTACAGTGATCAAACCTAAACAAAAAACAAACAAAAATGGAGCGGGGAAAAAAATTACTAAAAAATGAGAACTAAAAATAAACAAAATGAAACAATTCATAACATTTAGTGAATGTGAAAAAAAAAAGGAAGGTGAGAAAAATTTAAGTAAGGGTTTCTCCCTTTTTTTTCTCTTAATGAATATAATTACCCCCCCCCCCCCCACCCCCACCCCATAAGCAGATAAAATATCAAATGTGAGGACTCTTACCCGGCTACCCCCCATGGCCGAGGTGTTTCGAGAAGCAAAGCTTGTGGTCATGGCGGGCATGGTTGCCATGGGAGATGGGGAGGTGGAGGACTGGGCACTGGAGTGCTGAGAGGACATGCTTGACGACAGGTTACCTGGCAACATACAGGCATTTTCTTAACAGACTCAGTCACTGAGTCCGTGAAATTTAATGTACAATAGTCAACTGCACCATTTCCAGGAAGCATCTCGGTATCAGTTGGTTTGCACAGCACACTTGAATCAAGTTGTCCTCTGGCTGGAGTCTGATTTGTCAACATTATGCATGTTTTTGTCTGGAAAATATATGAAGCATCTCAGTATCAGCTGGTTTGCACAGCACACCTGAATCGAGTCATCCTCTGTCTGGAGTCTGATTCATCAATATTATTCTGGAGTCTGATTCATCAGCATTATTCATGTTTTTTTCTGAAAAATATACGAAGCTGTTTTGCACAACACACTTATCTCACCGATTTTTCACAATAAAGAGCTTTGACTGGTTTGTTGTTTTTGCAAACAATATTCATTACAACATGTGTTGTTTTAGCAATCAGTATTCATGACAAAATTTATGAGCCACAGACAATCTTCATGCTGAAAAACAAATGTGTTTGGATAAATGTGTGTTTTTCTTAAAACTTCAAATTTTCAGTTATGAGGTATTATTGTCACCAATGAAATACCAAACCAAGAGTTGTGCAAGTAGACAAACAACCCCACAGTTCCTGAGAAAAAAGAAAAGAAAAAAACAAACAAACAAAATGAAGCCCAAATTTCACCATCCTCAGCACATACCCGTATACCCACTCAACATAACAAGAAAGTGTTCCAGTACATGTTGACAGAACATTTTCTCCAAACGCATGTTAAAGAAACACAACATATAGCTCAATGGTCAAACCAACAACCCTGAGTCCAAATTTCAAAGCCAGAAGTGTCCTCCAAGTTAAGTTTTACCTCAGTAATCGAGTCCACACCTTACAAACACAGTGACACAGTGAAAAATCTGTCAACAGTTTGTGCTCTTTTGTCTGGATTTACCCAGTGCTGGTTTACTGTCTGAATATTTAACGCTATTAGAGGTGTGTACTCACTGTCTTTATAGGATGCATCGTCAAATGAATTTTTCAGTAAAACATAATGTTACTGTTCACTCTGGGTGATCATCACCTGTTTATTTCTGTGTCTTCCTTTAGCAACACATGTACTCTTTCCCCGGCAACAGAAACCTTTGTTTTGGGCATGTGTAAAACTTGGCAGGGTGAAACAAAAACCCTGTCAAGGATGGCACTTGCTCATAAGCATGAGTTACTACGTCCCATCTGCACACTTCAACACAGGAGGGACTGGAGGATGACGCACAGATGCAGTTTTCTAATGCAGACAGTTTTCTGTGCTTTTTCACTACTCCAACACACAAAATTACCTGGCTCTGTGCATAGATTTTCCACTGGAAAAAGTACAAGGTCAAACCCACCAGGACAGAGGAGAACATAAGCCTCCCAGCACTCACACACACACACACACACACACACACACACACACACCAAACAAAACCAGAAAAACCCCACACAAACACGCATGGAAAGGTCAAGAAAAAACCTGCTCTTATCAAACAGTTGCGGCAGCTGCCTCTTCTGAACAAGCAACTGTAACTGTGCCTGTCTGAAATTCACAAAGCAGGACATCATGCAACTCAGATATCTGAAAAATGCATGCAGCGGAAACTAAAGGAAGTCCACTGATTCAGCACACTTCTGTTTTTGCTTAATTTTTTATCCACCCTCCTTCATCTTGATTTATCGGATTTCTTCTTCCTTGAGAAAAACTCCTTTTTCTTGAAAATGTGATTTCTGAGCCATGCGATTCTGTCTTCTGGTGGCCAACAGCAAAGCTTGTTTTCCACCATGTTCTGCCACCCTCCTGTCCTGCATGATGTACAACACAGAGATACAATGTTCTGAAGGGTGCCCACACAGGTCAATGGAGTCTCACTAGACATATATAGCTGCTTTGACCAGTGAAATCTTACTGGACACTTAGTCACTGTGTTCTCTTACCAGAAAAACATACACAATAGTTTGTTTTCATTTTTGTTTTTGTCTGTGGAATCTCACCAAAGACTCCATTCTGGCCAATGGAACCTCACTGGTCAAACATGCTTGTTTTGATTGTGGAGATTCACTAGACACACGGGTTTGGGCTTTGATACTCATTCATCAAGCATGCATGTTTTGGCTGTGAAGTCCCAGTAGACAAGCTCATAACTGTTTGGGTTAATAAGCTGGACACTTAGTCACAAAGTCTCTTACCAGACAAACATACACACTTTTTGTTGTTGTTGTTTTCTCTGTCAAACCTCACCTGACGCAGACATCTATTTTGGCTAATGGAACCTCATTAAACAAACATGCTTGTTTGGGTTTGGAAGTCTCCTGGGCAACTAGGCTACTACTATTTTGATCAATGGAATCTTACCAACAATCCAAACTGTGTTGATCAGAAAGTGTCACTAAACAAATAACCTTGTTTTGGACAGAAGAATCTCATGGGACACACACCTATTGTGGACAATGATGGAAGTACCACTGGGCAACAATGCCCATTTTTGTCAGTGGAATCTCTCTAGATACACATACCCATTTTGGACAGTGGGCTCTCACTTAATGGAATCTCCCCAATCAAACACACCCATGGTGGTTCATGGAACCTTATTAAACAACACATCCATTCTGGTAAGTGCAGATTTGCTGACAAAACATACCTGTTTTGGTCAGAGGAGTCTGGAAGAGTGTTTTCACAACCCTGTTGTCTGAAGTTCTCAGAATGTTCATAATTTCAACAGGAAGACGGTCACGGTTCTTCTCCAGGAAACCTGTAGCATCATATTCCACCTGCAGAAAATAACCAGTAATGATGACTGCACACTGAATATGTTCCATCATATTCCATTGGAAGAAAGCACACACCAGTGATCCATAAACATTATACATGTAGTTTCATACCCCACTTGCAGAAAACACCTGATGATGATGATGAGGAGGAGGATGAGACTGACAGATACAGACACAGAGATATAGTGACAGAGAGAGAAACTCTGGGGCTTCATATTCTACCTGCTAGAAAACAAACAAAATCATGAAGAAAACCGCAAACCCAAATATACTCCTGCAACAGCAAAGACACTGTTTATAGCTGTAAAAGCTCAAAACACAGACCATATCAACCAATTCTGAGGCAATGCAATAAATGTACAAATTCAAACAAAACGCTTAAATCTCACTGGATATTTTCTTCTTTTTTTCTCTCTTTCTTTTTATTTTTTATCTCTGCACAATGTAACTATATAGAAAGACACACACACACAATTCCACATTTCGGTAAAAGAAGAGAATGAAATTTTTAACCAAAAGATTAATATCGACCTTGGTCCATGCAGACCCTGACCTGTGAAAACATGTACACTAACAGCACCTGGTCAAAGGGCTCTAACAGATGGTGCTTAGTGCTCCTTTGGAAGGACAGAGACAATGAATGCAGAGTGGTTCAAAACCCACTGAAACACTGTTACCTTTCCAGCAAAGTGGTCAATACAGAAGTGCAGCATGCTGCCCTTGGGTCTGGAGTACAGGGCTGTCCGAATGTTCTGGTTGAACTTGTCTGGGGGAGAAACAAATAGGTTGATAAAATATTGACCAAATAAACAAAAAAGACAGTTTCTTAGACCATAATGAGGTGATGGTCAACAAATCTCTACTGTTGTATCATTTGATACTGGTACCAGTAACATGTGCTGTATACCCTCACAATATCTTCAGCTACCCCACAGGTGCGTGATGAATGCTTTCCGAATCCCTGATATTCACAGCATCAATTCTGGCTGCAGGGGAAAACATCCCCTCCAGCCACCAATTCTGGAGGAATACACTGCCTCAACCAGCCTAAATGGGTTACTTTATTTATAAGGGTAATAGACAGTCAGTGGCCTTGGGAAAGAAACTCTTTTTGTCCACATCCAGCTCATATCAACAGATACAGCACTACAAATGTACCAAATAATTTTGGACTGGGTTATAGTGAAGACACTCAACTGAACACCAAGCCATCAATGTCTGACCAACAGTGGCCTTGGGAGAGTGACTCTTTTTGCTCAGAGAGCAAGCGAGAGAGAGAGAGAGAGACAGAAAGAGAGAGTGAGAGAAGAGACAGAGGGAAAGAGACACACACAGAGAAAAAGAGAGAGAAAAAAGCAAGAGAGAGAGCAGACCCAGCTCCTTCCAACTGATACAATGTTGTCATGTCTACAACACTACAAAGGTACTAGATGAATTTGGACAGGATAACAGTGGACTTGATTGAACACCAAGCCACCAACGTCTTACTAACAAGAGTCTGGTCAGTGGCCTTGGGAAAGTGACTTGTTTTGTTCAGGGAAAGAGACCAAGAGAGAGAGAGAGAGAAGACTGAACTCCTCTCAACAGTGACAATGTTGTCATGAATGCAACACTACAAAAGTACCAGATGAATTCAGACAGGGTTATAGTGGACTCAGCTAAACACCAAGCCGACATCTTACCAACAAGAGTCTGGTCAGTGGCCTTGGGAAAGTGACTCTCCTCATCCAGCAAAGAGAGCAGACCCACAGGCTTGGACAGAAACATGTCCAGGATGGGACGGTTGTCAACGTAAGTCACCTGGGTGGCATCAATCTCTTCCTTCTCATACTCAGCCTGAGAAAATTAAACACACATGATTTTAATTGTTGAGGCATTATATTTAAAGCTGGAAGACCTTACACAGAGTAAATCCAACGGAGAAAATCAAAGAAGAAATCACTTGTTTTTGTTTTTTCTACACTTTGACCTAAAAACAGAAGAAAAACAAAAAAACATGACTAGTTTAAAAGTGTCATGCACGTATGATATAGCTCGTAAAAGATATCTAGAACCATCCAAATTACTCCTTAACATTTTCTAAAGAATAAAACTATAACTTGTACAAGAAAATAAAAAAGGAGATAACAATAGGGTTAAAACCATTAAAGGGAGTTAATCCACACTTGAAAGATGTCACATGAACCCACAACAAATATCGGAATCGCCCATGGTAATCAACTCTCACCTAAGAAGAATTTCAGCCTAAAAGATTTGTCTTGAGAGGGTTCTATTGTATTTTATTACTATGGATCCCCATTCAGACAGACAGACTGAACCATAAAAATAACTTGTATCAGTAAATGTGTCTTAAGTAAACTAGAAATTAAGTTAAAAGTATACAATAAAACATTTGATGCTCTGTTAAGTACAATTAAGTCCATCATTAGTGGGTACCATTGCATACACTTTGCACACCCCACAAAAATTTCTGCTGGACAGCACAGAATCATCCACGTAGATTAACAAATGAAAATACACCTACACCAAAAACAAACAAAAAATACAAAAACACCAAACCAAGTGTTGACCCAAAACACTCCTGCTTCCTACCAGTTCCCAGGCAAAGATGTGCTGGTTGAAGTAGTACTGGATCTGCTCATTGGCAATGTTGATACACAGCTGTTCAAAGGAGTTGCACTTGAAGTTCTCAAAGCCAAATATGTCCAGCAGGCCTGTCACCAAGTGGTCATCCCTGCACAAAGCATTGCAACCAACAACGAAAGGTTGAGTCAGACTTTTACTCCAGACCCCAATGAAATGGAAAAGAGAAACTAGCTAAACCCTTGACCGTCAAGTAGAGACTAGCGCATTGCTGCCTGAATGAGAGGTAAGTAATTAACACCCAAAAGTAATAACACACTGTGAAGTCATGGGAAGTAACATGCTCAGGATTTATCTGCAGGACAATTTGTCACACACACACAGTCCCATTTTCTTTCTTGAGTCTGTAGACTGCTGAATTTTCAGCAGTATTTGAAAAAAAAGAGCATATATATATATTCAGCTTTTAAAACATTGTGACCTGACTCTAGCAGGTAAGCCGGCTGACACCATGATACCACTGCAATGAAACCTGGTGAGAGGTCACCCTTCTTTTATGACCAGTTCTGTTCAACTTCTATGGTGGTCTTAGAAGAGGGTTTCCACACTATTACACTATGATATCACTGCAAGGTAACCCCCAATGAAACATCAGCCTGCTGAGAGACCACCCTTCTCTTATGAATAATTCTGCTCAACTTCTATGATGGTCTCAAAAGAGGGGTTCACCATATTCCAACCGCTTCAGTGCTATGTTGGATGACTTACTCTTTGCCACTAGTGTGTCTGGGCTTGAGCAGTGCAGAGATTCTGTTGACGATCCAGGAGAAGAGGCGGCCATACAGCGCCTTGGACATGGCATCTCGGGCATCAACAGCTTCCTGCACACTGTTGGCTCTCACAATCACTTCCCCCTTGGCCACCATTCCCGTGCTTGTCAAACACTCAAGCAGGTCTTTGACGTCCAGGCCCAGCAACTGCGCCACTGCAACAGGGCAACAAAAAACAAAGCTAGCTGTCAAAGGCTGAACCCTGGAGTGTCAATCAGAGTGAATGGCTGAGATATGAGCAAGCAAGCCAATAAGCAAAGAAACAAGTGTGTGAGTGAGTGAATGGTCCCTGTTTCTCATTCTTCTTGCTCGTCACCACACTAAAAGTCCAGTCTATAAGATGAATGTGGCCGTCTTCTCCAGTTCCTCCCTGCTGCCATAGAGTTTGGTGTGTGGCTGGACTGCTGTTGGCCACACAGTTGTTTTTGCTGTCTGCAGAAGCAGGCATCTCTGCAGTGTATGTTCAGCCATCTGAATGGTCCCAGTAGCTGACACTAAAACTGGGATCAAACTTTGGCTGAAGCTTTTTCACCGTAAATCAGAGTGTGTGTGTTACTGCATGAGTGTGTGAGCGAGTGTGTGTATGCATGGAAGTGTACATGCCTGTATGCAAGTGGTTCATTGGAAGTATTACACAACTTGACTGATCTCTGTGATCTTACTACAGTTATACTCCCTTTGAGATTAATGAACTGTTCTACATTCTAGTACTATATTGTATTGTACTGTATTGGGTCGTAATAACACACAGCATGCTTTGTTTTCAGAAAAAGCACCCAAACCAGGCTCAGTTACAAACAAACAAAATTCTAATTGGAAAAGCATCCAAATGAGGCTCAAATACAAAAGAATAAAAATAAAAATATAAGAAAATAGAATTAAAAAAAGAGTGCCAGTGACCTATTTCCAGGATGTCGCCATTTTCCACAGTGCAGGAGTCACCCCCATGGTTGTTTTCTGTTGCCACAAACTCCACGTTGCCGGTGTGTAGTATGGCAACCAGAACCTGATACACTGACCTCACCTCCTGAAAGTTTAAACATGTTCAGCCTCATTTCAACACAAAATGTATAAGAACAAATGATCTTACAATTATATATAGATAGATAGATGGATTGATAGATATATATGTTTTTCTTATCTCATGTGATGGGGTGAACATTTAAATATTTGCAAAGAAGCCAGTTTCACTTTCAGTCAACCAGTCAGTCAGTCAGACAATTACACAATCCTCCCTCATATTTATAGTTCTGCAGAGGCTGTTAGACAGTTCTCTAAATTCTGTTAGATCTTTAGACAACAGACTAGTGAGACATACTTGCAGTAAGTGTTTTTCCTTCATTTTCTTTGTTCTACCTAAATGCCACCCCCCCCCCCCTTCCCCCCACATACATGCATGCACACACATGCATGCACACACACACACACATGCATGCATGCACACACGCACGCACACACACACACACACACACACACACACACACACACACACACACACACACACACACACACACACACACACACAAATAAATAAACTATATAACCAAAATGAGAAATAAAAGAAGACAGTATCTGGAATACTGTCCACAATGTCACACCTCCTGGCTGGAAGCCTATGATGTTAAAGCAATGTTCTATGGCCTTGAACTTGACCCTGTTGACGGACAGTGTCGCTGGGTTGGGTGGCTGACATGTGTACTCCTGGATGTACCTGCATGCAAGTTGCACAAACCACACAATGAGCTTCAATGCACACATCAGGAAATCCAATTCATAAGAGAAGCAATAGGTCACAGTCTAACTCTAATTCCATCCCATCCCACCCCACCCCAAACTGACATCCCATTCCCCAGGCCAGTAACAAATCCCAATAACAAAATCAATGTCAACATTTAGCCTAGTTTCAGAATACACATCCATGAAAGTCTGCAAAGGACTCGTACACAATTTAATGTCCTCAACCCTTATTACTCAAAGCCTGAAACAATACACAGAGAAAACAAAACTAAATAACTAAAACTTGCAGGAACATGAAAACAAGCTTTTCTTTTATTATTTATATGAAAAAAAATCTGAAACAAGAAGAATGGCTGCTAGTGATCTAAAACAAAATCCAAACACATTAAAAAGGTTAAAAAGAACACTCTTTATTACAACAAAACATTCAATTGATTTGCACTCCAAAGTTTAGCTCTTGTTCCTACTTAATTATTTATTTATATTTATAATGCACCCAGAAAATCCAAACACATTAAAAAGGTTAAAAAGAACACTCTTTATTACAACAAAACATTCAATTGATTTGCACTCCAAAGTTTAGCTCTTGTTCCTACTTAATTATTTATTTATATTTATAATGCACCTGTCCCAGTTCTGCAACCCCCCCCCCCCCCCCCCCCCCCCCCCCACCCCCCACAACATTTCTCTCTGACACCCTTCTGTGCCATTTAATTTTACATCATATAATATTCATTACAACACACCCATTTCATAACATGCCATTGTCATGGCAACAGTCTTCCAAACACTGGACACCAAAACAACACAGCTGAACCTAATGCTGACAAGTGTCCTACATCTCATTTTTCACTGTTTAACTGCTATTTCGTAGCTTGAAAAAGTGGTTTACCCCAAGAATTTGCATGATGCCTTTTGTTGTAATAAACAGTGTTCTTTTTAACCTTTTTGATGTGTTTGGATCTTTTCTAATTTGTGTCTCATGGCTGCTTTTGTAAGACTTCAAAAGGAGTTACCAAGAGATGTACTGACACAGACAGAAAGACCAAGAGACAGAAGAACCACCAAAACAAATGCACAAATTACAGGCAGCACCACAGAATAACCTTAGCATGCTGCACACTGTTTTAAAACATTCAGGATCCAGCATGGCTTCAACAACAAAGCTCCATTGCTCTAGATCCTTCTTCATCTCATGTTCATTTATTATCAGTGTCAGGTGCCTCTCTACCTACTACAACTGGATCCACATTCACTGACTCCCCAGTGGATTTCAACTTCATTTTTTGTTTTTGTTGCATTCTCCTCTAAAACCTGTGACATCAGTGATTCAGACTTCTTATTTTTAATAACAATAATGGTCATTTTTGCAGTGTGGTATCTCACTGATAAGAGTGAACATGCTGTGCTTTCACACGATCACCAAATGTATACACAAAACCACAAAAAAACAATATAATGTTGTATTCCTCAAATACCACACCTACACACTGGCACACAAACATACCTCTGCACACATTCATGCACGCATGCACAAACACACACACATGCATGCACACATGCATGCATGAATGCACGCACACACGCATGCATGAATGCACGCGCGCACACACACACACACACACACACACACACACACACACACACACACACACACATTCTGTCCCAGTTTAAACTTCTGAGTGAGAGGCACATATCATGACTCAATCAATAAACTATATCACACAACTGATCGTGGGATAGCCATAAACTTGCACCTGTAAGTAGTGTTCTGCTGGAGATGGAAGTCTTTTTCATGTTCATGTGAGACCAGCCCATCATGAATGTAGTAGAAGATGTGGAAGCTCTGCTCCCCTCTGCACACAGATTTACAAACACTCTAATTTCCACACCACAAGGCACTTCTGGTTACAAGGTGCAGCCCTGAAATTTGCCTCAAAAGTAAAACAAATCCACATATAAGGTTCTCCTAAAATATAAGGTGCATCTGGCGCTGTCATAGTCAACAAGCAAAACATGATGGACGCAAGCATCAAACGCAGAGAACAAAGTGACGTAACATGAAAAACTGGAAACATTTACTGATTCGGTGGATCTGCCGCGCACAAAAACTTTGAATTGATCAGAACAGCATACACTGCATCACTTTCTAAACACAAGCATTGCAGCAGATGACAATCACCTGACCCAATTCTTGTCTGCTGTAGGACTTGGAGATGAGATGAAGTTGAAATCAAGGCTTCTGCCATTTTCTCTAATATTTGACGACAATATGCATTTTATTCTTGGTTTAAAGATGCATCAAATACCAGATTAAAGACAAATATAAAAATGAAAAGAACAAACAAACAAAAACAAAGAACAAATTATCACATCAATAAATTTACATATATGTGTAAAAATTAGGCTAGCATGAATGATACCAGTGATCAGCTAACATCCATTAAAAACAATTTATGTCTTAAAACATTCATAAAATATGTGGGTGTTCCCCTCCACCCCACCCTAACTTTCTTTTAAAAATCTAAGCTATCAACTACAGTGTTGATCAGTACTGATACAGAATCTGATTATACTCACACTGCTTGATAAATCACTCTGGACTTTTCCAAGAGATACTCTGTGATTTTTGCTGGACAAAAATAAGAAGTAATTAATTTGACAAGAAACACACAGTGATCTCATGGGGAAAGTCAGGTTGCAACATGTAAGTCACTGCAATGTACACAGACCTGCAACAGTTTTTTTCTGCAATCAACAAATTACAAATATATAACACACAGGATGTTTGTCTTTATCTCTGACATTACAATGGAAATGTGAATGGCCATCTTCTCTACAGCCATTGAAACCTGAAGATTTAGTTTTTATATTCCAATCAAATATCAGCTTTCACTGCAGTGACCTAAGCTGGATACCTGACAACATTAATACTCACTATTTAAAGAATTAAAATTACAACATCATCATGATGCACTGTGAAACAGTGCACCTATAACAAAAATATAAAAACACAGCTTCACAAATCTGACCTGTCACAAGATGTAAAAAATATATTATTTTAATGATGGAATTAATAACAATAATAATGTCTATTCATAAAGCACCCTTTCTCACAGGAACTCATAGCACTTTACAATTAGTAACATTTGCAAAGACAAAATACACAAGCACCACAAATGTACTGAGTCATGCAAATATAACCTGCTTATCACACACACACACACACACACACACACACACACACACACACACACACACACACACACACACCAAAGTCCCTGATGGACTTTAAAGCTTTTTAAAAATATTTTCAAGTCTAGTCCTACCTCCCACTACAGTGCCAGAGTTTGTGGTGAAGAACATCTCAAGATATTTGCCAAAGCGGGACGAGTTGTCATTGATGACAGTCTTTGCATTTCCAAAGGCTTCCATCAATGGGTTCACTTGCAAGATTCTGTCTTCCAAGCGTTTGTTCTCAGCCTGTTGAGAATACACCTCATCAAAACAAACAAAGCAAATAAAAACTGCAAGGTTGTCCACGCAGTTTAATCACACTGCATACAGCTGTTTTGAAAGCAAGACTAGAATAATGCATTAGTGTATGTATGCAAGTGCAACCCACATGCAACAGTCAAACAAGCATTCCTAGACAGCAAAAAAGGCTGCAGAGATATCTAAACTAAGCACATAATCCTAGAAAAAAAAATCCAGACTAAAATAGTAGTCAAGATCTCTGACAAAAAGTCAAAACCAGCGCCTCAAATGAATGTGAGATCTGTGTGGACTTTCACCAATCATCAGTCATGACAGGAAAAGTTTTACCTCATGCCAGTACCTCACAGTCATTTACTTACATAAAATAATATGCATAGAAAAACATATAGTAACATGCTCCCTCACACAAACATGCACACACGCACACACACACACACACACACACACACACACACACACACACACACACACACACACACACACACCCCTTCCACACACACACAGATACAGTTTATTTTTGTTCAGAACCCAATACATAAGCAGAAACTACACTGACCTTTCCCAGTCGAGTGAGTTGCAGGACAAGGAGATTAGCACTCTCTGTTTTGCCAGCACCAGACTCCCCGCTGATCACGATACACTAAATGCAAGCATATTCATCAAAATGTTTTAGTTTTTTTAAAGTGACAGGCATTGCCAAAATGCAACAAATAATACACCATTAATCTTCATTAATGTATACGCAAACCATTCCAAGGTAAATAATGATCCATTAATCTTCATTAATGCATACACAAACCATTCCAAGGTAAATAATGATCCACTAATCTTCATTAATGCATACACAAACCATTCCAAGGTAAATAATGTTCCACTAATCTTCATTAATGCATACACAAACCATTCCAAAGAAGAGACATGTTGTTGGAACTTCACTATCAAAAATAAAACAAAAACTGTACAGACACAAAAATCCACAGTTTATTTTATCATGCATCATATTGTGTAGGCCCAGGTTCCATGTTAAAGACTACTAGACACAGAAAACTTTAACTCTTTTTTTCTTTTTTCTTTTTGCAGGGCTAGTTGCTTAAGGTTGTTCCCTTTTCACAAGCCTGGGCTCAAAAGGTCAGTGCTGAAATCCAGTTTCACTGGTGTAAGTAAATAAGAGAGGAGGGTCATGCCCCCTCCCCCCAAAAAACAAAACAAAAACACAATGTCAGTGTACTGTAAGTTGAACTTCCCTAACACAGCTTTCAGGTACTCATATGATGAAAACTGGAGTAATGATGTTGCTTGCCCCACACCCCACCAAAAGGAAACAAACATGATACTGTATACACCTTGAGCCAGTGTTAAACTGGGTCCACTGCATGTCAGGCTAATATGCTGACATTACACCAATACTGCCCCCCCCCCCCCCTCCCTGCACATGCTTTACAGAGAAAGGTGCAGTGATTACCTGGTGGTGTTGATTATGCACCATGCTCTGGTATGATTGATCAGCCACGGCAAAGATGTGTGGAGAGTTGTCAGCCTTGGCTGCATGCAAGTACTTCCGAGAGTACTGGCAGTAACAAAAATATTG
>OY757541.1:40159514-40189514 GCA_963584105.1 Alviniconcha strummeri
CTGCCCAACAGTTTCAGTTCCCCTCTCACCTCATTGAGGACTTCCAGAGTGCAAGGTCATCTACAGTTGGAATGGCATCTTTGCGTGACTTGCGGCCAGCTTTGAGCTGTCCATGCTTTGTGGTGACATCTGGGGCATGTACCTTGTGTTCCATCTTGGACGTCAGCTCTGACAGCTTCTTGCGCAGCTACAACAGGAAACAAAAGATGAGTGTCAAGAACAAAATAATGGGCAAATGGACCTATAGGCTAAGAATGGGTGATCAGGAGTTTGAGGATGGACAGCTGGACTGAATGACAATATTATACAGCCACTTAACAAGGGTTATGTGAGGACAATGGGTGCACATACACAAGAATGCAAGTACTAATGAACATGCAGAAGGCAGATGGATAGGTGGAAGGGTAAAGTGGACATATGCATATATGTGTGGGGGGGGGGGGGGAGTGGGGGAGCAAGGATGGCTCAGTGGTACAGCATCAGACTTGTAATCTTATAACAGAAAGGTCTCAGTATGAGTCCCAACAAGAGCGGCAGGAGAATTTTCTTCTCTGGGGTAAACTTTTTGTGCTGATTCTTACTTCAGTATCTGTGCCACCCCCATGTACTGCAGTAGCACATAAAAGAGCCTGGTCATTCTGCCAACAGTGCAGATAGCAGGTTACAGCTAAACAACCATGCACACACTATGTGTGTGGCTTCAATAAAATGACACTGCAACTGGTGCATCTGGTGCAGACATCTGCACAGAGTACAGCACAACAATCATGTGGACCCAGCCATGTCATAGGACAGCTGTAAACTACCTTGTAACCAGTTTGGTGGATATTCAAGTACACACAAGCAGATATGGGTCTGCTTGGAACAAGAAAATAGCACCATAGTTGCCACTGTTAAGTGCTTATGGTTCATCTCAAGATGAGGTGCTCAGCAAGTGTTCATACAAATAAAAACAAACACATGCTGAGATTGACGGACCTTACACTCCAAAAAGAGGTAAATGAGGACAAAATAAGCCTTCCAAAGAAAAGTAAATAAAGACAAAAGAAAATGGGAGAGGAAAAAATGGAACACAAAATGATGGACAAAGTTTATACATTTTCAACAGACCTTGGTACTGAATCAGCTACAAAAAGTTAAAAACAATGCTGACACATCCATCTAACAACAAATCTGACCCTACTGTCAGTCCTCTTCTGGAGCACCTCTGCTGTTTCCCAATAGAGGATAGCATCCACTGCAAAACTACCCAATTTGATGTTGGACATTTTGAGAATATTCTCCTGCACTATATTTCAATCTCAAATGCCCCAGATCAATGTCAAATCTGAAGGGAACAGATCCCTCGTTTGCATGCTGCTAACATATGACTCTTTTTAACTGCTGTCCACAAATTCCTCTCTCTCTCTCTCTCTTCTCTCTCTCTCTCTCTCTCTCTCTCTCTCTCTCTCTCTCTCTCTTTCTCTCTCTGTGTGTAAAATGCAACTTTAAAAAGAGGGTGTGTGTGTGTGTGTGCGTGTGTGTGTGTGTGTGTGTGTGTGTGTGTGTGTGTGTGTGTGTGTGTGCACGTACATGCATGCATGTGCATTATGTGTGTGTTCATATGTATGTGTGCATGTGTGCTTGTGTGTGTGCATGTTGTGCTGTGTGTGTGTGTGTGTGTGCATGTGTGTGTGAATGTGTGTGTGTTTGTGTGTGTGTGTGTGTGTGTGTATGTGTGTGTGTGTGTGTGTGTGTGTGTGTGTGTGTGTGTGGTGTGTGTGTGTGTGTGTGTCTGTCTGTCTGTCTGTCTGTCTGTCTGTCTGTCTGTCTGTGTCTGTGTGTGTGCAGGTGTACACACACATGTGCATGTATGTGTATGAATGTGCATCTATCAATCAGCAGAAGGGGGATGAGAGGGGTGGTAATGCACAGACTTTAATGCATAGAGTTATTTCTAAGCACATTTACAAAATTATGTAATATACAAGGTACTGTTTTCTGCTTAATTAGAGATTCCCAAATAAAAAATTCTTGAAAGCACATTGAGTGAATTTGGTTTACAAGTATACTATAGAAGTGTTGTGGGATTAGTGCACATATAACTGATGTTCTACAAACTGGTGCCCCTGCACAACTCAAGGCTATCAGACTAGGCTCTGGGCCTCACTATATCATCACTTATTGATTCCTAATTATAGCACAAAACAACCCACAACAATAGCCAAGCTCAGTTTAATTTTCAATCATGACAGCATACGGCTGTGCTTAATATATAATATTAAACTGCAAAACAAACCAGCAGGGCAGGTTCCAATGAAGCGCCCACTACTGTCTATCCTCTCCCTTTTGTCATCTCCCCTTTGTCATTCTGTGTGTGTGTGTGTGTGTGTGTGTGTGTGTGTGTGTGTGTGTGTGGTGTGTGTGTGTGTGTGTGTGTGTGTGTGGCATGTGCAATATGATCAAAACAAGCAATAGTGCATGACTGATTGATTTTGTTTATTTTTTTATAAAATTATTTCAACAGATCAAGAGAAAGCATCGTCACAGCTGTTCAACCAGATCGACTGCCCAAGTCTGTATGGAAATTTAGCTTCAACTATGCAGTGAGCAACACCTGTTGTCAAATGTATAAAATGTACTGGCAACAGTGGGCAGCTAGCTAATTCAGAAGCTGTCAAGTGCTGAGTAAACCACCACTGATTCACCTGTACAGTCTCTCAGCAAAACCCAACAACATGATGCATAGTTTGCCATGGATGGATGAATGAATGATAATTTATAACACGCATAAAAATCACATATACTTCTACACAAAAATATGCACGTCACAGCACATGGAGCACATCATCATACTTTCAAACCTACACTGTATATAATGTAAATAAGGCACATCACTAACAGTGTGTTTGAGACAAATGTAGCTCAAAGCAGGGCTCCTGATCTGTGTCTTTGTGTGTACCATACACATCAAAACTAAAAACAATACTCTAAAGCTTTCTGGGAGGGCAAACTGATGCACTAAAATTGAAACATGCATTCATTTAGGCACTACAGTTTCTTTTGGGTGGTTAGCCTTTTTTTGTATTGTTTTTTGAATCGGAGAACATAATGGCTTTTCACACAACACTGACAACATGCCCAGATTATATAGACTAAATGTATGCACACAATGATCACAATGTGCAAACTTTCTCTATTGAGTTAACACCAGTGAATCATTTAATCACTTTATTACCGAGTGCTCAAAAGATGCTGCTACATGTATAAACAAAATTAATTAAAAACACCTTCTTAGATGTTGTTCATACAGATCTCTGAGGTGCATCACCAAGGAGACACAAAGGAAGTCTGAAAGAGCTTTATATGCTCACCAGTGCACTTCTGTGCTCACCAGTGCACTTTTGTGATGTCAATATTTTTGTTTCCTCAGACACAATATACCTAGTTGAGCAAATAATACTGTCACACAACACAGGCAATCCCCTTGCCTGAGGATTAACACTCAAAGGAGTTGAAGAATCAATCTAAATGACATATCTGACCCCATTGGCTGGAAAATGTGGCTGAATCGATATCTGCTGTATTTCTAATACTTTGGCTGGAAAGAGTTTAATGGAACCAGGCTGAATTGCACTTCTAACGTTTTGGCTGGAAAGAGCAGTAGAACTTGTAGGAAGCTTGATTCTTTGCCTGTGCCAAATAAGATGAATAATAAATAAGAAGAGTGACTTTATAGAGCACTTCAGAGACTGAAAGTACCTCACAATTTAATTAAAGAAAAATAGGCAACATGCAAATACCCACATACAAATCAATAGTAGATAGACAAACAAAAATCATTAATAAACATAATCATACCAAGCATAATTAAACACACATGCAAATACACACACACACACCCACAATGCACACACACACACACACACACACACACACACACACACACACACACACACACACACACACACACACATGGATCATGCACACACTCACACACACACAATGCCAATAAAGAACAGACACATGCACACATGCACGTGCACACACACACACACACACACACACACACACACACACACACACACACACACACACACACGCGCACATGCACACAAAAACCAACAAAAAGGGGAAAAAGACAAATGACACAGACCTCCACTGACAAAAGACCAACAAAACTAAATATATATAGTGGCCTGTCCAACCTTACCTGAGTTGTGTCGTGAGGAACTCGCTGCAGAAAAGGGTGGGACAGGAGATCCTTGGTGAATGGACGCTGCTCAAAATCCTTCACAAGGCATCTGGAAGATAAACAAATTACTAGGTAAAAGTGAATTACCTAGCCCACTAACTGACTACTAAATCTGAATTTGCTGGTATCAATGTTTGAACCCATGTTTATGTGTGCATAATGTGCTTGCTGTTTGTTAATTAGATGATTTCCAAAAATAATGCAGCTTAAGGGCATTTTTTTTTGCTGCAACAGAGTTACACCTGCTGATCCCCTGATGGAGAAGAAGCCTCATGCTCCCACTCCTTTACAAGAATGGAGGCTGTAGGCAAAAAGTCGAAGAAATTATCAAAATTATCCATCTTGCAAATGTGTGTGTGTGTGTGTGTGTGTGGGTGTGGGTGTGGGTGTGTGTGTGTGTGTGTGTGTGTGTGTGTGTGTGTGTGTGTTGACTTTTAAAAAAAAACGTTGTTTTTTTTTGTGTGTGTGTGTGTGCATGGAATGTGATGTAGCCTATTGCACTGGTGATGTTTCTAGAAGAAGGATATAGAGTCTGAAACAAAATCACACACATGCACACAGCAGCACACACACACACCCGTAAGTGCTTACACACACACACACCACACACACACACACACACACACACACACACACACACACACACACACACACACACATACACACACACACACACACACAAGATTAAATCTTTATCTTCTCTCCTACAGCTAGCTTCCATTCTTGTAAGCATATAGCAAAGGAGAGATCCAGAGATCCGGAGGGGACAAATCTGTTGCAGTAAAGAAAGCACTATAAACTGCAACCTTGTTGTTTCAGTAGAATGGCTACTGATAACAGTCTCTATCTCAAGGTACATTACGTGTGTTCGGTTATGTTTGTAATGCTCAGAGCATGGAGCTGCAAGGTAGGTACTTTGGAAATTTGAATTATTAAGTACAGTCTTCATAACCCAACACTTACTCAGCATTACCAGGAAAGGTATAATTTATTTCACTATATCAGTGCATGAATCCAAAAAGTCAACAGACATTTTCAATTCAAATGATGTCTTTAATGTATTGAAAAAGAAGAGAGAAAAAAGAAAGAAAGAAACACAGAGTCTGTGCCCATCATTTAGAGCTGTTTAAACTCACCAAACCATAAAAGCTGTTTAGTGCCAACATGAAATTCTGGTCAAGCCCAAGAGAAATCACTTTCACGTTCCCAGTCAACTGAGGTAGTATGTTTGGGTGGATGCATTGATACAAACAAGCACACATGTAGAACGTTCTGCTAGATGTCTATCGATTTGAGGAACAATCAAACAGATCAATGGTAGCAGAGTGCACATGTATTGCTGTTTACCTAACGTAAATTGTACTGAGAAGGGAATTAATGATACCAGTAACAAATGAGATTGACAGAAGCCATGGTCTCAGTAACCAGACAATGTCTGCATTACAACCATCCTAGCAAATGGATACCTGATTAACCAACCAATCACAGCATGCACTCACAAGGAACAAATCAAACACAGCACAGTCACAACTAATCATTCAAACACAGCTTAGGTTCACAACAGGTCTTGACAGAGAAAAAAATCCACTCACACTAAAAGTATGTTCTTGTATAGATCTATTATGTGTTCTTGTCTTTTTCTTTTTTTTCTTCTTCTTTCTCTTTATCGCCCTGATATAACCACACTGGTTGACTGGGTGTAAACACCAATTTACTTACTTACTTACTCTTTCTTCTTTCTTTCTTTTCATTTTTTTTCCATCTCCATTTCTTCTTCTTCTTCTGGGGGGGGGGGGGGGGGGGGGGGGGGGGGGATGGAGGGGGGCCTGCAATGGGAGTCTTTTTCTTGCAGGAGTGGGGGTTCAGGTTGGGGGGAGGGAGCTCAAGGGGAAGTGAGGCAAGCCTGGACAAACCTCAACAGTGCACTGACTGAAAATGAAACATTCTGGGTGTTCACTGAAGCTGAATTTTTAGCCAAAAGCTTTTTTCTTTTCTTTTCTTTTCGAGTCAGTGAGTTCGTACAGATAAGTTATATGAAATAAATATGAATTAAATAACAAATTACATGAAAAGCTATGTATATAATTATAAACCATATGAATCAAAAATAAACCCATAACTCGGACCATAAATAGTCTAAATACAGTAGCTGAATACAATCAGCTGGCAATGACAATGACAGCCATGACAGAACAATGTGTAAGTAAATTAAAACACTCACTTTGCAATGAAGTCATGAAACTCAGAAGACCACAGCTCTGTGTTGGATAATTTGGGAGGTGGACTCCTGCAACAAAATTCTGTATCAGCAAACTGTCACCTTAAACTGTTAAAGTAAAACATGATAAATCCACTGACAGCTGAAATACATTCATAACAATAAAATAATGAGCACCTGACAGGGTAAAACAAACACACAAACACACATATCTGAACAGGACAAAATTAGGGCAGGGACAGATTACAGAAACAAACAAAACAGATGCACTCTGTGAGGCTGTATTTTGGGGAAGTTGAACATGCTGCTGAGCTCACACTGAAGTGTAAGCATAGAATCTGTTTTGTAACTGCTCCATGAGGACAGCACGCACAGTTAGTTTCCTGTTCAAGCAATGACAAAAACCATGGTCCTCGTAATCATTTCTGACAATGGAAATATAATTTCACCAGCAGTACAAACAGGATAATTTGGCCAGACAATCACAAACAATACATTTTTGTTCTGAGAACATGGGCACCACACACACACAACACACACACACACACACACACACACACACACACACACACACACACACACACACACACACACACACACACACACACACACAAAGTACAAGGACAAATGGTGCAGGCCAGACAGGAACACCAAGATCACAAACCAACCTGGTTTATCTGACTACTCACTATTTTCAGCACAGACATCTAGGCATGAGAGATAGTGCAGACAGGCAGAAACACTGACTGACAGAGACAGACAATGATATTAAAACAATACATATGCAAAAACAGAAATTTTGTCAGAAATACCAGTCGGAAATGTTGACACTGCTGAATGTTCAACATATGAACGACTCACTCTTCTTCATCAAGTACAGAAACAACTAAACTGCATGAGGTAATCAGTAGGCTTGGTGGATTGCTTTGATATCAGTCTGACATGTCGTGACACTTTAAAGCAACGTTATCACAACTGTTCCACGAAGTGCCGTATCAGAACAGAACTTTCCCAATACAGCTGAGACAGCTAGCAGTGTAATTCTTGGTTTTAGTGTCTTTTCTTTCTTGCCTTCTAGCTTTCATTCTGTTGCTGTTATTGTTTTGTTCATTTTGTGGGTTCTTGTTTGTGGGTTTTTTGTTGTTGTTTGTTTGTTATTGTTTCAGGGAGTGATTTATGTAGCCAGCCACAGCACTTGTGCTGCCTAGCAAGTTCTGCTGAACTTGTTTGTTTTTTCAATGTATATTTTAATCAAGGAGTACTATTATGCCCAAGTCCAGCTACCGTATAACTATAGTAACAGATCAATGAATTCAGATGAACAGATAATAAACTAATGAAATAATAAACCCAATATGGCAAAATCAAAGAAGCTGGCAAAAGCATGTTTGACATCAGCTATACTGAGCCCATCACTATCACCTCTCTGTATAGTTAGTAGTTAAAAAATATAAAAAATAAAAAGTACAAGGTTGAAACACACAGTTAAAAAAAGTACAAGGTTAAAACACAATTTATTAAATCACAATTATTTATTAAATCATAACTGAAGTCAGATGCACTCTAATGGCAGTCCCTGATACACATGTTTCCAAGCCTATTTGTTCACAGGCTGTCAACACTGGAACCTGCATCAGTCATGTTTGAGGACAAGCAACATGACTAGGAATCAGCATCAACTGCTTGTGATGATGAGTAGGATGACTCACAACCAGCATCAACCACTTTTGATGATCAGCAGGGTGGCCTATTTTATTCCACAGGTCCATAAGGGAAACTGTGTCTGTTGAGAGAAGACTTGGATTAACTGACTGATTTTTTTATATTTAATGCACAGTCAACTGCAAAGGGTAATCCATTATGTGAAATGGGCAGACAAAAGGCCTCTATATCCAACTTTGTAAACTAATCCAATGTATTTCCCACTGCAGATTTTAGGTAAACGCCCCTCACAGCTTTTTGTTTGTTTGCTTTTTTAACCAAAGCCTTTTCTTAGAAGATTAAGCTGTTTTAACTTGCTGGCATTCTGCTATTGCTCACCTATTTCTAGTTAAGGTCATTGTATAGCAAGGGCCAATCCAATGATTGATTTTTGGGTTCATTAGTCTGTTGTCTTTCTCAACCAAAGGCAACAACCTTTCTCAAACAAAAGCTACAATGTACATTTTTATTATATATGTATATATTTGTAGCTATTACAGTTGCCAATGATGTGGGATTCCATTTGAAACAAAACTCAACAGGTTTGACACTCAAAACTGAATGGTACAGACAGACAGACAAACAAACAGAAACTGAGAGAGAGAATGCCTTAAACCTTCTCTTTTTTTTCTTTTTCTTTTTTCTTTCATTTTTCTTGTGCATGATTTCTTCAACACGTGTTCAGTTCACACAAAAGATACATTTTCCATAAAATGTTTCAACAACCTGCATGTGTACTGGGCAACTTCAAGTCAACTGCCATAAAAACATTCTTTTCTTACACTTGCTTAAGAAAGTCAGCTGCAAAAGAACTGCCAAACCCAATTCACTTGGTGGATTTCTACAATATTTTCCCCAGGTGTGTGTGTGTGAGGGAGTGTGGAGGGGGGGCTTTGTCCTGCTACTATGGGTTATTTAACGTGCTGGGTACGCACGCTGCACACGGCACATGTCTTTTTCGTCCCATCAGAGATACTACAGAACCCGCCATCTCTTCAAACAAAACAGGGGGAGGGGGGACAAGACACAAACTCCAAGCACTGGTTTACGACATCCTTTCTATGAAGATGCCGGAAAGCGATGCTCAGAGCGTGGACATGGCATTGCCAGAACCGCGGAACCGCGGCACTAGCGGTACACCGGCGATATACGGAAGTTCACAGTGCAGCCATACGAGAATGAATCACTGTAACATCTCACATCCACTGACAATCGCGTAAGACGCCACACTTCCTCCACGGGCCTTTCCAACACTACCCCTAACATCACTCACAAAGCATACGCTCGAAATCCTTCCGGAAAGCGAGGCTTCGAGTGTGCACCATTCCAAAGATCGTATGACTACACATTTTGCTTTAGCTCACTCGAAAATCCCTACACGGTCATAGGGAATTTGGATTTGGGTGGCCGGCTTGCTGGTGCCTGATGTGAGCAAGAACGGGAGAAAATAAGTGTTTTTTGTGTTTGACATCACACAGTTTGTAGGGTTCCGTGTTTTAGAGGCGGGAAGATTGGTACCGATGATGAACACAAGCCCTGACGTCAGGTACCGTCGGATCGAAAAGCTTTGTTCCAGGCAAACAAAGCAATGAAAGAAGATCCATACGTCTCTGATATGAGAAATACGTTCACACTGTGACCTATAGAACAAAACGGTTGAAGGAATCATGCATGGTGACTTTAACCTGCAAAATCAAAACAAACAAACAAAATCAAAAAAATCCTCGAAATGGATACTTCTGCTGATGGAAGAAGAAGAAACGGAGATTTCTTCACCATAACGTTTTTAAAGCAGAGGCCGACAACACGGACGTTATCACAGACCAAGAACCATTCAAATGATGTGATTTTAGGGCTCTGTCAGTGCTTCGTCCTCATCTGGGTACCTGAACGCCAATGAACTATGGTAGAGAAGATTGTAACTGCCAGCGCAGGACAATACCTCGAGATAATGTGGACAGATATTCAGAAATGGTGGTGACACGCCCCTGGTTAAAGCAAAACTTGGCCAATGTCATCTTAATACAAGCTGGTAATGGTGATGCGCGCACACACTTTAATCGATGATCAAATTGTAAAGTTTGTGCAACTTCAGCTTTCCCAAGAGGCTTTCACAAGTACGTCACAAACTCCACTAATGACATGACATGCTGACCTTCCTTCCAGCGCGTGGTTTTAAAGAAGCCATCGCCCGTACTTCAATACTTTACTTCTTCTTCTTTTTTTTAAAACCATACGTGAACAGCATCTAGTCCAAAAACTACCGCAAAACGCTTTGATAAAAAATCAGTTAGAATGCCTGATGTATATACTGATTCTTTATTTCACAATTTCACACAGTTTATTTACAATACACAACACGACCTAACACTACTAGATAAACAAGCAACGTATTGTTTCAGGCAAAAAGCCAGGAAAGAATCAGAAGTGAGCGCTGCCTTTGTCCAGCAGCGTAGGCGGATATAAAGTGTGGGCGATATCATCATCGGTTTGGAGGGCCAGCAGGAAAGTCACTTATAAGACCCGTCGGTGAAATAAATCACAGCGTGAGAATCGAGAGAGTGGTCGGCGACTGTGCTTCTAACACAGTACAGTGAGCCTGACTTGCAGACCTTCTCCATCGATTCAGACTGGTGCAAATGCCAGTGGGTGGGATCAGTCCCAGCTGTATCAACTTCCTGAGTTGCGGTTGTGCATTGTCATCATGCAGAAAACTCAAAATCACGAGGTGAAGGAACACCGACAGCGGCTTCCTGGGTATACTGGATGTGGATGTGTGAGGACGTACACAAGGCGGTGGATTTGCGGGGATCTATACAGGGTGGTGGATGTGTGGGGATCTATACAGGGTGGTGGATATGTGGGGATCTATACAGGGTGGTGGATGTGTGGGGATCTACACAAGGGAGTGGATGTGTGGGGATCTATACAGGGTGGTGGATGTGTAGGGATCTATACAGGGTGGAGGATGTGTGGGGATCTATACAGGATGGCGGATGTGTAAGTATCTACACAAGGCGGTGGATGTGTGGGGATCTACACAGGATGGTGGATATGTGTTGATCTATACAGAGTGGTGGATGTGTAGGGATCTACACAAGGCGGTGGATGTGTGGGGATCTACACAGGGTGGAGGATGTGTGGGGATCTATACAGGGTGGTGGACGTGTGGGTATCTACACAAGGCAGTGGATGTGTGGAGATCTATACAGGGTGGTGGATGTCTGGGGATCTACACAGGGTGGCGGATGTGTGTTGATCCATACAGGTTGGTGGATGTATGGGGATCTATACAGAGTGGTGGATGTGGGGGCTCTACTCAAGGCGGTGTTGGTGTGGGGATCTATACAGGGTGGTGGATGTGTGGGGATCTACTCAAGGCGAGGGATGTGTGTGGATCTATACGGGGTGTTGGGTGTGTGGGGATCTATACGGGGTGTGGATGTGTGGGGATCTATACAGGGTGGTGGGGGATCTACACAAGGCGGTGGATGTGTGGGGATCTACACAGGATGGCGGATGTGTGTGAATCTATACAGGGTGGTGGATGTGTAGGGATCTACACAAGGCGGTGGATGTGTGGGGATCTATACAGGGTGGTGGATGTGTGGGTATCTACACAAGGCAGTGGATGTGTGGGGATCTATACAGGGTGGTGGATGTGTGGAGATCTATACAGGGTGGTGGATGTGTGGGGATCTACACAAGGCGATGGCTGTGTATGGATCTATACAGGGTGGTGGATGTGTGGGGATCTATACAGGGTGGTGGATGTGTGGGGATCTACACAAGGCGGTGGATGTGTGGGGATCTATACAGGGTGGTGGATGTGTGGGGATCTTTACAGGTCGGTGGATGTGTGGGGCTCTGTTCCCCCTGCATTAGCCGTCAAGATGCAACTGGGCACTGTTATCTCAAGGAAACTCGCAAACACGAGCAACAGGGTGGGTGGGGGTGGGGGCTTTAGCCGCTTTATGAACTACAAAAACGGCACGTCATTCATTTCAAGAACATATGAACAATTGTGGTGATTTCTGATGGCTGCTGCTTTCTAACACTGTGCACTCTGGGCATACATCAGCTGTTTTCCGTCATCAAGACATCACGACGAAGAAGTTTATTATTACTGATCGCGTTTGTATACCGCTATTCTCTGCTCTCGAGAGCAGACTGACTGCGCTCATGTCGCATGCGATTCTGAATAGGTAGGTAGGTAATGTTGCTTAATGTCCTCGGATGTCGGTTGACATATTAGGGACAAGCTGAGACCAATGCCAAAGCATGGTTCAATATAGCTTTACGTCCACGGAAACCAGAAGGCTCGTTAGGACGGACAGCCCAAGACGGCCACCTCGACTCTCACACAGCTCCTGAACTATGCGATTCTGAATGAATCGCTGTACCCTTTTATAGCTTTTTGTTGTTGTTCCACCGAAGTGGTGTACTGACACCGCTAGCTGGTTGTTGCATGGCTGGTGCCACGTGAAACTGCTCCCGTCTCGGCACAAGTTCTGTGTACACCATGTAACCATTCACCAATTTACAGTGTCACTTCATTCAAAGCCGCACAGATAGCGTGCAGGTGTGTTTAGCTGTAACCTGCCACCTGTACTTTTGGCAGAATGACTGGGGTCTTTTACATGTTACTGCGGTATTCACTGGTCAATCAGCGTAACTATGTATTCCTGTACAGCCTTTAGGCACAAACATCGCCACAAATCTTCTTCTCTTTTCGAGAAACGGTTCATTAAACTATAACTTAAAGACTCCAGTTTCCTACTCATTTATTCAGTATTGCGGATGGTTACTACTTCTGGACAGTGTGACTGGTGGTATACTAGAACCCACTGCATTATAACAGGAAGTATTAAGCAGCTCTTCTGAACTGCGGAACTGTTGGTAAAGTCGGCGTAATAGGAAAAGCACAAGAGCAAGCGTCAATAAACGATCGCTTAACACCCCCCCCCCCCCCCCCAACCCCAATAAAAATCAAATAAAAATCAATTAAACAAATCAAAAGGCTACCATTTTTTATTATTCTTTTTTAGCTGTGGTACTCTCGGAAGTGTACTTAACAACAGGGCAACATGCTCACCAGTCTTTAATTAATACAAAGAAATGTGCTCACCGGTCTTTAATTGATTTTTGTTTTGTTTTTGTTTGTTTGTTAATGTATCCTATGCACCCGCTTATTTACCACTTGCACATAATTCAAGCAAGGAAGTAAGTGGCTGCTAGCTGGGCACTGGTCTCGGGATTGAATCAATGAATGAATGAAAAATTATATATAGCGCATAAAAAAACTTCCACACAAAACCTTGCGTGTTCACAGCGCCAGCGGGATTGAGAGGCTGCAAGTTGCAGCAACTAATGCAGTTACATTAAGTAACTAACATCATTGAATGCATGTTTTACACTGTTTTTACACGTTACGTACATGGATTGCATGTTTCAAGGTAAATGTCCTTTTACAGGACAGTAAAGCATTACCTTATCATATCTCAGATTGGAGCTCTGGTTCAGGCACCAGCGTACGACATGCACTGCCCCAGCATAAGGGAGTGACGGAAAGCCAAGCACCCGCGAGCGCTACAGGCGGGGGTGTACGTAAAACATCCCCATCCCACGACAGCGGGGGAAAAAAGCAACAACAAAAAAAGTAAAACACTCCTCCACTGCCCTGCCATAGCGAAATGGACTGATCGGCAGGTTTGTCTTTCTGGCTGCAGCATTCATGGACATGACGTCAAGAACGACTATCACCTTTGCCTATGGAGCACGGAAAGGAATACTACTTACTCAGGACGATGGCAGCCGGCGCCTGGGGCCAGCGGAATGGAACACCGGTCAAAATGCTCAGCTTCTCAACGCTGGACAGACAGCGTAGCTGTGCTGCATAGGTACCTCACGTTCGCTTGCCACTTGCCGAATAAAGACTGCCGAGTGTAATGTCAAAACAACAACCACCGCGTCGAGTGCCTGTGCTGTAGTGGATGCAAATAATCTCATTTGTCTCTCAATATTTAAGGTCGCTTTGCCAATGCCAAAATGTCAGGACATCACATTCAAAGCAATATTGACGAAACCCACGAAGGAGTGACCGAAGACAACAGCAGTGCGCTACACACACCAGATCCTTAGATTGATTTCTGAATCTGTCTTGCATTCCTAGTTCTCATCCAGATCCAAACTTGGACAGCAAATGTCAGACGATGTTGCTTTTCTCCACTCAATACAAGTACACATACAAGAAGAGGTCAAATGTAATGTTGTTCCATTGTAAATAATTCTTAAACTGGTGGATTGATGGGCTCTGCCAGGAATAATTGTGACACACCCAAAAGTTATTGCCTTCTGTAGTTGCAGTAGTGTACCCTGGATACGTGGTGATTAACGTCCACAAAACCATAAGGCTTATTAGGGACGGGGAAAGGGTGGGGAAGGGGAAGACATGTATAGCTCGTCCGCGAGCTCGGACCCGCAAAAACCGAAGAGACCGTCAGGCACCGCCAGAACAACGATGTTAAGGTGGGGACCCGGCCAGTGCGAAGCAATTTGTGTACTCCGCTAATTGCTGTTTCAACAACTGTGCGGAACAAACTCACAACAAAGACAATGTCCGAAAAGCAATTGTTGAGGAACGACTGAAGCAAATGGTTGTCCAACTCTCCATGAGAGTCCAACTCGACCTCTCCTCTTCATCTCTTCTGGGCTCTCTTGAGGACCGTCTTGTACCCTGACTCGGAAACTGTTAAGGTCAACGTGGGTGCTCTGATCAAAACTACAACTGCTTGTAAGGGCCGAAAATAGTAGGCAGGTGTGTGCAGGTCACAGTGGGTGATGAATGCGTTTATTTAATGAAACTGTTGCTTGCTCTCTTATCTGCGTGGTTTGATGGTCGTGGGGCTGTAAACCTTTTATCTTTTCCTTTTGTCTTTTCTTTTTGTCTTTTCTTTTTTCTCTCTCTTTATTTTTGTACATGTATTGAATGTATTTCGAAAACTTACTTTTAGTTGGGGGTGTTTTTTGGGGGGGAGGGTTTGTTTTTTACACGGTGCATTGTGCCTTAGACTTGGCTACGGATAATGCGCCCTAGAAATGTCCATTATTATTCCTCTTCTTTTTAATAATAATAATGGATACTTGGAGCGCCTAACCCGCACAGGCCCTAAGCGCTTACATATTCTTTAAATGTACATATTTTCAAAATTCAACGCATACAACATGAACGCACACGCACGTACGCACGCACACACAAGTATATCAGAGCAATGCGATTGAAGAAAAGAGGTTTTTAAAATAGAGAAAGGTTTTCAAGGAAGATTTCAAAGAACTGAGGTAGAATGACAGAAGCAGGGAGTAGGTTCCAGACAACTGGAGCCTGATAAGAGAAAGAGCGCTGACCACTGGACTTTGTTCGGAAGGATGGTATTCTGAACACTCGGGTGTCTGCAGAAGTGAGGATTACTAGTCAAACCTGTTCGGAAGGATGGTATTCTGAACACTCGGGTGTCTGCAGAAGTGAGGATTACTAGTCAAACCTGTTCGGAAGGATGGTATTCTGAACACTCGGGTGTCTGCAGAAGTGAGGATTACTAGTCAAACCTTACAAATCCCTACGTCAACCCGTACCAGAAAAATTGAAAATTGCGCTGCTCCATTTTGTAACAACTGCTTACGAGGACCAAATGAAAAAGCAGGTAACTCATTCAAGTTCTATTTTTAAGGTCAAAATAGCATCAAAAATAAAATTCACTTGGGTTTTGGGGTTGTTCCACCCCCTCCACCCCCACCCCCCAACACACACACAGACCCACAGACAGGCAGACGGAGATGACAAACTTTTTTAACACACGTGGATAAAGTCCCTGACAATAACAGTAGTACGAACTACTCAACCAATCAAAAGTTAGTTATTTTCTTGTATTTAACACCCCGTCAACCGCGCCAGTTGGCGCCAGTACACAGTGTTCCGTTGCGATTTTTTTGTTTTGTTTTGTTTGTTTGTTTTCAGCATTAATCAATCAAAATAAAAAAGTAAATAACAAGTTTAAAAGTCACCAACATTTTCTTTTTCTTTTTATTTCTAGAATGTAAGTCGTAACTAACTATTTAACTAAAAACGAACAAAAGTTTGGCAAGTCACTATAATATCTTTCAAAGAAATAAACCTCACAACTCGGTTATAGTTTCTTGGAACTGTGACTACATATTCGACCATACAATAGAGATCAAATCACAAGTTTGATTCACTGTACACAACAAAAATCACTTATGTCTGAAGAGATGGTGGGAGGGGGGGGAGGGGACGTTAGAAATTAGAATGTGAGAATTGCTAACAGAATGCGAAGTATACAAAGCTATATATTCTGACATGTTACTTTCAAGGCTTGAGAATGCAACACTTCCATGGCCAGACAACACAGGTGTCCTTAATTTCAGCGTCCCTGGAACCCCATCATGGGGCTCAACTCGAAGGAATGTTTTCAAAATTATATAGCAGCAAATAAAAATAAAAATAAAAAATCTAAAAAATAAAAGTTTATCTGTCAGTTTTAGTCAAAGCACGGTGCGCTGGCGAAATGGGGGCGATCTATAAATGAGAACGGTTCGAATTTGTCGCAAGAGTGAATTCGAACCACACTGGTGTTTGTTTGATCATGAGTGAGACGATGCAAACGATCTGCAAACCCGGTCCCCGGGGACTTAGGCTGATTACAGTTTGTGTAGGTTGACTACATTAGATCTTGATACCCTATACACACAGCAGCTTGCTGTTAAGTTCTCACCCCCACCCCCCACCCCTCCTCATCCCCACCCCTCCGCCCCCTTCATCCTCCCAAGTTAGTGTAGCTATTACGCTCTCCTGAGAGCTGAGAGGAATAGTAAGAACAGGGAAGGTCCTGCTGGTGGATAATAAACAGGGTAGGGGCGGGAGGACATTACGAGCACGGACAGTTTGGGCTGTTGCTGTTTTGTGGTTACAGGGGACTCATCTGAGGCAGGTCTTCAAATAAAACTATCTGACAAACTGCGGAAAACAAATGAGCAACATTAATTATACTCCTCCAAATGTTCAACTGGCGTAGCTATGCGCCAGCTAAGGAACAAGTTCAGTACAAATTCACAAAAATCGTTCTCAGTCTACGTGATCGACACGAGAATGCCAACATATTCGCTAGTTTCCCTCCGGTTAGGCCCACATCTAAACAAAGTAACAATTTATATGTTTTTTGTTGTGTGTTTTTTCTTCTTGAGAACTGGGACAGGCGCATTATAAATAAAATTTATTATATTATTATTAACAGATGCCTGACAACGTGAACACGTATTACAGTAATAAGCCTTAAATTACTGCATCAAACCGTCCAATTCTATGGCTAGGTTGGATAACATACCAGATACGATGTTTGCATTCACGTACCAAAGACTTCGTAAAATCATCCATATCTAAACAATAATACTGCACTTTAGTTGCATACCGTTTTCTTTATCAAACACACACACACACACACACACACACACACACACACACACACACACACACACACACACACACACACACACACACACACACACACACACAAAGCCACGTGACTGTTTCAATACGAACAGAAGTGATGATCCCGGAAGAGGAAGAAAGGTACTACAATCCCTGCCTAGTGACATTCACATTTTTTAGTTTCATCACCATATCAAATGTCCCACCCCGCATTCCCAGCACCCCTTCCGTACATACACACGAGAATGATCAGTATAATTAGAAATTTGGTGTTATTTTCACATCTATGCCTACGAGAATAATCAGTATAATTATAGACACTTGGTGCTATTTTCATTTCCGGCATCCCTATTATGGAATCTCGGAACTGAAACTGACAATTGAAATCGGTAATGCGTGAAAATGGAGACTATCTACGTCACTGGGACGCAACAGCGCTGACATGATGCCTGCTTTGCATTGACTGAGATTCCTGAAACAGCTAAAGACATTAAAGGGACTTGTCGAAATATTGTTTTGTCCAACAGGTCAAAGAGGTCGAAATAAACAACTGGAATTAAGCATTTTGTTTTTAAATTCTCCCTTGATTTTTATACTCAATTTCTAAACGGCTTACTTCCATTAGCAACAAAAGTTACCAATAAATAGCAGGACTTGCCGCACACGACTACGACATGTGTCCTGCATTTCCCGTGTTGCACGCACTACCTCTTAATATCGGGCACGAAGGCTGCAAGCTGACATCGCCCGAGTAACCATTCGGCCAGCTGTGAAACTTGACTGTTCTCTGCAGTCGAGTCCCGCTAAGTGATTGACGCGGGGCGGGGTGGGGTGGGGGTGGGGGGGGGGTGGTCTAAACTAATAATAAAGTAAACCGGGCATACGGACAGAGAGAGAGAGAGAGAGAAACAAAATCTTCGATTTCTCTTTTTTATTTCTCTTTTCTTTTACTTGTTAAGGACAGGCCATCCTTCGTGGACAAAAAATGCTTGGGGCAGGCTAGTTCCTTTAAAGAAGAACACCAGGCGCAACCTGTTCCGAATCCGCTGACATTAAACAAACGAGAAGAAATCGATTTTTCTTCCTTCATGACATCATCCTGTACCGAAAAAGAAGAAAAAAATAGAAAAAAAATAGTGAGGATGAAACAAACTCTTCCGCTCCCTTGTCAAGCAGACTGTACAAAACAATACAAAGAAAAGAAAAAAAGAAAAAAAAAAGCTGTCACCACACTGTTCAAACATTCCTTTAAGCTGGCGTGCAACGCCCACTTGGACTGCGAAAGGTTGTATCAAGGCAAAATCTGTTCACTGTTCCTGCCATGCGTCACTGTCTTTGGCGGGGGAACACAAAACAAATAACGAAAGTTCGATAAATTGGGATGGGAAAGCAGTATCACTGGCAGCAGGAAGCACGTTAAGAAGCACGTTAAGCTATATTCTAACCTACCCCAAGGCTATGCCTACAAGACAGATCTTTTGAAAGGTGTGCATTCTCACGGGACCGGAAATATGAGATGATGAGGGGTGGGCTCCCCCAGCCCCCTCTCCCCTCATCCAAAAACAATAAGTAATATACAGTTTCTCCGAAGATTCAAGCTACAACTTAAAGTGACTAGTCTAAATGAAACATGTTTATAATTACAGAAACACTGACAACTTCTATGGCAAGCAAGCAAATGCAATCAAAACGATTAGGACAAGCAGTAGCGGTCGCATTTCTCTTTCCGTTCCCAATTCCTGTTAACAAAACCTCCTTGCAAAAAACAACAATATATGTGTGACGTTCAATCCTCGTCACCAGCACACCAAGATTTGACTGAAATATGATTTATACCAATTTCGCATTGTTGTCCCAACAAGCTGTCGTCCAGACCACCGAAAGAATTCACGACAAACCTTCGATTAAACAACAACAAAAAAGAAAAAGAAAACAAACAAAAAAAGAGAAATATAAACTCAAGTCCGCTTATATTCACAAGGAATTTCGTGAGAATAAAACAACAGCACATGAAAACTGAAGATTGTCTCCAATATTAAAACACACACACTAGTGAAGTCCTTCTCTGTTCTTGTTTTTAATTATTATTTGTTTTTGTTTTTATGGAGGTATACCCGTTTGTCTTTTTTGAGGGGGCGGGAGGCGGGGGGGCGGGGGGGGGTGGAGAGGGGGAGAAAGAGGTTCTGGAAACAAACTGCGATGTAATCGTTTTGAAGTCCCCTGCCACCTGATGTGCGGTGTAGTTCCGTGTGTCCAAACAATGTTATGGCTGCCACTGTTCAGCATTTTCAAGGTGCGCGCGGATGGTACACACTATTGCACACGGGTGCTATATGAACACCATACGACAATCTGTACAGAAACGAGTCTGAGGGATAAAAATCCCTTGCCACACCGGGGATTCGAACCTGCGTTAGCAGCGCGCCGAACCCGACACCTGGCTCAGCTAACTGAGGTACATCTCCGCCCCAAAATTCATTCAAACTGGCAGGAACGTAAGCTGGGCAAACCTGGCAAGACAGTCGAGAATGGCTAGCAGGCAAAACCAATTCGGCTGTTGTAGTAGAAAAGTGTAAAGTTATAGCTGCGATTACCAGCACGAAATGTTAAGTAAAGTAAACATGGTGCTTAACGTCCACAGAAACCGTACGGCTTATTAGGGACGGGGAGAAGGGGGAGGAAGGAGTTATGGAGGTGGGGGAGAGGGAGATTATATACCTATCGCTACACTGTCACCACCAGAATGACTTCTGCACTAAGATGGGCAGCGATGAGAGCCATTTTAATGTTTCAGTAGGAAGTGATGGACAAAGTCACAAGACAGTGTCCACAAACCACAACCTTTTGGAAGAGAAAGGAGAGCCGAAGCGGTATCGAACCGAGGTCCTTCCGCTTACCAGCCTAACGCCTTACCGCTAGGCCAAAACGGCTCACTACACGAAATATTTAAGAGTTCTCTTTTCAATACTCCCCCCCCTCCCCCCCCCAAAAGAAGAAGAAAAAAAGCCGGTGTCATAGTTTTTGTTTTAGCAGGCTGACATGGGAAACATGTCAATTATTAATTAAAATTAGTTTGTGAAAGTGCGCCGTGTTTGCTACAGGATAGCATACCATGATCACATTTTGAATCATACTTCATTACAACAATTTTCTGGCTGGCTGAAATTATTACAGAAACATCATCTGCACACATTTAGAACTACATCAGAAATATTCGAGTATTCAAAACGTTAATTTATTTTGTATTTTGTTTGTTTGTCATTCAATTGTCCGCTAGAAACTTGCTTTAAAACACACTGAACACAAGAAAAAGCACAAATAGTTCTGTATTAAATGTTGCAGTAAAGTTACACCACTACCAGTAAAAACACCAAGACGGCGATGAAAGGAAACAAATACATATCACTTAATTAAAAACGTCCTTAATTTGCGGATGGGTTAAAGCAGACACGAGAATCAAATCGAAAGGAAACAAAAGACGAAAGTAACAAGAGCTAACACAAAGAAAAAAAATGTACACGGCATAACTTACCAACACACGCTAATGACAATAACACATGTTGCAAACAGACATCAATGGAACGTTCCCTATACGATTCAAAATCAAAGTCACACAAACGTCCGACGCCCGCAAAGCTTCAACGACAGCAAGTTATTGAAGCATGGAACCGCGTCACTACAATCCAGTAACCAATCAGTGTGTGGCGTCACGAACCGGGTGAAGAAAGGCGAGAGAGAGACAGAGAGAGAGAAAGAGAGACAGACAGACAGGCAGACAGAGACAGAAAGACAGACAGACAGACAGAGACAGAGACAGAGACAGACAGACAATCAATATGTTGTACAGCGAACATGGGGAGAGTAAAACAAACAAGCAAATAGTTTACAGAATCATCATCCCGCCGGCGCAGAATGCCGCGTGATCGGGTACTGGCATACCTCGATGCTTACCTTAGTGGACGTTGTCAGAGCACCTGAAGGACCATCAATATCTCCCTCCGAGTACATGGATCGTTTGATTGCTCGTTAAATTCAACCAAGTAGGAAAACAGAGTACCGACAGTGCAGCCTGAGCATCGTTCCAGCGAGACACACCCTGGCTGAAGCGGCTTTCCTCCACTGGCTTTAGCGTCTCTCTTCCTCTCCGTCACGGGTTTCAAAAACATCTGCGCTTCACAGCTACTGCTTACTCCACTCGGTGCTGCGATCATTAATATTGATTATACCGGGGGAAACTGTTCATTCCTTCTGAATAAATGTTTTTCTTCACCTTTCCTTTTTCTTGTTATTCTCGGTTATCCTCCCCCCCCCCCCCCCCCCCCCCCTTTTTATTTTTATTTTTTAATGAATTATTTTTCACTGCAGATAATCATAATATTGATTAAACCGGGAAAAAACATTTTCAATCCTTCTGAATAAACGCTTCTCTTCACCATTCCTATTTCCTGTTATCCCGCGATTTTCTTCTTCTTCTTCTTCTTCTTCTTCTTCTTCTTCTCTCTCTCTCTCTCTCTCTCTCTCTCTCTCTCTCTCTCTCTCTCTCTCTCTCTCTCTCTCTCTCTCATTGACTGCTTCTGTTTTCTTTTCCAGTACTAGTTATATGAACTGATCAGATGTTCTACTGCCTTAGCTGCTGGTTGTATGCTCATAATGTGTAAGCGAGTGATGTATGCATGTGTGCATCTGGCGCTGTGAACACGCTATGTTTCGTGTGGAAATTGTCATGTATAACGTCTCACTCACAAATTCATGCCTGTATGTATATAAATGATGAATGTAATTTTATATTTACTCATCAGTAGCTTGGCAAAGACTAGTTGTTAGACAGGTTTTTGACTATACCTAAACTACAATCCTTGTAAAATAAAGTTTTAGAGTTCGAGTTCTCTCTCTCTCTCTCTCTCTCTCTCTCTCTCTCTCTCTCTCTCTCTCTCTCTCTCTCTCTCTCTCTCTCCTCATGTGCTGGTTTCTATGTCAACCTAGATTGTCCGCTCTAAAATAGCACGCACAGATGTCTGCTACATGGAGGGGAAAAAAAGAAAAAAGAATTACAATGTGATATAAGAGTGTCCGAAGATTTATAGATTAAATAACTGACTGACAAATAAGCTGATGGATCTAAAAGCTGCCTGTTTCAGCGTGTGCCCAACTGTTGCCGCAAATCAATTAATCATCCACAGAAAATCTGAAATGGCTGAAAATATTTCAGAAGACCAGGTTAATACTCTCGAAGAGGGTGATCATTTATTTATTTCACTCAGTGGATCAGTTTTCCAACGCTAGCTTACGCTACACCGACATCATAAGCAGGCCGGTCGTTCTGGGATTATTATTTTACTTTTATGCTTGGTTCAGAACTGAGCGTAATTGCCATGTACGCAGTAGTGGTTGACAGACACCAAGCGTTGATGACTGACCCTCGTTATTCTGGATTCTCGGATAACTGACAGAGTGGAAGGGTTTGGTTCTCATAGTTGTCACTAGACTCAAGATACACAAAGAGCTGTACTGAAAAGGCAATCGTTGTCTGTTGCTGTGTTGTGTTGGACAACTTCAAAATAATCTCGGCGAGCTTTGAACGGCGAGTGTGAGCCGGTTTGGGCTAGCAGTAAGGCGTTAGGTTGGTAAGCAGAGGGACTTCGGTTCGACTAGGTAGGTTGTGTTGCTTAATGTCCTCGGATGTCGGTTGTCATATTACGGACAAGCTGAGACCAATGCGTGAGCATGGTTCAATATTGCTTTACGTCCACGGACAAAATAAGGCTCGTTAGGACGGAAAGCCCAGGACGGCCACCTCGACTTTCACACAGCTCCTGAACTCTGATCGGTTCGACTCCGCTTCGGCTCTCCTTTTTCTTCAACAGTTGTGGTCTGTGGACACCGTCTTGTAACTTTGTCCCTCACAATGAATGAAACATTAAAATGGCTCTCATCGCCTTAAAAACCAACATAAACATTTGTTTTCATTTTTTATTTAATTAAATCTCAAACTAATGACTCATTTGTCAATCATTTCGATGGTCATTTTGCATACTTAAAAACCTTGGACTTTTCCTTTAATGCAGGAGTCATTCTGGTGGTGACAGTGTTGCGATAGGTATATAATCTACCTCTCCTACTACTTCCATACCCCCTCCCTTCTCCCCGTCTCTAATATAGTAATAAGCCTCATTGTTTCTGTGGACGTTAAGCACCATGTTTACTTACTTTGTGAACGGTGCTGTTCAGTTCTAAGGCTGGTTAGTTAGTTCTCGGACTGTAATGTCGCGTCAACCACACAGGGTCACTCACATCTGGATAAATGAACGGTAAGGCCTAGACTGCAACTACACAAATAGGCCTGCTCTTCCCCACGGCAATGCGATGTGTGTATTATAGTCAAACAAACGTCGCAGCGCTGTCACTTCTATTCTGAGTCCATGGGCATCAAAGGTTCATTAAGTGGTTAAAAGCACACAACAAATATCCATGCCGAAATACCCAGTACGCAGGACAGATGGAGTAAATACCTGGATTTGCACATGAAACGAAAGCACACATTTGCTTTGGTCTCATGACGTGCATCACGGTTATATTCTGTCTCTGTCTGTCTGTCTCTGTCTCTGTCTCTCTGTCTCTCTCTCTCATAAATAACCTGTTTTTACACTAGCTGCATATACCTGCTACAAAAACAGCAATTGTAGCTGTCACTGGTAAGAGGGGAGAGGGGGTGTATGTGTGTGTGTGTGTGGGGGGGGGGGGGGGGTGAGGGGGGGAAGAGGGGGGAGGGGCGACGATGGCATCGCAGTGAAAAATCGCTGTGTCGGTTTTTGGTTTTCGTTGCTGCTTGGACTGCGATCAAGGAAAGCCGTAAGGCAGACATCCAATGTAAGAAAAACTGTCAAAGTATAAAGTAGCACGACATGGTCACACTAACAGCCATTCGAATAACAGAGAACGATAAAATGCACACCGGCACAGACATCCCACGGAAAAGGTCAAACGCACACGGCATACCGATACATTTACATAGACAGCCAATCAAACAAGACAGCAGGGCACAAACCACACAGACAGCCAAACAAGTAGCACAGCTGAGTGCGGGATAGGCATACACACTGTGCAGTCTGACCTCACAATGCATTCAGGAAACCAATCAAACAAGGACAAACAAAACGGAGCCAACCAATTACACAGCGCATACGGTACAGCAAGCCACACGCCATCCAATCCAGTACCTGGGAATTTTGAAGAGAGCACGCCTTGGGTCCACATCAGCGTGAGGCGGCTTTCCCTCGGCCAGCTCTATGGCGGTAATGCCAAGTGACCACACGTCGCACCGGACATCGTAGCTGTAGTCCAGTTGCTGCTCACACGCTATCACCTGTTCACAACCAGTCAATGCATAATACCAGCTTAATTCCATGGGGCATAGGGAACGAGAGAGAAAGGGAGTGGGACAGACGAAGGATGTCGGGAGACTACATGACCAACACGGAGAAAGGGAGGGAGAGAGAGGATAGTAGAAACAGAGACAGGGTGAAGAGGGGCTTCGGGTGGGGATGGTGGGTGGGTAGGGGGGGGGCGGGGGGGGGGGGAGTGGTACAGACAGATAGAGAAAATGCAACTTTCCACTGAAACTTCTTACACTAGTGACTAAAAAAGAAATGTGCCAGATTTTTTATATTATAAATATGCACAAGAACATGTAAATCCTTACTAACATAATTATAACACATTAAAAACTAAAAAACAAAACAAGAAGAAAAAAAGTAATACTACTGTTAATAACAACGGAAAACTAACTTTCATATTATGGAGTTTACTATGAGAACAGACAGTCCCTAGAATGTTGGGCTGAGAACATTAAATTGCCCATTATTATGCAGTTTTTGTACATTATTGTTAGGCCAATTTTGACTACACTACTAAAACGTTATGGTCAGAGTCTTACTATACCCATAAGGCTGAGACTGTATTGACCATAAAAAACCCAGTAGCATGTGATAAAAAACAAAAGATGTTGGTTTTACAGGTCTAATAAAATCTTACCACAATATTAAAACAAACATGTTTAAACACAAGAAAGAGAGAGATCTGCAGCAGAAACAAAATCAGTTAAATTTCAGTATGTGGATGTGAAAATCATCCCTATCAATTTCACATGAAAGAAAAAACAGAAACCAACAACAACAAAAACATATAGCTCTTTTCACATCCCAGCATATGCCCGAGCACACTGTAAACTTCATCTGGAAAGCAATTACTTTTGATGTGATGTTCTAGTTCTCTGCTCAGCCAGTCTTTATGGTAATGCAATCAATGGTTCACTGATGAACAGTTAATTCATTTAGCAAAATAAAAGGGGGCAAAAGAATTCTGATAATGAACCAGCATAAAGTAAGCGTATGTACACTGTGTTAAAATAATTTAGATATGTTCATGAGCATAATGAACCAGCATAAAGTAAGCATATGTACACTGTGTTAAAATATTTTAGATATGTTCATGAGCTATGAGAAGTTAGCACAAGTGGATCTTGTTAAATATTTTCAGTTATGTTTTCAAGCTGTGTTAAAAGAGTACAAGCTGTACATCATTTTCAAATGTGTCTGTGGTGTTTTCAAGCTGTTAATACATTACCCCACGTACACTGTGTTAACATGATGAAGCAAAGTCCCCGAGCTGTGTAACTTTAATTTAACTGTAAGTACATCATGTTAAAATGTTTCAGTAGTGTTTTTGAGTTGTGTTAATACATTATCCAAAGTACATCACATTAACATGTTGAAAAAATGTCCCTGAGCTGTATAACTTTAGTGTAACAGTAAGCGCATCATGTCAAAATGTTTCAGTAGTGTTTCCAGGCTGTGTTAAGCTAACACAGGTACATGGTGTAAAAATGTTTCAGTCATATTTTCAAGCTGTGTCAAGTAAGCACAGGTATAATTATGGTGTTAAAATGTTTCAGTCATGTTTTGGAGCTGTGTGATATGATAGCTCCAGTACACCATGTTAAATATGTTTCATTAGTGTGTCCGAGCTGCATAACCTTAGTGAAAGTACAGAGGGTCAAAATGTGTCAGTAGTGTCCTACAGCGGGTTGTTTTACACTGAAATTTGGGTAAACCCTCTTGTGGGTCGCTCGGCGCAGGACGAGTTTGACTTCTGTAACAAGTAACACTGGTGCAAATGTAGACTGATTCAACCAAGAAGACTGAAGAAAAAGAAGAAATCGTGGACAGGCTGGAGAAGGAAACAAACAAACAACTAAAGAAACTCAGAATATGCATTATTACTATTAGAAAGCATTTCTTTTCTTTTTCATTTGCAAACGGTCAACCAATATGTTATGAGGATATACAAAGTTTAATGCACAGTCTAATATGGAGAATAATTAAAATGCACATCCTTTTATTGGATGAACACTAATTTTGAAATGGAACAATAAACATTTCAATCTGACAAAATGAAAACAGGATACAAAGAAAAAGTAGGTTATTCAAATACATCCCAGTGCTCCACTGCCACTAACAAGCAATTTTATGAAGTAAGGAAAACCTATTAAAATGAGACAAATTTCCTGTACTAACCTCTGGTGCCATCCAATAAGGTGTGCCCACATGGGTTTTCCTGTGGGCCAGGTGACTATCCAGATGACCAGACACACCTGTTACATCAAACATACAGCTAAGACCTAAGTGCATACAGATGCATTAATTCTTCTTTAATAGTTCCTATGAAGAAAATGTTCCATACTGTGAAACAAAACCATTGTCAAATATACATCCCATTAGAATAAAAAAAAAAAATGCTGTCCATCTGATTTTGCCTTCAAGATGCCATGTCACACAATTAAAATTTTGTGGACCATGTTGAATGCCAGTAATATCTTTTCATTTAATCTGAGTATTGTTTAATCCAAAATTTGTGTAGTAGGTAACAGCCACAAGAGCAGTAGGTGATACACAACCCTACCAGAGAATTTAATGATATTTAATGATTTCAGTGGTATTCAGCATATATGCATTTCATTGTCATGTTACAGGGAATTTCTATCCATTTTGCAACAGCAGTCAGTTTGAACTTTTTCAGTCTCTTGCTTGCTTCTTTGACTCTACTGCTTTGAGGGAAGGTTGGGGGTATGCTGGGAAGGAGGGGGAGGATGTCATGCATTTTTAGTGCACTGCCAGAAGTACACAGTTCCAACTGACTTCTATTCCTACTAGCCAATGGGCTAGACATTCAGTTATTAGCATTTAATTACTATCTGCAAAGGCAACATTATTATTATTATTATCATAATCATCGCATTCATTATTATGACTTTCATCATCAAAATATCTTTATCATAATTAATACCTGCTTGAGCAAAATCTCACCAAGCTGTGAGACACCATCCAAGCTACAGCAGAAAGTGAACAACACAGACATAGAGCAAAATAATGTCTTTTCTTACCAAAGTCAATAAGTTTGATGATACCACTGTGAGTGATGAGAAGATTGTGACCTTTGACATCTCTGTGCATAACGTTGTGCTCATGTAAATGGTATAATACCTGAGAAAACAACACATGAATCATATCATCAATAAATGGGTCCTGATGCGCTATCATCAAACTAAGTTTAGTTGCAAAAGAATCATTAGTTCAGAAGATATAGTAGAACTAGAAAGTAAGAAACAGTCATATTTTGATTCTATAAACATTCACTGTGACCTTGACCTTGAAGATGGCAACAGAACTTTTCATAGCACACTCCATCTCATGATGATGCGCCACAATACTAAGTTTGGTTACAAACAGATGAGTGGTTCAGAAGAAGATAGTTGCTGGATAAAACTGCACACAAGGGCAGGACAGATGGACACAGTGATTCCAGTATACTCCCCTAACTTTGAGGGTGGGTGGGGAGTGCAGTGGGGGGGGGGGGAGGTGGTACAAAAATTGTGTTTTTACAGATCATGGGAAAATGTGACAAGGATTTATAACTCAAAATAATTTCGTTTATTTGCCAAGGCCACTGCTCCTGTTTTCTTTCTTTCTGTCCGTCTTTTTGTTGTTGTTGTTGGGCTTTTTTTTCCTTTCTTTCTTCTATTTCTACTGTTTCATCCATAACTACAAATTCCATCCAGAGTGGAAATACAAAATACAAAAGAAGCACCCAACATCAGTAACAGGACACTATCAGATACTATTATTCACTATACTGCAAAATGTTTTTTCAATCAGCATCACAGACCATGCGCTAGACATCACAAGGTCAAAGACCGCTCAAGCTGACCAGAGTGCAAAAACAAAGCTATGACTACAAGAGTTATCTGGGAACCACCAGGGACACACCAGCTGAGATCATGCAGATCATCATTTCCCACTGATGCGAACAAGACAGAAACTGGAACTGGTCAAAGCATGCTTCTGTGATGTAGAAAATCCCGACAACCCACTCCATGAAGCCATGGAAGACACGAAAAGCAGCAGACTGGGATGGGGCAAGTCCTGGATGGGTCAAGCAGAGGAGTCCACACTGCAAGCATGCTAGCAGACAGCGGAGGTAAGTAACTTGGTGTTTTACACCCAGCACGGTTATATCAGGGCGACTAGCGGACAGAACTCAAGCAAACCAAGCAATGAGAGAAGTAAGTATCACCAATTCTGGCGCCTCCATGAGATTCTCCTGCCAGAGAACTTGGGAAGGCACTGTTAAAAATGGTCAGCAGGTAAAGCATACTCAGAGATCAAATTTCTCATTCAAGAAAACACCAAACTTAAGCAAGAAGTGACCATCAATCACAAAGACAGCGCAGCCTCTAGGGTCTTAACCTCCAGCTTCACAATGGCAACAAAAGCAGTCACACATGTTCTCTGCTGTATTGCCTAAGAGATGACAGTCATGCAGGCCTTACATCCTCATAAATTCAATGAGCCTACTAAAAAAGAGAAGAAAAAAGAATGGGAACCCCAGACTGGCATGTAGCACTGTTCAGTATCCACATTCAAAGACCCCTGTCCGGATCATGCACAAATCAAGTAAAATAACCAAGCACACAGACTGGAGGGCAAAGCAACCATTACAGGTGGCCTGCTTCACAAACGATCTGAACAGTTCAGGAGCTTGAGGCACTACCTGTGGGAGCAACCCCAAGGACTTCACACCATTGATCACCTGGATGAGAGGGATAAAAAAGGAAGCACTTATCAGTATTGACCTTCCTTGAAATGATGAGACAGGGCTATTGTCAATCAGACTATCATTGGAAATGATTCAAAGACAATTCTGGGGACACTTCTGAGAGATGGAACGAGGTGCATGAAAGCTTTCCCATGAGCACAGATACCACCTTGAACTGAACTGAGTTTCATTGAA
>OY757541.1:40192014-40197969 GCA_963584105.1 Alviniconcha strummeri
AGGAACATGCCATAGAAGCGGGGCATATTGGGATGCTCAGAGAGGTCACGAAGTACTTGGTACTCTTCTTCTATCTCTTCGATCATTTCATGGATAGACTCCAGAACCTTGATCGCCACCTCCTCACCTGGTGGATGAAACAACAAATTGTTTACTCATGCATGAATGTAATTGTAAGCTGTTCAAAACAAACAGAAGGACACATTCTCTATCAGCTCATTCTCATTCTCTCTACTCTGAGCCCTCCACGCTCCCCCTTCACCCCCAATTTTTTTTCATTTGATAGCCTGGATGCATTATAAAAATCAATCTACCTAAAATAAATGATAACATCACAAATATTATTGATGGCATTGCTACCAAGTCAAAACACAACAAGAAAATGTGTTTTCTTTTTCGATACCAACTTTTCTCTCTCTCTCTCTCTCTCTCTCTCTCTCTCTCTCTCTCTCTCTCTCTCTCTCTCTCTCTCTCTCCTCCTCCTCCTCCTCCTTCTTCTTCTTCTTCTTCTTCTTCTTCTTCTTCTTCTTCTTCTTCTTCTTCTTCTTCTTCTTCAGATAATGTATTAATTTTCCAACAGAGCCAAATGATAATTTGATTACAACAATCTGTGGTAATGGAGAGAAGAAAAAACATCCAAAACAGGTACTAAACAATCTTACAAAAAAAAAAAAAAAAAAAGGGGGTGGGGGGGATGGAAGAGGAAGAGACTACGTTAGGAGCAAATAAACCAAAACATATTGATTAAAAATAAGTATGAGATGACTAGAAGAAGACAAATATGCCAAGAAGCATGAACAAATGTAAACTGTAGTGGATGGATGCATGTTACTATCTGATCTGAATAAATGCCCCACAAAGATGTGCTTGGAAAAATAAAATGGGCTGATAAAAACAATTTGTGCACTAGGACACCAGATTTGCAACCCCCCCCCCCCCCCCCCCCAACACACACACACACACACACACATACTAGTAATAATAATAACCACCAAAACAAAAAACAGATGGTGCTGAGTCAATGGACACATGCTTGCATTATTGCAGTTTGTCCAAAATTCCCTCAACGTTCTCTGTTCATTACCCGTTTTCTTGTTGAATCCTTTAAAAACCTCCCCATATGTGCCCTCGCCGATGACCGGCCCTAGCTCCCAGACGTCTGTGGGGTCTGGCAGTTGCTCGAAGTTCACCACTTTGCTGAAGTTGTTGTACATCTTCAACATGCTGACAGTCAAACGTGCGCCCTCAGCACATTATCTGGGGAGGAAGGAAAAACACACACGATGAAAACAACGCATCAGCCGATCAAATTATTGATCATTATTGTCGACTTCTGCGTCTCATCCACCAAAACATCTCAAAGCCTTCTCAAAACCTGTACGTTTTCGTACAGGTATGACGGCCTTTTCCCCCAACAGATAAAACCCCTCTCGCGTTATTGAAGGCTAACGGGATTCGATTGTAGAAACCGCCGTTGAGCGTCACAGCTGGCCGAACGGCTACCCGGGTCCTCTTTGATCCTGTCAGCCAGCGACTTCACGCACGGACCTCTCGTGCCTGAGATTTATTTAAAAAAAAAAAAAAAAAAGGCGGCGCGTGCAAAACGGGAGAACCAGCCCACTAACACTGTAACAGGGTCGATCGAGCTAGAACATCTTGTTTAGAGTCAATCCTGCTGTCCGCCACGAATGGAAAATTAACCGAGTCACTTTAAACACTAAACATAAAACCCACGGGGCATTTAAAAACAAAATCCTTACGTTTGGCTTTTATTTCGATCTCTTTCACTTGGAAACAAAACGTGTTTTGAGAAGGCGTGTTCTTCTAAGGTAACTAGGTCATTAAAAATAAAATAAAAAAATACACACACACACACAACACACCACACACACACACACACACACACACACACACACACACACACACACACACACACACACACACACACACACACACACACACACACACACACACACACACACAACACACACACAACAAGAAAAGAAAGAATAAACAATACCTTAGTATCTTTGTATGACAGTGAAGTTTAAGGATAAATTGCACCAGACGGACGTGGTACTTGCTGAACGCAATCAAAACGTACTCACCTAAATTATACAATCCTTATAAAACAGGGAAATTCAGGTGTAACCGTTTTAAAGGAACAACGAAATCAGAATAGTTTTTTAACAGTCACTCCCACCCCCACAAACAAAAACTATCCACCTAGATAATTATGTGTGCAATCAGCACACACAAATCGTCAACGCATCAGTGAAAACCGCAATGATGTTTCACTCTATCAAGCTTAATCGATTGATCAGCCAAGGCTACTTGACATTCCTTTTATCACGGGGTCTCAGACCTGCTCCACATCGTTTACTCCGCAAATATTAACACGGATTGCTCTGGCAACTGCCACGGGATTCTGCTGGCGAAAACGTCATTATCCACTTGTATGCCATGGTTAATACCGAGCCGCCCCAAAATACGGTCAATAAATGCACGGAAAATTACACGTACACGTGCATAGAGCGGACCCTTCGTTGCTGCCAGTACAACACTGTCAACGCTGAAAAGAAGCAATGTAACAAGTAGCTGGGTTGACAACATAAGCGAACATCTGCGCACTCTCAAGTCGAGATAAAAGAATACCCAGTTGCCTGCAGATGTTGCGCAAGCAAAAAGGGCAAACTAACGGGACTTGCCACCTCAATATGCGTGTTATTCGACCGGTAGAAGACCTCAAAATAATATAAAAACTTCAGATCAAGGAGACTGCTTAAAGCGCTTCGAGCTGCTTGCGGGACTTGCGCTACACAGAAATGATATAATTATGTCAATAATCCCATTATTAACTATACACAGACACCTCAAAACATACACTTTGTGTTCAACGCGTAGAGGAAACCAAAATAAAAACTTCAAATTAAAGGTCTTCTACAAGACCTTTAAATGGATCTTCTAATAACATCTTCAAATTAAAGACCTTCTAAAGACATGTTCTGCTCAGCACACAGAAGAGATCAAAATAAAAATCTCTGATCATGGATTTTGTTTCAAAATACAGGAAATGTGATAAATCTTGACACTTGACCCCGACCCCGCTAATTGTTACTCACGAAACTCTTCTGTATTCGATATAAGAGCTACGGAGCATTATATTAATTCGGTGTTTTCATTCTGGCTTCTTCAGCTTATTAGACAAACATGCTCCGAGCAGAGTAACTGCTGAGTTATTGGCGACTTCTTGACTTGTGCTATTTGTGCCTCTTTAATGGTATATTAGACTACATTTATGTACATGTTTTGCACATGTTTCAATCCCTGCAATGTAACTGGTTCCGTGAGTTCTGTCTAAATTCTATTCGTTAAGTGAGTGATTCATCGAAAAGGATAACTCAGAAAAAATGTGGGTCCGCAACCAAAGCATTTGTAATGTTTTCAATAACCTTGACTTGATAGGGGGCATATCTTAATCAAAAGTGCCACAACGAATAGAAAAGGTGGTCCCGTGATTCTTCTTATCATCTTAACATTGTATCGTGCAGCAACTTACCACTATCCCACCGACAAGAAGCCGAGAATTGACAGACTATCCATAATGTGTAGGACGTATGCAATGATTTCCCCCTGTTGTTGCTGTTGTTTTAAAGGAATATTAAACTGAAGCTATCAGCACTACTATGGGTATTACTAATACAACGATATTTCCGTACTATTTACTCTCTTTGGGACAGAACAAATATCAGCCAGGTTACCCAGGCAACGGATTCAGCAGAAAAAGGGTCATTTAAGTATTCCGGTTATGCGCGAATGCGCCTGCACACAAGCACAATCCAAGAAAACAAAAGATGATATGAGAAGAAGCAAGCACAAAAGTAAAGTAGTCAAAGATAAGACAAAAGTAATCCCTTTAAAACCAAGCGCAATGCTCGATAATGCAGCAGTGTGCACTACACTGACGGTGGTCCAACCTTATAAGAAAATCGATTGTTGGAAGGGAAAAAAAATACAAGAATACCCGCCGCCGACCCACAAGTTCCAACCCCCGGCAGAAATGTAATAATTTTTGAGAGCATAAGCGTTTGCACATTTCCCAACCGATTTGCGTATATTACCTCAACAAAAGGTCCAAAAAAGAAATGAGTCGAGGTTTGTATTCCTAAAACTGCATCTTCTTCTATTTGTTCTGCCATTATCAAAACACTGCATCTGCCACTTACATTTTATTTTTGTCGCAGCGCCTAAAGCAACGAATAGAGTACAGTGTAATTTTGCCTGTCCCGACAAAGCCACGCGCACACGTTTTTTTGTTGCTTTCGTTGTTGCTTTTTTAGACGACAACAACCAGCGTAACATTTAAATTTTAAAAGCCGCTGTTAGCACGTACCTTTGCACTAACTGACTAAGGCATCGAAAGCCTGCCCATCCCACTTTATCTATCATCTGTAGCCGCCTGAAACAGATTGGAATATGGCCTAGTACCAGTTCTTGATGTGATTACACTTCGAAGATGAGGCAATGATGTAACATAAGCGGAAAATGTCACAAAAGATTGAATAGTTTGAAGGTTTTGTTCAAAATTAACCAGTCTTTCGCTCCGATGCTATGCTTTAGCTTGTGGGGTGAACGCGGCGGTCACTCTTTAGACTTTTTGCCAGTAGTATTATTTGTAGTGTTCTGGGTGGCTGAAGCTGCGGTGGTGATTGGTAGCCCATAACCCTCTACTGTCACATAAAAATACACTCAACTCAACAAATTGCACCGCGGCTTCTGTACTAATTTCAATGTTCTGGTTTTAAAACGAGTTAACATCTAACAAAATCCTCTGAAAAATCGGACTGTATACAGTACACTATCCCACCGACAATACTATTAATACTATTAATCTGAAGGACCCGATGGATTCACAAAAATAACTAACTTGCCCTGGCTATTTCCTTCAAAAACAAAACAAAACAAAAACAGTTAAAAGAATATGGATTTACATTTAGTCAGACACTTCTTGAGTTGAAAGAAACCGGACAACAAAGACGTGTATCGTGCACCATTTTTCACTCCCTTATCAGCTGTGGATAACACTTGATTTATGCACTATTCAACACTGGTTTATATTCAATATTTTGTGCATCTGTTTGCCAGCTAGTTTTATAAACCAAACTGAAACATTATAATTAAAAGCAACTAATATGAGAAATGAGGGAAAAATATTGCTCTCAAATAAAGCCAGGTACCTTTCTATTGCTGCGATTAATGGTAATATTTAATATTAAATTAATTAATATTGAGGATCAAATTTAGCACAGAAACAGTGAAAGGGACAAGACAAAAAGGATAGCATGACTGTTCCATGGTTTTTCCTTCCACTGACTTTACTTCCGGCAATGTCCTATAAAACTGCCAGGCCTATTTTCCTATTAACTTTGATGACCAAGGATATTTTGTCCTATCACTGCCGTTTTCTGTGTAGGTCACTGATATATAAGGCTGTGTGCGAAACTGCACGGACTGGGGGCGGGAATAGCTCAGTGGTTAGAGCGCCGGACTCGTGATTGAAAGGTCGCGGGTTCGAATCCCTGCTGGAACGGCGGGAGAATTTTCTTCTCCAGGGTCGACTTTCTGTGCTGACTCTTATTTCGGTATCCGTTCCACCCCCGTGTTACCACAGTAGCACGTAAAAAATCCCGGTCATTCTGCCAAAAGTGCAGGTGGCAGGTTACAGCTAAACACGCATACACCTTACGTATGTGGATTTTATTGAACCGTGCTTCGGCATTGGTCACAACTTGTCCCTAATATGTCAAATGACATCTGAGGACATTAAGCATCAACTCATCATCATCATCATCATCTGCACGGATTTGCCCTAGTTCCCTCTTTATTATTTAGTCGCCCAGAGCATCAGCTAATCAATTGCAAGTAGAATGCTGCTTAGAAGGGGATGGATCGCCT
>OY757541.1:40205669-40210669 GCA_963584105.1 Alviniconcha strummeri
CGCGACGTAATGTCAATGTCAACATCGATCCAAGAGCACAAAAGGCTGGTCAAAGGTGAACTGACAGTGGACACAAAATCACTCCAAATCGTTTCAAAACAACATATAGGTCCGTACTAACGTTCGAAGAGAAGAAACAGTCTATTACTCACTTGTTTAAAACTTTTTCAGGCCTCGACTAGGTTGTAATGCGTTTATTTTGGCAAAAAAGTCGGAAAATACGGTCAACTGAACGTTTCAAAACCAGCGCCATTTTGAATGCGAGATTCCGCGAGAGCTATTTTAAGCTAAAGGTCAACGGTCGGGCAGTGACGTCACAAACAGACCAGCAACCAAACGTGGAAGTCGGGTCTGTGTGAGTGTCCACAGGGCAACCGACTTGGAAAAATGTCCAGTTCAAATAATATAAAGAGGATTTCAAAACAACATATAGGGATGAAACTCCTTTTCAGTATTTGGGCCTTCGTTTATTCCCCCTTGTTATTTCATCTTTCTCGAGCCTTGTTAGGTGCGTGGCGTTTCGGTCTTCTTCGTTGTGTTTAGCTTTCACTACAGGCTAGACCCTCATCAGGGAGCCTGCCTTTTATTGGGTGTTTTATTTTATTTTCCCAGTTTAGCCTTGTTTGTTTCATCATAATGTAACGATGAAAAAGGTTTGTTCGTTCTAGTTCAATAGACTAGCGATTTCGTGGCCTCCCTGGGTTTGTGTTGGGCTAATTGCCGGTTCTTGCCATTCACTGTTTTTTCTCTTGGCTTGTCCTTTCGTTTCTCGAGTTATATCGTTCGTTTACGATGTACGAGTGAGGGGGGTAGTCTCGATGTTTAACGAACCGCTCATTCTTTCTTTGTGTGGGGTAGTTCGTGAGCGTCTGTTGCCCTGCCGTGTTGTTGTCGGCTGAATGGATTGTATCGTGTACACGGATTACGTGTATCCAGCCTTTGTCTCGTTGCTCGCTGACATTTCTTGCCTCCTCTTTCTTTTCAGAAAGTGTTGTTGTTTTGTTTTTCTCTCTTTTCCTCTTCTTTTCCACCATGCGTTCTTTTTTTCTTTTTTTTTCTTTTTTTAAATCTCTGGTTTATTGGCCATTTCGTACCCGCTTGTTAGCTTGCCTGATTAGGGTAGCCATTTTGCATTTCTCTTTTCGTCTGCATTTGTCATCGGTAGTCCTGATTAGCGATTTGCTTTATCAGTCTGCAGCCTTTATTTTTTTAGATGGAAGCCGGGTTAGTGAGGGGTTAGTTAGAGTTAGTTAAGATTCATGTTAGTTATGGTTAATTTGGCTTTCCATCTGTTTGTCGGCACAGTTATTTTTGCTCTGTGCTCTTATGGCTGCAACAAATGTAGTCAATGCAGTCGTCCACTCATTTGTTGCAGACAGTAGTCTGTTAGACTGTTGTGATTTGGTGGTGTTTTTTTCCACCTTATGTTTGCAGGTAGGCCACCGTTTGGTTTTTTGAGGTGGTTTCAGCTGTTTTGTTTGTTTCATTTGGTGTCAGCTGTTTGTTTGACTGATTAGGGCAGCCATTTTTCGTTTGCCATCAACATTTGTGGTTTGGTCTTTCTTTCTTTGCCATAGGCATTTGTGGTCTCTTTTTTTCTTTTTTTCTTTTTGTCACAGGCATTTGTTTCTTACTTACACGGCCTTTTCTGCTGTAGGCATTCGTGCTAGACTTACTGTCTTTGCCTTCTTTCTTTCTTAATGTTCTCAGATGCTAAAGAGTATATTAGGGACAAACTGCGATGTGACTGACTGACTGTTCGTGTTTTAAGTCCTCTGACACCGTGGCGTATACAGGACTAGTAGTTAAAATTGTTTAAAAATTCAATCATTAATCATATATCGATTGCACACGTATAGTATCACAGTCTAGGACTCGCAGCTAAAGGAGAGCGATTTCATAAATGTTTACATTATTAACTGCGATGTCGACCAACTGGTGCCGTACGTGGCTTCGGCGCGGCCCCGTGAGAGTGCCGCTATTTTTCCCTACGCCCTGTACTATTCGTTGGTGCACAGGCCAGCCGAGTTTCTGTTTACCTTTCGGCTTTTACTTTTCTCTCGGTTGTTTTCATTGATTTTTTGCCTCGCTTTTGTTTTGTTTCTTAGACAAGGCAGGAGTATTTGTTGGTAGTTCAGTAGTTGTACCTCCTGTTTTTCCTTTCTTTTCTCCGTGTTTACCATGTCCATTTTTGTTTTTGTTTGTTTGTTTGTTTTCTTTCTCTCCCTTCTTCTTCTTCTGCATTTATTACGAGTTCATTCTTGCTGAGGATTTGTGTGTTCATTTGCCTCTTTTGTTGATTTCCCTTTCTTTTTCTGGAGGGTTTCTTGTGAAAAAGGTTGTTCCCCTTTTTTAATTTTAATCTTTGCACTGGGTGCCAAGGTGTCAAAATGTAGTTCTGAGTCCTTTGGTCGGTCTGGATATATTCCTTGTAGAATTGGCAAGGACGGAGGTTTCATCCGAAGAGACCGTTCCTTCCATCTACCAAGGATCAACCTAGCGAAAGCCGGGCGATGCGTGACCGATACCCTTTAGTAAAAAAAATCATATCTGTGTGGGTGTTCACAGGGTAACCGACTTGTAACAATTTCCAGTTCGAATCTCAAAGGTTCCTTCGACTGCTAGCTTTTGGGAAGGTGTGAAAAGAAAACAACGACCCTTTGGTCTGCATCTGTGCGCATCCCACGGCCGCACATTCGCGTGGCATTTTCGTTGTGGACCGATTGATGGTGAAAACGCGCCTCATTCGCCATTCGCCTCAGTGGTCTGTTTGTGACGTCAGAGACCTACGTCACGGATCTCGCGCGTAGTTCGAGATTAAAACAAGCAGACGAAATTCAGCCTGATCGGCATGCATTTCTTCCTTTGTAAACATACTTTCATGGCATTTACATTTTATTAGATTTAACGGTCATGTTATGCACTAGACTTTCATAATTGGGTCGATTTTCAACGTTCCGTTGCAAACAAAAACTGCCTTTACAAGCCCTTTAAGACAGTCGACAGTCAGGGGCGACTTCAGTGGACAAGGCAGGGTTAGTGCGCTTGAAGCGTCTGTTAGGCGATGAAACTGGTACACATCAGTGATGATGCAGTGTCAGGTTGAAGTAGTAGCGTTGTGTGTAGGAGCCGTCGTCGGAGTACACCATGTTGTAGTTCTCAATGACGGCGTGGGCTTCTTCTTCGGCACTGGGGAAGCGATGCTTGTTGCGTCTTGCTGTGCAACACAAAAGGCTTGTCAGTGCATTATACTAGTTATGCCACAAAAACAAATTTGCACTATGTATAAAAGGGGACATTCTCTGCAACTCTGCCTAAGCCACTAGATGAATCTGAAGCAGCATGAGGCCTAGACCGCTTTTGTAGAGGGAGTTAATCCGGGTATTGGTGGTTGGTTAAACTTGTTTTACACTGGGTTTTTCCCAAAGTGGGTTAAATCCCAAGAGTTGGGGGAAGAGGTAAACTTTACTTAACGCTACGCTGTCACCACCAGAATGTCTCCTGCATTAAGATGGGCATTTAAGAGCCATTTTAATATTTCATTATTTGTAATGGGAAAGTTTCAACACAGTGTCCACAGACCACAACTTTTGAAGAACGAGGAGACCCGAAACGGAATTGAACCGAGGTCCTTCTGCTTGACAGCCTATCGCTTTACCATTACGCCAAGCCGGCTCACGTTTTTATTTTATTTTATTTATTTATTATTTATGGGCATACCTGGAGAGAGAGAGAGAGAGAGAGAGAGAGAGAGAGAGAGAGAGAGAGAGAGAGAGAGAGGAGAGAGAGAGAGAGGAGAGAGGAGAGAGACTTTCTTGCTCTAACGTCCACGGAGGCGAGTAGGCCTATTAGGGACGGGAACGAGTGGGAAAGGGGGGTGGAATTTATATGTACCTTGTACATACTCACATGCCAGTAAGAGTTACCATACCCTAGGCGATTCAGGTCTTTGTTGTGTTCATTGTGACATCTTTGGAGCGCTGATTAACTCCCTTTCAGTGTTGGTAGGTTACGAGATGACAGAAGGCGACCATAACTATAATGACGTAGGTCTAATTATGGCATGAAATATAAAATAATATCTTAACAAATCAAGAATTTTCTTTCGTTTTTTTTCCAAAGTAGTGTTCTTGCGCCTTACGTCTTTTCAATTGCCACAATTAAGATCAAACCAAAATGGTATCTATGCGCCAGGTTAAATCCATATCCGTTCCAGTCTACCCCACGGAAGTTCGCCCGGTCGAAGTCGTCTTCTAAACAAAATAATCTACAGCACGATTGTGAGCCGGTTTTGGCCTAGAGGCTGGTAAGCAGAGAGACCTCGGTTAGAATCCGCTTCGGCTCTCCTTTCTCTTCAAAACCTGTGGTCTGTGGACACTGCCTTGTGTCTTTGTCCCTCACAATTAATGTAACATTAAACTGGCTCTCATCATTGCCCATCTTAATGCAGGAATCATTCTTGTGGTGAGATTGTAGCGATATGTATATAATCTCCCTCTTCTCCCACCTCCATACCCCTTTCCCCCCCTTCTCCCCGTCATTAATAAGCCTTATGGTTTCTGTGGACTTTCAGCACCATGCTTGCCTACAGCACGATTTAAGCTGAGACGAAAGAAACTACTAACCCTCCATGACGAAGAAGTCAGCGATGTATTGACTGACAGCGATGGCGTGAGGACTGTGATTCTGGTCAAATTCAGTTGACCACTGAAACACCACCACCTCTGGATGCCACTGGGTGGCGTAGAAAGGGTACTGGAATGCTGTCAACATGACAAGCCACAACCATCACCAACAAAATGAGGTTCGAATGACAATAATCCTCTATACTGAAAAATCCCCATCTCTGTCTGTCTGTCAGTCTGTCTGTCTGTCTCTTATTCTCTCTTTGTCTGTCTGTCTCATCTGTCTTGTCTGTCTGTCTGTCTTTGTCTCTCTGTCCCTCTCTCTCACCGACTACACTAACTCCAACAATAATTTCTACGTGCCAAGGCCAAGGC
>OY757541.1:40215669-40255669 GCA_963584105.1 Alviniconcha strummeri
CGCAGAGCTAGCTATCAATACTGACGTATCAGGCCAGTGGAGATCCGACAGAGGAATCAAATAGATAAACAATTTACGTATTTATTTTCAAGCATGTGATAGTGGGTCTAAAGCGCATACAGCCCCCGTGCACAATTGCTTGCACCAACAGCTGTGCGGTGTTTTCCGGATGAACGTTTGGAATAACTAGTTCCTGTGCTGTTCTTCATTGTTGCTAATATGAGGATGGGTAAATAGTGTTTGTCAGGATGACCGAGAGTCTGTGAGCCGGTTTGGCCCAGCGGTAAGGCGTTAGGTTGGTAAGTGGAAGGACCTCGGTTCGACACAGCTTCGGCTCTCTTTTCTCTTCAAAAAGGTTGTGGTTTGTGAACACTGTCTTGTTTACTTTGTCCATCATTTCCTACTTGAAACATTAAAATGGTTCTCATCGCTGCCCATCTTAATGCAGGAATCATTCTGGTGGCGACAGTAATAGCAATATATAATCTCCCTCTCCCCCCACCTCCATTACTCCTCCCCCCCCCGTCTCCCCGTCCCCAATAAGCCATTCGGTTTCTGTGGACGTTAAGCACCCATGTTACTTACTTACCGAGATTCAGTGAGCCCGTTTGGCCTAGCGGTAAGGCGTTAGGCTGGTATGCGGAAGGACCTCGGTTCGATACCGCTTCGGCTCTACTTTCTCTTCAAAAAGGTTGTGGTTTGTGGACACTCTCTTGTGACTTTGTCCATCATTTCCTACTGAACATTAAAATGGTTCTCATCACTGTCCATCTTATGCAGGAATCATTCTGGTGGTGACAGTGTAGCGATAGGTATATAATTTCCCTCTTCCCCCACCTCCATCTCCCTCCCCCCCCCCTTCTCCCCGTCCCTAATAAGCCATACGGTTTCTGTGGACGTTAAGCACCATGTTTACTTACTGAGATTCAGTGAGCCCGTTTGGCCTAGCGGTAAGGCGTTAGGCTGGTAAGCGGAAGGACTTCGGTTCGCCTACCGCTTCGGCTCTCCTTCCTCTTCAAAAGTTGTGGTCTGTGGACACCGTCTTGTGACTTTGTCCATCACTTCCTACTGACACATTAAATGGCTCTCATCGCTGCCCATCTTAATGCAGGAATCATTCTGGTGGTGACAGTGTAGCGATAGGTATATAACCTCCCTCTTCCCCCACTGACCTCCATACCCCTTTCCCCCCTTCTCCCCATCCCTAATAAGCCTTATGGTTTCTGTGGACGTTAAGCACCTTACCAAGATTCCAGTGAGCCAGTTGGCCTAGCAGTAAGGCATTATAGGCTGGTAAGCAGAGGGACCTCGCGGTTTGAATCCGCTTCGGCAGTGACTTTCTCTTCAAAAATTGTTGTCTGTGGACACTGTCTTTGTGATTTTGTCCCTCACAGTTAATGAAACTTTAAAATGGCTCTCATCACTGCCCATTGTAATGCAAGTGTCATTCTGGTGGTGACAGTGTAGCGATAGGTATACAAACCCCCTCTCCCTCCACCTCCATACCCCCTTCTCCCCTTCCTCCCCGTCCCTAAAAAGCGTTTTGTGATTTCTGTGGACGTTAAGCACCATGTTTACTTACTTACCGAGATACCAACAAAGGACTCAAAACGAATAAATGAATGACTAAATAAGAACTCTGTACTATGGGACAATATCGACCCTTTCTCCCAGTGAACGGTTGATTCAGGACACGGTAAAGCAAGGTCATCATTAATCTTTAATGACCAATTGACTGAATAAATGTGAAACAGAATGGGCCCAAAGCGCTCGTGCAGTCAACACACAAGGGAATTAATTAGCACTCGAAAGACGTCACACAACAAGAGCATGTAGCTCTGGTGGAATTGATGTAGTTTGTATTTAGACGCAAGCCAGGTGAGAGTTACCGTAGGCGATTCCTATGTTTTTTGTTGTGCTTGTTTGACGTCTTTCAAGCGCTAATTAAGTCCCTTGACCAAGTGACCGGTTGAAATGACTGGATCAATGGACAGATTCAGTCAGTCATCAGGCAGCCAGCCACAATTCAGTCAGGAACTGTTGATTAGACTGTAACACCAAGTCATGTCTGAAACAAGTTTTTGTTCCTTTCGTTTCTGTTGTTAATGCTTTCTTTTTTTAAACGATTAGACCATAGAGCAAAATTCTGGTCACCTCCTCAACAGTTAAAGTCTGTAGGTAAAGTTGGAGGCACCGGAAGACAGCGCTAGGCTACACATTTTTTTTATTGCTGATTCAGAGCCAAACGAGTCAGAAATAGGCATATGGTTATATATGTAGTAACAGTAATATAGCCCAAGCACATGTGTGTGTGTGTGTGTGTGTGCGTGTGCGTGTGTGTGTGTGTGTGTGTGCGTGACTGTGCATGACTGTGTGTGCATGAGTGGACACGCGTGTGCAGAATAGTCTCTAAGGACAAGGGTTTGAGCTTCATAAATATTTTGATTATTTATTGACATATAAAACGGCATGTATCCTACATTAAATTGGGGTTTATCAGTTTGTGGCATATTTTGTATTATTAGTTGTAAAGAAAGCAAATGGAACTCTCCCTCTCTCTCTTATATATATATATAATAGAGAGAGAGAGACACACACACACACACACATGGTTACGTTAGCTGTCAGCTATATTGTATTTGTATCTTTAACTATAAAACAGATTTTGACTTGTGATTTGGTAACGTGCGTTTCTTGTGGTGTGTTTCTTTGAGGTTGACTGGGTGTTAAGTATCAAGAATCAATAAAAAGTCAACCCTCTGTAGAACTGGGGCCTGTATTTCTTGGGCGGGTGAAGGAAATGAGTGACAAAGACCACAAACACACACACTTGAGGACCAAATGTCTACCATAATAACAGCTTTATTTATCACATAAAAATCCACCTTACTTGTCATTTGGGAAACAAAGTCATCAAAATAATATTTCTTTTCATGAATAAGTTTGAAAACAGTTACATTTAGCTTGTGTGTGTGTGTGTGTGTGTGTGTGTGTGTGTGTGTGTGTGTGTGTGTGTGTGTGTGTGTGTGTGCAAGAACATTCTCTAGGTTTTCCTTTTTTTTTTTTTATAATTTTTAATTTTTCATAAATTCACTGTGAAGACCAAGAACAAATTCATTATTTTCCATAGCTACTAAATTCAGTATGTTACAATCTGAACATTTTTGTCAGTCCAGATACAAAAACTCCAAAACAAGTCTCATAAAATATGCACATAAATTATACCCATATCATACAGTTAACTGAAAATAGTGTAGTCAAAGAATGAAATCAAACAAATGCATCTGCTTCAATAATTGATTTTAGAAGTCATAAGTATATGAACACTGTAGAAATCCCTTTTATTATCATCTTGAAAAAACAAATGCATGGAAAGGTTTCCGACAAAAAGCTCTGAAAGGACAGGGCAGTCCCTCCTTGTGGTAGTCTGTCATCAGGTAACCGCTGCACTGAATACTTGAACAAGAAGTTGAACTTCATGTCTGCTGCTGCTAGAACCACTGACACCATGCGGAAACCATACTGAGTGAGCGACATGTGCAGAATCAAAGATAAATGTTCCTGGTAAAAGATATACACACCACGCACACAAATTATGAGATATAACCCAAACAGTCCACAGATGTCAGCAGAATAGTTGCATTATACCAAATCTCTAATGTTCATTACTGCAGGAAAATTTCAATGTGCAGCAAAAATATATAGATCCAGTTTGTGGAAATGACACAAATATTAAAGCTTTGCACTGAGTTTCTATAAAGGTTTAAGCCACGTGTTTTATGATGAATTAAAAACAAAAGTACCTGACTTTCAATGAAGGGTGCAAGCTGGTGGAGATTATCCTATGTACATTATTACTTCACCCAACTCAGTGGCATGAATTTGAAAGAATACGCCTTCCAAAAACATGTTATCCCCAGAGGCACAAGAAATAACAGTAAACTGACTGCATATCAAATTTTAAAAAAAGAGAAAGAAATCTTCTCAGAACACCTACTTGATGTGTGCTCACATCATCTGTTGCCAAACACGCATCAGGCCCACCATGACACAAATTAACAAGGTCATATACATCTAAGCTATGGTGAACCCAGTAAATCTTTACTTGTGAAAACTGATTTGAAATGACATTTCAAATTTCAAAAATTCATTTAAAAATAAAATCGTTCATTTTCTATTTCTCTTTTGATTCTCTTCTGCCTGATAGAACAAACACATTCTGAGAAGTAAGTAACTTGATGTTTTACGCACAGTCAACCAGTACAGTTATATCAGGGTGACATTCTGAGAAGGACGGTTCCTTGAATACATGTCAAGCAAAACAGAAGAAAACACCCCATGTATCCCATGTATCACAACTGTTTCTGTTCCATGACTTTGGCAACAGAAAGTGTCACAAAAACACTGATGGTCAAAATCTTCAGGAATTTTTCAGTCAGCAATCTATGACGCACTTTAGACTCAAGAGGAAATGTGGGTTCCATTTGGTGGTGGTGTTGGTACGATGGGAGGAAGTGGTCGCATTTCATCAATAGGCCTGAGGATTGGGGTGTTGCGGTCGAGCAGGTCTGACACAGAGATCGTGTTGGCTTTGATTTTGATGGTCACTGGTTGCAAGTCTCTCTGATGGTCAAGGACATCTGTCTTCCTTGTGTACTGGTGAAAAACAACAATACCAAAACGTCATAGTCTTGAGGGTGAAATAAAGGTGTAAAGACACCGCCAGACTACACAAACACTGCATGAGAGAGAGAGAGAGAGAGAGAGAGAGAGAGAGAGAGAGAGAGAGAGAGAGAGAGAGAGAGAGAGAGAGAGAGAGAGAGCACAACACAAAACCCTTATGTTTACTCATCAAAACAGAATATAATGTAGCACATTTCTCACATCTCATGAACACTCCACACACACACACACACACACACACACACACACACACACACACACACACACACACACACTTATTGAAACAGAATGGAGTACAATCACACACACACACACACACACACACACACACACACACACACACACACACACACACACTCACACACACACAACACACACACACTCACACACACACACACACACACACACACACACACACACACACACACACACCACACACACACACACACACACACACACACACACACACACACACACACACCAAACAGCTAAACAAACCACATGCAGTCACACATGGACACACATTTACACACATAGTGCAGAGACAGAAAAACACAGTCACACTTACACGGCCTGGTCCTTTCTTGGTGCGTCCAGCCTCAGTCACCACAACTCCAGGGGCAACATCCATGCTCTCCAGCTGAGGGGGAAAAACACACAAGCAACACACACTGAGCATCGCTGGCCGTCTACTTTGTTTTTTGTTTCAATGAATATCATATTGGATCAAAGCCACAACGATCCCACAAGTGCTTTCTCAGTTCTACTTCCAGCAAACCCTCAAGTTTGCTATAGTTGGTGACACATGTCTCAGTAACTGACAGGTAAGAGTCCTGTTCCCATTGCTAAGTGAAAGGAAGGGGAACAGGGGCAGCAACTCATTATGGCAGAGATGTAAAGGGGGTATGATTGGAGTGCTGCTTTTCTGAAAAACTGTTGTTTTTTTGTGCTTCCCAGACAGTCTGCATTATTTCGCTTGCATTTTCAGATTTACTGAAAGCAATGATCGCTTAAGCAATAACCAAATGAAGAAGACAGAAAAAGAAAGAAAAAACAGAAGAAAAAAAACCAGCACACACTGACTGGCTCATGTAAAATCACTGACATTGACAGGCATGTACAAGAAATTCCAGACAAACTGTCATGCATGAGTAAAACTAGACTGCCTGTCCTGTATAAGTGAAACTAGACTGCCTGTCCTGGATGAGTGAAACTAGACAGACTGTCCTGTATAAATGAAATGAGACTCACCAGAGAAGGAGGAAGTGGTGTGATGATTGGTTTTCTGGTCTTCATAGATGTTTTCCCTGCAACAGTTCAGTGCTTGTGGTCAGATAACATTAACCATTCTTCAGGTTCCAATTTACCAAGGTTTTATAATCTGCTTTCCTGGTCATTTTTCCATCCTGCATTATGAAGTCCAAAACTTATCCCACACCATGATGCATGATGCGACATACATGGTTTGACTATTTGCTTCCCTGCAGAAACAAGTGCATACACCCTACCACCTGCACATAAGCACAACACACATGGACATGGACAAACACATAAATACAAACTCATGCATGCTGGCATAAGCATGCATTTTGTACACACACACACACACACACACACACACACACACACACACACACACACACACACACACACACACATGCACATACACACACACACACACACACACACACACACACACACACACACACAATGTGCACACACACACACACACACATTTACTTACTTACTTACACACACACACACACACACACACACACACACACACACACACACACACACACACACACACACACACACACACACACACACACACACACGCACACACAAACACGCACGCACACGCACACACACACACACACACACACGTGCATCCACACATTTACTTACTTACTTACCCACCCACACACACACACACACACACACACACACACTACAACAAAATGCACTCACCTGTAACAGTGGCATCAGATGACGCACGTTTGCCCTTGGACACCTTGCCCATAGTTTTCTGAGAAGGTGCAATAAAGCGGCCCCGACGCATGGCCTCCAGTCGAGCCTGGGCTGCTTCCACTGCAGGATCTACAACCTGGTACTTGACAGTGACCCTGCCAAAACAGAACCAGCACGAAAGTGAAGCCTAGGCTTTGTCATCAGTTTTCTCCCCAAAATGCAAAGTAAACACAATTCAGCCTCACTGATTCTGAGTTCTGCCTAATTTTTGACTCTGATTCTACAAAGCATGACTGCAAACATGGAAAAAGAAAGGTTCAGTGAATGTGTGTGCATGTGCAAGTGTGTGCATATGTGCATGTGTGCATGCATGAATGCATGCATGCAAGTGTGCATGTGTGATGGCATGCATGTGCATGTATTGAACATGAACTACATGTAAAATATATGTATACCTCTAACATGTTATCATGGGTTACTGAGTGACTGTTTAGCTATTAACTAAACTTTCAAAGTAATATGCTGCAAAATGTGTTTGCCCAGATCAGTTTACTGAATTCAACTTATTCTATGCTTGATATTCTTGTTTTGTTTATGGAACAAAACTGTAGAACTCATCCTAAAACAATAGACATCTGTTTGTGTTTTATCTTATAACAACACCTGCCCTGTTTAAAAGACAATCACCTGTATTTTGTGTTCTTGAAAGATAATCAGTCACAACTGTGCTACACAGACACAAACTGCATAACCACAACCAGCATAACAACCACAGCCCTAATAATCCACACAACCTGAAAAACTGTCCATCATGGAAAAGCAACCAATGCAAATAAAAATAGCAAGAAAAAATCACCATTACACAGAGCAACACCCGTACCTGTGGCTTGGCAATTTTTCAGCATCAAGCCTCATGACAGCCACAACGTTGCCCATTTCATCATACTCAACATCTTTGTTGCCTGGGGGACGCCCATTCTGAACCTGATACACACAACGGCCACTTGTCAACAAAAAAGCACAGATATCTTCTAATACATTTTCAGTTTAGCAGATAATGAACAATCATGTGAGTTGGGTGTGAGCATTAGCACAAACACAAGTGCACCCATACATGCATACACTTGCATATTGTATTCAAATGTACACACACACACACACACACACACACACACACACACACACACACACACACACACACACGCACATACACTCAGATGGTCTTAAGAATTACAGAAAAACACTCTTGGACATATGTAGAGAATTAAGATCAGACTGTTAGCAAGCCAGTCAAATGAACAGGCAGCTCCAACAAAGTCTGCTTACTTTCAAAATGGAGTGGCAAGACGCTGGCATGGTGAGAACGTTGCTTGAGATCTCCTGCTCAGGCATGGAAGCTACAATCTCTGTCATGTACATCTGCATCTCCGTCTCATCCAAAGACTCCGTCATTTTACTAACACCAGCAGACTTTAGCTTGCCACGATACGGCTTGAATTTCTTCTTCTTTGCCTTCTTCTGGGAACAAGAAAAACAACATTGAAATGTATCAGCTTAAAAAATGCAGTTGGGGGTTATGGAAAATCTCAGCATTAAAACAGACTCTGAATGTGTTTTTTTCTTTGCTATATCAAAGCCAGTCCAACAAAAGATTATTTGAGGATATATGTAACTCTGTGACACATGTTCTACAAGAACAGATGGAATACCATACAGAACAACTTACTAAATAGACAACTAAAGGTGAGAAAAATTCCAGCACACAGTTTAGATGTTTTTTCATCATTAGTAAAATCTGGCTGTAGGGTATAGGTGACTGGTATCTATTGATTTCCTTTGCAGTTTTGAACCTGGTGTTATGGTAACTGTTTGGGAGATGCATGGCTTAAATGTGACTTGTTCCACTGTATAACATAGATATTTCATCATAGAAATATTTAACCTATTGCCTCTTCCCTGACTGCCACTAATGACTATTGGTAAAAACTCTGATTATTACAGCCATTTGGAGGAACTGCACAGCAAAATCAGAAGCCGAAAAAACAACAACTGTTATGCAGCTTTAAAGTCGATCTACTTAAGACTGGATGACACTTTTGAAATAACAATGCCAAGGAAGGGAGACCACTATGCCTGCAGGCAGTTCATTTCAGTCTCTGACCTCTTCTTCTTTTCTGCTGGATTCTGCAGCCTCAGCAGCTGCCTCTGCAGCCTTCAGCTCTGCCTCCTCTGGCGCTTCTCCCTCAGACACTTTGTCTTCAAGTTCAGGTTCCACTGGTTCCAGTTCTGGTTCTTCCCTGTAAGGACAGAAAAGGCATCTAATCACTGGAACTCCTGACTGTGGCCTACCCAGTGTGGATCAAGGACAGTCATGGGAACAACTGGACAGCCTGTAAAGCCATACACCAAAGATAATGTCCAGTATGTAACTGTACAATTCATCAGACTGTTTCCCAGCACATATGGAAACCTTGCATACCTTTCACACACACACACACGCAGAGTTTTTCACAGGTATTCTCATGTTGATTTTGTTTCTACAGACAATGATATCATAATGGCGACGAATGTCTCTTTCACTTGCAGGCCTGCTTGGACTGACCAGTCTTGATCTCAGCCATGATGTGCATTTTAAGCGCAGTATGCTAACAGAACTCAATGCTGGGTATAGCATCAGCTGGGGGAAGGGGCAGTTAATTAGAGCTTGAACACTGCAAAGACCTGAATCACCTATGGTAACTCTCACCTGGCATGTGAGTAAATACAAAGTACATATACTCTGCCAAACTATATACATATATATATCCTAAAAATCTACTTAAGCTCCCTTAAGGTGAACTTCTGCTTAACTACAAAGTGATAAACACACACGCTTGCACATGCGCACATGCACACACACACATGCACACACCTGCTATGCACTCTACTTGCATTTCTAGTTATTGAAATCCTCTGCTAAGAGGGAGAAATTCTGATGGTCACATCAGTTTTGTTTTCTTAAATGAGTTACGCTCTATGTTGTAGAACATACTTTTCATCTGCTTCTGCCACCACCACCACAGCCTCTTCCTCTTCCTCTTGGATTGGTGAGAACCGTGCCACCTCTGTCTTTGGCACGGAGCCCTGTGCCCAGCAGTCTGTCACCGCAGCATCTGGTTCTGTTGACATATCAAGGAAGTTTATTCTCTGAATTAACATTGCATTATAATATGCATACAGAGATGCTGCCTTTACAGGTGACATTTCTCCAATCCAAACAGCATGTTCTTGTGCAGATCAACACATTTCACAACATCACAAAATATGCACAGTTTCAGACTAAGGTTGCATGTAGCATTCACACACACACACACACACACACACACACACACACACACACACACACACACACACACACACACATACACACACAACAGTAAAAGACATGGACACAGTCACACACCCTTAATTATACACACCCACCCACACATGAACAGTCCTAATTATCATATCAATAATCAGTTGCATATACCCTTCTCCCCCCCTCCCACACCCACATTGTGTACACACTCATCTGATCACAAACACACATACAGGCATACATATAAGGAAGTTTATTTTCTGAATTAACATTGCATTATAATATGCATACAGAGATTCTGCCTTTATGAGTGATGTTTCTCCAGACAACATGTTCTTGTGCAGATCAACACATTTCACATCACAAAATGGGAACAGTTTCAGACTAAGGATGCACATAGTATTCACACACACACACACATGCATGCACACACGCACGCATGCATGCAGTCACATACATACATACATACACAGCCTAGCCATCAGCTTCAAAGTTGCTGTTACTAATACTAAAAAGGTGACCACAGCATTGGAGACAGTAAAAGGTAACCATAGTTACTAGAAAATACAATGTAACATGGTCACAAAACAACAACCAACCTAAGTGCCATGGTCACAAAACCATGCTGCAAAAAAGGTATTTTTGTGACACAACCATATGGCTTGAGACAGTACAAGGCACTATAGGACCACAGAGGTACAGATAGTAAAAGGCCCTACAGTTCCAGGACCACAATATGTATGCACTGCACTTACAGGAACAAACAGCATTAAGACAGTAAAAGGTACAATGGTAACAAGACCACCATACAGCTAGCAACAGTAAAAGACAGGTTGAATTACAAGTCAATACAGCTGAGGACAGTAAAGGTACTGTACTTGCAAGATCAAGCAGCACAAGACAGTAAAATGACAGTAAAATGTACAACAGTTATGGGACTATTGTCATTTGACAACACTGTCACTAAGATTAGGTAGGTCCAGCTAAATTTTGAAAAGCAAGCAATGCAATCCATTAATATGTGATATTAAAGAGGGTCACAAGGCAAGTACACAAACCAAATTTCATTAATTTATCTATAATAATTTTTGAGATATCACCCTTCAAACAGTCATCATTTTAGGTGTTTTAGGCGCATTTTACAAAATGCCATTTTTGTATGGCTCTAGCATAAAAAGTATTGGTCACACATCCACCCAGCTTGTTTTGCACAGTGTCTGCACAACATAGACTAAACACAATTTTTTCAGTAGTCATCCTTACTAAAATTTTGGAGATGCAGAGTGCCAAAAATGGAAAAATCACTAATTTTGACATTGTCCAATCGCCGATCTTTGACAGTACCATGACAAGATCAAACATAACATGGGAATGGAAAGATGTACAACCATGATTCTGGTATCAACTGATTCAGCATTAATTAGACAATACAAATTCACAAGTCTAAAGAAGTGCAAGTTAAATTTTACCTACAGAGGCAAGTTTCCATGAGAAAAAAGGTGCAAATATACCGCAAATCTTTGATGGTAATAGCATTAAAGCAAACTCTGGAATGGAAAGAGATACAGCCATGGTTCTGGTATCTGCAGCTTCAGCATTAATCAGAGAAGGGAAATGCACAGCATATGGAAATTTAGGCAAATTTTAGATATATGTAGACTTGTTTGAATGAGGAAAAGAAGTTAAATACTGCAGTCCAAGTGTGGCCTCGTGGTAGATGTTGAGGCCTGCCTCACTTTCTAGGACCAATTCTCTCCTCAAGATGATGAAACTGATCATCCTCTGAAATCATTAACAAAGAAATATATAACCAAACAGGTAAAAAAGATTTATTTCAACATATACAGCACACTAACACTTAATACTCACCAATTAAATACACTTAATACTCACCAATTAAATCATCAAATTCTGAAGTTTAGTTGTAAATAACACTTACTTGACTGTGTGTGAATCATGCAGTAATAACTTGAGAAATAAATAAATCAGAAAGGTACAAACAGAAGGAAGCAGACAAGAACAAATTTTCAGGTATCCGACTACTACTACCAGTCTCAGCTATTGAAACAATCCCAGAAGCAAAAACCCGACTGGAGTCACTCTCATCATTATTTGACAATACTTAAAAACAAAAAACTTCCCTACTTTAGTTTAGATAAAAGACCTGGATTGTTAAGGAAAAGTAAACTAACAAAAATTGGAGTCCCACATCAATGACATTAAAAAAGTTACATGCTCAAAAATGTATTTAACGTTGCTCTGAGTATTTTCCCCACCCCCTACCACCCCCACATTTGATGTGGCTCTTCAAGTGTGTGTGTGTGTGTGTGTGTGTGTGTGTGTGTGTGTGTGTGTGTGTGTGTGTGTGTGTGTGTGTGTGTGATTATTTCTTTCATTTTGTTTCTTGTTCAGTTTTTCTTACTGACTTAGTTACTTCTGTCTTGTTACCATAGTGATAGTCTTGTTTTGTCAATCATGCTTGCAAAATGTTAAACAAAAACTTGTCATTATTACTCTTCTCTCTTTTCATTTTTTTACCCCCCCCCCCCCCCCGCCTTGTTATTATTATTATTATTATTATATGCAAAGATTGAAAGAATCATGCAATGTTTTAGCCAGTGTGCCAGGTCTTCCATGTGCACAAAAGTGGAAGAGAAAGAACGGGAAAAAAATAGAAATAAATTCTTCAGAAGCAAATATAGTTCCAAACTCTCAATATAACATTAATTTTGGCTGGTGGCTCGCTTTTATTTCGTTTTGTCTAGATGAGCAGATCTACTGTAAAAGAAACATATGGGTCATGACTGCATTGTCTGCTAGCTAAATAAGAGTTATTGTCCTTGACAAGAACAACAAATATATTTTTTTAAATCATTCACTTGCTAAATTTCCTTTAAAAAAATTCACTGTTGAGAACATACACCATAAATCACGTTTTTGTCAGTTCGGATTTACGGGGAAAGAAATTACTACTTTTATAGCGGTTTGCATTTCGGAGGAACTAATGAGAAGATAACTCTGTAATGTTGTTCAAACTATGACCAGACCACAATGAATTTGCTTCAATTGCATTCAAAGAGATGTAAACAGCACAAAAATACAGTTATGGTTGTGTTGGAAATTCACTTAGTTATCGCTAAAATAAAAAACTTACCACGGTTTCTTTCCAGTTCCTTCAGGGTGAGCATCTTTTGCGCCGCTCGCGTAGTCGCAGACTTAGCGATCACGCAACTCGAACAGACAACAAAATCTATGGGGTCTCCAAGTTCCGTTGCACGGGAACTTTTACAAGAACTCGGTTCCGGATCAAACGATACACCGTTTTAAAGAGCGAAAATTCGTCTTTCCAGTGATACCAAATTCAATATGGTGCATTCAAACTTTCTTGGTATAAATTTAAGGTAAAAATGAATGTATTTTTCAACTCAATTTTTGCTGAAGTCGAAAATGAAGAATTTTAACAAATTTTATAATGGATAAATCTATGGGAATTCCTCTTTCTAAAAAGTATAACTTCATGTCTGTACGTTTTTCGTGTAAAAGTTCCCAATGGTTTTCCGAACGCAACCGTTTTCCGACCTCGCTCATCTGACTTTCGACGTCAGAACCACACTCGGTTTCCGACCGCTTGGTGTGTTCATTAAAACTTCTTCCAAACTCACATCATTCACGCACAAAATAATGGCATCAACAGGTCGTAAAAAGATAGTTTTTTTTGCGTGACAGTAGTTTTTATTGACAAACTGCACAGAACAAGGCAAATATGACAAGTTGAAAATGAGCAATATTTGCCTCGTGACGACCATGTTACCCAGCGCTAAAGAGAGGCTGGTCCTACCTACTAAAATGATGTGCACTTTTCCTCTTAAGCTGTGTGCTCAGTTTGTTTTGATTTGACACATTTAAAAAAAAAAAAAATGTGTGTGTGTGTTTTAGACTAAAATTGAAATATTAGAAATGTGCACAATTTCTGGATAAATACAAACCTTCATCCTGAATCCAGCCAGATTCAACAATGCCCTCTTCTCCTTCATCCCGTGCCAAGAATTGCCACTGAAACAGACAGTGTGCACTATGTATGCAAATCACATTCTGACATTGGCTTTAGGTCTTTTAACATCATAGAACAACTAAAACATGCTTGCATAAAATGTTCACACATCAACCTCAGCTCCTTGAACATGACCAGGTAAAGCACCCCCTCCACCAGTAGGACTATAAATTAGATAGTAATACAGTGGAACCCCCCTTGTAAGACCAAACCTAAAAACAAAGAAAAAGCTGTCTTAGAAGGGGGTAAGTGAGTGACTCATGTACATGGAAATATGAAGAGATAGTTTGTGAAAATGTGGTCTTAAAAGAGAGATGGTCTGTTATCAGGGTGGTACTTCACTGGAGCTTTTACTGTATAATAACACACACACACACACACACACACACACACACACACACACACACACACACACACACACACCTGAACTCATCGCACCAATACTAACAGCCAAGAACACCAGTCAGTATGCCCACCCTAAGAAAAAATCTTTATAGTACAGAACAACTAAGTGACTCACAATTAATTTGATTGATTGACTGATAACAGACTGGTACAGATGCAGTACCAATCCTCTAAAGTTCACATTCTCTATGTGAGTGATACATTGACAATAACAGTTATATATATACCTCAATGATCTGTAGGATGGCATCTTTTGCCTGTGTGATTGTGAAAGGTAACAACTGCCTTTCTATGTATATTTTGAAGATGCCATCCATTGTATTGCCAAGCACCTCATCCACAATGTCGTGGATAAAGTCCTCGGCATTGTCCCGTTCAAGCATTGCATTCCTGAAATCAGAACAACAAACTATAAATATGATAACTGATACAAACATTAAACAAACTCTTAAAAAATGTAAGAAATAGAAGAAAAGTGCAAATGTAAGAACTACATATATTATAAATGTATTTATGAATTTAGTAGCTGGCTTCTGAATTTTGCTTTGAGCAATTTTCCACACATTGTACATTATGGCATTGTATATGCTGTTATTATAATTATATTTTTATACTGTTCTCACAGCTTATTTGTCACCATATATGCCATGACTTTGAGACATTGTCTACTCATAGTTATACTGTACTGGCCACCTCTTAGCATACAGGCCATCTGCTCACTACATAACCTAAGTCACAGCAAGTAGGGGTATAAAAAAGTATACGTTTTAAAACTGGTGAAAAGTCCTATCCTGTTGGGACAAGTAACATCTGCTGCATTCAAGTTCTTCTGTTCCTCTGGCCATGGTGAGCTGGGAGAAGACCCTGACACACCCATCCTCTGTCTTACCCTGTGCCCCTCTGCAAACAGACTCTGCTACAGAAAGCTCTTTTATTTCCTGCGCACCACAGTCGACTGGATCAGCCTACATGAAGATGTGACCTCAGCTCCCACCCACCCACAAGTCCTTCAAATACCAACTGTCCAAATGTGCATAAACAACATCCCCCCCCCCCCCTCCCCCCCCACCGTGCACTCTCTATAGTACCAGTCTTCAAAAAGATGAAGCTGGCCACTTTCGGAACAAGGAAAAGAAGAACCGAATACGACGACAAACAGCACGATAGTTACAGAGATACAGAGTTGCACTTACCAGTCGCTTTCATTGAATTTTCCTGGTACGATTTCAGTGGCTGTGACGGGGGTGGGTGGAGGTCTGACTTTCTCCTTCACCCCCTTGGCAGCGCCAGCACGAGACATGGTTATTTATTTTTCCAAGTCTATCAAACACTGCTAGTAATGCTATTATATGAACTCCTATACTCAGAAGACTGTGAAATTACGGGTCTCAGAGAGACACAACGTAATGACGAACACATTCCTACATTTCGCTTAGAATTTGAATAGCTTCCACTTTTTAGCGGAGCCCTCAGTGTCAGCCACCATGACAGCGGATGTTGACGTTGTCATGATCACGGAATGCAAAACTCTGGTCTCTCATGCGCCCGAGAAAATCATGCAACAATAAACAACTCATAATAATATGTCTAAATTATGTACAGCGCAAATATACAACACTATACTTTTTACGTATATGGAAAAATTATAAATCAAGACATCTATGAGAAAGTAGCGTAAATGTTTTGTCACGTGATCATCGTTGTTCCAATATGGAGACTAACTTCTAAGCGACCAGTCAACTAGCGATTTGTATCTTCGAAAAAAAGGTGCGCTTACAACTTTTACGTTTAACATACTCCTGACTGATTGTAAAATTAAGACGAATTTTTATTTTCTCATCAAAGAGAGATAGATCAAGCGAACATACTTTTGTGTTTTGTTACATTCTTTTGACCACAAATGTAAAAACCAACGCGACATGTTCGTACTGGCAACAGCAAACCGTAAAAGTACAAGAAAATTTATTAAATTTCTAGAATTTTGCCGCTATAAGCTGTCCGTACTGGAGCTTTTCGTTGAGAGAGCGAGAAAGAGAGGGTGAAAGAGAGAGATCATGACATCTGCCTCTGTTGTATTGGGACGGTCGGTTGTGCAGAGCTGGAAAGCCGAAAGTTCAGTAAGATCAAGAGGCCCAACTTGTTTTCACCCCCTCCCACTCCCCACCCAGCAAGCCTTTGAAACCCCCTATAAAATCCTTTTGAAAATCGTCGGAGGCTTTTAATATATACCCAGTTAAAGGCGCCAGAATAATCGACATGTTGATGTGGGCCCTTAAATAAAGAAGAAGAAGACGAAATATGTAATGTTTGGGTCCGTTGACACAAGTCACTGAAAAAAAAAAAGAAGAAGAAAAAAAGGCCCTGATTTAACTGTTGTTTTGTCAATTAAAAAGGGGCATAACCTGAATTTGTATTGTCATATTAGTGTTCTTTTTAACCTTTTATTTCAGTGTACACCTGAAAATGAAACTAGTGAAACTGAAAGCATGTTTAATAAAAAAATAAAAAAATACATGATACTTGATAGACTGATACTTTTGATAGGCTCATACATTGATTCATTCAACAGCATGGTCCACATCATATGATGCCTTACATGCACAGGACAATGATGTGGCCTGACAGACACAAAACTATTGGTCAGAACTCTGAAGAGACAGTCTAACTCTAAGTACTGCACACAGTGGCCAAAGAAGGAAAGAACTTTTTTTTCTTTAAAACAACAACAACTTAAGCTATGTTAAAAACAAACAAAAACAACAACAACACAAGTTCTTTCCTTCTTTGTGTCACTGTGCCTTCGATGGTCTCTTCTGAGTTCTGTTACAGAACAGAGCCACTGGTGCATTTGATGCTGAGAAAAATGTAACATGTACACTGATTGTTGCAATGACTTGAATGAGTGACTTTGGTAGTTTGTGTTCTGCTTTGCCCAGATGTGCCCAGTGCTACCTGATGATCCTTGAGATAAGTTGCAGCAGAGTGATGCTTTGTTTAATGTTTATGTATTTTAAGAACTAGTCTTCTCAAACTCAAAGCCAAACATGGGCCACTGGAAAGACTTAAATTAAAATCAAAGATTTTGTTTTTAGATGCCCCATTGATTTTACATGCATGCTTGTGTCACCCAAGAATAAAGATCTCGAAAGAGGACACAGTAGGCATAAGGTCATTTGTGACATTCAGCTGTGTTTTGTACTCATTTGATTCCACCAGTAACTATGCAGTACCTGTGAAAGCTATTTTCTTAATGAATATAAAGTCAGTGGGCATACATTTACAAACAGACCTTTTGAACCTTTTACATTATGTTAGTTGTTACTGTTACATTAATGTTACTTTCAATTTTAAAAGTTCTGAAAAGGCTAGTTCCTTCCAGCTTAAAGCCCCAGATGTGCCCAGCACCAGTAACCAAAGTAACATGCAGAACAGCTCTATGTCATCCATAATCAGTATGTAGCTTTACAGGCTGTATGTTTGCACATTGCAGGTCTGTCCATGAAAGAAACCTTTACCCCCTGATAGTCATAGCATGCAGGGAGGTCTGATGCTCCAGGGCACTGGGTTTGGATCAGCAAGGCATGTCAAAGGTATACCATTGATATGTATACTTGTAAATTCACCCCTCCCCAAACACTGCCTTTCTTTTCTTTCATCTTTGGAGCATCATGAAGTATTTTGGAAAGCACGGCCAGCCAAGCAAAAGGAAATGACTGTAGTTTCCTGATGTCACACGTATGTGTGGCAACATGCATGTAAACCACCTGTGGTAATTCTTACATTACAAGAGGTTTGTTTTCTGTTTGTTTCAGATTTCAGCATGAAGGATCATCTGTCAGAGAATGTCCGGCGCATGCGTCAGATTCAGCGCAAATGTAAACAGAGAGAGGCTGAGGCTGTGAAGCCAGTTAAAGTTTTGTGGAAATCAGAAAAATATTCTGATGTACCGTCCAAAATCAAGCAGGAAAGAGAAGTGAGCAGCATTACTTATTAGTATATTACTTGTATATTGGTGTTAATTTTACTACTGATGAGCAAAGTCAAGATTACCTCTACCTGTGTTTCACTGCAGTTGGCTGAACTTGTTTTAAGTTCTGTCATGACTGTTTTTGAAACTGTATCTGTCTGATTTGTAATTGTGGTTTTTGTTTATTTGTGAGGATTTTTTATCTGATTTTAGGGACAGACAGACCTTTCTGATTGTGCATGACAGATGAGTTAAGCTTTTTGTATGTGTTCTCCTGGAACACTCTACCTCTGCTTAGGGCGTCATTACTAGCACCAGGCTGACACTTGTGATGACATGCTTCTTTTTGTTGCAGAATCCTCCCCCAACCCCACGGCCCCAGTCTGCCACATTCCTGAGAGCACATTCTCGAGCTGGCCCTCCAGTCAAGCTAGAATCTCGCCCGTGCACGCCTGACCCCACAGACAAGTTGTCCGTGCCACCTGCATCATCTGCAAATGATGTGAGGGCTGCTCTTTCTTCACTCATGTTTTTCTGTCAGCCTTTTGTATGTTTGGGAGGTAGCTGTTTGCTGCCAGTGAAGTGTAGTGTATGTGTGTGTGTGTGTGTGCACATGTAGTGATATGTGGTATTGCTTATCAAGTCTATTTTTGTCCTTGAAGTATCATCTCTCTACTGATAAGAGAGTAACACTAACAGTGACTGAGTGAGTGCAGCTAGGTTACAATGGCATCGATTGCCAGAAAATGCTCCCCTTAGTGAAGGCTTGTTTATATTGTGCAGGTGAAGATGGTTCGGAATGACTTTAACTTCATCAAGGTGAATGGACGCAATGCAAAGTACTACCAAATGCAGCGGGCATCCAGTGTCACAGCACTGGATGAACTGAAAAAGAAAGATGATGAAGCCATGGCCGACTATTGCAAGGGAGAGGTGCCTGCATAGTAAGTGGTTCTCTTGTGTCAGAATCTCTAGTGAAATCTGTTCTGCTAGACAGATAAGCAAATAGACCCTGCTTGAAAATGAAGTGCAAGCTTTTGTGTGATTATTGATGCTCACAAGGAAAAACAAAAGCATGTCATTTGTTTTAGAAATGGTATGGAGAGGTGATTTTTATTTTATTTTATTTTTTTATAAGTCATGGAGTAAAAATGTATCATAGTGTTGCAAATTTATGCTGAACATTTTCAGTACAGTAGTAATAGCATGTTGCCAAATTAAACAGAAGAACTGGTGTGAGAAAAACTACAGGAGTTACCCATGACCCAGTTTGAAGAAGGAAAAAAAAAGATAGAGAACTTAGAAGGCCCCATTTTAGCGTCAGCTGTGTGATGACCATTTCAGCTTGAGGAACCGCAAGAAGCAATGGAGGAAGGAGGAACAGGATCGGATAGCCAACACCCCAGATCCTTCTATGCCACCTGGACATCGAGCACTGCCTGAACATGAACGCCGGGAAACTCTCATCCTTCTGCAGAACAGTTAGTATTTGACAGACATCCTCATCAAATGTGTGTCAGTATTTGCACAGGTGATGTTTTCACCTGTATGATTACTGTGGTGTTCAGAAAGTTTAGTGTCTGCTCAAGGGTACTGTCTATTTATATTTCTTGCCTTGCATTCCATTGTAAGCTTGGATGTGTTTAAGTGGTGCTCTTGTTTGTGAGACCAAATTTAGCGTCCATGGCAAACTCTCAGGTGAGGATGTATGTTGGACATTTTATCACTTAGCCCTTTTAGTTTCACCACATTTATTGACAGTGTTGTGATTTTTTTTTGATTTTTTTTTTTGTATGAGTAAAAAGAACAAAACAAAATTTTGATCAACAGTTTACTGCATTTTAAATTAATTTGAACTGCTGCCAGACAGTGTCATGTTCAGTAACAGTGACATTACTGAATCTGTTGGCCAGAAACTGTCAGAACAGGCACTAATTTCAAAAGCACAAAATAATTAAATAGTGAGATTTTTAAAAGAGAAAAGAAAACCCCCCAGTGCTATTAGCTTGATACTCATTTACTAGTCTTTCAGTTTTGTTAGTAATGGATTTTAATGTCCCATCAGCTGCATAGGGTCACCTCAGGACGATTTTTTTAAACATTGTTTAAATGAGGCACAGGGTGACGACAAACTTTGGTACAAAATGAGGATCGTCCCTGTCAACTATAAAGAGAAGAGTTTATGGAATTGTCTTGCAGATCTTAACGCCCCATCAGCTGCATAGGCTCTCCTCAGGATGATTGCTTTTAACAGTATTGAAATGAGACACATGTTACCCACATGGTGAATGCAGACTTTGGTACTTAATGAGGATCATTCCTGTCAACTAAACTAAAAAGTGAAGATCCAAACATATGAAAGGTTCAAAAGAATGCTTTTTATTAGGTCAAAACATAACATCTGAATTTTCAGGGTAGTCTGCTTTATCAGGCTACAAAATGACACCTGAACAACAGTTAAACGGTGAGAAATGAGATGTAGAACTAAGACAGTTATCTGCTTTTGGTTGAGCTATGTTGTTTTCATGTCCAGTGCTTGGAAGAAAGTTTATAAAGACTGAAAGTGAAGAGTTTGGGGCAGAGTCTTGCTGGTCTGCCCCCCTTTGGAGTGCCACTGACTGGTTTTGTGTTGGGTTGCAGAAGAGAAAGAGCTGGTGCAGGAGTTGGCAGCACTCCCCATCGGCAGGGACACAGTGCGGGTTCGCAACAAACGCAAGGAAGTGGAAAGCAAACTGACAGAGCTGGAGGAAGCCATCAAGATCTTCTCTCGACCCAAAGTTTTTGTGAAGGTGGACCCATGAAACTGTCCAGCACACAGCTGTGGGAGATATGTGATTTCAATGGAATCGGTCAAATCCTCTGGATGTCACTGCTTGGGTGTAGCTGCCCTTCCTGTAACAAGGAGTGTTCCTGCTCTTCTTGTGACAGGACAAAAAAGTCTGCAAGATTCTCCACTGAGAAAGTTTTCTTTGGTTGTTGGGCTGTAGCTTTTAGAAAATAAGATTGTCAAGACCTGATATTTCAAACCAAAGCATTTGATCTTATCTGGACTAAGAAGGGACTATCCTTGTGAATGAGTGCGGAACTTTTGTTTACAAGTGTACTAAAATGTGAGCAGAAGAAGGAGGCTACAGTCTGATCCATGGACTTTACATACAGCAGAATTCAGAATCAAGCAACTGTGATCTGAGCTGAAAGGCTGTAGAATGAAAGAAAAAATGACATGTAACTGTGCAACTTCCCCATACATGTACATGACTTTAAATTGTTTTTGTGCATGTTCTTAAGTTACTAAGGTACTGAAATTTGGAATTGTATCAAAATTTACATGTATTAGAAAATGGAGTTCATTTCAACTAATTATATTGTTGGTGATCTGCAGAGTCTCTAAAATATCTTCAGCTGAAGGACTTTAGCAACATATTTGCACTCAGTCTAATTCCAACCAGGGTTCTGGTGACCAATGCTTTTTTGCTGTTTGCATCATCATCCTTGTATGGAGATAGTAATGAAGTAATAATGAAGACTGCAGAATAACCAATGAAGTCTCAGTCGGAATAAGGATTTACTTAACTCTTTACATTCCAGTAAATTTTGTTGGAAGTTGTTGGTACAGTTCAGAAGCAATGTTTTTTGTTTTTGTTTTCTACTTGTGCCATTGTCACCGCACAAATGTGAAAGACTGTGCCACTTCCCCCAGTGTTACCCCATCTTCACCGTTCAAGACCAGTCACATTATCTGACTTGTGTCATTTTGTAGCCAGATCTAAATCATCATGAGGACAATTGGATATATATTTTAAGCGCATTGCATTTATTTGAGGAAAGATGCATTATTATTATTGTCATTTTCACAGTAAGGCGTCGGGTGTCTTTCCCAAATGAGTTATAAATGTCAAGTTTGACCTGGGTGTTAAGAACCATTTTTGGGGATCCAATGTAAAAATGAGTTTTCTCAGTGGATCCCCAGTATTAATTTGTTGTTAATAATACAGTGGCAGTCTCAGATTTTTTATATGTCAAAAAAGTATTTTTTAGACTTACACCATCTTTGCAGACCACCATCAATATATAATGTACTTCAGTTTCAATTTTTTTTTTATTACACTTTATTCCATGATGCGCTTCTGTACCTGATAGGCAAGTGACTACAGCAATGTTTGAAAATAATTCTGCTATTTCATTATTTGTTTCCATGTTCACAGAGAGCAAAGTTTTACTTTGTGCATTACACCGATTGAAGATACATTTTGTGTGACAGCATGTGTGCTCCATTTGACGTAATTCATGCCTTGTGCTGTGATGTCATTCTCACAATTGTCAAATATTTTTGATTGGGGAAGTGGGGGAGGGTGCATTTTAGAGTAAAATATTTATGGTACTTCCAGGAATTCTCTAGACTGACAGTAACTCACATTTCTGTGCATTTAATATTGTTTGTTTGCAGAAAGCTGATTAATCATTGCATCTGACTCTATTGCTTATTGCGTGTTACCCACTTGCAGGGAAAACATTTACTGGTGATGTTATTTCTGTTCACATTGCCTGAGGGCCACCACAAGACCAGTACTTTATCCTTATGTCATCTGAAAGACTTGTTCAGCTAATGCAGTTATCTGATGCTTAGATGTGCCATTAGTGAGAAGGAAAAAAAGAACATGAGAAGGGGGATGTTAGCACATCTCTTTGTAGTGATGGCTGGCTAGCCTCATTCTAAACTGCGCTTTGCATCATGTGTTTGAGCACACACATTAGTTGGTGTAGAGCACATGTGGGTGCACACATTTACAGTATTTGAGGAATGTTTGCAGCTTGGTGGTGCATTTAACCAAACAAAAATGTTTGAACTTGTCAAACAAATGCATAGGACACTCTTAAATGATGTTACTCATGAAGTCTTATTTAAATAAATGTCTGGTTTCCATTTTAGTGTGTGTGGGGGGTGGGGGGGGGGGGGGGGGGAAGAGGAATCTAGATCTAGAAAAGAAGGCAATGAACTGATAACAGTTTTTATTGTTATCTCTTAATTAGCATTGCGTTTGTTCAGATTGGTAATTCATTATTAGTGTGCAATCACCAGCACATCAGTGTGCAATCACAAGCAGTGTCAGTGTGAGAGAAAAGGGAGAAGGCTAGACTTCCTTGTCTAGCTTGCTGCTAGGTTTTGATAGCATGAAGGGGGTTAGACAAATAAACATTTCATTTTAGTTCTACCATTGGTTTGACATGTAAATGTTATTTCCTTGGAATAATCTTTTTATGTGAGTTATTACCTTGCAGTTCAGATTTATTTTATATGCCACAAAATTATGTAAAAGAGTTATTTCTTTGCAGTTCAGGTTCATTTTTATTTTCTATGTGCATGTGTAAAATATTTTATGCCATTATAAAAAATAATGAAACCCCCAGTGTTGTGAGTGCTCATGAATATGTACTGTCGCCTCCGTTGTACAAAACTGTAATATTAACAAGCATGTGGCAGAAACCAAACTACCAAGTTTTAGACATCTGTCTGTCTGTCTTATTGTGGAGAAGGTTATACCTGCAGCAAATAAACTGAGCATTCCAGTCATTCAAAACACAAAACTGATACATTTCAATGGTGGAAGAATTACTTTATTATACAGAAGATACTTTATTATACAGAAGATATTAAAGTCAGATGGAAATCTGATTTGTTTACCTGGTTTACAGTAATTTTCATTTTCTCAGAAAGCTTACTTTTGATGATGGTTTGTTTTTTACTATGGTTTCCAGTGGCATTTACCTAAGCAAGTGCAATAATACCCAGCATTATTTGCTAAGTACAAAACATGCACCCCCCAAAAAGACTGAACCATAGAAAAAACACACATTGGATATCATATACCTATGATGGAATTCTAATCACTTAGAGTACCACTTAGCTGTGCAAATAGCAACAAAGTGTGTGAAGAACGTGACAACAGTTATAGTTTATGAGAAGGCATACAGTTCATGTGCATCAGTTGTCCATTAATGTTGCATTCATGCAAGGTTTGAGCACCACTGGGTAGAAATTTGTTAAAAACAAAAACAGCAAACTTTTTTTCTTTTTTTTTCAAACACACAAAAAACACTTTTGATGGTTTGATGGTCAAATTGGATCAAAGTTAGCAAAATCTGTATGAACATGTAATCCCAAAGAAAATATCACCATGCTAAAAAAAATTAAAAATCTCAGTCTGTAAAAAATGCCAGCACCAAAACTTTTGCTGAGGCAAGACTAGGCCAGTTATCTATGTCACTCTCAAAGTCACAAAAAGAAGTTTCTGCATGAATGCTCTTTTCCACGGTAAGAATAGGCCAGTTATTTATGTCACTCTCAAAGTCACAAAAAGAAGTTTCTGCATGAATGCTCTTTTCCATGTAAGAATAGGCCAGTTATGTCACTCTCAAAGTCACAAAAAGAAGTTTCTGCATGAATGCTCTTTTTCATGTATTTAGCAGTTGTGAATAATAATCATACTATTTGGAACTTGATGAAATGTGAACATATTGAAATCTACAGCCCAATAATGCTGCTTAAGATTGTGTAAAATGTTCTGTACAAATCCTGAGATAGTTGATAATAAAAGTGACTGTCCTGTCACTAAAACAGTTTCACAAAACCTGATGTGAATTATGACATGAACAGTCTCACAAAACTTGATTTAAATTGTATGCTGAAACTCAACAGCAGGAATGCCAAGATAATGAGAAACATGCAATCAGTTGGGCTGAAGTGTAAAAATTAGAACAATTAAATCAAAAAGGTTAACACAATTGTCTTTGTTCCATTGTGTAACTGTATTATGTACAGCATAATTTTGACACAAATGCAGGAAGTACATATTTTGTACGTGCAGTCATTGTCTGTGTAATGTAGCAAAATTAATACTGGCATGTGATTCTTATTACAATAAAAAAGGTTGAATAAGTAAAAACTAGAACTTCAAACAATATATAATAATGTGGTTTCCTCTGTCAAGTGTACGAACATAGACCACTGAACTACTGGAATTCAGGAAGGATTACAAACTTTCTTTTGCATTACTCTGACATAATGTACCTAGTGTAGAAAACTAACAGGCAAATGGCTTGAAAACAAAGCACGGACATGCATATCAAAACTTTTCTCTCAGGATGCGGGGACATATGTGCCATCTTACTTTCTTCATATTTACATAAGTCCTCTGTCATGACTCACTATCTTGCAACATTCACGCTTCCACACTTGTGGCAGAATTCTCAGGATATCAGTTTGTCCAGCCCTCTGATACCCAAACCAGATGCTGTTATTCAGCTCCCTCTTTACCCCCCAAACAACAACAACAACAAAATGAAAAAATGCACAAACAAACCAAACCACAACACTGAAACAACCACAAACCTCTTGTTTGTTTGCAGCAACACACATTCTCCGCACTTTGCATCTGACATCCTGGCTAGTAACAGGGCAGTGTTTAATCAAGGCACTGGTAAAACAGCATAGAAACTAAACACTGGGTAAAACAGCATAGAAACTAAACACCCATTCAGAGCTTATCTGTCTGTTAGCAAGGGATAGGTAGAAGATAACTGACTTCTACTGCACCAATTCAACCATGATGGTTATATTAGGGCAAATGTTAGCAAGGGACATACTGATAATGATAGTGCAACATCACTAAGCTATGCACCAGACCTCACTCTCTACATACTTCTGCTGACAAAAAGTGTTCAGAGGTGAGATCAGCTTGAATTCCTTCCAAATGACCTGTTCCTTATGGAAACTAAACTGACCAAATGGCTATATGTGTGGGTATTTTATATTAAATACATTTTCCCACAGTGGGAATTACAGTCTTGTACAGAGTTGAGGAAATGGATAGAGAAGTTTTCACAAGGTGTGGTTACTTTCTCAAAATTGCAGAAGCACTGCACTGATTAAACCAGAATTTCCCAAAGGCACTCATTGTGAGCAGATCTGAACAGTCAAGTCACCTAAAGTTTAATGATCAAGTGCAGGCAAAACAACAACAAAAAGTAAAAACACTAAACATTTTGATCGCTTTGTCCTGACTGAACACACTAAAGTCTTCTTGTAAGTAAGCTGGTGTTTTATGCCCAGTTAACCAGTATGGTTATACACGTCTTCTTGTCATCCTGACCAAATCCTGGTGTGGTATAGTTAAGAAGTTATCTCTGGGATCTGAACCAAATGCCTCCTAAATATTTACCACGGAAACCAGATTCCTTTAAAAGTGAAAGTGATTATAGCATGTCCCTTACATTTTCCTTATGGTTTTGTTCTCTCAAGACAAAGGGCTGTCAATAAGAAGTCATCTTGATTGTCTCAGCCACTGTCTTGCAGGGATTCCACCATAGTTGTTTTTCCTCTGTACCAGTTCCACCATAGTTATCTTTTCTTCCCTACCAATTCCATTGTGGTTTTCTTTTTCTCCCTGCTAGTTCCACAGTGGCTCTGTTTTTCTCCCTACCAATTCCACAGTAGTTATCCTTTCCTCCCTACCAAGTCCACCACAATTCTCTCCTTCCCTACCAATTCCATGGGGGTTCTCTTTTCCTCCCTACCAATTCCACCACAGTTCTCTTTTCCTTCCTACCAATTCCAACATAGTTCTCTCCTTCCCTACCAATTCCACCACAGTTCTCTTTTCCTCCCTACCAATTCCACCACAGTTCTCTTTTCCTCCCTACCAATTCCACCACAGTTCTCTTTTCCTCCCTACCAATTCCACCGTAGTTCTCTCCTTCTCTTCCAATTCCATGGTGGTTCTCTTTTCCTCCCTACCAATTCCACAGTAGTTCTTTTTTCCTCCCTGACAGTTTCACAGTAGTTCTTTTTTCCCCCCTCCCTTGCAATCTCAAAAATTTAAATCTCAAATGTAACTGAAATACAGTGGAACTGCCAAATAAAATGCAAAACCTATGAAGGGCTACCCCTGACAAAAGACCACCCCTGATGAAAGGCTACCCCTGACAAAAGACCACCCCTGATGAAAGGCTACCACTGACAAAAGACCACCCCTGATGAAAGGCTACCACTGACAAAAGACCACCCCTGATGAAAGGCTACCACTGACAAAAGACCACCCCTGATGAAAGGCTACCACTGACAAAAGACCATCCCTGATGAAAGGCTACCACTGACAAAAGACCACCCCAGCTGAAAAACAAAGGAGCGCGCACCCTCATGAGACTACAGACAACCCCTCTTACAAATACAAGGCCTTTTCTTTCTGGAGGCTTTCCCTGCCCATGTTTTCAGGCTGGATTTTCATGAAAGGCTTAGAAGAGGGGTTCCAATGTGCTCAAATGCTGCCTAGAATGAGGTTTGGATCTGCCAGCTACATTCACTCCTATCGTAATTTGTTGAGGCGTCGGAGCTGGACGTAGCTTAAGAGAAAGAAACCACAAGCAATGAGGAAGAGGGCCATTTCGTTCACCCATAAATCCCATGTTGTGCTGTATGGTATGTCTTGGCTGCTGAGGTACCCGTTACCATAATCACTGCAAAGCAAAGAAAGGACACTTGAAAATGTTGACTTGAGAAAACAGCCACACAGACAGTACATTTTATCTCAGCTAGGTACCAGTTACCATAATCACTGCAAAGCAAAGAAAGGACACTTGAAAATGTTGATTTGAGAAAACTGCCACACAGACAGTACATTTTATCTCAGCTAGGTACCAGTTACCATAATCACTGCAAAGCAAAGAAAGGACACTTGAAAATGTTGATTTGAGAAAACTGCCACACAGACAGTACATTTTATCTCAGCTAGGTACCAGTTACCATAATCACTGCAAAGCAAAGAAAGGACACTTGAAAATGTTGATTTGAGAAAACAGCCACACAGACAGTACATTTGATCTCAGCTAGGTAATGGTGTTGTTTTTTAATGCTGAATTCTTGCAAAGAGAACATGTGTACATTGACAAGACAGATTTGCTGCACATTCTGACCTCTCCAGTTTTTGAGATTACCTTGCAAAATGGATTTTGACCTCTGTGGTTTCAGAGATTACCTTGCAACAAAACACTTGACCTCTACATTTTCTCAGATTACCCTACAACAACAAAATCTGACCTCTATGGTTTTTGAGATTACCGTGCAACAACAAATTTGACCCGTACAGTTTCTGAGATTACCTTGCAAAGAAAGAACCTGCGTATCTGCACGCCGCTTTGCATCCTGTTCAAAATGTAATTTAGCAGTGAAAAGATTCACTGGAGGATCAGTGTGTGAACAAATCTCGACCTTCAGATTAGGTCATGGTTACTCAGATTGGTACCAGCAGATAATCTAGCCCAATAAGAATATTGTCATGCAGTGTTTGGTATGGATTTTCCTTGACAGAGGCAACATTAACATGTTTCTTTGCTACTAGTACATGTGCTGATCACATAAGTAAATAAATGAACTCGCATGTTTTATCTGAGTCAATACTTTACCGAAAAGGTGTCATGCAGTTTCAGAAGCTTACCTGGCTAAAACCAAAAACTGCTTTGTAACAGTACTTTTAAGATTTTCAACAGTAATGATGCCTGATGAACAATAACAACAGTTTCAGAGAAAAAAATTACTTCACACATGTGACTGACATGGAAGTGTTGGGGTAACTTATGGCTCACCATTCTGTGGCATTGTTGCAGAATTCTGCATCCTTCAGTTCATTGATGTACAGACCCTGAAAAACAGTGACCGATCAATATCAGCATCCCTACCAATGGAGGCCGATACCAAAATGAACAGATTCTACTGATCAGAAATAAATTTGGAAGTTTGATCAACATTTCAACTACAGGGTGCTCTCTGCAAGGTTGACTGTGTCATACTGAACTTTGAAGTTTGACCAACATTTCAGCCATGGGGTGCCCTGATAAGATCTACTGTTCAGCATGCAAGGTAGACCACTTTATATTAAACTTGGAAGTGTGACTGACATTCAGCAATGGGATGCCCTCAAGATCTACTGTTCAGCATGCAAGGCAGACTGCTTCATACTGAATTTTGAAATGTGGCTGACATTTCAGCACAACATGCAAGGTAGGCTGTGTTACACAGAGGACGAGAGAGAGAGAGAGAGAGAGAGAGAGAGAGAGAGAGAGAGAGAGAGAGAGAGAGAGAGAGAGAGAGAGAGAGAGAGAGACAGACAGACAGACAGACAGACAGACAGACAGACAGACAGACAGACAGACAGAAAGACAGCCAGCCAGACAGAGCAAAACTCACATTGAGGCTGTATCTGAAGATGCTGAGGTAGCGGATCCAGCTCAGCCAGTCACCCATTGTGGACAGGTTGACCAGTAGGCCTGAGAACAGCTGCAGACCAGTCATCACACAATGAATCAAAACATGATCATACTAATATTCTAGAACCTCTACACAATGCTACAGTGTCACAGCATACCTGTGTAGTAAGACTGCAGTAATGTAAGCCATTCTGCCGTTTCATTCATTGTGGGAGGCAAAGTTAACAGCAGTAGGCATGGCCACCTGGTTAAGATGCCGGATTCTGGATCAAGAAGCTGCAGGTTTGAACCCAGCATTAGACAGTAACCTTGTCCCCCTTTGTCTTCATCTCAGGGTCATGGGCCTAGCATCTAGTTCTGTAGGTGAAAAAACACCAACAAGAAAAACACCTTAGGTCTAGTGTACTTTAGTTGTGTGCAGTCAGAGCCTGAGAAAAAGCTGCATGCTAGAAACTTCACCAGCAATGGAGTCTGTCAAAGTGCAGGCAGCACAACTGCAGCAGCTGGCTATCTAAGTAGAAAGCAAGCTGGTTTTCCATTGGAACACCTAAAGGTACAGTACAATAACATACACCTAAAGGTACAGTACAATAACATACACCTAAAGGTACAGTACAATAACAGACACCTAAAGGTACAGTACAATAACATGTATAGCAGCAACATCAAATCCATTGCAACCCATCACTTCTGATGAGGACAAAGCAGCACATTTCATCTGTTGAGAGTTGTCACGTGGCTGAAGACACCCCCCCCCCCACCCATATAAAAGTACAAGAAGTGAAGGAGTGACTCACCATCATGAAGACATAGCAGAGGGCAATCAGGAGGTTAGCGATAGCGAAGATCCTAACAGTGGCACTGAGGAAGAAGCCGATGGCTGATGCAGAAAGGGTGGTGCAGACCAAGTTGAGCATAAAGAAAAAGAAGTGCTCCACTCCAGACCGAAATCCTGCAGAGATTACTTATGTACAACACTCATTTCACCACACATATAACACTGGTCTGTTAAATACAGGTGCATCATTTCACCACTCTTATAACACTGACCAGTTAAATACAGGTGCATCATTTCACCACTCTTATAACACTGACCTGTTAAATACAGGTGCATCATTTCACCACTCTTATAACACTGACCTGTTAAATACAGGTGCATCATTTCACCACTCTAATAACTTGTGTCCACCAAAAAGCATATGAAATGTAAGAGGAAGAAAATGCAACAAAACACCCCCTCTCCTCTCCACCAAACTGTAACCCCCAAAGCACACTACTTAGTGTATGTATATTCCATGCCTGTAAGTGTGTGTATATTCCATGCCTGTAAGTGTGTGTGTGTGTGTGTGTGTGTGTGTGTGTGTGTGTGTGTGTGTGTGTGTGTGTGTGTGTGTGTGTGTGTGTGTAGAATACAAAGCATCTGTGTGTGTTCTTTCAAAATATTATTAAAGAGGTGGTCAGCATACATGCACATGCAGACTCTCTCTCTCTCTCTCTCTCTCTCTCTCTCTCTCTCTCTCACACACACACACACACACACACACACACACACACACACACACACACACACACACACACACACACTCATTTGTACTAACATACACCCAGTTTCAAATGAATTACAGTTTCCCTTGCAGATGAGTTAAAAAAATATTATTGCATATATATACTTATGTTTAACACAGCACACATGTTTCAGAAAATCTCATTATGCAAGTTTTGCGTAATCTCAAAAACAGTAACACATCTGGTTCCAGTGAGCAAACATGTGTACAAGAAGAGCAATGCTCAGTGTTCACATCAGAATGGAGAAGACGGAAAAAAGATGTTAATAATGTTTCACTCCAGGGAGCTTGGGGTCAAGCTAGTCACTGAAATCTTGATTAGCCAAGCCAGTATGAACATGTAGACCTTGAAAGACTGGTTATCGCCATGCAGAGATTTCAATTTTTTATATATAAAAGGAATCTGACAAGTGACATGCAGAACTAAAATGAACAAAATCTGACCTCCCCCCCTCCCCCCCATTTGAAATCTTGATTAGCCAAGCCGGTATGAACATGTAGACCTTGAGAGACTAGTTATCACCATGCAGAGATTTTTAAAAATCTTTCTTAAAAGCAATCTGACGAGTGACATGCAAACCCAAACCCAGTACTTATTATGAAAAAACTGATTCAACAGAAGAAGAGTGCAGTGACTAATACCTATCATGAAGTAGGCAATGCAGCTGAAAATGCCGACAGGAATAATCCGCATGGGAACAATATCACACAGCAGCTTGGCCATGAAGTATGCAGACACACGGTAAAATCCACTCACATTCTCATGCCTGAAACAGATACCATTACCAACCATGCTGCACACATCACTGATAATGAAATACACACACAGCACAGTGGAGTACTTGGCTACAGAGAAAAAGAACTTTAACAATGAAAGGTATTCAACAACAAAAATTAAGGGGACTAAACTTAGAGGCACAATTTCTTTTTCAAGTTAGTTAGTTCTTGGATTTAACATCCCACTAACTGCATAGCATCATCTTCCCAGAATGAAATTTTTGCCAGGACACCAACAGATAGATGCGATCAAGAACAAGAAACTTATAACTTTGATTAAGTAACAGTTTCCAAACACATTTACATGAATCAAGACATGAGGGAGTTAATTAGCACTCGAAATACATAACACAAGTACCGCAACAAAGACCTGAGTCGCCTATGGTAACTCTCACCTGGCATGCGTGTAAATACAAGGTACCTCTTGAGGAGGTAACTCTGGTGGAGTTTATGTCCCTTGTATTTACATGCATGCCTGGTCAGACTTACCATAGGCGACTCAGGTCTTTGTCTTTGTACCTGTGTTACACATTTTGAGTGTTAACTAACTCCCTTGTGTGTTGAATTTGCATGAGCACTCTGGACCCATTCTGTTTGAGATTATTTTGTGATAATTACACTTACATGAAGATAGCTCGCTCCTTGATAAAGAGTTCCACAGCAGACAGGTTACCAAACACCTGGTTCATCACGATGAAAAAGAAGGCACCAATTCTGAAAAAACAGTTGTGCATGAGAAACATTTTGTTGTTTAAAACTACATGGTCATAAAACAGACAGAATTAAAAACTTTATGGTTGCGAAACAGAGAGAGAATATGTGTGTGTGTTTGTGCGTGTGCGTGAGTGAGCATGTGTGTGTATGTGTGTGTGTGTGTGTGGGGGGGGGGGGGGGGGGGGGGGGGGGAAGGGGGAGGGGGGAATGAAAGGACAGGTTGGAAGAGGGAAAGGGAGAGTAACTGAATTTTGTTAGTGTCCCGTCAACAGCACATGGTCGTCTTAACAATAACAGGAGTGAGCTATATACACAGATGTATAATCTTAACGTTCCATGAACTGCATATATATATATATATACATATACAGGGTCACGTCAGAATGAAGACATAGACAGACTGAAAGAGACACACACACACATAAAGAACCAGCACCACTGTGCACCTACACAAGTATATTAATGACTGAAGTCAGAGTGTGCAAACCTAATATCTGTCTCTAGTGTTAGTATCAGTGTGTAATCAGAAATACATAAAGTGTGTTGATGTGATCTGGTGGGACACTTGCACTGTACTGACCTGTTCTGGATGCCATCTGTCTTTGAGTCACCAATTTGGAAGTATACAGTTCCTACTATAAGTCCAAAGATCACCATGATGAACATCTGTTTGGAATAAAATATAAATCATGTAAGCAGACATAAAAATGTACAGATGCATCAGTGATCTCCCTTGAATACAGCCCCAGTCAATAAAAGCATCATGTGCATAATCTAGTCCATGTCTTGAAGTTCAACCACAAAAAGTTTGAAATGGATCAGATAAGTTGCTACTTCAAATTAAGTTGGCTATTCCCAAAACCACCATTGCACATACATACATGTATGTACAAGTACACTCACATCCATACACACCCACAAAGACATAATCACATGCTGGCATCCCTGTGTACATACACACACAGCACCTGCAAGCTGCACTGGCATACACCTGTGGGTGCACATGATTGCACACATACACATATGCTTTTTCTCACACACACACACATGCTCACAGAAAACCTGATGATGCACATGGATAACACACACACACACACACACACACACACACACACAAACACACACACACACACACACACACACACACACACACACACACACACACACACACACACACACACACACAGAATCACATGCAAGTGCAGTGAATTTGTTTGAGTGTGGACAACAGTGCTATATAAATGCCATCAACAACAACAACAACAACACACACACACTCACTCTGTCTCAGTCTCACACATACAAGGATACACACACACACACACACACACACACACACACACACACACACACACACACACACACACACACACACACACACACACACACACACAGATGAACAAAAGAGATGTACCTGAAGGAAGGAAGTCTGTGGGTTCCGGATGAGATTTTTCACTGTTCTGGCACTGACCACCACAAACTGCCCAACAAAATAAACAAGTCAAATTAAAGAACATTTCTAAAATGGTGGCCATTACCTTGAGGTAATTGTTATCTGTAAAAATTCTACTAGAGTTCATACAAGGAATGAGGGAACAACTGCTGAGTTTCACTTCAACTCCTTGTCTATCTTCTTTACTTCCTTCTTCTTTGATTATTTTCTATTTCTCTTCTTACACCCAGTGAAGACTCTGACAAAAGCGCTTGTGTTTAATTGTTCCTTGTGTGTTGTCATATAGGTGAGTACATTTCTCTAGACTGTTAGCTGGAAAGTCCCTACACAGAATTAGCTATCCCATCCAGGACCAAATCCAGGCCAAATAAAATGCCAAAACTTTCCCATGGCTATTTTCAATCACACCCATCACACCGATGCTATTTGTTTTACAAATGACAAAATGCAGAAAGCCAAATAACAAAAACTAAAACAACATCCCCCTGCCCTCTCTGGAAAAAAAATTCACATGCAGAGATGTCATTTCCACCAAAAGTGCAAAAAGGTAAGCAACAAAGCAACAGGGATCACAACACATACACTACACACATAAAATACCTGTTTGCCAAACGATGTGGCATAATTTACTTTCTTCATGGCAACAAATGTGCCATCTTGCATCTGCTGGTCCAACTTTTCTTTGATAGATGCCAGCTCCTCTCTCACACTGAACAATGTAATTGTAAATAATTACATATATAATCTTTGAATACAGGATGGTCACCAGAAACATTAACATACAGCTTATGAAAACAAATAATAATCAAACAGTAGTAGATTTGGACTCAAAAAGATGGAGAGAAAAAGGTACTCAGAAAACACAACTTTTAGTTTGACATTTACAGCAGCACAGTGTATGAAAGGGAACGTAAATTTATGCAATCTGTATATATATCCTTTTATTCTTTTCAGTGGCAAAACGATGAAATAGAAACTGAAAAACTACTCTAGAATAAATTTCTCTTGACAGTCTCAATGGCTAACATTTTAAGTATGAATAAACAAGTTATGTTTGATGGTGCCATTAGGTACATTCTTAGATGAAGAACACACAACTTCAACTTCAATGACATCTTTTAACAGCTACACAAGACATTGCTATTACTCTGCCAAATTCCAATGAGCACCCATCATTTCAACATCAGAACAAAACCTAAATAAAGCACATTTATACCTGTCACTGCGCACCCCCCTCCCCCCACCAACACACACACACACACACACACACACACACACACACACACACACACACACACACACACACACACACACACAACCACAAACAGGCACACAAATATTGCAATAGCTGTGAAGGGTCCTACCTGGAAAATAACTGTGACTTTTTGAATGTGTCAGCAAGTTTTCTGCCAAGGGTGGATGTGTCATCTGTGGAAGAAAATCCACATAACCAGATGCAAACAAACACTGAATGCAACATATATGGTTCTTATAATAATGACAATAATCACACTAATATTAAGCCCGTTCTTAATTGGGCGAATGTTTCTTCGCGAACCTAGTTGGAAGTATTCGGTGAAGCTAGTTGGTTCTTAATTGGGCCAACTTTTCTTCGCGAACCTAGTTGGAAGTATTCGTCCAAGCTATATTCGGGGTCCAAAAACCTTTGCTCAACATGTTCTGGGAACATTCGCCCTATTGGACGATCATTGCCTCTGATTGGCTGAGAGCAGAGCTCTCCTGTAAATGGAGAAAAAACACAACTAAAAATGGATGACGGTGTCGCTAGGTTCTTCACTCGCTTCGAAGGGAATTTGTTTATTTGTTGACTTGTGTTGACTTGTGGAAGGCGCAGCCTTGTCTCGGAGAACCCAGAATGAGATAGTAGTTAGTTGAATTACCCTGTGAGGGATGATTAAAGTATACTGACTTGACTTGACTTTAGCCTACATTTTCGATCATGCTGTCTGCTGCGCGTCAGCCGCAAGTTCGGGCCGAAGCTTGCATCTCATTCCAAGCCAGTTGAGAATGAAGTAAAGTTTGGACTGTCCGAACCATATTCGGCGAAGTAAATGTTCAATTAAGAAACGAATCATAGTTCGTCGAAGTGTCTGAAGTATGTTCGGGCGAACAAACATTCGCCCAGTTAAGAACGGGCTTTACAATGGACAAAAGATCACATATACTGATATAGAATCATGAAAAAGTCCTCAACAAGCTAAGAAAGTTATATTGAAAGAGTTTTTTTTTAAATTTATTTTTTATTTATCATAGACTTTATTGTATAAGTGATAAGAGGTGTGGTTCTTGTCACCGACTTTATTGTATAAGTGATAAGATTAAGAGGTGTGGTTTTTATCACATACTTATATAAGTGATAATCTGTGTGGTTTTTATCACAGACTTATATAAGTGATAAGAGGAGTGGTTTTTATCACAGACTTTGTTGTATAAGTGATAATAATACTTATGATAATGAAACAAAAAACATTTTCTACTCCACCATTTCCTAAATGAATATTTGGGCCCTCAGCTCTTTGTTACTTTATTCTCACACACACCCATGCATAGAAATGAGTCAGGATTGAGTAGCCCAACACAGATAAGTTCACCATATTTAAAGAGACGATCACTGATACTCTCGAAGTCCTCTCCACTAAGTTTGAGCAGCTAGCAGTTCTTCCTCAAGGAAAGAGGCATTACACTTCGATTGAAAACCAGCTAATCACAGCATTTCAACAAATGCAGAGGGGCAGTGAGGAGGGCGGGGAGGGGGTCATAGCTTTAACACATCTTTAGCACACCATCTTCTTCATTTTAGATAATTATATGTATCATTTTTTGCAGCCTTGCAGTCAACTTTCTTACAAGTTTCACATGCCATGAACGTAAGATCGAAATTCCCAGCTCATCTTCCCCCAGTGCTATGATGGACTACCATCATAAAAAGGTTTCAACACTTCTAATGCATCAAAATGTGAAAGAAAGCCAGCTACAGTTTTAGCACAGAGGACAAACAGCTTACCTGAGACACTTGACAATATTCTTTTTCTCCCAGCTACATACCTTGCTCTTTTGTCACAATAGTAAAGCAGAAACTACAAAAATATCTGGTAACATTGTGTGTGTGTGTGTGTGTGTGTGTGTGTGTGTGTGTGTGTGTGTGTGTGTGTGTGTGTGTGTGTGTGTGTGTGTGTGTGTGTGTGTGTGTGTAAATTGCATACACAGTTGGCTCAAAATCAGGGTCAACACCCTACCTTCCACTTCAATAGCAACCCCATCTGGTACATCTGAAAATTCAAAAACAGTTTTGGATTAAAAAGCTCTTGCATTCATCATCTTAGATGGTATGATCAATAAGACTATCAACAATAAAAGAAATCTGAAAGGTGGACCGCAGGTAATGTAGCACACACACACACTTGCATGTACGGTACTCTTTGGGTCAATGAAGATATTAAAGAACAGGTCTGTGGGGGTGGGGGTGTGGGTGGGGGTGGGGGGGGGGGGGAGACACCAGACAAGACACCAAGAAGAAGTAATCCTGGTGATCTCAACCAGTTTGTTTCAATGTTATTGTGCAGTAAATACTTAAAACAGAAATGCATCTTTCAGCACTGTTCCACCGGTCTCAAGTCAAAGTGGACCACATCAAATACCCAGTGATAAAGTTGGAATGACCACTTTACACACCCTCAAGGGAAACCACTGAATACAAAAACTACCACATTTCTTCCCCCATACCCAACCCTTTCAGTACACTTTTCCCTTTTATTGTTAGATAAGAACATTTTGAAAGTTGTACCTCTGAAGTTAAATGCAGGTGACACTATTATACAACCATGCAAATTGAGGATTTGAGTCTCTCAAAGCAACAATAACAGCAACAAACCAACACACAAAAACAAAACACAATAACACAACCCCTTAGCACGGAAACAGTATTCATCAAGTTCAGGGGAGATCTACTGGTTCTAGTGGCTGAAGAAAAACAATGAATTTAAAAGTATACCCATGACAGGTAGACTAATGCTACAGACTACTACTGCCTAAGATTTGGGATGAGGGTGAGGGTGGGGGTGGGAATGGGGTGGGGGTGGGGGTAGGGGTGAGGGGTGCAAAACTGAAAACTGCCTGCACAAACCCAGTGCCCTTTATCCAAACACTTTGCATCACACAAACAAGTAATAAGCTACCCCCAAGAGACCTCTGTTCCTTGACCTTTAACATAGCAGGGCAGTATGCACCTACAGGTCAGGCCATGTGGGAAAAACCTGCATGCACTAAATAAATGACCACAAATATAGTTCCTCTTGAGTCTCAAGTCTCACTTTTCACATTCCCAGATGAAGCTGTAACGGCAGTCGAGTCTCCATTGATGACATCCAGGAAAAAGTCAGGTGGATTGTTGTGAGCTTCACAGGTGTAACCTGAAACAGTTGGGGAGAAAAAAAAAATGGCATGCAAGATTTCACTGGGATCAGTTTCCCATTTTGCCAAAGGTTTTGGAGTAAATCTTCTTCTTCTGCATTCCATTGAGAAGTAGATCAGAAGATGTAATGAGCAAGTGTTTTGCTGGTTGTTACAATCGTGTGTAATAAGCTTGCTACAAAAAGTGAAAAGTAGAATGGAAAGCCCAGACTGGCGTGTGTCAAAGTTTGCCGTCACCAATAGAGCCTTCCATCCGCCTGGATGTACTGTCCTGGGCATACCAGAGTGAAGGGAAATGACCAAGAAGACAGACTGGTGAGCAATGCAACCATCACAAGTGCCTTGCACTTTAGGAGGTCTGAAGTATTGAGGAGCTTGGGAGACTGCCTGTGGGCACAAAGCCAAGGACATCACACCACTGATTGCCTATGGATGAGCATAAAAGCTTGATGATCTTCTCACAGTCAACAAATGCAATGCACACTAACCATTAGATTCAAAGTAGTCAAGGGCTTGGCTGCTTGGCCCATGGTACACTGTTTCTCCACCAGAGAGTAGGACGATAGAGTCAAAGAGTCGGTAGATGGAGTAGCGAGGCTGGTGGATGGAGAACACAACAGTTCTCCCTCTGTGGGCCAATCTGTGGGGAGACAAAGATTTAACAATACAGGCAGCAGATGGACAGCAGTGAAACTAGCAAGTGTTGAATATACACCATTCTCAATAATTAACCAAAAGCTTTCTGTTCTTCACATTTTGCTGGAACTCTTTGAAACTATTTCTCTACTGACTCTATATAACCAACCCTTCACTAAAAAAAAATAAAAAAAAATAACAACAACAACAACAACAACAACAACAACACACACACACACACACACACACACACACACACACACACACATGCACCCCCCCCATACTGCACATTTAGAGCAGGACACACAATCTCTCCAAACATATAGCTGGTAACCCCTAAGTCTTACTAAGACCATGACATCAGCAGCTGCTGGTGTTCTTTCAACAGTTTCAAGCAAGACTGAGCTGACCAAAGAATCCTTTCTTCAAGCTGAACACAACTCCGGCTGACAATATTTTTTAAACAACACATGCACATCATTATTAAGTAGTGCAAAATAACCCCATAGTCTCCTTCTTTTGAGTTCCTCTTTTTTAAGGACTAAAGGAGGCAGTACAGCCCTTCTTCAGGAGACAAATTAGGTATGTGACTCTTCTCAATTCCCCTGCCACTTGGGAAGCTACATTCTGTCTTCGAGAGCTGACCTAGTGTGCGCTGTATTTATGTGTCAAAACAGTGGCAGTGTAGGCATGCTTTTTTTGTTTTCCTTTTTATTGCGTGCAGAGGTGTCGGTGCATGTGATTGCTC
>OY757541.1:40265935-40268435 GCA_963584105.1 Alviniconcha strummeri
TTCTCCCCGTCCCCAGTAAGCCTTGTGCAGGGTATCTTTGGGCGTTAAGTACCATGTTTACTTACTGTACACAGAGACCACGACCTAAACAATCTCTAATGAAGTATGCTACAGCACAAACCCAGACGTCGGCACCACAATGGAGTTAACCCCTTCACTGCCATGCGGTCATTTGAAAACGACCAATAAAAGTGAGAAATTTGAAACCCTTCAACCTTTTTGTTTCTTTTTCGCACAGGCATGTGAAAGGATTTTAATAAGAACGTATAGCACTGAAAGTAGATCTGTTATAGGACCGGAAAATTACTGTTTGCAGGCGCGTCCGTTCATCTTTCAGTCAGGAAAGTTGCGGCTATGAAGGGGTTAAGGTCGGACGGACACTCAGTCCAGGCTGGCTTAGCTCAGTCCAGACCTACCCCCTCTCACTGTGAGGCAGATAGGCCGGTAATTATTAGATGCTTCAGGTGAGCACCGGACAGTGAAAACCAAGGGCCAAGCTGGTACATACGAAACTGATGAGAGGTATGCAACCTAAACGTGTTTTTTTTCTTTTTTCTTCTTCTTCTCAGTTTATTTGTAACTGACCCTACGCCCACGATCATCCAGTAATGGTGTTTACATTCCAACGAGTCCTGAACAGAGTATCGAGGGTATATTAGGCACGTTGCACGGACAGCTGCAACTCTTCCCAAGCGATATTCTCCACCTTTTTCTGACCGTCGTCTCCCTCACAGTCCATCATCAGGGGTTAATAGGCCTCGGTTGCCGACCGTCCCTGACAGCGTATTTTATCTCCGCGAGCTTTTTATAGCACCTCGCTGTACCCGGATCCGTGGTTCGTTCAGTGACTGAACTAGACGCACGACCTTCAGAATCGGCCGCGAAGACTTCGGTGCTATCGTTTTTGATTCGCCCGTATCAAATCTTGGTTCCTGCTCATCACCACGAGTGACCGAAAAAGATAGGGTCGCCGCGAACCCTGACACAGCAATAACTTAGGCAGCTGCACCATCGCAGCAAAGACTCGTGACCTTCCAGTTGTACGTGTAGCGGAAAGATGGGCCCCTGGTCGCAGTCTGTGCGATGGAGCTGGACCAATGGCGGGCTACTGAGTGAGCCTGTTACTGGTTAGTTGTTGGAATTTTACTTTCCGTCAACCACACAGGGTCACCTCAGGACGAAGCATACATTCAAGATTCGTTTACACCAGTCCAAGTCACTAAATTCCAAGCAAAAAGCGGGAGCCATAAATTCTGGACACAGTGCAATTAACAGCAACTGCAGTCAAGTCAAAAACAGACAATAACCAGCCCAACTTAGTACTGCCATTTTACCAGACTACAACTGACTGACAAGGACTACTGCATTTTCCACGAAGAAATCCCAAACAACATGCACAGTGTGGACTCAACGGAGGCAGCAACGGCCATCCTTCCGAGGTCTTTGGTACTGTACTCTGTGAACAGGTGGGCTCAGTGATCGAAATCCAAACACATAAATGGTCCAAAAGAACGGTATTTATTAGGACAAAACAAAACACAACAAGCAGGTTGTGTTTTGTCCTAATAAATAGCGTTCTTTTGAACCTTTTATGTGTTTTGGATCTTGTTTTAGAACGCTAACAGTCATTCTTGTTTGAGATTTCTTTTCAAAGATCGAAGCACAGCGAAGACCAAGGATGTGCGCTTTCTGAAAGTCATGATAAAGCGGCGCGCAAACGTCTGGCAGAACTTCCTAAAGAACAATGGGAAAGACAGTTATTCTAGTTCAAAACTCTTCAACAAACGAGAACTTCTGTATCCATTGTGTCCACATATCTAGCTTGGATGTGCAGCAATCTATTAAGCGTGTATGACGTCCCATCAGTTCAACTTTAATTGAATAAATTCAAAGACTAGGTCCCTGCATAAAAAGCGGTTTATACTTATTTGGAGTCGCATGTGGGAAACAGCCCCTGATAATTCAAACAAGAAATCAATAGCCAACGGGTTAGTTAGTTAGTTAATATCTAACGCCCAAACAAAAAAAACACAAAAAAAACAAACAAACTAAAACACTACGACGTTCAGATACAAGAGCAAAACATAGAAGAGGTTGAAAAGAAGGCTTATTCTAATCAGGCAGTAGAGGGTAAATGTTCAGTGTAATCCACCTTTATGAAACAACGAACAGACAGCTATTACACAAACAAACATCATTTTGCCTCATAAAAATAACCGTTGTTTTCAAGCTTTTGTGTGTTTTGAGCTCATAACCGCGCAGATCAAGTGTCCCATTCACTGTTCGTGACAAACGTCGCTGTATGCTGGACCCTCGTGTGGGGAAAATGAAGTTGAATGAACTGAAATGGCAGAAATTCGTGGCAGCAGGCGAAGCATGCAAAACTATATTCTAACCTACACCGGCCTTGCAAGAGTGAACCTTTCACAGCTACCAATATTTGGCTGTAGCCACACGTGGATAGTTTGTACTTGAGGCCCACTGAAGGCAGCAATACCGA
>OY757541.1:40270935-40291718 GCA_963584105.1 Alviniconcha strummeri
AGTTCCAGCTGGAATTCCACTATTTCCTACCGCGTTTCCTTCAGGAACGGCGCTGATTGCTCCATCTGTCAATCACTGTGTCTCTGAGGACGACTGCTTCGCGTTGTTGACGAAGTTGTTGTTCTTTAGGGGAAGAAACAGCGATGCTAGCAGTATTGTTCTAATGTTTGCCAGCTGGGCCCATTTGGTCGTTGTGCCGTTTTCGTTAAAAACGTTGTTTGGGGTTAGTTTTGGAGAAATACGCTGTAGTTTTTGTGCTTGTTGTTGTTGTCGTTTGATTGCTGTTGTTAGTTTTTTTTCTTCTCCTTTTGTGGCCGGCGAAAAAGAAAAGAAAAGGGTACTTTGCATCCTTCCGCATTTTGTGTGTGTGTGTGTGTGTGTGTGTGTGTGTGTGTGTGTGTGTGTGTGTGTGTGTGTGTGTGTGTGTGTGTGTGTGTGTGTGTGTGTGAGAGAGAGAGAGAGAGAGAGAGACACACACACACACACACACACACACACACACACACACACACACACACACACACACACACACACACACAGAAGAGAGATTGCATTCCGGGGCAGATTCACATCTGCAACGGCCACTACCATAACTGGCGATACTTTTTTTTCTTCTTTTGAGGTTCTGCGGTTCTCCTTTGCAGCTTCGCCAGCTCGGATTCATCGTACAGACGATGTAACGCAGGCCTGGGCTTCTGTTACCTTCGGCTTCTTGTTTTGAATGGCAGTGGTGAAGGTGGATGAGAGAACAGATTGCAGTTGTCGGCCTTCCTCACATTTCAGCCTCGTCTTTTGACCGGAATGCTGTCTCAGTGTGAGGCGTTGCTATGCAGGAAAAATGTTGCAGGTATAAAGCAAGCACGGCTTGCAATTCCAACTGGCATTGCCGCAATGGATTCCCACGGTGGTATTGCTAGCGGTTCTAGTATAGTAAGGATATATATATATATCCTGTTCCGTCTCGAACAGGATCACGTTAAGTTACAGCGACTGATACTATTCGCTTTGCAAAACCTGGAGACAGAAGTGAGTTTGGGGGGGTCGAGGGGGTGGGGGGGGGGGGGGAGGAGGGATTAGTCAGTGGCATTTCACGTGGACTTTCATTCATCATGAACAGTCCCCTGGCTTGAGTCTGTCTTTGGGAACTAGAATTTAAACTTAGACGAAGGAATGCAGAGGGTGCATCCAAATAGTGCAAGTATTTTTATGCGTTGCTTAAAAACAACAAGAAAAATCAAAACAACAGTCTGTCTGTCTGCTCGTTTTTCGCTCGTGAAAGTCGATTCTACCGAAAAGTGCACATCAGTTTGCCCTGTCTGAAGATAAAGTGTTGCTATTTTAAACCTTTTCGGGCCGGAGGGCTAAATTTGAGCCGTCTTTAAACAGGTTAAATGACACGGCCACTAAAGCGGTTCTAAAAGCCGCTGTTCTCAACTGTTGAAAGCGGTATTTTCAAGTCGTCGTTATCAGTACTAGGTTGCCGAGTCAGACCAGAAGTTGTGATGTTGAGAGGGGCAAGTTGCGGCTAATGTGAACGGCTGTCGTGACGAGCTTATCGACACCGATCAACAGACACTACGTCGGCACGCACGACGAGCATGACGAGATGATGGACCCTAGGGTGGCTATCACGACGAGGCCATTGGACCCTAGGGTGGCCATCACGACGAGGCCATTGGACCCTAGGGTGGCCATCACGACGAGGCCATTGGACCCTAGGGTGGCCATCACGACGAGGCCATTGGACCCTAGGGTGGCCATCATGGCGAGATGATGGACTCTAGGGTGGCCATCACGGCGAGATGATGGACCCTAGGGTGGCCATCACGACGAGGCCATTGGACCCTAGGGTGGCCATCACGGCGAGATGATGGACTCTAGGATGGCCATCACGACGAGGTGAACAACATCTGTGAACCCCAGGATGGCCATCACAAGGCGAACAACATCGATGGACCCTAGGATTGCCATCACGTCGAGCTCAGCAATATTTGTGCACGTTGCACTGGCCCTCACTACGAGGATCCTGGACGACCCCTGGTATATGCTTGGCAATTTCAATAGACTCTAAATTAGCAACCAGGACAAGAACCAACGGCGGTCACCACGATTACCTACGACTGTTGCCATGACGAGGACTACGACTGTCACCACGATGACTACGACCGTCCCCACGAGGACCTACGACTGTCACCACGAGGACCGACGACTGTTGCCACGACGAGGACTACGACTGTCACCACGATGACCTCTACGACTGTCACCACGAGGACCTACGACGGCCACCACGTCCTGGGCCTACGACAGCGGCCACAACGACGAGGACATACGACTACCACCACAACGGGGACCTACGGTGGCTACCACGAGAACCTGCGACGGCCATCACGACGACGACCAGCGACGGCCACCACGACTGTGCAGAATTTTGGAGACACAAATTAAGGACCTTCCCAAGCCTTTTTTCCATGAACATCAGAACCTAACAAAATTAAGAAACTAGCCCCTCCCCACTTTTTCCCCGAAAAACAAATCGGTGCTTACATTAATTACTGTTGCTTAACCACTTAGGGCTAGGAACATCAAGACAGGGAGTTTATGCACAATCAACACACAAGGGAGTTAATTAGCGAAGGATATACATAACACAAATACAACAACAAAGACCGGAGTCGCTTACGGGAACTCTCACCTGCCATGAGTGTAAATACAAGGTACATAAACTCCACCAGAGGTACATCCTCTAGTTCTGTTTCAGAATTATGCACAAGTCAGGAAAGTAATATTTTTCAGTCTAAGATCAGTTGTGCTAGATGGAAGGCAGTGAGGCATAATTATTGTCAGGACGCTCTGTTAAAGTGTCACGATGACAATCATCAAGGACTTTGAAGTACTGTGCTGCAAGGGGGCCGTTCAAAACCCAATGGTTCTCAAGGACTGTAATATAATGCTCGTGGCGAGGGAGGTAGGGGAGTTAACAACACAGAGAGTAAAGTAAAAACTGACAATTACAATCTCATGAAGGAAAGCAACCTAACTCAACGCATAAAAAGTGCACACACACACACACACACACACACACACACACACACACACACACACACACACACACAGTATGTCCGTTTTGACAGTAATGAGTCCTAAAGTGACAACAAATATTCTTTACCCAGCATGGGCAAACTGGCAAAGGATGCCCAGACTGGACTTGTCACTATGTATGTCTTCATCCTCTGTGCCAATTCTCTGATCCGGCTTGCTTCGATGTCCTGGTCACACGAAGGTCCCTGGAAACCCCGCAGGCTGATCCACCGACGGGGTGGTATGTCAGGCGAAATTACCCGAGGGTGTCAAGCTGCCACGGTCGGAAATTATCCGTACTGGAAGGGGAGCCCAAACATTATTCAATGCAGTCGTCTACTGCACGTACGTACGTACGTACACACGACGCCTGAATAAAGGACACCCGGGCCATGTGAGCAGTCAAACACACTAACACTAGAAATTTAGACAGAAAAGGACGGATCTTGTTAGGTTTATGGGAAGAATCTGTAGGATGGAGAGGAGACTTGGCGTGTCGTTTCATAGATTCTTCTTAGAGCATGGTGCAAGAAAATTATGGACTGACATGGGGCCTGGACCACAGAGAAAATGAAGCGGGGAGCGAAAAGGAAGATTTGGAAACGACACCATCAAGGATAACGTTGCACATACTTCTGAAGAGTTTGGCGGGGCGATTATGGACCTTCCTGTTCGCTACGATGCCAACGCCCAGCTGGTTGGTCAGTCACTGCGCACTGGACTTGATTACACTTCTAAAACCGTGAACATTAATTTTTTTTTTTTTTTTTTTTAAATTAGGTAGCGGACACGCGTTTCCACTTTTCGCATCCGACCTTTCGGCATACAATGATTTCTAATCTTAGAGCACACTCGGCAAGCATCAATCCGGGTCTCATGGCTCGGGTGAATATAGAACTGGCTTTGTTTAAAGTCAGTCTGATTCAGACTAGATCGAATTACACTGACCTTTGTAGTGAAATGTTACCTGTTCCACGTCGTCGTTTTTTGTTTTTGTTTTTTGTTTTGCAGAAGAGAAAGCCAGTGCATTTCACTATTCTTATCTGTCAATGGTTGCATGCAATGTGCTGCTTCGTGATAACAAAAAGCTGGGAGTAATTATGTGATGGATTAATCAATGCTGATCTCGTTGCCTTGACTGCGTCGTTCTTGTTCCCAAAACGGATCTTTACTGTTTGCATGTCATTTTGTTTCTGATGTTGTTTCTCACTTGCTATATCTCACGAGACATTTGAGTCATAGGACGAGATTTAGTGTGTTAGTATATGGCCCGTACTTTATAGTCTTTATAGTCTCTGTGGACGGAAAGCAACATTGAACTTGAACCTGTTAGTGTGCGAATTTATTTAGTGAATAAAAATGGGCAAATCAACGCGCTTCAGATTCCATTGCAAATGATTGAATTTTTCAGGCAGACTCAGGATAGAGAGTAAGAGATGAAGTGCACGTTGATAGGCGGGATGATCAGTGACGTGGTAAAACATAAGCGCGCACGAGCGCAGAGAGAGAGTGGGGGGCGGGGGGGGGGGGGGGGGGAAGAGAGAGAGAGACAGAGACAGTGAGACAGAGAGAGAACTCGAAGTCGAAAACTTTATTTTACGAGAATTGTAGTTTAGGTTCAGTTAAAAACCTAACAGCTAGTCATTGCTAAGCTACTGGCGAGTAATATTTTATTTCGGTATCCGTTCCACCCCCGTGTTACCGCAGTAGCACGTAAAAGACCCCGGTCATTCTGCCAAAAGCGCAGGTGGCAGGTTACAGCTAAACACGCATACACCTTACGTATGTGGCTTTGCATGAAGTGACACGGTGCATGGTTGTATGGTGTACACAGAACGCGCCGAGATTGACTCTCTCTGGCAGCAGATTCTTGTGGCATCAGCCATGCCAGCGCTGTAAATACACCACTTCGGTGGATATTCAAAAACGCGCTATAAAAAGCTATTCACTCATGTAGAATCACACGCGAATGCAGTGAGTCTGCTCAAGAGCGGAGAATAGCGCTATATAAAAGCGATCAATATATAATATAAAAGTACAGGCATCATTTATATACATATCAGCATGAATGAGTGAGTAAAGTTTCATACATGAGAATTGCCAGGAGAGAGAAAGAGAGACAGACAGACAGACAGACAGACAGACAGACAGACAGAGACAGAGACAGAGAAACAGAGAGAGAGTACAGGTGGATGTCTTGAGAATGATCCTTTCTTTTATTGGTAACAGGCGGTGCTTGTTGACAGTTTTGTCCCGCAGGTTCATATCTTTTGGGAAGGAAGCGTGAGGGGGAGGGGGAAGGGGGGGGGGCGGTATCCCGATTCCAGTAAGGATGGAAGATAACTTTAGCTGCATGACTGTGGTATCTTTTCACCAGGCACATTAATTTAAGCAAGTACTGCTGAAGGGTTTGTTCGGAATGCATTACTCCGTGGTGAAAAACATGGCGGCAACGCTTCGGGGTTTTCGCTCGCAAAGTTACTTCTGACGTTCTGACTGGCTGAAGTGGGCACGTGGTGGGCACCCCGGAACCCTCTTTTTCCAGACACTCGTCTTTTGACAGAGTCAGGGCACTGCATTGCTCAACGGGAACAATTCAGCTGACGAAGTTTTTGGACGTGTCAGCAAACTCAGCACACTTGTGATAATTGCGTCTGTTCTTGGAAATGTTGGCAGGCAGTAGCTATATATATTCAGGCAGTCTAAACTGCTTGTTTGTGTGTGTGTGTGTGTGTGTGTGTGTGTGTGTGTGTGTGTGTGTGTGTGTGTGTGTGTGTGTGTGTGTGTGTGTGTGTGTGTGTGTACTGCATGTGCTACACACTATACACGGTACCCACAGCTGGTTTAAAGTAAATTTTCTATCAATATTAGTATGGGGCCATTCTCTAAGAAGTGAGAATGTTCCTTCATTAATGTTGTATGATTATTGTATGGTATGGTATGGAGCAGCCTGAGTGGTGGTAGAAAGTCGATGGACAGTATGCTACGCTAGGCTGTAGTTTGTGGTTACTGTGTCGCACCCAAGACGACATTTGGAAAAGGCTGATATGGTATGGAATGGTGCAGTATGCTGCGCTAGGCTATAATTTGTGGTCACTGTGTCGCAATGCAAGACGTCATTTGGAAAATCATGGTGTGCCTGGAATGGTGCAGTATGCTACGCTAGGTTTTGTGGTTCTTGTGTCGCAGTCCAAAATGGTCATTTGGTAAAGGACGGTATGGTATGGTAAGGTGCAGAACCCTATACGAGGCTTTTGTTGTATTTCCGTATCGCCACCCCAGATTGTCTTTTCATCGTTGTTTTTGTGGTCGGTAAAGAACCGGCAGCAAGCAACGGATTTCTTCATCCAGACGACACTCTCTTCTCCCCCCCCCCCCCACCCCGCCTCCACCGCACCCCCCCCACCCGCCCCCACCCTCGGGTCACTCCCAACAAAGGAGTAGTTCCCGCATCGCTTGACCGCTGACAGGATTCACTGACCGGCGCAAGAGGGTCGTCCGAGCGCGAAACGTGCCCTTCCGATCCCCCCAGTGATCGGGCATCAATCAGCCTGGGCCTCTTAAGTATTAGCCTCGGCTTTCCCATCCATCGCTCAAAGCCCCGGCCGTGGCCCGCACTGTGGAGGGCCGGATTGGCCACGAGATGTATTGGTCTGGCACCTTTCACTCCGTCCCCGGGAGAACCGGAACTCTGGGTATCATTATTATTCTGAGTTATTATGCCCCTGCCCGCAGCCCCCAAAGCACCCGCCGTCGTGGCAATAGCGCGCACAAAAGAGGTTTACTCACGCTCGGCTATATTTCGGGTGAGTAGAGAGGGCGGGTGGGCGGGGGGTGGGGGATGGGAAGGAGGGGGACACAATCTAAGTCTGCCGGCATTGCGGCTGGTCTGGCACGGTGAATTGAAAATCTTCAAGATCATCATCAACAGCTGCAGCGTTAGCAGCAAAAACAACATTAGCAGCAACAGCAGCAGCAACAACAACAAAACGGCTGGTCTGGCAGGTAAATTGAAAAAATCAAGACCACATCAACAGCTGCAGCATTAGCGCAGCAGCGGCAGCCACAACAACAACAACAGCAATAATAACAAAAACAGCAATAACAACAACAACAACAACAACAGCCACCACAAAATCAAGTCTTGTCAACGAGAAAGTCTTCTTCTTGAGACTGTATTGTCATAAGCCGTCGTGCTTCATCGTGGGGAGGTTTTGTTCGCCTCGAACTCGAGTTTCCTTCAAGAACAGCCGGACCAGTTAAGTACCTGATTAGTTATTTACGTCATGACTGATGAAAGCCGCATAAATATGCCTATAATTTTGCGACCTGCACTTCAGCTCGGGTCAAACTGATCATCTACGATGGTCCCAGAAGGGAGGGGGTCGTATACTGATATAAATCACAAACCTACCTGTTTAGACACCCGCTAAACTGACACTGACCATATACATATAAATTATATAAGCGTCGGAGGCAGGGTGCCGTGGATTAACAGTAATAAGTATGGCTGAGACACTGAAGAATATTATGTCGTTCATCACTGACTAAAGTGCGGATTTTGAGAGCTAATCAAAGTGGATGGAGTTTATCTGTTATACGTGAGCGAGAGATGGTCACTCCGCATGCAAGTGGAGCTATATTTAGAGGTGTGACCCGTCCGTCACGCCGAGGGACGTTGAGAATAGCCCGCCACTTGACAGGGTTCATTATGGGGACGGTAAGGGCTTAGTAATTAATTCCAGCTTCGCCCTTACGAAATCGGTCCTCGGATGCTATTGATTCGCATGAAGTTCTTCGGATGAGACGACTTCCCTCCAGGGACCTACATGGAAGTCTTTGGTCCCCCAGTGTGTTTATATATGGGGATTATAGAAACACCAAAATTAAAACATGCAGAGCTCACGAGCTGTATGAAAGTCGAGGTGGCCGTCCCTAATAAGCCTACGGTTTCTGTGGACGTAAAGCAACACTTCAACACCAAAATAATCCAGCGTTTACTAAAAGTGTCAGAGTTCTCAAAACTGTTGAAGGTGGACACTGCACGGTAGAAGAAGGAGAAGGCTTCCGTTCCTAGCGGATCTGGACATTGTTGATTCTCGACTGAGAAGCACATGACCTGCATGGTAGGTAGGTAGTGTTGCTTGATGTCCTCAGATGTCAGATGACATATTAGGGACAAGCTGACACCAATGCTGAAGCATGGTTGAATATAGCTTTACGTCCACGGAAACCAGAAGGCTCGTTAGGACGGACAGCCCAGGACGGCCACCTCGACTCTCACACAGCTCCTGAACTATGATGACCTGCATGGAATAAAGAGGGCAATATATTTCAGACACTAAGGAAGATTAAGGCATTCAGTAAGGACGAAAGGGGAATAGAGAAAGCACCAAGCAAAGGAGGGAGGAATGCAATTGCTGCCGGAGTGGCAGGCAGTGCTGTGACAGTATGTAGGTTACAGGTAACGTATGTAAAAGAGTATTTACAAAGCGCTTACACAGAACGTGAACCCGAAGCGCACAATACAAAAACAATACGGTCCGATATGGACCGTAGACAACGATGTAAGAACAGAACTGCGCTACCATCTTATGTATATTTCAAAATTTAAAAAAATTAACTACAACATGAAAACTACAACAACCCAAACAAAAAACAGCAACAACAGCAGCAAAACCAACCAACCAACCAACAAGCAAACCACAACCAACAACAATAACAAAACCACAATAAGGTCAGCAAAATATATACACAACCTAGAGCACAGTGAACCGTATATTACATAAACACACTACAACACTTCATTCAACAGCTTTCTGATCACTTCCAGCAAACAAACACACACACACAGCAACTACACCAACAGAGCGCTAGAAACGATGGATTTAGTCAAGCAGTCTGAAATGTCATCCTTGATTGGCCACTACCGGCGACGACTGATGCCCTAAGTCTTGAGGTGCGACATTCACCTCTTTTTCACCTGTTAAAGACATCAGACAGTTTACTGTCCATGCCAGAAGTATACACAGAAATCCGTGATCTTGTGAATCCGGGGTATACTCATTCGACGCGCAACGTCGGCTCTCTAGAAACACGGTTTGCAGATTTTAAAATCTTTCCAGGTGACAAAATCCAAACACATAACAGATTCAAAAGAACGCTTAATTATTATGACATAGACACACAGTCTGCAAATTTTCGGAGTAATCCCCCTCGTCAAGCGACAAAACGACACTTAAACAACAGTTAAGCGGTTCAAAACGATGAAAAAATGAGATGAGAAAGGAAATAACTGATCTGTTTGACGTTGCTTTCAGTTCCAGTTTGCTACAATGAGCGCGTTTGACCAAGTTTGGTTCAGCCAATAGAGATGACGTTGCTATAGTGACCACCCTCCGCGCAGTAAGCACGATATGAACGTACTAGCAGTTCCCTGCCTCCATGCATGGTGCATAGGGTGCAACAATGAACATAAAGAGGGGTGCTCCAAACCGGCAGGGATTGTGCGTGGCCAAGAAGGAGTCATCAATCACTGACGCTGGGTGCGCTGGTGTTACATCAGCATTTTTCATCGAGCACTGATGGGCGATGAAATCATTATCGCTTATGTGCAATCTGCACGATATAGATTGGAGAGGAAGGAGGAGAGAAGAGAGAGAGTGGGTGGCGAAGGGGGAGAGAGGTCGAGAAACCGCCTTCGATTAAAAAAAAAAATCAGAGACGGGCAGGGGTGGGGGTGGAAGAGAGGGAGAGAGAGAGAGACAGACAGACAGACAGACAGACAGAGAGGGCGGTGGTGTGAGAGAGAGAGAGAGAGAGAGAGAGAGAGAGAGAGAGAGAGAGAGAGAGAGAGAGGGCGAGAGAGAGAGCTTTCGATTTTTTGAATCGACGACAGAGCGACAGACGGACAGTTAGACAGAGAGAGTTTTCGATTTTGATTATTTTTCGAAGAAGAAATGGCTGGTGCTGCTGACAGCAGCACAACAGCTAAATCGAAGAAGGAGAGGAGCAGAACTTGGTGAAGTTGCGGAATAGAGCGAAAATGTTCACAGACCCAAGTAACTTGGTGTTTCACGCTCAGCCATTACGGTATATCATGGCGAGTTCACAGACCCAAACATTAACGCGTTGGTCAGTTGCGCGGGCACTTGCAGCAAACGAGCGATAGAGAATGTTGTAGGTATGTTCTGCGTGGAGTAGGTATTATTTCCTTATGCCACTGAAGCAATACGTTACACACACACACACACACACACACACACACACACACACACACACACACACACACACACACACACACACACACACACACACATACAGTGAGAGAGAGAGGGACACACACTCACAGAGAGAGAGAGAGAGAGAGAGAGAGAGAGAGAGACACACACACACACACACACACACACACACACACACACACACACACACACACACACACACACACAGCCTCTATACACATTGTGCACGCACCGCAAGCACGATGGCGTGCAGAGACAAGCTCACTTTGACAAGCCACAGCCCTGAAATGAAAACACACAGCTTCAAGAGGCCGCCAGTGGCGAAGCCGTGATTTCCCTCAAGACGAGTCACTGTGGCTGATCGATAAGGCGCACTTGTTGCGCAAGGCGGTGAATCAAAACACCACTATCTCCCACAATGATAAGTTGATAAGAGTAGCAGGTTTCTTTTCCCCACGCTTTTTGCCATGGTAAACCGCTATGCCTGCGTATCATGCCGTAAGAGTACTTGTTGACATTTCCATTCTTCAAATCACATGCAAATTACCACTCATGTCACGTGCTCCACTCCGAACAAACCGATTGGTTGAAAAAAAAAATGCTGTGAGCTGTGCTTCAAATTGATGTACGCGACTGTTTGGGAGAAAACAGATCGATAAGTGCTATTCAGGTACTTATGGTAGAGAGAAGCGAAGGGCAGAACTGCGGAACGGTAAAAAAAAAAAAAAAAAAGAAGAAGAAGAAATGAAAAAATGCCGCGCCGTTCAGCACTCACTTTCAGCCAGCAGCACTGAACAGGACCAGCCCGGGCGCGCGGCACCGTTGTCAGTGTCTCAAGGTGGCATGCACTGCAACGACACCGCCGAACAATCCGCCACCACCAGACTCGGGTCGGGTCGGGTCGATAACATAAGCACGGAAAAGACCTTTCCAACATCCTTTGCCACAAATCAATTCATGGACGCGAGCTCCTCAAAGATTTCTCACGGTCTTTTTAAGCCCATAATGGTCCCACTCCCATCCCATATTTAACGCGCACCTCAGTTACAGCCGTAGCTATAGCTAGGTGATGCAAATGATGGCCATGTTTGTGCGTCGAGGAGCTATATTATAGCGAGCTAGCTGTTCAGTTGCGTACACGGAGACAGTGCCTGGTGCCGAGTGGGGCGAGAAAATAGAACAAGTCTGCACGGAGCAACGTGTCACTTGGGGAGGGCATAGCGCATCTGTGTGTGCAGCCTGGATACCGTGATAGGAGCCTGGGTCCGTCTCGGTGCGCTTGCCACCGCAAGCAGTTACACACAGTATAATCTTATCTGCCAGGAAGGATTTCTTAGCCGTGTTATCGTAACAAGTGTTCCGGTACGCAAGAGAGGGTGGAAAGTTAAAGAGGAAGCAGCTGATTCGGTGCCGTGTTCTAGGGTGGCGGAATTACGCAGACGTGTGATGGTGTTCGAAAGAGATTATATAGTTTTCTGCTTTCCTGCGCGAGGAGTGAAAAGACTGATGTGTCAGTGTAGCATCTGGTTTCAATCGCGGAGGAGATGAGCTTCCTTACGTGGATCAGTTCTGGCAGTTACTGGAATCGATGATGGCGTGTATGAATGAAGTAAGTGCGAGCGTTCGATAGTCCCTCAGTGGGTGCCGTCGTTAGCCATATGTTTGTTTTGCGGATGGGCTGTCTTGAGCTGTCATGCTGAGCACTGACTGAGGCGGGTTGTTTGGTCACGTTACTGATGAATTTAGGGGTTGCTTTGTGCTGCCACGCACCGCCCTGATATGTCCGTAATGGCTGACTGGGCTTAAAACACCAAGTTACTTATTTACTCGTGCTGCCACGATATAGTTCAAGGGGTTGTCTTGTGGTGCCGTGCCAGAGGAATTGTTCTGAGATGGGTGGGGTATTGTGACGTTATGGACTCCGGGGTTGACGTTTTGGGCGGTCACGATATAGAGTAAGGGATTGTCTTGGATTTTTTCTTTTTTTTAGGGGGAAGGGTAATTCTGACGTTATGGATTACCACAACAGCTGCCGTTTTGTGCTATAACGTTATGGATTTAGGGGCTGGTTTGTGGTGTGCCATGTTAACCCGGGATTGCCACGTTATGGATTTAGGTGCTGGTTTGTGGTGTGCCATGTTAACCCGGGATTGCCACGTTATATATTTAGAAGGGCTGGTTTGTGGTGTTCTATATTAACCCGGGATTGCCACGTTATGGATTTAGGGGCTGGTTTGTGGTGTGCCATGTTAACCCGGGATTGCCACGTTACCGGGAAAGTGAGACAGAATGCGGTTAATGATTGATATTATAAAGCAATGGATTTGATTTTCTGTTTTGTTTGCCGCATCTAGTAAGATACATGGAGAGAGAGAGAGAGAGAGAGAGAGAGAGAGAGAGAGAGAGAGAGAGAGAGAGAGAGAGAGAGAGAGAGAGAGAGAGCAAAACATTTACCATTGAAGCATAACTGACAACAAAACTAGGTACAGCATTAGTTTAGTACTGAAGCATAAATGACAACAAAGCTAACAACAGCACAGCAGAATTGTCAAGGTCATAGTCATGATCATCATTATTAACACCAACGGAAAAATCAGCTAGGCCTAACAACATCCGCAGAGAAAATGGCAGGAGTAGAAAGGAAATTAATGACGATCTCAGCTCTGTCAGATAGTTTATGATGACTGTTTACTTTTAGCAGCAGCTTGTCGGCGTCATTGTGCACCCACACATCGACCATCATCACCACGACTACGACATTGTCAATGGGGAATGTCCGTTACGAATAAATATCATTGACTGGACACCGGTGACAACTGATGACGATAGTCAGAGGTTCACGCGCTCGGAACGTACGGTTATTTATTGTTCATGCTAAAAATATACACGGACACTGGAGTCTTGGCTAGAGATAAATTAAAATGTCAACAGTAATTCCTCAGGAGCTTGGAGCTACTGGCCCACACGAAGTAAACAGCCATTGGTTTCTGTTTGTTGCAGACGCTGACCTTCAACAAACACACGCAGCTTGTGACGCCGGTCGGTGCGGACTTTGGCTATGCTGAGGTGACGCTGGCCGCTTGCGCCGATTCCCCGCGTCATCAACTTCCTCCGTCCCCCTCCCCTCGCTTTCAGCCCAGTCCCCAGCCCTACCTGCAGCAGCTCCCTCCCTGCAGCCCCAAGCCCTACGCGCAGCAGCCCCCGCCTCCCTCGAGCTGCAAGCCTCCTCCTCCTCGTCCTCCTCCTCGGCCATCCACCAAGCTCTGCCTGCCGTCTTCTTCACCTTCAAGCTCCGATCCCTGCCACTTTCCACCTCCTGCTCTGTCATCCTGCAGACCCTATCCCCAAGCTCCGCCTCGTACGAACCCGCCTCAGTCTCACCCTCATTCCCCAGCCAGCCAGTCCCAGGCGTGTGTCCGGCAGGATCTCGACGAGGGCACCAAAGAACTTCCGGTAGGCGTGGAGGAGCCTCCGCAACGAGCGGACCTCGTCGTCAAGAAGAACGTCGGGCAGGACGTAGGCGGAGAAGCGCTGACCGAGTCTCCGGTGGTGTCTTGTAGTGGGACCATGGGCGACAGCAAGGAAAACAAGTCTCCGCGGAGCAGCACCTCCGAGAACCTGCAAACTCTGTCTCTGAAGGAGCATTATGAAATCGAGCGAGAGCTGGGCCGTGGAACTTACGGGAAGGTAAGCGGGATTAAAGTGCATGCAGACACGCCAGCGACAGATAAGAGTCCTCTGTTGTTTTCTGATCATGTCATGGTTTTCCATCTTGTCCAAGCCCCTCCACCCCCCACCCCCCACCCCCTACCCCCTCCGCCCCCACCTTCCACTTTTCCCATTAGCCAGTTGGTCATATTTCGCGTAAAAATTTCTCGCGCAACAACCGTGTTTCATGGCATGCACGCGCGCACTTTGTTTTAGCTTCTTCTTCTTCTTCTTCTTCCTCTCTCTCTCTCTCTCTCTCTCTCTCTCTCTCTCTCTCTCTCTCTCTCTCTCTCTCTCTCTCTCTCTCTCTCTCTCTCTCTCTCTCTCTCTTCCCCGGCCCTTATGCTTGGTAAAGCCGTTCTGACCGTTGTTCCGAGTCCTGTGAAGCGAATGCTGAATCGGAATTTTATTCAAGATAAAAAAAATTGATTGAAAGACAAACAGATCCGGGGATTTTGCCCAAAATTCATGAATAAAACATGGTGCCTGTGGCATGCCAGGACGGATAACCTCTTCCTTTGTTGGAACTGTGATCTGTAGCGGATAACTATTCGCCGCGGCCTGCAAGGTCAGCATTGCGTGAAGCAGGAAAAATGTTCCCATTTCCCCGCGAATGCATACTTGAACACTCTCTCTCTGCCTCTCTCTGTGTGTCTGTCTGTCTGTCTGTCTGTCTCAGTCTCTGTCTGTGTCTGTCTGTCTCTCTCCTTCCCCCCTCACTCTGTGTGTGTTGTCATTGAGATTACTTAGTTGCCTTCACCAGCTTAAAAGAACAATATCTTTTTAACACTTTAATCCGTTGCTTTGTTGAAACAATCTGATAGGATATCAGACAGAGAGGTGCGTTACCCACTTGTGTAATCGTCTTTAGACGAAGAACTAGTTCAAAGAGAACAATGGAGCTTTGTTTTTCTCACTGTTCTGAGCTCAGTCTCCGCAACGATAAGATGAATCTAGTGTCAGTAAAAAAAAAAGCCCAAAGAAAACACTTTGTTTCTGCCTCCACCCACCCACCCCCCCACCCCCCACCTTCTTCTCAAATACAGTATCAGGGCAAACACGGGAGAGACAAAGGGAGAGCGTTTGTCTATAACAAAACGTTGGTTGTTTGGTGCAAGGCGAAGGCAATGGACCAGCACTGCAGAGCATTAAACGAAATGAGGTCACCAAAATAACCGAGATGGAAAGAGAGGCTTAGGCCTGTATATGTGCTAGGGCTGAGACGGCAATATAGTCTCCTCGCGTTGCCATTAAGTTTTGCAAAGCTTCGGTTTTGCTTTCGACCTCGTGACCAGCCACATCCTAGCAGTGGTCTAACAGTGGTCCACGATTTCATCCTAACATTGACATAACAGTGGTCCGTGATTTCATCCTAACAATGACATAACAGTGGTCCATGATTTCATCCTAACATTGACATAACAGTGGTCCATGATTTCATCCTAACAGTGACATAACAGTGGTCCATGATTTCATCCTAAGATTGACATAACAGTGGTCCATGATTTCATCCTTTTCCACTGTGCACGTGCAGGTGGTTCTGGCGCGGTGCCGACACACAGGGACCCAGGTGGCGCTGAAGCTGCTGCCTAAGTCGTCCACGAAGCTGCGGGACTTCCAGCGCGAGTTCCAGCTCTCCTACTTCCTCTCCCCACACGGCAACATCATCGACACCTACAACGTGGCCTTCGAGACCAAGTCGTCCTTCGTTTTCGCCCAGGAACACGCTCCCCTCGGCGACCTCTTCGACGCCATCCCGCCCCAGCTGGGCATGCGGGAGGCGGACGCCAAGTCCGTGGTGAAGCAGCTGGCCTCGGCCCTGGAGTTCATGCACAGCAAGCACCTGGTGCACCGCGACATCAAGCCGGAAAACGTGCTGGTGATGACACCGGACTTTACCCGCGTCAAGCTGATGGACTTCGGCATGACTCGCAAACACGGGGGCATGGTCCGCAAGACCAACGGCAGCATCCCGTACACGCCACCCGAGGTGTGCGAGGCCGTGCGCAACGAGAACATTCTGGTCAGCTCCTCGGCCGACGTGTGGGCCTTAGCCGTGCTGCTCTTCTGCATGCTGACCGGCAATTTCCCCTGGGAGAACGCCGACATCGGCGACGTGTACTTCAAGGAGTTCGTGCTCTGGCAGCGGCGCAAGACCACCAAGCTGCCGTCCCAGTGGCGCCGCTTCACGCCCCGCGCCATGAAGTTCTTCCGCAAGGCGCTCGACGTCAAGCACGAGAGGCGGTGCGAGATCCGCGAGATCCACAAGTACATGTCGGACGCCTGGACCCAGAAGCCGCGCACCAACGACAGCGAAGAAGACTCCGGCTCCTCGACATCCTGCGACCACATGGACGAGCTGGCCACCATGCTGCAGGACCACGGCATCGAGACACGCGTGGACCGACGCCTCCGGGAGCGCCGCATCTCCGAGTGGTTGTTATCCTTATGACTAGTGACCGTCCGTGTACTGGTCAAGCCCTTTCGGATGCTGCTCGAACTCGTGGTGCTTCTGGCGTGCTTGACTTGGGCCCTGCTCTGCCTCGTCAAGAGCTGGACTCTGGGTCTTGTCCGCCTCGTCGCGTGCTTGGCTCTGGGTCTTGCGCGCCTCGTCGTTGACTTGACTCTGGGTCTGGCCCGCTCCATCCTGTGCCTGACCCTGGGCTTGATCCGTCTCGTCGTGTGCTTGCCGTGCGCTCTGCTCCGTGTGGTGGCGAGGCTGGCACAGACACTGCTGCGCCTCGTGACGCTGTGGGTGTGGGTTCTCCTCTGCCGGGGCGTGCCTTGCGCCCTGCTAATCTGCCTGGGTTTCGCAGCGACACACGCGCTCTGGCTGATGTTTCGAGGGCAGCCCATGTCCATGTCCGTTGTTCTGAAGACGCTCAACCTGACCCTGCGTGCGAGGGCGTGTCCTTTCTGACGCTACGGGCTGCCGTGGTCGGGGCTTGACGCCGTCCTGGGACCCCTCAGGGACAAGCGAGCAGTGTTTGCAATATTACTCGCCTCCATGCGATCGCACGTTGCTAGTTTTCTGTCATTCATTTTGGACTTTTCAACACACAGTAATGTTTTCACACAAACTTTCAGCCCAAAGGAAAACAGCTAGTGCAAAACAAACAAAAAAATCAAAACCTACGACAACAACAACAATGCGAACAAAACCACGACGTTGCGCAATGTTGCAAGTTTTACCGAGGCGTTGTGACACACGTATTCCGCAGAAAAACAGTACAATGTGTACAGAGCTGCCTCACGGTTTTTCGGCGAGAAACAACAAACGTTCAAAAAGCACACCGTCAAAATAAAGGACTCCAGCGTGTACATACGTCGGCAAATGTAAGGAGAAAGCGGAGGGGGTAAAGGAAAAAACCCCACAAAATGGTGTTGAAACTAAGAAAAAGCAGCAGGCCGAATTTACCTATGTATTGTGAACTTACGATTGTATTCCACAGCCAGCGGTCCGATGATCACGTTGCATCCATTGTTAAACTCCAGCATGCCCAAGATCAACTCGACTGTGGTCACGTTGCGTCCATTGTTAAAGTATAGCATGCCCAAGACCAACTCGACTGTGGTCACGTTGCGTCCATTGTTAAAGTCCAGCATGCCCAAGACCAACTCGACTGTGGTCACGTTGCGTCCATTGTTAAAGTCCAGCATGCCCAAGACCAACTTGACTATGATGACGGGCGGCCTATAACATTGCAATCAACCAGTCGTGGATACCATGTGCCATCTGTTTGTACAGGTATCAGCAATGTCCAAAAAGGAAGGCTCGCCTTTTATTATAGCATTTATTTTTCTGAAGAAATGCGGTAACAATGACATTTCGTTATTTAAAACAAGTCCCGTACAGTGAGTGACTGTTCCGTGCTTGGCATGTGTGTGTGTGTGTGTGTGTGTGTGTGTGTGTGTGTGTGTGTGTGTGTGTGTGTGTGTGTGTGTGTGTGTGTGTTGTTTTATGTAAAGTGGAAATATTATGATTTATTGCTACGGTGGGTACGGTATCGTAACCCTCACAATCAGCCGAGTTGTTTGGTTTGGTTTGGTTTTGATCCAGCAGGAAAAGCAGAATGGCCTTCCCGTGGATCTGACGGTGTGCAAGTAGAAGATCTCATCTTCATTACATTTCACTGGGCTGCCGGGAACGATTTCGACACATAACAACAAAATTAATTTACGGTAAAATGGTAGCGGATTTCCCCACCCGACAAAGCTTGACTTGTGAGTGGAACCAAACAAAACTGTAATCTCTGCCGATGAGAGGAGTGGATTCACATCCTCAACGACAGTGACTCGAACGATCGAAAGAGACAGTGAACCTAACATGCAACGCGTATAAGGTGTGCTGTTGAAGATTTGAAACACAACAGAAGGAATTGCATGAAGATTATGAATAACATTTTCCTATAGAAAAAAAAAAAAAACAAGAAAAAAACGTCAAGATTATGAATCACTTTTTCCTGAAGAAAACTCCGTGAAGATTGTGAAACACTTTTTTTCCGAAGAAAACACCGTTGTACCGAACACGCAAACAAACGATAAGCTTCCTGAGGGAGTAGGCGACATACAGAGAAAAGGGAACAAAAGAGCGGTGGACGGCAAGCGGCGTAGGGGGATGAGGGGGTGACTTGATCTATGATAATATATATTTGTACCTTAAGAAGTGTGTTTCCCTGACCTGCGTATAGTGCAGAGAGTTCAAAATGTCGCGCCATTCATCGTAAAGGGTCTGCTTTTGGGTGAATTCTGAAGAATCACATAGCCACTATGACCGTTCACTGAGCACTGGCAGCACCCCTGTTGTGTGAGCGCTCACCCGAAACAGCGAAGAGGACAAAATAATCAGCTGCAACACACGTGTGAACGTTCATCCAACACCGGTGTCAACGTTAGCAAAGCGGGTGCGTTCCCAACAGCACAAACCAGATCCACCCGTGCACGGCAACGGTATCTTTAACACTCGTGCTTTGGCCACACACCTGTGCGTGTGTGTGTGTGTGTGTGTGTGTGTGTGTGTGTGTGTGTGTGTGTGTGTGTGTGTGTGTGTGTGTGTGTGTGTGTGTACTCAGTATTGAGTAACCTACAATAGCTCGATATGTACAGTACCAGAACTGTCTCCACATGCAATAATCATTGGGAACACAAACTACGTCCAATGAAGTACGAGTATGTGATGTGTAAACTTGTAGAGTGCAATGTTTGTTTGTTTTATTTATTTTTTCTCTCCACTCGTTCATTGACTGCTCATCGATCAAATGCTATTATTTATTGTGTATTCTTTATAGCATTACGTCCTTGTGATCTGAACACTCTGTGTCTGTTCTGAAGTCGTTTAAATATTTATGAAGTGGATATTTCCTGTTGCCGACTTGGTGGGTGATGTGTGAAGGTTAGCGGTGGATGATCGGGGTTCCCCTACATGGCAGTCAGTGTGATGCTGGATTTCAGATGTGATGATTGTTCTGTTCTGCTGCTAGTCGTGATCTCCTCATTCTTCCAACAGGTAGAGCAAGTAACGTGTTTATGACCAAAGAGCAGCCAGGTAGGGCTAGAAACTACCACAAGACTAAGCATTACGTCGTTTTCACTTGTTTCTTGAACAGCAAACTGTGTGGATGAATATAATGTTGTTAATTGCTAATTCGTTTATGAGTCAGAAAATTCTCGATATTTTTCCTTGCACCCCCCACCCCTCCAATTCCACCCCACCCCCGTCGCCTCCTTCCTGCTTTTTGGGAGGGGAGGGAAGGGGCTGTGTTTGAATAAGAAATGTGATGTTAAATGTAAGACATAATATACGTTACTGTTGTACGCCATACTTGTGTCAAAATGTACAAGATGATCCCTCTGCAGAAGTTTGTTTAACAGCCAGTCAGAGTGTTTGTGCAATTCTCGGTGAAGGTTTCTGGCCAGCTGTCGAGCTGTGTTGAATGGAAGTCACAATGATGATAACCATTTTTAGTGCCCCAGCTAGACGTGAGCTCTAAGTGCCGTAAGGCAGACGCAGCTAACAGAAACCGGATGTCAATGGGCGCCTCTTAATATACGGACTAGCACCGTCTTATTTACTATTATTGTGGAGACGTGTTTGGATCAAAACACACAGTCAGTCAACAAGAACGCCTTTTCTGAAAATGGGAGAATAGGAAACAAATTTGCAAACTGTCTGAACGCATCCCTTCGACTAGGCAGCAAAGAAACAGTAACGGAAGGTAAAGACCGTCGGCCTCTTTTGTTACAGTCGAGTTCTGGCGTCAGTGTGATGATGTACTGTTATCCCACAGTAATTTGGGGGGCGACAGTATATACTGTCTAATATACTGTATTTTCGCCTGACATTCGGGAAAGGCGGGGAATGGTGAACGAAACTGAGAACCCACAGGAAAACACGACAACTAGCCCAGAAATTGAAATCATGTACCAGAGCATTTTGTTTTCGGGGATGGGGTGGGATTGAGATTAATACAATGCTATTCATTAACGCATAGCTGTACAGTTGTGTAACTGTTACGGATGGTATCTGTTCGACATAATTATGTCCATGGTTCTGTTGCTCTACCCGTCTTTCTGTGTGTGCGCGTGTTTGTGACTTGTCAATTCTTTCTACTGGCAGAATGGATTCGATCATTGTAGTGAAATGAATTGCTACGATATTGAGTGATTGACGATGATGTTTTGTAAAGAAATAAAAATATTTAAACACAGTCTGACGACTCTCTAGTCTTTCTCTCTCCTTCCCCCACTGTGCATGCG
>OY757541.1:40291918-40296918 GCA_963584105.1 Alviniconcha strummeri
AGAAATCCCACCCCGTGAAATGAAAAATCATAATGTTGCTTCAGCCCATCAGCCCAACGCACAGACAAATAATACATCAGCAACAAGTGCACGCTAGCTTCACCATACTTCATGGCTCGACCCTGTGTTCACAAATCATCCCTAGGCAGGGGTCTCTGATTTCATTGATTCATTGAGGCTAATCCGCACCGTGCACAGCTCATCTCAATCCATCACAGGAGCCTCTCCGCAGACGTTTCGTTCTTGGTACAGCTACGTGCTTTCCTGCACGCTGACACTGACCGAGTTAGACGTTGTTCGAACACAGAGCGTACTTATTTATCATCAAAAACAGAAATCAAACGGAAGTTCCTCAGTACAGCAAGACTGAGTTGGAATTAGAAGATAGTGCTTCCTCCACGCTGACACTGACCGAGTTAGACGTTGTTCGAACACAGAGAGTACTTATTTATCATCAAAAAGAAGAAGAAAGAAATCAAATGGAAGTTCCTCAGTACAGCAAGGCTGAGTTGCGTATTAGAAGGTGCTTCCTCCACGCTAACACTGACCGAGTTAGACGTTGTTCGAACACAAAGTGCACGTATTTATCATCAAAGCATCTTACAGATAGAAATCAAACGGAAGTTTCTCAGCACAGCACAGCTCAGCTGGAATTAGAAGATAGTGCTTCCTCCACGTTGATACTCGGAGTTAGACGTAGTTGGAACACAACGCAAAGCATACTTATTTATCATAACAAACATCTTATAGACAAAAATCAAACGAGAGATGGGAAATGTGAAAAAGGGAGGCAAAGGGAAAGGGGCAGGGAAAGGATGTGGAGAGCGAAGAGAAATGGAAGGAGACATATGGGAAAGGTGGAAAAGGGAAAGGGAGTCAAAGGGAAAGAAGAGGGAAGAGAAAGGATGAGGAGAGCGAAAGGAAGGGAGGGAGACAGATGGAAAGGTGGAAAAGGGAGGGAAACGGGCAGGGGAAGGATGTGGAGAGCGAAGGGAAGGGAGGGAGACGAGAGATGGGAAAGGTGGGAAAGGGAAGCAAAGAGAAAGAAAAGGGAAGTGAAAGGATGTGGAGAGCGAAGGGAAGGGAGGGAGACGAGAGATGGGAAAGGTGGAAAGGGAAGCAAAGAGAAAGAAAAGGGAAGTGAAAGGATGTGGAGAGCGAAGGGAAGGCAGGGGATGCAAGAGATGGGAAAGGTGGGGAAGGGAGGGAAACGGGCAGGGGAAGGATGTGAAGAGCGAAAGGAAGGGAGGCAGACAGATGGAATGGTGGGAAAGGGAGGCAAAGGGAAAGAAGAGAAAGAAGAGGGAAGTGAAGGGATGTGGAGAGCGAAAGGAAAGGAGGGGAGACAGATGGGAAAGGGTTGAAAGGGAGGGATAGAGAAAGAAGAGGGAAGGGAAAGGATGTGGAGAGCGAAGGGAAAGGAAGGGAGACAGATGGGAAAGGGGTGAAAGGGAGGGATAGAGAAAGAAGAGGGAAGGGAAAGGATGTGGAGAGCGAAGGGAAAGGAAGGGAGACAGATGGGAAAGGGGGGGGGGTCCCGGAGGGCAAGGAAAGGCTGGGGAGAGCGAAAGGAAGGAGGGAAAGCAAGAGATGAGAAAGGTGGGAAAGGAAGGCAAAGGGAAAGAAGAGGGAAGGGCGAAGGGAAGGGATGGGGAGAGCGAAAGGAAGGGAGGGGAGACAGATGGGAATGGTGGGAAAGGGAGGCAAAGGGCAAGGGAAAGGATGTGGAGAGCGAAGGGAAGGGAGAGGAGGCGAGAAGTGGGAAAGGGAAGGAAAGAGAAAGGGGCAGGGAAAGGATGGGGAGAGCGAAAGGAAGGGAGGGAGATGAGAATAATAATAATAAAGAGGATTTCTAGAGCACCCATGAGAGATGGGAAAGGTGGGAAATGGAGGCAAAGGGAAAGAAGAGGGAAGTGAAAGGATGGGGAGAGCGAAGGGAAGGGAGGGAGATGAGAATTATAATAAAATTAAAAAGAGGATTTCTAGAGCACCCATGAGAGATGGGAAAGGTGGGAAATGGAGGCAAAGGAAAGAAGAAGGAAGTGAAAGGATGGGAGAGCGAAGGGAAGGAGGGAGACAGATGGGAAAGGTGGGAAAGGGAGTTAAAGGGAAAGAAGAGGAAGTGACAGGATGGGGAGAGCAAAAGGAAAGTGAGAAGGAAGGGGGGAGAGGAAGGGGAACAGAGGAGAGCGGGAAGGGAAAGCGAGAGGACGGGTGAAGGGGGTGAAGGGTGGAGGTGGTTAAGCAGAAATGGAGGTAAGGAAGTAACTTGGTTTTTTACGCCCAGTCAGCCAGGACTGTGTAGATCAGGGCGAGGAGGGGGGGGGGGGGGTAAGAAGACGAAAAGTACTGGGAGTCAAGCCGGAGGGTGTGGGGGGTGAGGGGGGTGGGGGGTGGGCAGGAGTAGAGGAGTTAACCGGTACAGAAAAATAATCAAGGATACGAGCACCCGCTTGGCCTGATATGCTGCCACAAAGCGTGAGGCGGTCTTGCGTCATCATTGGCCCATTGTCGTAAAACGGAGTGCCGTGAGGGTCGGGTAGGTGCACACACGACAGTGTGGTATGCAGCAGTTAGTAAACTGCACACCCAAATGAAAATTAACATGATGTTTCCCCCTGCCCGGTTTCTTCGGAACTGTTCAACGGGCCCTGGATGGATTACTCTAATTCGTGAAGATGGGTGAAAGAAGGATGAGAAGAGAAGAGGCTAGACAGACAGACAGACAGACAGACAGACAGAGACAAAGACAGAAACACACAGAGAGAGAGACAGAGACAGAGAGGGACAGAGAGAGACAGAGACAGAGAGAGAGGGACAGAGACAGAGAACTTGCAGGCTACGGATTGGGCTGGACGCTAGGAGAAGAAAGCGCAGGCGGCGAAGTGAGATTCGATTTCCCCACCCTACCCCCTACAGCCTGTAAATCTCGATCGGAAGTTGATCGATTCCCTCCCCTGTGTCGGCAGTGTCTGCCTTGTTTCGTTTCAGGAGGATGGGGCCAGAACCGGTCGAAGGGCTTGAAAGCTGCGTGCAATTTCCTTCCAGCCCTTCACCTGCACTCTTTCTTCTTCTTTCTTCTCTCGCACTGGCGCGGGAGGAGCGAGAAGGAGTGGGAAAGGAAAGGAAGATAGAAAGAGAAGGAAGGAGAGGGAACGTACATATACAAACAACAACAACAACAATGAAAGTGCAGATATCAAAGCTAAAGTTCTACGCTTAAAGTAAGTGCCAGCTCAGCAGTCTCTTTTCAGTTATCCAACACGTCGAGCATTTAAAATCGACATGACTGAGACAATAATATTGTCTCAGTCATGTCAATTTTATTATATATATTAAAACTAGGGGTGGGGGGTGGGGGGCAAATAAACAACCGAACATTGAGAAAAAGCGAAAAAGCTATCACGCAAGCACACAGAATGTTAAAAACAACGTTGATTTCAGTCAGACAAAACAAAACACGCGCATATAATCAGTGGGAACATCTTTCTCAAGCAACAGACAGACGGATAACAAAGGGTGATGAATAAAAAGCGTCTACGTGTCTTGTTTCTGTTTTGCTGGAGTTAGTTGAAGGTGTTTCTACTGAACAGTGGCGCATAAATCAGCGGGTTTTGTTGTTGTTTTGGGGGGCAGGGGTTGTTGTTGTTATTGTTGTTATTGTTTGTTTGTTTTGTTTTGTTTTTTGTTTGTTTTTAACGTTTTGTGTGTATTAATCTTATTTCTGAACGCGAGCCGTCAACTTCGTTTCCGATTTTTGTTCTATAATGTAAGCGGAAGTAGAAATGATAATTATAAGGCAAGGCAGTCACGGAAGAAAAAGGGGGATTGTTACTGCATACACCAAGCTCTGAAGCCGATGTCTAAGCGTCTGTAATTCCATCCTTTGGTGCTCAGTAAGATCTTTTCTCTCTCTCTCTCTCTCTCTCTCTCTCTCTCTCTCTCTCTCTCTCTCTCTCTCTCTCTCTCTCTCTCTCTCTCTCTCTCTCTCTCTCTCCCTCCCTCCCTCTTTCTCTCACTCTCTCTCTCTCTCTGTGTCTCTCTGTGTCTCTCTCTGTCTCTCTGTCTCTGTCTCTCTGTCTCTGTCTCTGTCTCTGTCTCTGTCTCTCTCTCTCTCTCTCTCTCTCTCTCTCTCTCTCTCTCTCTCTCTCTCTCTCTCTCTCTCTCTCTCTCTCTCTCTCTCTCTCTCAGAACATTCGGAAAAATAATAACAAAGAACACTTTTCAACCGCATTTCGTCGATGCCAGTACGTCCAGAGAGAGCTGTTTACTACAGTGGGTTATCACGAATGCAGAAATCAAGGCCTATGCTGAGGACACTGCTGCAAATGTGTGGTCAACTCCCCTTTTAGATAGATAGATAGATAGATAGATAGATAGATAGATAGATAGATAGATAGATAGATAGATAGATAGATAGATATACAGAGACAGACAGACAGACAGACAGACAGACAGACAGGGAGAGCTGACAATACGACAAAACCTTGTATTTACGCAGTCCACGTTCTAATGAACTGCTCGTTATGCACGTTACAAATACACCAAAATATTTGTAATTTGTGGGGCGTCACCACAAACATCGAATATTATCCAATGCCAGTATTCAATGTCTGTGGGCGTCACAAGTGACATGGCTCTTTGCTCAGAAAATCCCCCAGAAGGTCTAGATCGGGCACGACCCAAAGGCAGCCAAAGCGACTGCTCGACATTTAACGAAGAATTAAGGAAGCTGAAGAAGTGATGACCAAGTTTTCCAGTGAGTCACGCACAGCCTGAAGCCGACCACGAGAGGTTCAGGGCTAAGCAAACTCCTGAAGGTTGCGACTCGCCTACAGCGGTGGCAAAACGAAATAATAAAAAGAAAATTGGCAAGAAGGAGAAGACGGACAGACAGACAGACAGACAGACAGATAGATAGATAGATAGATAGATAGATAGATAGATAGATAGATAGATAGATAGATAGATAGATAGATAGATAGATATCAGATAGATAG
>OY757541.1:40301918-40308824 GCA_963584105.1 Alviniconcha strummeri
GAACGGATACCGAAATAAGAGTCAGCACAGAAAGTCGACCCTGGAGAAGAAAATTCTCCCGCCGTTCCAGCAGGGATTCGAACCCGCGACCTTTCAATCACGAGTCCGGCGCTCTAACCACTGAGCTATCCCCGCCCCCAATTCGTTGGGACGTTCCATGCTGCCTTATATAGCGCGGGCCACGCAAAATGTCTGTGTTTCTTTGTTTCGTATTTGTTCTTGATTTGCTTTTGTCTTGTTTGTTGTTGTTGGTTGTTGTTCTTGTTCTTGTTGTTTTATACATTTTGCCGCTTTCAGTTCTCCTTCCGTTTCTACACATGCTCATTCATGACAACGCCGCCGGAGCTGCAGGAGAAACTTTGCCAACTCAAGTTTTTCTTTAATTTTCACCGTGCTACAGCTAAGAGTTAACCAGATGCGCGAGAAGCGGCGTGTTGTCCCTAGCTCTCACTTGAAGCGACTAGAGCTGGACGTTTACGATGGTTTGACAGCCAGGCTTAGTCAAAACTTCTTCACGTGCTGTGTGTCGATGCATGGGCCTGCCGTGTTTGGCATTGGTTGATCGAGATCCAAACACATGAAAGGTTCAAAAGAACGTTTATTTATTATGACACAGACACATAATCTGCAAACTTTCGGGGTAATCCCCCTCGTCAAGCGACAAAATTACACTTAAACAACAGTTAAACGGTTAAAAACGATGAAAAATGAGATGCCTTATCTTCTGTTTGGTTGAGTTGTTGTTCAGTGCTTGAAGAATGTTGGCATGACCATATGTCATAATAGATAAGCGTTCTTTTGAATCTTTTATGTGTTTGGATCTTGTTTTAGAACGCTAGCAGTCATTTGTGTTTCAGATTCTTGTTTGATCGAGTTTAACAATATTGCATGCAATCGTTTCACGCTTTCTCACTTGACCATAGCCCTGACATAACCTTATGCGGTTGACCTTTTGACCATTTTCCGGATGTATCTCTTATAAAACCGGAAGGCTTGTTCGACCCTTTGTTCAAAGCAAATTTTTTATTCAGTGTTATGGTCAGGAAAGTTGTGAAGAAGAAGCCGAAGGAGAAAAACATGGCATTGCTAAGTAGGACTAAGTCCGAGACCCACGCTGTGACAAAAGGTGACGTGATCCGATGACTGAGCGGAAGCTGCTTAGCCACTTTTCTACGCACCGCCTCTTCCTGCACTCCACACCGTATTAATATTAATGTGTGCAATATTGTTTATTTTACAGTGCATTTATAGCCGTAATAAATATACGTAGATATTATTTGATCATGATTCTGGTACTAATCTTACTTGTCTGTTCTTTCGCACGCTTAAACTGTGAATCTTTTATACATGTAGATATTTTCCTTGTTGTTTGCGTGTGGAACCCAACTTTTCCTTTAAATAGAATAAAGAAGTACTTGTTTTGACACCGCTTTCCGTCTCACACTTCATCACAACATGTCACCGCGATTCAGTGGACGCGGCAACTTAAGGCACCCTCTCTCGAGAACAAGAAGCTATCTGGTTTTATCTTAAAGCCCGGTTTAGGTCAGATTGCAGCTTTGCATGCTTCTCCTGAAGTCAGGGAGTCTGCTTTACCCATTTCTGCCCTCTCGGTTCATTCAGCTGAAGTCATGTTCACCAAATCCCTTTAGAAATCGCCCTGATATAACTGTAATGGTTGACTGGGCGTAAAACACCAAGTTAATTACTTACCATTTAGAAACCTAAAGTGGCGTGTGACATGAAGAGTGAATCAGACATTTATTTGAGATTTCATGACTCACGTCATCGCCCTCACTAGTCCTTTTTCTTTTTCTTTTGGTTCTTAATGTCCTCGGATGTCATTTGACATCTTAGGGACAAGTACATGTCATTCTCGGCTGACCGAACCTTAAAAACCAGTCAATCGTTCTTCCGTTTCTTCCGTTTCAGAGCAGCTTATTACTGCACAAGCGTCACGTTACTGCGACAAAAGGAACGTTAGCGTGGACAACCACAGGCGTCCTTCATGCACTCATTCTTTCTTTCATGGTGCTTTTACGTCCACAGAAACCACAAGGTTCAGTATGGACAGGTAAATGGAGGTTAAAAACCAATCAATCGTTCTTCCGTTTCACAGCAGCGTATTATTGCACAAACATCACGTTACGGTGACAAAAGGGACGTTAGCGTGGACAACCTCCGGTGTCCTTCATCTTCATTGTTGCTTTACGTCCACGGAAGCGAGGTGGCTTATTAGAGACGGGGAGAGAGTGGGAATGGGACGGCAGAGTGAAGGCTCGACCGCGGAAACCGTCAGAAAAAGACCGGAGAGACCGTGGACCGCCGCCAGAACAATGGAAGTATTAAGGCGGTGTCCCCTCGCCATTGCCCAGCGACTTGTGCACTGCGCAGTTGCTGTTTCAGCTGCTGTGCTTGGACAGAGTCACAAAGACAATGTCCGTAGCACTGATGTTGACGAACAACTTGGACAACTCGAAGCAAAAGAGGTCCAACTTGCTCAGCCCAGCTCCACCTCCCTACTCATGATCTCTTCTGGGCTAACTTGAGGGTCCAGCTCCACCTTCCTCCTCTAAGATCTCTTGATCTTTTGATCTCGCCTGGAACCCTGGGTGCCCTTCATGCACTCATTCTTTCTTTCATGGTATTTTACGTCCACCGAAGCCATAAGGCTTATTAGGGACAGGCAAATGGAGGTGGGGAAGAGGGAGATGTGCATTAAGATGACTCCTGCATTAAGATGGGCAACGATGAGGGCCATTTTAATGTTTCATTAATTGTAAGGGACAAAGTCACAAGACAGTGTATACAGGCCACAACCTTTTCGAAGAGAAGGGAGAGTCGAAGCAGAATCGAGCTGATGTCCTTCTGCTTACCAGCCTAACGCCTTACCGCTAGGCCAAACCTGCTCATGCACTAAGTAAACATTGGTGCTTAACGTCCACAGAAACCATAAGGCTTATTAGGGACGGGGAGAAGGGGGAGGGGGGAATGGAGGTGGGGGAGGGAGATTATACACATATCGCTACACTGTCATCACCAGAATGACTTCTGCGTTAAGATGGGCAGCGATGAAAGCCATTTTAATGTTTCAGTAGGAAGTGATGGACAAAGTCACAGGACAGTGTCCACAAACCACAACCTTTCTGAAAAGAAATGAGAGCCGGAGCGGTATCGAACCGAGGTCCTTCCGCTTACCAGCCATACCGCCTTACCGCTGGGCCAAACCGGCTCACCCAGCTCGTACACTGATGATGATATGGGGCTTCATATCCTCGGATGTCGGTTTGACATATTGGGGGCTCATGCACTCACTCCTTGCTGGCCTTTATACGTCGCTACGACTAATCAGGCCAAGCACAAAGGTCAAGCAATCGTGGCTCTAGCTGTTACCCCTAGCAGTCTTTTCGATTCGTGACTCAGCCTGTACCCGGTTCTGCTGCGACTGCTGACGGCCAGTAATCGTCTATCTTGCCTTTTGGGCATGATGGAAGCATTAACGTGTTGCCGTGAGTGGAGTGACAGACTGCGGTTAGCCAATCAGCACGTGCAGACGAGACACACCATTCTTTCTACCGACAGTTTCATCCGACACTTTAGACTCATTGCCTCTCGGTGAACACTCACTCGCCGAAGGAGCCAGGTTGATCGTAATGATCGAGTGAGAGAAAAACGTCCCGGTAAATCTTTCAAACACGTAGGCGCCGTCACACTTTGTCTGACATCATGTCAGTGGGCGGAGCGTTCTCTCTCTCTCTCTCTCTCCTGGAAACACCATAATAGCCCATGTTTACATTAGCCGGCTTTAGCTTCCTTTCCGCTCCGTCTGCACATCGACTGCTCGTCTGTCGGTAATTCCAGGGGGTAGGATGGGGGCTCTAGCAAAACACACACACACACACACACACACACACACACACACACACACACACACACACACACACACACACACACACACACACACACATACACACACACTAGCATGTTTGTCATCGAAACCTGAATGCAAATAGAGCACAGACACAAAAAAAGGTTTGAGCAAAAACAGGCTGAAGCAGAACAACCCAAGTAACAAGCAGCACATAGAGAGATATCTATTGTCATGGTTTCACGTTACACCTAACAAAGATAACATGTGTGTGTGTGTGAGAGAGAGAGAGAGAGAGAGAGAGAGAGAGAGGAGAGAGAGAGAGAGAGAGAGAGAGAGAGAGAGAGAGAGAGAGAGAGAGAGAGAGAGAGAGAGAGAGAGAGAGAGAGAGAGAGCTGTTGCTGACGTAAAAAAACTTAGAAACCACCACTCATCACAATACATGTGTCTATAAAGGAAAACTGTCAGGTTGTGCATGCGAATGTTAGGTATGAGGTTCACCATCATTCGGCACACCGAGTCTACTTGAAACTTCTCGACGTGTCCGTGACAGGTTCATCACGGTCTAGATTTGTTCTTTTGTTTTTTAACTCACCGTTGCTGCGTATACAGCGACACCACGTACAATGCCCGTATTGAAAAAAATGGGTTGATTACTTTTTCCACGGATCACTAAGATATGAGCAGACCATGACCCCGGCACAGAAACGCTGGCTGTTTACCGGCCCAGTTTGGGTTACAGACTGAAAGTCGCTCAGCCATCTTACTTAGTCTACCTCCACTTGCCCTCCCTCACTCCTTCCACCTCCTGGCTTTTCGCCAGTTTCGTATTTGTTGTTCGCTGTGTGTGTGTGTGTGTGTGTGTGTGTGTGTGTGTGTGCGTGCGTGTTTGTGTGTGTGTGTGTGTGTGTGTACGTGTGTGTGTGTGTGTGTGTGTGTGTGTGTGTGTGTGTGTGTGTGTGTGTGTGTGTGTGTGTGTGTGTGTGTGTGTGTGTGTGTGTGTGTGTTTCTTTGGGCTTTTGTTTATTTGTTTGTTTGTTTGTTGTTTTGTTTTGTTTCAGAAACGATACGCCAAGAACTGAACTGAATCCAAGAGGTTAAGCAATTTTAACAAAGTAAGAGGGCAATACGTTTGATATTCTCATCAAATAAAATCAGTTAACGACTTCAGAAAGTCAATAATGATTTGTCAAATCAGGGACACTGTGGACGACAGCTTCTGTGGATATATCTTTGACATTTCCTGGTTGTTGTTTTTTCTGTATAGCTGGCAAAGAGCATGCTGACTGCAGTCTGATACTTAAAACTGTCTAGCAATTGTACGATGAACTAAGCCAAGGCTTCGCCGTCCGTTGGCTGAATCTTAAAGACTTCTGAATTGCTTCACTCGTGCGTAATGCTGACAAAACTGGCCATTTTTACACATATCAGGTACGTTTCTCACGAGTCTTCCATGCGTTGTAGAGTACGTGTGAAACTGACTGCACGTTGAATGGAGGTAGGCCAGCGAATATATAAGCCTCTCTGCCTGCACTGAGAGGTGATTCCCCCGTCCCTAATAAGCCTTACGGTTTCTGTGGACGTTAAGCACCATGTTTACTGAGAGGTGACAGAGCTCAGGAGCTGTGTGAAAGACGAGGTGGACGTCCTGGGCTCCCGTCCAGAATAAACCTACGATTTCTGTGGACGTAAAGCAACACTTCAACTGAGAGGTGTGAGCCGGTTTGGCCTAGCGGTAACGCTTTAGGCTGGTAAGCAGGACTCCGGTTCGATACCGCTTCGGCTCTCCTTTCTCATCAAAAGGTTTGTGGTTTGTGGACACTGTCTTATGACTTCGTCCCTCACAATTAATAAAACATTGAAATGGCTCTCATCGCTGCCCATCTTAATGCAGAAGTCATTCTGGAGGTGACAGTGTAGCGATAGGTATATAATCTCCCTCTTCCCCCACCTCCATACCTCTTTTCCCCCTTCTCCCTGTCCCTAATAAGCCTTATGGTCTCTGTGGACGTTAAGCACCATGTTTTACTTACTTACTGAGGAGTTTTGTTAAACTAGGTTATTGAAGCTTGAACATTGTGCATTGTTGTTAACCGAAAATTGATTAAGTTTTAAGCTGGAGCGTATGACGCCGCTGTGACCACAAGGTCGTCAGGTCGGTCAGCCTCCGGTGCTCGTGCACTCAGCCTTGGCCTTTGAACACAGTTGCTACTAATGAGACAAGCGCATGACGTCAGACAGCTCCTCACTCGTGGCTCCTGATGCCGCCAGTGGGCTTCCGTGACTCACTTCTCGTTGGATTTGTTCAAAGCCCAGTTTTGGCAGGAACTAAAATCCCGGGAAAGAGGAGGGGGTACCTGTACAAACACTCTACACTGTCACCACCAGAGTGATTATACATACTCCATCATCATCATCATCATCATTGTTCTCTTTGTTAGTATTCAACGAAATCCCTGAGGTTCACCCAGTGTTGGGTGAAACGGTAGCGTATGCAACCGAATCCCCACACCTGTACAACTTACAGTTCATACACGAAAGTGCAGCGTTAATGAGCTGCCTCTCCCGGCAGCTGCACTCTGAGCTGTGGGATTCCAGTAATGGTGTTTGTCATGTCAGGAAGCTTACTACAGCTAATCTGGGGCTCTTCACGTAACAAGCATTTTGCTTTACCCCCACGTTCTGGCCAAGGACAATAGGATGCCAGTAATGACAATGTCAGTAGTCTATGATCGAGGCCCTGAGAGTGGCTCTGCGCTCCTGTGTCATCCCTGTTAAAGGCTGGGAGCATCTTGCGGCAGATCGTAGCGCTTGGAGGCTGGCAACACCACAACGGAGCCCAAGCCTTCGAGGAAAGGCCACTGTGACAGCCAGACATCAAAAACGCCAAGCCAGGAAAGAGAGGAAGGCCAACCCAGCTGCTGCCGTAGCCTGCCCGGTGTGTGGACGCATCTGCGCATCGGAGTTTGGTCTGCGGTCACACCAGAGGAGCCAATGACGTCGGTGTCGCTTCACGACGGATAACTACGTTGTGATGA